>OX645062.1:17354409-17993012 GCA_951905685.1 Eumerus sabulonum | reverse complement strand
ATCGCGACAGCTCACCAGGCCACTATAGGTGGCTGGTATCGCGACAGCTCACCAGGCCACTATAGGTGGCTGGTATCGCGACAGCTCACCAGGCCACTATAGGTGGCTGGTATCGCGACAGCTCACCAGGCCACTATAGGTGGCTGGTATCGCGACAGCTCACCAGGCCACTATAGGTGGCTGGTATCGCGACAGCTCACCAGGCCACTATAGGTGGCTGGTATCGCGACAGCTCACCAGGCCACTATAGGTGGCTGGTATCGCGACAGCTCACCAGGCCACTATAGGTGGCTGGTATCGCGACAGCTCACCAGGCCACTATAGGTGGCTGGTATCGCGACAGCTCACCAGGCCACTATAGGTGGCTGGTATCGCGACAGCTCACCAGGCCACTATAGGTGGCTGGTATCGCGACAGCTCACCAGGCCACTATAGGTGGCTGGTATCGCGACAGCTCACCAGGCCACTATAGGTGGCTGGTATCGCGACAGCTCACCAGGCCACTATAGGTGGCTGGTATCGCGACAGCTCACCAGGCCACTATAGGTGGCTGGTATCGCGACAGCTCACCAGGCCACTATAGGTGGCTGGTATCGCGACAGCTCACCAGGCCACTATAGGTGGCTGGTATCGCGACAGCTCACCAGGCCACTATAGGTGGCTGGTATCGCGACAGCTCACCAGGCCACTATAGGTGGGCTGGTATCGCGACAGCTCACCAGGCCACTATAGGTGGCTGGTATCGCGACAGCTCACCAGGCCACTATAGGTGGCTGGTATCGCGACAGCTCACCAGGCCACTATAGGTGGCTGGTATCGCGACAGCTCACCAGGCCACTATAGGTGGCTGGTATCGCGACAGCTCACCAGGCCACTATAGGTGGCTGGTATCGCGACAGCTCACCAGGCCACTATAGGTGGCTGGTATCGCGACAGCTCACCAGGCCACTATAGGTGGCTGGTATCGCGACAGCTCACCAGGCCACTATAGGTGGGCTGGTATCGCGACAGCTCACCAGGCCACTATAGGTGGGCTGGTATCGCGACAGCTCACCAGGCCACTATAGGTGGCTGGTATCGCGACAGCTCACCAGGCCACTATAGGTGGCTGGTATCGCGACAGCTCACCAGGCCACTATAGGTGGCCTGGTATCGCGACAGCTCACCAGGCCACTATAGGTGGCTGGTATCGCGACAGCTCACCAGGCCACTATAGGTGGCTGGTATCGCGACAGCTCACCAGGCCACTATAGGTGGGTGGTATCGCGACAGCTCACCAGGCCACTATAGGTGGCTGGTATCGCGACAGCTCACCAGGCCACTATAGGTGGCTGGTATCGCGACAGCTCACCAGGCCACTATAGGTGGCTGGTATCGCGACAGCTCACCAGGCCACTATAGGTGGCTGGTATCGCGACAGCTCACCAGGCCACTATAGGTGGGTGGTATCGCGACAGCTCACCAGGCCACTATAGGTGGCTGGTATCGCGACAGCTCACCAGGCCACTATAGGTGGGTGGTATCGCGACAGCTCACCAGGCCACTATAGGTGGGTGGTATCGCGACAGCTCACCAGGCCACTATAGGTGGCTGGTATCGCGACAGCTCACCAGGCCACTATAGGTGGCTGGTATCGCGACAGCTCACCAGGCCACTATAGGTGGCTGGTATCGCGACAGCTCACCAGGCCACTATAGGTGGGTGGTATCGCGACAGCTCACCAGGCCACTATAGGTGGGTGGTATCGCGACAGCTCACCAGGCCACTATAGGTGGTGGTATCGCGACAGCTCACCAGGCCACTATAGGTGGCTGGTATCGCGACAGCTCACCAGGCCACTATAGGTGGCTGGTATCGCGACAGCTCACCAGGCCACTATAGGTGGCTGGTATCGCGACAGCTCACCAGGCCACTATAGGTGGCTGGTATCGCGACAGCTCACCAGGCCACTATAGGTGGCTGGTATCGCGACAGCTCACCAGGCCACTATAGGTGGCTGGTATCGCGACAGCTCACCAGGCCACTATAGGTGGCTGGTATCGCGACAGCTCACCAGGCCACTATAGGTGGCTGGTATCGCGACAGCTCACCAGGCCACTATAGGTGGCTGGTATCGCGACAGCTCACCAGGCCACTATAGGTGGCTGGTATCGCGACAGCTCACCAGGCCACTATAGGTGGCTGGTATCGCGACAGCTCACCAGGCCACTATAGGTGGCTGGTATCGCGACAGCTCACCAGGCCACTATAGGTGGCTGGTATCGCGACAGCTCACCAGGCCACTATAGGGTGGCTGGTATCGCGACAGCTCACCAGGCCACTATAGGTGGCTGGTATCGCGACAGCTCACCAGGCCACTATAGGTGGCTGGTATCGCGACAGCTCACCAGGCCACTATAGGTGGCAGGTATCGCGACAGCTCACCAGGCCACTATAGGTGGCTGGTATCGCGACAGCTCACCAGGCCACTATAGGTGGCTGGTATCGCGACAGCTCACCAGGCCACTATAGGTGGTGGTATCGCGACAGCTCACCAGGCCACTATAGGTGGCTGGTATCGCGACAGCTCACCAGGCCACTATAGGTGGCTGGTATCGCGACAGCTCACCAGGCCACTATAGGTGGCTGGTATCGCGACAGCTCACCAGGCCACTATAGGTGGGCCTGGTATCGCGACAGCTCACCAGGCCACTATAGGTGGCTGGTATCGCGACAGCTCACCAGGCCACTATAGGTGGCTGGTATCGCGACAGCTCACCAGGCCACTATAGGTGGCTGGTATCGCGACAGCTCACCAGGCCACTATAGGTGGCTGGTATCGCGACAGCTCACCAGGCCACTATAGGTGGGCTGGTATCGCGACAGCTCACCAGGCCACTATAGGTGGCTGGTATCGCGACAGCTCACCAGGCCACTATAGGTGGCTGGTATCGCGACAGCTCACCAGGCCACTATAGGTGGCTGGTATCGCGACAGCTCACCAGGCCACTATAGGTGGCTGGTATCGCGACAGCTCACCAGGCCACTATAGGTGGCTGGTATCGCGACAGCTCACCAGGCCACTATAGGTGGCTGGTATCGCGACAGCTCACCAGGCCACTATAGGTGGCTGGTATCGCGACAGCTCACCAGGCCACTATAGGTGGCTGGTATCGCGACAGCTCACCAGGCCACTATAGGTGGCTGGTATCGCGACAGCTCACCAGGCCACTATAGGTGGCTGGTATCGCGACAGCTCACCAGGCCACTATAGGTGGCTGGTATCGCGACAGCTCACCAGGCCACTATAGGTGGCTGGTATCGCGACAGCTCACCAGGCCACTATAGGTGGCTGGTATCGCGACAGCTCACCAGGCCACTATAGGTGGCTGGTATCGCGACAGCTCACCAGGCCACTATAGGTGGCTGGTATCGCGACAGCTCACCAGGCCACTATAGGTGGCTGGTATCGCGACAGCTCACCAGGCCACTATAGGTGGCTGGTATCGCGACAGCTCACCAGGCCACTATAGGTGGCTGGTATCGCGACAGCTCACCAGGCCACTATAGGTGGCTGGTATCGCGACAGCTCACCAGGCCACTATAGGTGGCTGGTATCGCGACAGCTCACCAGGCCACTATAGGTGGCTGGTATCGCGACAGCTCACCAGGCCACTATAGGTGGCTGGTATCGCGACAGCTCACCAGGCCACTATAGGTGGCTGGTATCGCGACAGCTCACCAGGCCACTATAGGTGGCTGGTATCGCGACAGCTCACCAGGCCACTATAGGTGGCTGGTATCGCGACAGCTCACCAGGCCACTATAGGTGGCTGGTATCGCGACAGCTCACCAGGCCACTATAGGTGGCTGGTATCGCGACAGCTCACCAGGCCACTATAGGTGGCTGGTATCGCGACAGCTCACCAGGCCACTATAGGTGGCTGGTATCGCGACAGCTCACCAGGCCACTATAGGTGGCTGGTATCGCGACAGCTCACCAGGCCACTATAGGTGGCTGTATCGCGACAGCTCACCAGGCCACTATAGGTGGCTGGTATCGCGACAGCTCACCAGGCCACTATAGGTGGCTGGTATCGCGACAGCTCACCAGGCCACTATAGGTGGCTGGTATCGCGACAGCTCACCAGGCCACTATAGGTGGCTGGTATCGCGACAGCTCACCAGGCCACTATAGGTGGCTGGTATCGCGACAGCTCACCAGGCCACTATAGGTGGCTGGTATCGCGACAGCTCACCAGGCCACTATAGGTGGCTGGTATCGCGACAGCTCACCAGGCCACTATAGGTGGCTGGTATCGCGACAGCTCACCAGGCCACTATAGGTGGCTGGTATCGCGACAGCTCACCAGGCCACTATAGGTGGCTGGTATCGCGACAGCTCACCAGGCCACTATAGGTGGCTGGTATCGCGACAGCTCACCAGGCCACTATAGGTGGCTGGTATCGCGACAGCTCACCAGGCCACTATAGGTGGCTGGTATCGCGACAGCTCACCAGGCCACTATAGGTGGCTGGTATCGCGACAGCTCACCAGGCCACTATAGGTGGCTGGTATCGCGACAGCTCACCAGGCCACTATAGGTGGCTGGTATCGCGACAGCTCACCAGGCCACTATAGGTGGCTGGTATCGCGACAGCTCACCAGGCCACTATAGGTGGCTGGTATCGCGACAGCTCACCAGGCCACTATAGGTGGCTGGTATCGCGACAGCTCACCAGGCCACTATAGGTGGCTGGTATCGCGACAGCTCACCAGGCCACTATAGGTGGCTGGTATCGCGACAGCTCACCAGGCCACTATAGGTGGCTGGTATCGCGACAGCTCACCAGGCCACTATAGGTGGCTGGTATCGCGACAGCTCACCAGGCCACTATAGGTGGCTGGTATCGCGACAGCTCACCAGGCCACTATAGGTGGCAGGTATCGCGACAGCTCACCAGGCCACTATAGGTGGCTGGTATCGCGACAGCTCACCAGGCCACTATAGGTGGCTGGTATCGCGACAGCTCACCAGGCCACTATAGGTGGCAGGTATCGCGACAGCTCACCAGGCCACTATAGGTGGCTGGTATCGCGACAGCTCACCAGGCCACTATAGGTGGCTGGTATCGCGAATGCTCACCAGGCCACTATAGGTGGCTGGTATCGCGACAGCTCACCAGGCCACTATAGGTGGCTGGTATCATTTGATTTTATTTCTTTGAATTTCTTTAAAATTATTGTTATTTACCTTTTCACCTCCTTGCTGTCAAGTAAGATAATTGATTGGATTTCAATGAACATTTTGATGATCAACTATCTCATAAGCTGCCTGCAACCCAGACCTGTCATCATGCAAAAAATCATTTCAAACGGATTGGCCGTTTTAATGTGAGGTAACATACAACGTCTCTTTCATATATATATGTACAGATGGTACGGAACCCATCGTGCGCGAGTCCCATCGCATTTGGCCGGTTTTTTAACTTGTATGTGCGTATGTGCATATGTGCTGTCACATTTTGGTCTCGATTATCTCGAGAACCAAAGATGGTATTGACATGGGTCTGATTTCATTCGGTGCGTAGTTGCGTAGCTTAGAACTGATTGAGTTTAACGATTAATTAAATAACGAAAATAAGGGCAAACTATATATGTATATGCTTCTTCTAAACCATTGAAATTCGAATGCTGTTAGGAGTTACAAAATCTTTACGTGAAAAATTTGATAATTTAAAACTTGTTGCATAGTTCCAGGCAAAACGATGATTGAACTAAAAAAGCCAAGTACGTATTTTGTATGGGAAATTGAAAAGCGGGTATCTTTGAAACTAGGAAAGTCCGCCCTAAAATCAAAATTGTCAGGACAAATACAATTTTAACACATTCGAATTTCATCGAAATCGGTGACTTTATTTCACTATTCTTCACATATGGTAGTAATTGTGGAAGCAAGTATTTATGTGTAGGCCATTGGTGTTTGGGATTGAGCTTCACTAAACCTTTCCGTATGTACAAAGATCTTGATTATTTGAAAACAGTATTTAGAAGTTCGGGAGGGAGGGAGCGAGCAAACAGAGCAAAGAAGTTGATCGCGTTTAACATGGCAAACGCCCGCTTCGATCTCTGTCCCTGTTCAATCCAAGTTGACACACAGCCTCCGCGTGGCCCCCCTGGATAGCTACCCTGGCACCCGCCAAGTAGTGAACCAATGTGTGCAGCGACCCAACCCTTGTTCCTGGGGAAAGAGGAACCTGGCCCTCCAGGTTGGGGGTTGTGCTTAGGGTTAACATCCCTATCACGTAAAAACCCACTTGTTCCGAAACGACAACAAGCCTCGGTACGGACGGATACAAAACTGACGACCCCTGCAAACGACTAACGGACTTGAGAGTCTGCACCTGGAATGTGAGGTCCCTTAACAGACCGGGTGCAGGCGATCAATTGGAGCAAACCCTCAACTGCTATAAAGCAGATATAACCGCACTCCAAGAAGTGCGATGGGATGGACCAGGCAAAAAACGGATAAAAAACTGCGACATCTACTACGGGAACTGCTACAAGGAGAACAAACAGCGCCTATTCGGGTGCGGATTCGTTATTAGAGGAAGACTCCGACAAAAAGTCTTAAGCTTCCGAGATGTAAGCGAACGCCTCATAACAATCCGCATCAAAGCTAAATTTGGAAACATTAGCTTAATATGCGCTCACGCCCCAACGGAAGAAAAGGACGATCGACTCAAAGAAGAATTCTACGATCTCCTAGACAGAACATATGCCCAATGTCCCAGCTACGACACAAAAATAGTCCTAGGAGATTTTAATGCAAAACTGGGCAAGGAGGACATATTTGAGTCGATCATAGGAAAGCATAGCCTCCATAACACCACATCCGACAACGGATTAAGGCTAATCGATTTCCTAACGGGGCGTAACCTCCTTGTAGCAAGCACGCGATTCCCCCATCTCAACATCCACAAGGGTACCTGGCGGTCTTGTGATCAATCGACCACCAACCAGATTGATCATATTGCGATCGACGCCAGACACTCCTCCTGTATTCTCGACGTACGAACCTTCCGAGGGGCCAACATCGACTCGGACCACTACCTTGTTGTAGCCAAGGTACGAATGAGGATATCAAGAATGCTAAGGAGTCGAGTAGGACAACGTAAGTTTGACGTTGGAAAGCTACAATCGCAAGAGACTGCCAGAATCTTTGCCGATCGTGTCTCCTCAAAGCTCTCTCAATATCCGCCCAGAGCAGCACAAACAATAGAGCAGGAATGGGCTCATTGCCAGAGCGCCGTCAGAGATGCTGCCTCAGAGGTGCTGGGTTTCAAACAGCCACCACCTAGAAACCCCTGGTTCGATGAACAATGCGAACAAGCCCATGCAGCAAAACAAGAGGCATATAAGGCCGTGCTACAACGACGGACGAGAGCTGCTCGCGAAATCTATGAGCAGAAGAGAAGAGAGGAACACACGCTTTTCAGAAGAAAGAAGAGAGAGCACGGAAAGCGTGAGATCGAGGAGATGGAGAGATGCTTCCGCAGGAATGACGCCCGTAAATTTTACAACAAGGTAAAACGAACATGCCATGGCTACAAAGCCAGAGTGGCGGCCTGCAGGGATGAAAATGGAGAACTGGTAGTAGAGTCGCAGTCGATGCTGAGGATTTGGAAAGACCACTTCTGCAGACTGTATAACGGCGATGATAGACAAGATACCGCTGTCAGGCAGAACGAGCCATTCGCAATGGACCACGAAGTAACAGAATTCGGTCCACCCGACCTAGACGAAGTCAAAATAGAGATATCAAGACTTAAGTCTAATAAAGCCGCTGGCGCAGACGGCCTGTCTGCTGAGCTTTTTAAGGCGGTAAGGTGCATGCACCATCTCATCTGCAAGGTATGGTCGGAGGAAAGCATGCCCGACGAATGGAATCTCAGCATCGTTTGCCCGGTCCATAAGAAAGGAGACCCCTATAACTGCGCCAACTATAGGGGAATAAGTCTCCTTAACATCGCATATAAGATCTTCTCTGCCGTATTGTGTGAACGCCTGAAACCGTTTGTGGATAACCTGATCGGCTCTTATCAGTGTGGTTTCAGGCCAGGTAAATCCACAATAGACCAAATATTTACGCTACGGCAGATCTTGGAGAAGACCCAGGAATACCAAATCGACACTCACCACCTCTTCGTCGATTTCAAGGCCGCGTATGACAGCGTATATAGAGACGAGCTGTACAAAGCCATGTCTAGTTTTAACATCCCTGTCAAATCCGTCCGACTGTGCAGGATGACAATGGAGAATTCTCGTTGCTCCATTAAGGTCGGTAATGAGCATACCGAGACCTTTGATGTTAAAAAAGGATTTAGGCAGGGCGACGCGCTGTCGTGCAACTTTTTCAACATCGTGCTTGAAAAGATTGTGCAAGAGTCACTGGCCAACACAAGAGGTACGATCTATTTCAAGTCTACGCAATTGCTTGCGTACGCCGACGATATTGACGTAATTGGACGAAAACAGCAAGACGTCAATGAGGCTTTTGTGAGCATTGAGGTAGAAGCGGCTAAGATGGGTCTCAAGGTTAATGAGGGTAAAACCAAATATCTGCTCTCATCTAAAAGAGACGGACAACACCGACGTATTGGCCAGAACGTCACCATGGGCGGATATAACTTTGAAGTGGTCAAGGAATTCGTCTACCTTGGCTCACTGATTACCAGCGACAATAACACCAGCGCTGAGATAAAACGCAGAATCACTCTTGCCAACCGCTGTTTCTTTGGGCTCAAGAGGTAATTGAGAAGTAGAGCCCTCCCAGTCCTCCTTTACGGCGCAGAGACTTGGACCTTACCAAAAGCGGATGAAGATGCCCTTGGTCGTTTCGAGAGCAAAATTCTGCGCACTATCTACGGTCCCGTTTGTTCCAACGGTGTATGGAGGAGAAGATATAACGAAGAACTGTACAGCGACATCGGCCTGGTACGACGTCTACGGATACAGCGTCTAAGGTGGCTAGGCCATGTAGAGCGCATGGAAGATACAGCTCCGACCCGAAAAGTCTTCGAATCCACTCCGGAAGGAAGGCGCGGCAGAGGACGGCCGCCTCAGCGGTGGTGCACGCAGGTGGAAAGGGACCTCAACCAACTGGGCGTGCGGCACTGGAAACAGCTGGCCAAAGACCGTGCCGGCTGGAGACGCTTGTTGGTTGAGGCCCAGGTTCACCACGGACTGTAGCGCCACCTAAGTAAGTAAGTAAGTACTTAGAAGTTCACCGACATAAACATAAGACTTATAAAAATTAAAGAATATAAAATGAAATGGGTGTTTTCATTTTGCCCACTGGGAAGTTAGTCGTGGGTCTTGCGGGTCGCACCTAGACCACATTTTTTGTGTTAAATCTTCTTAGCCTAACAATCTATATCGCCTGTGGATGGTAATTTAAAAAATGTTTCAACTGTTAACATTTTTTTTTCTCCCAACCTCCTTGTTATTCTTGTAACTTACTTACTTACTTACTTATCAGGCCTGCGATCCATGGAGGATCTGAGCCTGAGCTATAGCTGCCTTCCATCCTTGACGGTCCCGGGCACGCTGCTTCCAGTTGTCAAGACCAAGATGTCTTACATCCGCGATTACTTGGTCTTTATACCGGAGGTTCGGTCTTCCTCTTCTTCTCGAACCAGGAGGCTCGGAGTCGAAGACTCTCTTAGCTGGAGCGTTGATGTCCATGCGCTCGATGTGGCCGAGCCAGTGTAGTCGACGGGTCCTTGCCTTCCGGACTTCATCCACATCTTGGTACAGCTCGTAGAGTTCGTGGTTGTGTCTCCTTCTCCATTCACCTTCCTCACAGACAGGACCAAATATCCGGCGCAGAATTTTTCTTTCGAAAGAACCCAAAATCAGCTCCGCTGTCCTGCTTATCGTCCAGCTTTCGGCTCCGTACAGCAAGACTGGCAGAATGAGCGTTTTGTAAAGCATGACTTTGGTCATTCGAGTGAGGAGTTTTGACCCCAGTTGCTTGGACAAGCCGAAGTAGCAGCGGTTGCCAAGGGCGATTCTACGCCGGATCTCCACTGTGGTGTCATTTGTGGAATTTACGTTTGCCCCGAGGTAGACAAACTCCTTAACTACCTCGAAATTGTAGCTGTCAATTGTTATGTTTTGTCCCAGGTGGTGAGCGATGGATTGGTTTTTGTTTGACAGCATGTATTTCGTTTTGTCCTCATTGATCTTAAGACCAACTCGTTTCGCCTGTTCTTCAATCGCCGTGAATGCTTCCACAATGCCACGGCGAGAACACGCGATGATGTCGATATCATCCGCGTATCCTAGCAGCTGGATGGACTTGTAAAAGATAGTGCCTTCCCTGTTGACGCCTGCCCGTCGCACTATCTGCTCCAGCACCAGGTTGAAGAAGTCACATGACAGCGCATCTCCTTGCCGAAATCCGGTGCATGTTTCGAATGGTTCCGAGGTCCTAGAACCGAGTTGCACGGTGCATCGCGTGTTTTTTAGCGTGGCGCGACACAACTGGATCAGTTTTACCGGGATCCCGAATTCGGCCATCGCCCCAAACAGTGCTTCACGATGAATGCTGTCGTATGCGGCTTTGAAATCGATGAAAAGATGGTGTGTATCGATTTGAAACTCGTTGGTCTTTTCCAGGATTTGTCGAAGTGTGAAAATTTGGTCTATAGTTGATTTGCCGGGCCGGAAGCCGCACTGGTAGCTGCCGATTAGTGCGGTGCAAAATGGTTTTAGACGTTCACACAATACGCTGGACAGGATCTTGTATGCGACATTGAGCAGGGATATACCTCTATAGTTCTTGCAAGAGGTAGGATCGCCTTTTTTGTGGATGGGGCATATAGAGCTGGTATTCCAGTCGTCGGGCATGCTCTCATCTTCCCAAATTCTGCAGATGATCTGGTGCATGCTCCCTACCAGAACATCGCCGCCAGCCTTGAAGAGCTCTGATGGCAAGCCATCTGAGCCTGCGGCCTTGTTGTCCTTCAGTTTCTGAATAGCTGTGCCGACTTCTTCTATGCTGGGTGGGAGGACTACTTCAGCGGCTGGAGTTGGGATTTCCTCGGTCCCTACCACTCTCTCTTGGTCACGCTCGTTAAGCAGCTGCTGGAAGAGCTGCTTAAATACATCCACTATTCCCTGCGGGTCGGTGACCTCGCAGTTTCGAAGAGCCAGGGTGCCTTTTTTGAAGCCTCCTGCAAGGCCTTTGGCTTTCTTGTAAAAGGCTCGTATTTTATGTTTATCCCTAGACTCCTCGATATCCTTGAGCTGGGAGGCTGCGAAGATTCTTTTCTTTTGTTGCAGTAGTTTCTTCTCCTCCCTTCTTCTGGCTCGGTACTCTTCTCGCGCTGCCCTGGTTTTCCTCTGCAGCGCCTTTTGGTACGCCTCGTCGGTTGCTGCCTTTTTCTGCTCACACTCGCCATCATACCACGGGTTTCTTGTCGGGGGTGGTAGGTATCCTAAGGTGGTTTCGGCTACTTCCTGAATGACTGAGCGGCAATGCAGCCACATATTATTGGCATTTGTGTTCGACGTAGGCATACCGTAGAGTCTTTCGCTCAGCTGCTCCCTGTAGACTCTGGCAACCTCCGGTGTGCTCAGGCGCCCAATATCGAACCTCCTCCTGATGGGCTGGTGCAGCTTTCTAACATTGGACAGTCGAGTTGCTGCTACGAGGAAGTGGTCAGAGTCGACATTTGCCCCTCTGAATGTTCGCACATCCAGGATGTTTGACGCGTGCCTTGCGTCAATGAGCACATGGTCGATTTGGTTGGCGGTTCGACCGTCCGGAGATCGCCAGGTTGCTGTGTGGATTCGCTTGCGAGGGAATCTTGTGCTACTTATCACCGCATTACGAGCTGTCGCAAAGTCAGCGTATCGTGGAGGCTATGCTTTCCGATCACTCCGCCAAGGGTGTTTTCCTTTCCGATTTTGGCGTTGAAGTCCCCGAGCACGATTTTTACATCGTACTCCGGACAAGCTCCGTAGGCGTTGTCCAGGAGGTCATAGAAGTCCTCCTTGATAGGGTCTTCAGCCTCGTCGGTAGGGGCGTGTGCACATATAAGGCTGATGTTATAAAATCTGCCTCTGATGCGGATCACAGCCAGGCGATCACTTATAGGTTTAAAGTCGATGACCCTCGACCTTAACCGCTTTCCCACGACAAATCCGCATCCCAGTAAGTGCAACCTTTTGTGACAGCTGTAATAAATGTCGCAATTTTTCTTCCTAATCATACCGTTTCCTATCCAGCGTATTTCCTGGACCGCGGTAATATCCGCCTTGTACTGCGTGAGGATTCCTTCTAGTTTATGAGCAGCTCCGGGAGTGTACAGGGTTCTGACATTCCAGGAGCATACTCGCAAATCGTGTTCCTTTTTCGTGCGTTGTCGTCGTCGAGTATCCGTCCGTGTATCCGAGGCATCTTGCTCATTCATAACTTTGGGTTTTTTTACGTGGGCGGATTGTTAGCCCGCCGCACAACCGCCATTCTGGTCGGGGTTTTCTTCGTTGCATACGTTTGTTCACCTCCCAACGGTTGTTGAAGAGGCTATCCAGAGGGCGCCGCGAGGAGGCTGTATGTCAACTTGACCCGGGCATTTAAACAGGGATCGTTGCTGGCATCTCGCCAGGTTGAGAGCAATCAACAACTTTACCCTGTATGTCCGAGCCCATGCCCTCCTGTTATTCTTGTAAGCCCTATACTAAAAACGATTTGTCGAATTGTTCGCAATACGGTCCCATTTCGACGATGACTTTCTCGTCACGGCTGCATTTTTGAGCAAATTTTCCACAACTTGAAACGAAAATAACGCACATATAGAAATTCGTAGCGCAGTTGATATCATTTTATATTTACATATACTACATATGTATCTAGAATGGTGACAGAGGAGACCGCGTCTCTCTCAACGTGTTGTTGTATTTAACTAACAATTTTCCCTGTTACCATTTTTATATCAGAAACAGATGTGTTCCCACGTTTATACTTATTGTGCCAATATCTGACTGAAGGACGGTCATGGACAGTGTTGATATGTACAAACATGTATTTAACCTACATATGTATCTCATTTAAATAACATAACCGATTGAAATCCATAAGGTTCATTAATGAGGACCTATTACTCGCAAATCCTACGTTTAATTAGAATGCACCAGGAACGTAAAATAAAACAATCAGACATTCAAAAAACTTCAGTGAGAGGAAATCGATTCTTCTCTCATAATGTCAAGGTTGGCTCTATTCTACAGCGAACACGCACCAAAATTGCGAATTGCAAAATGCCTCGGTAGAAGCGCTTTTTAATTATGAATCCGTTATGCATAGGCTTATCAAGCATTTCTATGATAATACAACCACATATGCATCTGCAATACTATTCATTAAAGAGCGCTACGTGATATTGCTGAAAAGCGTGTAAAAATAATTTTAATTTTTAAACTCAGGGAATAGTAAATGTGAAACGTGTACATATTTAGCTGGACATACATATGTAAATTCAGAATTTTCAATGATTTATGACATGACACTTAATTTTAGTGAAATATGGAATATACGTTTTAGGAAAGGGTGCAAAACTAGTCGGACTATAGTCATTTTAAATGAAAAAAAAAGATAATAATAATAATTTGCATGAGAAATGCATACTCTTCATTCTTCATTCGTAATGAATTATTCTTACATAAGTGTACTCGTATCTTATAATTTAAATTCATAGCCCTGTATCTATACAAACTATGAACTGCATTTACGTAAATACATAGTGCAATAGATATCCTGGTCTATTTAAAGTAAATGCCCCTGCAGTAACGTGCAGTGTGCAGAGCTCACTTGATTTCATGATACCGTAGCAACAAATACATATCAGTGAATTTCCCCGGGAAAAGCTTCGCAAGAATGTCAGAGTTCATATGAGAAGAATGACGAGAATGATGGTGAGTGGGTGATTGAATTTGTAGCAAAAATTCTTCCCTACTTTTTGTATAGCAAGTGAGAAGGGATTTCGGTTGAAGCAAGTTCCATATCATAAACAATTTTAAAGGTCACTAGAAAGTACCTCTGCCCAGGAGATATAAATGTCAAGTTATGAAATGTAAACTGAACAAGTTAAGATATCCATTTCAGTCTTTAAACCTGGTTGTCTCAATAGGAAATATATATTGCGTGCACCAGGGATAGTTTGATTTTTGTTATTGTTGAAACATTTATTAAAAACTCTTTCGCTTAAATATAAACCCTATTTACTTACTTACTTACTTATCAGGCCAGCGATCCATGGAGGATCTGAGCCTGAGCTATAGCTGCCTTCCATCCTTGATCAAGTTGACTTACATCCACGATTTCTTAGACTACTTGGTTCGGTTTTCCTCTTCTTCTCGAACCAGGAGGCTCGGAGTTGAAAACCCTCTTAGTTGGAGCTTTGGTATCGACGGATCTCTGCTTTCCGGACTATATCCACATCTTTTTACAGCTCGTAGAGTTCACGATTATGTCTTCTCCTTAAGTCACCTCCCTCACCCAAATTCAGCTCCGCCGCAAGACTGGCAGTATAAGCGTTTTGTGACATGGTTTGACATGGTTCTTCGAGTGAGAAGTTTTGACCGAAGTTGTTTGGACAAACCTTAGCGGCAGCGGTTGCCAATTTATAGCTGTTAATCGTTATATTTCGCCCAAGGTGGTGAGCAACGGCTCGGTTTTTGCTTGACAGCGTGTACTTTATCTTATCGTTTAAGAACAACTCGTTTCGTCTGTTCCTCAATCGCCATAAACTCCAACATCACGCTGAGACCGCGCGATGATGTCAATATCATCCGCTAATTCTAGCAGCTGTGGGCGCCGTGGCGCAGTAGTTAGTGTGTTGGACTCTGGCGCACGATGAGCGAGTTCGGATCCCGATAACACCAACGCCCTCCAATGGTTATTTCGCGACATTCCTCTTCGGCGGGGTACTGGCAAAACCCCCCTTAGTAAACTTATCATGAAAAAGCTTCTCGACTCACGCCGTTCGGAATCGGCATAAAACTGTAGGTCCCTTTCACCTGTGTGAAAAATAAATCACACACAACATGGGTGATTGAGAGAAGCTTGTATTTTATGTTTGTCCCTAGACTCCTCGATTCCCTTGAGATGGGAGGCCACGAAGATTGTTTTCCTTAGTCGCAGCAGTTTTTTCTCCTCCCTTCTCCTGGCTCGGTACTCCTCTCGCGCTGCCCAGCGCATTTTGGTACGCCTCGTCGGTTGCTGCCTTTTTCTGCTCACACTCGCCATCATACCACGAGTTTCTTGTCGGGGGTGGTAGGTAGCCTAAGATGTTCTCGGCTACTTCCTGAATGGCTGAGCGGCAATGCAACCATATGTTGTTGACATTTGTGCACGACGTCGGCATACCGGAGAGACTTTCGCTAAGTTGCTCCCTGTAGACTCTGGTAACCTCCGGTGTGCTTAGGCGTCCAATGTCGTACCTCCTCATGGAGGGTTGGTGCAGCTTTCTGACATTTGATAGTCGACTTTGAATCTTGCTGTTACAAGGAAATAGTCAGAGTAGACGTTTGCCACTCTGAACGTTCTAACATCCAGGAAGTTTGACTTATGTCTTGCGTCTATGAGCACATGATCGATTTGGTTGGCGGTTTGACCATCCGGAGATGGGTAATGTTCCATATGTGCTGTGAATGGTTGTTGTCTGGTTCTTAGCTCTAAACAACCTTAACGATGAACTCCCATACGTATTTTTTTTTGATGGTGTTGAAGCTTGGCTTCAATTTTCACCAAGGTGGCGCTCCAATCAGAAAAAAAAATATGTATGTTCCATGAGAATTAATATGAAAAGTTTCAACTTTTTCTCTCAATTAATTTATTTGCAGAAGACTTCTTGTGGCTTTTTCATTGAAATGAATAAACTGCAATATCGTGCGATTATAAAATTCAACATGTTGTATGCCTTTCGCAACAATCTTTGGACAATTTTTGTGCGGTTATTTGTCACCATGGATGAGACATGGGTCTACACGAAAAAAATAAAAAAAACCGGCCAAGTGCGAGTCGGACTCGCGCACGAAGGGTTCCGTACCATCTGTATATATAAATATGAAAGAGACTATATATGTTACCTCATCAAATGACAGATCTTGGTTGCAGGCAGGATTTTTTGGATGAAAATCATGTCTGTTGTATGGGAGCCCCCCTTAAATATTATTTTTTTTCTGTTTTTAGTATTTGTCAGAACAGCAAACAGCAACGGCAACAGAAATACACCATCTGTGAAAATTTCAACTGTCTAACTATCACGGTTTATGAGATACAGCCTGGTGACAGACGGACGGACGGACAGCGAAGTCTTAGTAATAGGGTTCCGTTTTACCTTTGGGTACGGAACCCCAAAAATGATGACAGAGACTCTTACACATCAGAGCAACAACAAAGAGTATTTCATTTAAGAAAATATTAGGCCAGATCGCAGTCTTGACTCTTGTTAATAGACGAGACGATAAGAAAAGTTCGAGGTAATCCAATACCTGCTGTTAAAACGTTCTTGAGGGTTGAACTATTCTTAACCTCAAATCAATTAATGATGTAAGTCTTTTTTGTCTAGGTTAAAAACCGCTATTTTCAGCATCTTAATAACGCATTACACGAAGATTTGAATCAACACGAAACGTTGAAGATTGAATGGGAAATCGAATATGCTATGAACTATCTGTGAAATTCATACCGCCCAAAGGAACCTCTGTGTCATTGGGCAGCGAACCAATTTCGAGCAAAATTCGACTTAATATGCGTAGAAGATTTTGGGAATGCAGAGTAACACACGTCCAACCTTGGATGCCTCTAAGAGGTTAATAAATTTGAGTCATTGGTCAATTTGTTATTTGGTCGTGATGGAGCGGCGCACTCCCCTCTTCACCAGTAAGAGTGCGACTTTAAAATACAACAAGTCCAAAATTTAGCACATTTTATAGTACGTATAGTATAGTAGTACATTTTATAGGTACGTATGTATGTATGTGCAAGACAAAATACATATTCACATTCACGCACCACCTCTTCGTCGACTTTAAGGCTGCATATGACAGTGTTTATAGGGACGAGTTTTATAATCCCATGTCGCATTTTGAAATCCCTATCAAGCTTGTCAGGTTGTGCATGATGACAATTCAGAATCCTCGCTGCTCCATTAGGATCGGCGCCGAATTGGCCGAGACCTTTGAAAAGGAACTCAGGCGGGGTGACGAATTGTCATGTGACTTCTTCATCATTCATGAAAACATTGTGCGAAACTCACTGGCCAATACAAGAGGCACGTTTTATTTCAAGTCTGCACGGTTTCTTGCATATGCTGATGACATTGAAGTAACTGTGGCGTCGACCTGGTCCGACGTCTACGGATACCAAGTCTAAAATGGTTGAGCCATGTAGAGCGATTGGACATCACGGCTCCAACACGAAGGGGACGGCCACATCTAGGGTGGCGATCTCAACCAACTGGGCGTGCGGCATTGGAAACAGCTGACCAGAGATCGTGCCGGTTGGAGACGCATTTTGATTGAGGCTTAGGCTCCTCCCGGGCCACCAAAGTCTAATATTTTCATTTGTTTTAATTTTCGCACAGGTTCAAGAGTTATAGTTTTATCCTTATGATGTTTATCACACAACCTGGACGGAGTGGTTTGGGTCGTAGATGTTCGTTCAATACTCTCCAGGGGCGGTTGTCCTAGATAGGAGAAGAGAACTCGACTGAATTTTCACGGTGGTTGTAGTTCCTAGCAAATGTTCCATGCCATTATGGTGTTATATTAGAACTGCACACGCAGAGTATGAATTGAAGTGACCATATACTGTTAGTTTTATGCTTTACATATGTATGTAAATATGTACATGCCAAACAAAAAAAACTGCATTTAACATTACTACATATTTTCGAAGCTCTTAAAGTGTTTCAAAATAAATATGAATACGTCCAATTTGGTTTCATACTTTTTTCAACTTTATTTACTTGCGTTATTGTTTTATTTACAAACATTTACAAAGTACATATTTACATACACATGTACATAGATGCGTACATTTCAACATTTTATACTAAGTTATTGCCCATTGGAAAGCTCCCAGGATTGCCATGTGATGCGGATGCATTTACAAGCACTTATGTAGATATAGTGCAACCCATTATGGACCAAACTTTGTAAAAGTTTCACACATTTTCTACCTTAAAATTCCGTACATGCAGTGTATTTAAAGAGAGATGTTGTACTCTTAAAACATCATTCCATAGTATCGCTCTCCAATGGTCTTTCCTTCCTCTCTGTTGCTCCTTTCTATAAGGGAAAATGTTTTACGCAAGCAAATCATGACGTGCATTTGCACAATATGAACTATTATACATCCCCTTACTTGTGTTTGTTCAATCGAGATATGTTCTACAGATAAACAATATTCGTATGCAACCTTTCCGTCCGATGGGAATATGTACATATATTGTTAATGTAGTTCTGCAGGTCTAGGTCAAAGCTCTCCAAAGACATTGTGCTTTGGTAAAAGTTCTCTTGCCATTCAATGCGCCAAGTATTGTACCCGTAGCTTATTGAAGGACATTAAATTACTTACATAAGTATGTTTATGCGCATATGTATGTAGGTAATCTAACCCATACTAAAAATAGAAGTATTCTTTCGAGCTCGAACAAAAGTTGTACCCTTTGAATAGCGTATTAATATGTATGTACATACTTATGTATGTATGTGTAACTATTGTATATGCCCCATTTGAATAACGTGCATATGTGGTACATACATTTATCCAGAATATGTATATGTACATGTAATTATAAGCATTATGTAGAAGTGTTTTATCTGCTCTATCGTTGTTTAAGGTACTACATATTGTACATGACGAAGATACTGTATTTTGATGAACATGCCAAAAAAGATGACAATTGGAAGCAAATGTATGCATTTTAATACACATGTCTAAACAATAACAGAGCCACCGCAGCTAAAAATACGCAGTATTGATATTGTCGTTTATTACTCAAACAAAGTTCTATTTCACCTGACCTTACATTGTACATCAACGGTGGCTAACAACGAACCTTTGTAACAGTAAGGCAACGGAACGCGATTGGCAATATCATCCAATAGAACTATGATTAACTTAAGAGTCTCAGTAGAAACAACCTTGACACGCTACAAATACATATGTATGTATGGGTATGTGCACTGGAGTACAATGGACCAGTGATTGCTTCTGAGTGCCCCAGCGGATAGCAGAAGCCTTCAACAAAAAAAAATGTGTATGTGCATCGGTATGCAAATGCAGATGGATAAAATTTCAGGAAAAGCTAAAGAAATACACTAAATCGTATCCGTGTTCTATCTCAGATCTACAAAAACGGAACGGGTTTTTTGTAATGGGCTAGTGCTAACGTATAGCATGGGGCAGTGTGCAAATCTATTGTACCTTCTAACCGATCAGACGAGGAGCTTCTCCACTTTCTTAATAAAATTGAGAAGGTCTCTCGTAGGAGCTAAGATGATCCCTTCAGGAGTCCTAATTTCACTGAGAAGGATTCGCTTCCTACGTTGGCAAAGGGCAAGACACTCACATAGTATGTGCCCTGCAGTTTCTCCGTCCTCACGACAGAATCGACATTCAGTTTCAGACGAGAGGTTTATTTTTCTTGAGATGATATCTCAGACCACAGTTTCCCGTAAGGTAGCTGACCAGTCTTCTGATATCTATTCTACTAAGTTTAGGAATATTAATAGAGTGTTTGTTTAGGGACCGTATAAATCTTTTTGATTGGCGAAGCCCTTAAACACTGTTCCGGAAGGATTTTTCCCACTTGGCTAAGAAAAAATGAATCTTAGACTTGGGAATGCCGCGGAAAGTTTCGGTACCTACATACATATGTACCTTTCGCTGGAATCTATCCTAGCAAGTTGATCGGCGAGTTAATGCCTTTGTGCCCTGGTACCCACAAGAGTTTGACATTATTTCTTTTGGCTAGATCCTGTAGGACATCATGGCGTTCCTTAACGGACTTTGAATTCGTGCTGTACAAGCTCAACGCTTTGATTGGTCAGTATCTCAAATCCCTTGTCAAAAGTGAGGGTGTGTGGTAATGCATCCGAGACCGTGGTAATCATATCCAGCTCAGGAGGATGTTGCATAATGGACATGTGACCTTATGGTCTACATGATAGGCGCGTTTGCAACCTTTTTAATAAAAAGGTGCAGTGGAGTGAGTCTACCTTGGCTCACTGATGACACTGATGGCGACAACAACACCAGCGCTGAGATAAAATGCAGAATCACTCTTGCCAACCGCTGTTTCTGTGGGCTCAAGAGGCAATTGAGAAGTAGAGCCCTCTCTCGGAAAACCAAGGTGACACAATATAAGACCTTGATCGACAGTCCTCCTTTACGGCGCAGAAGCTTGGACCTTAACAAAATCGGATAAAGATTCCCTTGGTCGTTTCGAGAGGAAAATTCTGCACACTATATATCTACGGTCCCGTTTGCATTTCCAGCACCTGCTTAACGAGCATGACCAAGAGAGAGTGGTAGTATATCCCTGCTCAATGTCGCATACAAGATCCTGTCCAGCGTATTGTGTGAACCATTTTGCACGGCAGCTACCAGTGCGGCCTCCGACCCGGCAAATCAACTATAGACCGAACTTTCACACTTCGACAAATCCTGGAAAAGACCAACGAGTTTCGAATCGATACACACCATCTTTTCATCGATTTCAAAGACGCATACGACAGCATTCATCGTGAAGAACTGTTTGGTGCGATGGCCGAATTCGGGATCCCGGTAAAACTGATCCAGTTGTGTCGCGCCATGCTAAAAAACACACGATGCACCGTGCATCCAGCTGCTAGGATACGCGGATGATATCGACATCATCGCTTGTTCTCGCGGTTGCATTGTGGAAGCATTCACGGCGATTGAAGAACAGGCGAAACGAGTTGGTCTTAAGATCAATGAGGACAAAACGAAATACATGCTGTCAAGCAAAAACCAATCCGTCGCTCAGCACCTGGAACAAAACATAACAATTGACAGCTACAATTTCGAGGTAGTTAAGGAGTTTGTCTACCTCGGGGCAAACGTAAATTCCGCAAATGACACCACAGTGGAGATCCGGCATAGAATGGAAAGACCAAAGTTATGCTTTACAAAACGCTCATTCCGCCAGTCTTGCTGTACGGAGCCGAAAGCTGGACGATAAGCAGGACGGCGGAGCTGATTTTGGGTTCTTTCGAAAGAAAAATTCTGCGCCGAATATTTGGTCCTGTCTGTGCGGAAGGTGAATGGAGAAGAAGACACAACCGCGAACTCTACGAGCTGTACCAAGATGTGGGTGTAGTCCGGAAGGCAAGGATCCGTCGACTACACTGGCTTGGCCACATCGAGCGCATGGACATCAACGCTCCAGTTAAGAGGGTCTTCGAATCCGAGCCTCCTGGTTCGAGAAGAAGAGGAAGACTGAACCTCCGGTATAAAGTCCAAGTAATCGCGGATGTAAGACATCTTGGTCTTGACAACTGGAAGCAGCGTGCCCGGGACCGTCAAGGATGGAAGGCAGCTATAGATCAGGCTCAGATCCTCCATGGATCGCTGGCCTGATAAGTAAGTAAGTAAAAAAATGCTCCTTTAATACTACGGATAATGTCGGATGTATTTCTTCTCCATAAGACACCTGCCCAGTCTTGGACCTATCCGTGAAGATAGGAAATGTATTCCTTTCAGGTTCATTATCCGGCCAAAGCCAGTCCTGACACCAAAGAAAGTTGACTATGTATAATAATGCTTCATAAGAATGACTAGTGTCATATTGCATACCCATAAGAAATTATCCATGGTTTCACACGACCGAGGCAGATGTTGCCTTTGAGTTGCCCTGAGAAGACTTCTTGTGTTTACACCCCATCAAACAATTGATGTACATACATATATGAATTTGTGCATCTTAGCTTGCACTGTAGATCCAGTGGATCTTTCTCGGTGATAGACTCCATGTCTATCACCATGGGATGATGACGCACTTAAGCAACAGCTGTGTCAAGCCTGTTAATTGCCTCCTTCTCGTAAAGAGAACGTCCCTAGTCTTAAAAGTGTTTTTGGAGAGGCTATTTCTCTTGCACCAATTATGGAGCGAGCTTAACAGGAAATCAGCCATTTTTTTTTTTTTTTTTTTTCTCTTATGATGTGTTGACACACACAACCTGAACGGAGTGCAGTGGTTGGGGTCGTTGATGTTCGTTCACTACTCTCAGGGGTGGTTGTCCTAGGCCTAGATAGTCCGTAGTAATTCGTTCAAGCACTTTAGTATTGCATACGCAGAGGATGAATTTCGGTTGACCATATACTGTGAGTGTTATGCCTGCAGGCAGTACGTCTGGTCACTTTCCATTCACAACTGCGTTGCATACTTTTTATCATCCGTTTAGGAATTACTTTTACTTGGCTATGAAGCGAATTTGAACTATAGACCTTCCAGTCGGCGGTCGATGATGTTAACCACTGCACCAAGGCCCCCCCATAGTACCATAGTACTATAGTACCATAGTAGTGCAAAACCTAACGTATGGGCCCAAAACCGCGTCTACATTCAATATTATACGCACTAACATTGCATTGCTAATATATCATTTACGCCATTCTATCTAGCAGCGTTTTAGGAGTACATGTTATCAAAAGTTGCGCTACAAAAAGCCTCTTCATGACGGTACAAATGCCCAGCGCGTACCTTTTCCTGTCGAGCGTACACTCAATTTTCCCAACAAGGTTTTAAAACTCAAATTCGCATAAAAACGTGTTATATCTCGGAAATATGACGCTTTTGCTGGGCAATTCTATGAACGTGCAAGTTTGTAAGTCATGCTTTTCAGCAAGAAGAAGTTTAGACTTATGGGTCTGATTCTATTGGCCAGCGAGTAGTCTCAGTTGCCTACATTTAGCATTAATACTGTGCGCTAAGAGCGAGGCTTGTAGGTGAATCTCATACTTGCTTGGAACATTTCTTTCAGTATAGGAAGCAACTGTATGATAGTTTTCTGCAGTAGAACAGGGTATATATCAATAGTGCCGGGTGACTTACAACCATCAAGCGATGCAGTAGCATATTCGATTGACTCGGTCTTTATCGCACGTATCGCAATATACCAGCTGTACCAGCTACGCCCGGTTGTATTCAGCGTCTCGGTCACAGTTATCAACTGTGCGCATGCAGCGGGTCGATGTTTAAGATAGTCGACTGAGCGTCACTGTCCTGGACTTAGTAAAGGTGGCATCATCTAGCATAGTTGGTTTGCTTGTCTGAAGACTTTAATCAACTCTCTAGAAGCGCCATGTGATCTCTTCACACAAGTTTCTATAAGGCTTACTCTTTATTCAGAACGAATACATATGTATATGTATTCTGTTTTGATCGGTGTTTGCTCCAACCATCTTCAAAGCTCAACTTAAAAGTAATATTTAGAGGACCCTCTGCTTACGTTCGTACAAATTGAAGGTTAGCATTCCACCAGGGTACCGATATCCTACAGGGAAGGTTTGGCGACAGAACACGTCAGCTCAAAACGCTTGGTAATGGCGATGTTCAAATTCTGAACGGCGTCTTCTATTAGCCTTCTGTGCCTTTCTTAGTTTAGGTGGGTCTTTAACAAGCTTTCTATAGGTTTGTCCCAAATGTTATTCGTCTCTCTTAGATTTCTCCCTGATTGTAAGGGTGGGCTTTCACAATTAATTTTGAATTCATTAACGGTCTGACAAAGTGACGCTTCTGGGGAGACTTTCAGTTCAGGATAGGTTTTGCATTAAGCTCAGGACTACCTTGTGTGGCGAGGGCAGTATTTACCCATAGGCACATTAAAAAAAAAAAAAAACGCACAACAACACTAACTAAGGATTTGAACAGCACAACTCTTGCAAACCGTTATTTCAATGGACTTTGGAGGTGTCAAGCACAGCCAAGATAAACCTTAAACCATTTAACGATTTCGACTCATTTTTCATTTTAAGGCCGAAGAACGACGCACTTAAAACATTGTTAAGGATGTCAACCCTAAGAGCTGCGTGGACTTCACCGACGGGTCAAAAACCAAAGACGGGGTGGGCAGTGGAGTATTCTGCAGACAAGTAAACCTGAGCCAAGCTCTAAAATTGCCGGATCATTGTAGCGTTTTTCAGGCGGAGCTGTTGGCAATAAAGGAAGCCTTGTCTTGGCTAAAGTGGAACGTAATATCTACTACGGATATTCGAATTCTCACAGACGCCTCTAAACGAGATGGCCAAATAATTTAATATACATACATCTCGTATGGGTATCAGCGCACAGTGACATCTTTTTTTTTTTTTTTTTTTTTGTAAGTTCGTGCAAGTTCAAGAGTTTGTACTCTTATAATGTTGAGTCGTAGATGTTCGCTCACCTCCCTCAGGAAATGAAAGAGCCGACACACTTGCCAGACAAGGAACGACGCAACAAACAAACATGCCACGCGCAGGTATACCTCTGGCAGCCATTAAACTTAAGCTTACAAACTCCACCATGGCTTAGATGAACCTGAGATTGGCCCAGGGGCACAGCTGCCTCATCACCGGGCAAATCTAGCCTCGGCTTGTTACCCAGCAGACTAATCTCCCTAAAACGAGTCGATATCTACAAAATGATTGGTGTCATCACCGGTCACTGTTCCGAATGACTTTCGCAGAAGCTGCTTAGACGAATAGGAGGTAAAATCCATTCATCACCTACTCTGCGCATCTCCGGCTCTCTGTTTAATCAGAAGACGTTAACTAGGATCCTACTTCCTTAGCGGCCTTACTGATGTTCAGCGGGATATGATAACTGACCTTCTTAACTATTTAAGATGCAATAAGTGGTTCCATGAATAGGGGCCAGTGGGAAGTGTATTCTTCCCACTCTGGGAAAGAACCTAACTTAACAGCACAACTCTTGCCAACCGGTATTTCAATGGAATTAAAAAGTGTTTGAGAAATAAAGCCATATCCCAAAAGCCAATTAACCCTTAAACCTTTTAACGATTTCGACTAATTTTTCATTTTAGGACCGAAGTACGACGCACTTAAAACATTGTTAGGGATGTCAACTAATTACTAGTTTAATTGGTTATAGATCGTGCTAGTAGTTCTGTTGGCTTGTGTATCGAGCTTCAGGTTCAACTTGGACCCAAGAGTGGCCCACGTAAGAATTAAAAAGTGTTTTGCTGTTAGCATTATCCTTGATATCCACTCTCATACTTTTTGCGCACTTTGGCAATCGTACTTTACTATAAATATTAAAGTTTTCATCAGGGCTTCAAACCTTAGAATTTGTCTAAAAATTGATATTTTGACTGCCTGCAAATGGTGCTATGATTAATTATATACGCCCTTTAAGATAATGGACAAGAAACACCATAAGGTAAGTTTGTGAATCTCACCGGGAACCAGTGAGTACCAATGAATCTCTTGTAGGGCAACGAATCTTCTCCCTCTTCAGCTACAACGTCTTCAGAAATTAATAACAGTTTTGCATTCGCTAAGTAAGTATTCACCATATACCAAGTACTAAATTGGTTAATTCTCCAATGAATCTTGTATGCAGTTTGAGCTTCTTGGACAACTACGACTCGTCAGTTCAGGCGGAAGCACCCACGTCGCACTCAATTCGTCCAGGTATTTACTAGTAAAATATGTCAAATTATCGCTGTTATAAAATATCTTTTAACTAGCAGAGCAACTCAGGCAAAGCATTTCAAAATCAATTGCGCATGATTATCAGATGAATAAGCCAACGACTAAAAACATTCTTCCAAATAAATTGTACCAGGTCATTGGAGAGCAAGCCGAAGAAGCGGAGGCGCCTCGAAAAGAGGTGACTTTGGCCGAAATAGGCTTTAAGACAAATGAGATCGATGGATGGGAGAACATTATTCAGCCACCCAAACAGAATCTATACGATCTGATTAAGAACATGGTGGACAATGTCATTAAGCCTAATGTACAAGTTAAAATCGGTGAAATTGCATTCAACTGCCATATGATCGTGCTGCAGTGCTATTCGGACTTTTTCATGGAATGTACCAATGAGGTGATTGTTCAATTACCACCAGAAAGGATTACTTCAAAAGCCTTTATGATGGTATACGATTGGATGTTGTCTGCCGAGCCGCAAGTTCAACGTGAGGGTATTCTAGAGTTATTCAATGCGGCAAACTTTTTAAAAATCAAGGGCTTAGTGGACCAGTGCTGGGTATGTTTGGACGATGATATTCGATTTCAGGAAGACACTGCATTCCTTTTATATCTCGAAGCACGAAACTATGGATTGGATATGCTTCAGCAACTTATGCTAACTAGAATTTGCAAATTTTTCCTAACTCTTGTGGCATCCAAAGATTTTGTATTATTAAGTGCCAAAGAAGTGTGTTCCTTGCTTAGCTCGAACTCAATAGGAGTGAACTCGGAAGTAGAGGTAAGCAAATGTTATTTGTTAGAACAACTAAGCTTATTCTATTGTTTTTTTGTGTTTAGATACTTATGGCAGCTGTACGATGGCTAAGTTATAACTGGGCCGAACGTCAACCATATTTGGTGGATGTTATAAGCTGCGTTAGATTTGGTCTTGTACCGCCGTGGATTCTAGTCGCACTAGGAAGGGATACTGATTGTATTGGCGTTGAAAGAGTCGTAGAGAATCCTGAAGTAAAGAAAATGATAGAAGATGGCTTATCGTAAGAAATTCACTTCTATATCACGATTTGATTACTATTACATAGTTCATTTTTCTACAGATACACAACAACGCAATTATTTTACTCGGATAACGAAGAAAATTTTATAGCTTTCCTTGAGCGATATCACCTTACGAAACCAGTACAAAGGCAGTGGATATGCGACCAGGACTGTAGTTACCATCACAAGGTGAATTGCCCGAATAGACAGTATATAACGTACGAGGCGTTTGTTGAATACCTGGACGTGATACGCAGCAAAGGAAAGGATTATTGGAAAGAATTGAAAATGGAAACCAAAGACGGCTTAAATTTTCAATGTTGCCTGCCTACAAACAACCATCCTGAGCAATATTTTGTACGTTGAAATTAAATTCTAGTTTCATAGCAGAGGTGTAGAAATTCTGAGTAACACGACAATATATATTTGGGGTATCTATTGGATTTCCAATGCTTTTGTACATTTTTTCGCCAATAAACAATGTAATTAGTATTAGTTGCTTCTTTTTAATTTTGAATATCCTTTTTTGAGCAATTATGAATTGGAAATCCAATAGAATAGGTAAAACCTAATATTGAAGTTGTCGTCTTCTGCACAGATTTCTTAGCTATATTTTCATCAAAATTGAACTTACAATTGTGAAAGAGTTTTGTTTGTTACGTGTTTTAGTGCAACCTCCTCCCTAAAGAGAGCCGGGATCAAGGCGTCCAAGTAAGTGGCGAGCAAAGCGATTGTGATGAACCAGGTACGTAAGTAATATATTGTATTTTAATATATTGTTACGAAAATTAATTGTCCCCGAATAGGGTTCGACCACTGGATTGCGATTTACTACAAACTGCTTGTTTGTACAATACACACTTTATTGTTCCACCTCAGATCAATTATCTGGGCGCATCACCTTTATTACAAGCTTTTATAACACCTAACACTTTATTGTTTACCCACGCAATTTTTAAACACTTTGTCTCTACAACTGTTAGATAATTGTCTCGAATGTTCGCCGTCAGACGTTTTCCTTCAGAAGTCTCTAGAATGCTCTGGCATTGACATTCAGCAGTATGCCGCTGAAAGTTACCATTAGTTCCTTTTCAGCTGCATCAGAGTGTTCCAAACTTTAACAGCGAAATTCGAACATAACCGTCCGTCGGTTCGTGTCCGCAATGATATTAATTGCTAGACTAGACTTTTTACAAAACTTATTTTACAAGTATATCGGGAAGATCAAAGGTAGAAAAGTTACGATTCGTTTATTCTCCATCCTCAAACTGTAACCATCTTGCCGATATTCCTTTCATAACCAAATTTTCGTGCAAGTTTGTAAACACTATACCTTGCGATCTACGTGCAGCCTCATCTATTTCGTGCAGATCATGCCAACTCAGGTCTACTCTCTTAGGGTCTTAAGTCTTTAAATTATAAGACTATACCTATACCTTTCGTTCTACGTGCAGCCTCAACTACTTCGTGTAGATCATGCCAACTCAGGTCTACTCTCTTATGGTCTTAGTCTTTAAATTATAAGACGATGATAAAAATGGCACTCAGGCTTTATTCTTTGTCTAGTAAGCCATAATGCTAGGTTCTACGAGTGCCGTTCCTTGTTTTTTCTTTTACATATACCAAACTGGAGTTGTAAGCATAGGTGGGTTTGGTGTTTTCATGTTTTATATCGTCTTTCATTAAGCGCTTCCTATATTTAAACTTAAATAAGGCAAAGCTATTACGACATTTTTTATTCATTTGAAAAGCCTATTGATGCCATTATGTATGGAATATAACATCATTCAAATGTCTAGCGCCGTTTCTCTGGATAACTTGTATCCAGAGTTCAAATGTCCAATTTTCCATGACTCTGGTGTATAATCAGGCTGAATTTGACCGATGGCATGGATTATGTTGGCCTTGAGGCTCGCTGTGGCTTGCGGCTTATTCGCATTGACCTGCGATTTTGAAAAACCTTACAATGAAAATACTAACAGGGTCAAATCGCACGATCGCACCTGAGATAACCATGCCCTCGTGTAGAATTTTCAAAGCGCCGCCGTCCTGTTGAAACCTCATGTCATTGGTGTCCATATAATTCAATTTAGGCCAAAAAAAGTTGGTAATCATCGACCAATAGTACTGCCCCTTGACGGTGATGGCCTGGCCAACGTCGTTCTCAAAGAAGTATGGACCGAAAATATGGAATTTGGGACGCCAGCCAGCACAAAATCCACACTAAACAGTGATTTTTTTCGGGATGCATTGGACGCCCTTGGATCTCATGTGGATTGATATCGTCGCGAATTCGACATTTTCTTTTTGGTGACGTACCCATTCATCCAGAATTGGGCCAGGTTCCACCTGCCCAGAGCCCCTTTAGCAAACACACGTCGTTTACCTTCCTCTCCTGGGTCAGTTGAATTTTTTACGGGTGCATGCTTCCAAACTCATTTTCTTTTATTAACCAGAACGTAGGAATTCAGCATACAGCACCCTGGTGCAAACAACATACTGAAGAACTTAAGACACAAACGAGATTTGGTGAAATCAATTTTCCAATATTATGCTATTACTGCTATAAACCATAACTTGTCAGTTGGCATTTCCTTCACTATAAGCAATTCTTATTGTCTTGAAAGAATAAATGCTGCACAACCTACAGATAGCCTCAGTTTATACCAGTAAAGTGTATAGTTATGTTAGACGCTTTTCCCTCTTTTTCGGTTTTATAAATAATTCCAGTTTTATCATACAGAACCGATAAGGATATCAAAAAGTGTAGAACTAAAAACATCGTGGTATCAAGAGGCTTATTCACCCAAAAGGATGCATGCAGATGGACAGGATGTTTTGAGAAACGTATCCGGTGCAATAAATGAAAACAGCAATAACAACCCGGGTCTCTTAAGTGAAGCAAATGGAAATGTATGCCCCAGCCAAAGATCGTCATCCCTTTGTGATTTTAACCTAAAAGCTACAAATATAAAGAGCATTTTGGCGAAATCGTATTATTGCAGTATAAGCTCACAAAAACTTGAGACCACTATGACGGCAGTAGCGATCCAACATCAACAGCATTGTGAGTCTAACGACGTAGCACAAACAGCCAGACGGAATTCAGCTAAAGCTTTATCGTCTGAATCAATGATGGAAGGTAGAAAACACACTGTTCCAAGTGCAGTGAAGGACATCCACTCAAAACAAGTAGTCAATACTGGCAAACTGGACGCTCAGAAGAAAGTGAATTTGTAAAAAGAAAACGAAATACTTACTATACCTATATATACATATAATCATGTGACTTATCCTTTTCTTTTCAGAGGTCTACCGGGGCAGAACATTTTAATTTTCGGTGGCATTGATCCATATACTCAAATAAGACCATGCGATATGCCTGGTATGGATGTTTTGTATTATGATGGATGTGAGAATATTTGGAAGCATTTGCTAAATATGCCTGGGAGCAGGCATCACCATTCCGCTGTCTTGTTTAGAGGAAGAATTTATATCATAGGCGGAACCAGACCGGCTTTGGCAGGGACATCGAAGTCGGTAAGTTGAATATGAGGAGGCATGGAACTATAGATAATCCCAGTTTATCTGGATATGCATGTACATAGTTTCCATACCTCGTTTTGAATATTTTTCACAGCTAAAGATCAAAATATTTCCAAAGTAAACGTAAGTTGAGTCAAAGGCCTAGTAAGCCAGCCTCCTTTAAAAAATCTTTCCAACTAGCACGGTCTTTCGACAGCAGTTTCCAGTGCCGCACGCCTAGTTGGTTAAGGTCCTCTTCCACTTAGTTGCACCACCTTAAATTTCGCGGTCCGGGGTTGGATTCAAAGATCTTCCGGGGCAGAGCTGTATTTTCCATACGCCCAACATGACCTAGCCATCTTAGGCGTTGGATCCGAAGACGCCGTGCTACGTTCATGTCGTCGTACAGCCCGTACAGTTCACTATTAAGTCTTCTCCTCCACTCCCCATTTATGCAAGTCGGGCCGAAAAACTAACGCAGAATATTTCTATCAAAATGACCAAGGGCCTCCTCATCCGCTTTCGATAAGCTCCATGTCTCTGCGCCATAAAGCAGGATCGGGATGATAGGGGTCTTGTATATGGTCACCTTGGTTTTTCGAGAGAGGGCTCTGCTTCTCAATTGCCTCCCCAGCCCAAAGAAACAGCGGTTGGCATGAGTTATTCTGCGTTTGATTGCGGCACTGATGTCATTTCTGCATGTCACTGCGGAGCCTAGGTAGACGAAGTGCTTGACTACCTCGAAATTATACCTGCCAATATGTGCGCCCTGGCCAAGACGCCGGTGGTTCGTGTCCTTTTTCGACGACAGTACATATTTCGCCCTCATTTACCCCCAGTCCCATTTTAGCCGCTTCCGTCTCAATGCACGTAAAGGCTTCAATGACATATAGCTGATTTCGTCCAATTATGTTAATGTTATCGGCATATGCGAGCAGTTGTACTGACTTGAAAAAGATAGTGCCACTCGTATTGACCAGTGAGTTTTGCACGATCCTTTCTAGGACGATGTGAAAAAAGTCACACGATAGCGTATCTTCCTGTCTAAGCATTTCCTGACATAAAAGGTATCGGTTAGGCTGCTTCCGACCCTGATGGAGCGACGAGAGTTCCTCAATGTCATCCTGCACAATCTGACGAGTGTGGCAGGGATGTCAAACATGGCGTTGTATAGCTCGTCTCTATTTATACTATTGTATGCAGCCTTAAAGTCGACAAACAGGTAGTGGGTGTCGATCTGGAACTCGTTTGTTTTTTCCAGAATCTGTCGCAGTGTAAATAATTGATCTATAGTGGAGTTCCCGGGCCTGAAACCACACTGATATGAACCAATCAGTTTATTAACGAACGGGCGTTCAGGCGTTCATACAGTACAGCAGAGAAGATTTTATAAGCGAAGTTCAGAAAACTTATACATACCTCTGTAGTTGGCGCAGACAAAGGGGTCTCCTTTCTTGGCATGGCATGCATTCCTCTGACTGACCAGCAGCTTTGTTGGACTCAAGCTTAAAAAAACATTCCTAACTTCGTCCAGGTCATGGGGACGGAATTCTCTGATATCATCGTCCGCTGTAAAAGGGTCATTCTGCCTGACTGTGGGATCTGTTTCGACATCGCCGTTATGGCTTTATATCCCTGGCATGTTTGTTTTATTCGCTGATAAAACCTTCGAACGTCATTCCTGCGATAGCATCTCTCAATCTCTACGATCGCGAGCTTCCCATGCTCCTTTTTTTTTTTGTTTTGAAAAGCTTATGCTACTCTCTCCTTTTCTCATAATGCAAGCCTCTTGATAGACTTGCTGGCTGCTTGGCTGCGTGTGCCCTTCTACACTCGTCGTCGTGGTGTCACCTGGGGATTTGTATTTGAAATCGCGAACGGAAAAAGGCGAATGGCGAGTTTCCTGCACCACAAAACAGGATAAGTGTCAGCTAGGCTATGCCCCGGCAAGTCATACCTGGAAAAAACCAACAAGCCAAAAATCCAGACGAAAGCACGATCTCTAGCCAACTCCGATTCCAGTGCCAATTCGATATTTTCATGTAGTCACAGATTATTTCTATTCACCATTCTCTATCGATTAAAAAGAGATTAAATATTATCTCAACAAAGCACTGTATGGTCCTAGTCCTTAACCACCTTATTTAAAATTTGACTGAATGTAAGGTGATACATTGACAACAATATACAAACATAAGTTGATAGTATGTATTAAAAAACACTAAAAATTTGAATAGATTTTCGAATCAGCTGTTTGGAGTTTTGACTACTCACGCTTTGAGTGGCATAACGAGTGCACTCTGCCGCAACCTAGAAGAGATTTTGGTTTAATTGCTTATGAAAGTGATAACGACAACAACACGTCGTCAAATGATCAAGGTGAGAGATTGTTTGCCAAGTCGGGTCTTTATATCATCGGTGGAGAGAGTACAGATGGTATGCCGCTATCCTCCACACTGTACTACAACGTCGATAAGAAATTTTGGTTAGAGGTTCGAGAAAGGCCTTTTGTTACATGTTTCTCATACTAATGTAGGGAAACCTTTCGTAGAAACCTTCTTTGAATATAGGTCGTTATGGATTAGTAGCCGCGATTGTTAACATTCGGAATTCTACTGAGATATGGATTGCGGGCGGCGTTCGTGGACAAGAAAAGGGTGGCATGCCAGTGATTACAGATGTTATGGAATCTTATAGCCTCTCAAAGGAAGATGGTTCTTGGAAACAACTGGCCAAGCGGCTTAGGATCCCAAGGTAAGCAGTTTCCGTGAAATTGTTAATTTTTTTTTTTTTTTTTATAATTTACCCATACATGCATACATTTTTTTATGGATTAATCAAATAGAATTGTTGCCTTCAACCTACATAGATAGTTAGATTGAATTCGTGAAAAACATATAATCTGATGCAACTTTTGTATCCTTCGCTCGACGTTGATATGTATGATAATAATACTCATGCGTTTACGCGTAAACTAAGTTATTAATGAAGTAGTTCGATAAGCTTGCATCAGAACTCGGATGGAAAACAAACAAATTGAAAACCAAGAAAATTATCTCGACATTAATCGAAAGCAGGAGATACTATATTCCAGTGGTTGCCCGAGGAATTACAACCTCCTTGTATGTATATGTAGAAATTACTTGCCCAATTTATAACAAGTTATTGTAAGTAGCTGCGTCAGAAAATGATGGTAATAATGAACCAGCATCTTGGAGCGATCAGCGTACCACCTAATGCCTTTGACGTTGAGCAAGGGATCACTGGTTTCCCAAGCTTTCCGGTATGGGATCAATATCTTACTTCTCCTCTGAAAAGTGAAGGTGTGTGGTAATACGTCCGAGACCGTGGTAATCATATCCAGCTCAGGAAGATGTTGCCGGATGGACATGTGACCTATAGGTCTACATGGCAGGCCTAATCCCTAGCGAAGGGTTCTATTGCACTACGTAGTGCACCCTTTTTTTGCGCCGTGGCGCAGTGGTTAGTGTGTTGGACTGTGACGCACGATGAGCGAGTTCGGATCCCGATACTGGCAAAACCCCCCGTAGTATACTTGCCTTGGAAAAGCTTCTCGCCGTTCGGAATCGGCATTAAACTGTTAAACTGTAGGTCCCTTTCACCTACAAATGTGAAAAATAAATCACACACAACATGGGTGATTGAGAGAAGCTGGGCTCTGGTCCTTCATGGGCTGTAACGCCACCAGAAGAAGAAGAAGAAGTGGAGTAAGTCCAATTAGTGTTTCTTGGACTGCCGTAGAGCAAGTTGGCATAGCGTCTCTAACCGAGACACGCTAGTCTCTGGAGGCGTTGAAGCTTAACGGTTATCGTTTTTTGCTCAACTTTTGTCCACCATACCGTGGACGCATAGGTGATGGTAGGCATAGGATTTGTTGAACGCTTCTACTATCCGTTGGAGCACTCAGACGCAAACACTGGTCCATTGTACTCCACAAGGCCTTAGTCGCCTTTGTAAGTTTGTTTTTAATATTGGAGTTCCAGTTAAGTCTGCGATCAAGGTCAACACCTAGATATTTAACTTCTTCTGAAAATCCTATGTTTGCGCAATTTTGAAAGACGGAGCAGAGCTGCAACCTTCTTCCCTTTGTAAATGGGACTAAGATTATCTTATTTGGGTTCATTGATAAGCCCTCTCTGCCACACCAGTCAGAGATAAACTGAAGCACAAGCTGCATGCGTTCACAGGCAGCGATTTCACACCTGTCCGTAACAATAACTACTAGGTCATCAACATATCCGATGACCTCGTAGCCGCGAGTGTTTACTTTGCGGAATAGGTCGTTGATAACTATCGACCTGAGAAGGGGTGAAAGGATTCCTCCTTATTGACACCCCTTAGCCGCCGATACTGTCACCGAGACCTCTCCGGATGTGGCCGATGTAATATCGCTATTTAGCATCGCCCTAATCCAGTGATTAGTGGGATGGTCTAGACCTCTGCAGGATAGCGCAATGGTGATCGGGTTATAGCCAGTATTGTGGAATGCCCCCTCAATGTCGAGGAAGGCGCAAATTGCGATCTCCTTGTGTGTGAAACTATTTTCAACACGCGCCACTAAGTGATGTAGGGCATTCTCAGTAGATCGTTCCTTGCAGTGGTATCTGATTCTCTAGGATACCTCTAATATGGAACTCTATCAGTTTTTCCATTGTTTTTAATAGGAACAAAGTTAAGCTGATAGGGCGATAGGATTTACATAGGTTGTTCACTTGGCTTTCCAAACTTGGGGATGAAGACAAGGTTGACTTACATATCTCCAGATTTTAGGGATGTAACCCGAGCTATGAGAGCACCGTGGCGCAGTGGGTAGTGTGTTGGCCTCTGACGCCGATGATACGGGATCGAATCCCGACACAGCCATGTCATCGAACGTGTTTTTCACGGTGTTTCTCCTCAGCGGGGTTCTGACAAAACCCCCTGTAGTAAAATTGTCATGAAAAGCTTCTCGCAATTCGCCGTTCGGAACCGGCAATAAACTGTAGGTCCCTTTCACCTATGGGAAAATAAAATCACACACAACATGGGTGATTGAGAGAAGCTCGGCTCAGGTTCTTCATGGACTGTAACGCCAACATACATACATACAACCCGAGCTAAAACAGGATCTAAAAAGAACTATCAGTGGTGATAGTATAGTGTTCAGGTTAGTCAATATGATATATATTTTTTTATATATCATATTGAATGACAAGCTGCGATTGGCGGTTGTGATGTTAGGGAAATAAAAGTAAAACTGACGAAAAGAAGTTGCTTCTACTATTAATGTAACAGACCACCGTGGCGCAGTGGAAAGTGTGTTGGCCTCTGACGCCGATGGCACGGGATCGAATCCCGACACATCGAACGTGTTTTCATGGTGTTTCTCCTCAGCGGGGTTCTGACAAAACCACCTGTAGTAAAAATTGTCATGAAAAAAAAAGCTTCTCGAATTTCGCCGTTCGGAACCGGCAGTAAACTGTAGGTCCATTTCACCTATGGGAAAGTTAAATCACACACAACATGGGTGATTGAGAGAAGTTCGGCTCTGGTCCTTAATGGGCTGTAACGCCAACGTACATACATAAATGTAACATTCAAAATGAATGATTGTAAAAAAAACATGTTTTCAGATTATTGGATGTATTTATGTATCTTCCTGTTGATATGATAGGACAACCAAAGTCATTTGAGCTGAGCAACGCTCTTGGTACCTTTAAGCATATAATTAAACGCAAAATACTACCTAGGTAGGTAGAGCTTAGTAGGGAAACACACAAAACTTTTTCGAGATGGGTATAAACACTGAAGAGAAACTAGAATCCAATGTGCAAAAAATGGAGATGAAGGTATTCGTGCGACATCTATTCGTCGCTATTTTGCACTTTTAAATGAAAAGTAAATAGTGTGACCGCTATCTTCCAATAATGAATAACTGATTTATTCTTAGCGCAAACGTGAGCAATTAAAGAATTGCTTGACTTACAAACGTGAGTTTATCGCTGGCAAGCACATTAAATGGAGATTTTTTGACATTCTTACTTGCGCTTGAAATTTGCTCGAACGATTGTCACCAAACATAGGCACAATTGAGTAAATCTTTATCAAAGAGCTTTTTAGAGAGTTGACAAAAATGTCTAGCGCATACTGTGGACATTTGGACGTTTTGATTGATAGAAAACAGTTTGTGCACATGTGTGATATTCTTAAGAAAAAGCCTTTGTTTTCTGAGTTAGCTTGATCGTCTCTTTTGTGTACAGTCGATCAATAAACAACAACTGCCCCGTTTCGCGTATGAGTTCTGAACAAGACGTATCTATTGATCTTGAGAGTAAACCTAGTTTTTTTATTTTTTTATAGTTCGCGCAGGTTCAAGAGTTATACTCTTATGATGTTTGTCACACAACCAGAACGGAGCGCAGTAGTTTGGGTCGTAGATGTTCGTTCACTACTCTCCAGGGGTGGTTGTTCTAGATAAGGTTCGAGAGGAACCGACCGAATTTTTACGTTGGTTTTAGTTCTCAGCAACTTTTCCATGCACTTATGGTGTTATATAAAAAAAAAAAAAAAAAGGGGATTCAACCCCAAGATCACCCTATAGCTCTACATCACGGTCGTCCGACCCATACTAATGTATGGAGCGACAGTCTAGTGGACAGCACTGGACAAGACAACATACCTCAAGCAATTCGAGAAGGTACAATGGTTGACGTGTATGTGCATTACCGGGGCCCTCAGGTCCACCCCAACGGCTGCGCTTAACATGATACTCGACCTTACACCACTCGATATCTTCGGCAACCAAATTGCCGCACAAACGGCCATGAGACTCAAAGCCAACTCGAACTGGACGAGCTATGTCACTGGCCACTCCTCCATCCTGAATAACAGGTCAACTATGGCAGAAGACTTAGACCTCACAGAACCCATCACAGTCTTGGAAAAAAACTTTGCAACGATCTACCCGGACAGACAAAACTGGACTCGCCAGACTCAACTGCGCAGATTTTTGTACTGACGGGTCTAAAACCAAAGACGGGGTGGGTAGTGGAGTATTCTGCGAACAACTTAAGCGGAATAAAGCTCTAAAATTATCAAATCACAATAAAAAATGCCTTGTCTTGGCTGAAGTGGAATGTGATATCCACCACGGATATCCGCATTCTCACAGATAGTCAAGCAGCCTTAAAGTCGTTGGAGTCCTTTGTGTACACATCAAAAACTAGTCTCGACTGTCGCCTATCTCTTAACGAGATGGCCGAATAGTCTAACATACAACTTATTTGGGTACCGGGACACAGCGACATTCCAGGAAATGAAAGAGCCGACACACTCGCCAAACAAGGAACGACGCTACAATCAATCGTGGCTTGTGAGGGAATACCCTTTGCAACCATTAAACTTAATCTTACAAATCTCGCCAGGGCCGAAATGAACCGGAGGTGGACTCAGGGACATACCTGCGTCATCAACAGGCAAATCTGGCCCCTCCCGAAAGTCAACGGACAAGGAGTATAATCTCCCTAAAAAGAACTGACATCTACAAAGTTATAGGTCACGCGCAAAAACAAGGTATAGTTCCGAATGATTTCTGCAGAAGCTGTCTAGACGAGGAGGAGGTCGAATCCATTCATCACCTTCTCTGCGCCTGCCCGGCATTTTGCACAATCAGGAAACGATACCTGGGATCTTACTTCCTTAACGATCTGACTGAAGTTCAGCAAATAGGGATATCTGATCTTCTTAATTTCTTAAGAAGCACAGAATGGTTCCACGAATATGGGGCTAAACTCCCTCGTAGCTGCACAACGGGCCTCCCTGGCCTATGTGTGTTCTTCTCATTTCTGGGAAGGCTACGGTCCTACCTACCTACCTGCCTATGTTGTTATACTAGAATTACACACGCAGAGTATGAGTTTAAAGTGACCATATACTGTGAGTGTTATGCCTTCATCAGTATGTTTGATCACATCTCATTCACATCTGTGGTGCATCATTTTTTTCCGTACAGGAATTCTTTTTTCTTGGCTATGGAATGGCTTTGAACTACAGACCTTCCGCTCGACGGTCGGTAATGTTTACTTCTGCTACACGGCCACCCCCAGTTGATGACAGATTTTTTCCAAAGCATCTCTTCTACACTTCCGAGTATGTACTTACGTATTGGCACAGCCGTAAAATAAAAGAAATGTTTATGTCAAAAGGAGGAAAAATGTGCTTTATTAGCGTCTACTTCGATGACCGATGACAAAAACAATGAAAACAAACAGGAAGCCAATGGTGAAGTTGTATCTCTAATTTAGTACCAGATGTCGCCGGAAGAGACAAGTGGGTATTGCCATCATTACGAATATCAATCTCATAAGAAAATAGGACAATAGTCCTGGTCCTATGAGTTTTTCATTTTTTTGTATGTTAACTATGCTAACCAGTACTTAGTTTTTTTTTTTTTTATTTTGTCTTTATTTCTTAGATTGTTTGCAAGGTTTTGTGCAGTCAATGGAGGTAGAGAATTATATGTGGTTGGTGGAATTGGTTTGGATTCTCAGCGTCCTAGAGAGTTTGTATCGCTCTCTTCTGTTGATTGTTATGACTTTGAAGAAGAACGATGGATGCATTTAACAGATATGATAACATCAAGGTACGTAAATATATCATGTAAGCTAATAATCGAAAACTTGGAAACCGGTGTATTCTTTCTTAGACACGGTCATGATGCAGTCGTGGCAAATGGTAAAATTTTTATAATTGGCGGCGTATCTGCTGATGAAAAGAGGACCCTTGAATCGATCGAATGTTTATACACAAAAACAGCAACTTGGCAGTATGACATGGCCTTCTTGCCATACCCGCTTTCGGGATTGGCTGCAGTTTTGATTGACAATGACATTTAGGATGTTCGCTATTGAATTTGTTTAACTTGTGTTTTATTTTTTTTAATTTATTGTACACCTACACCTTTCGATTTTTCCCTATTTAGTTTGTGTTGGATTTATACATAATAAAACTCTTTTGTGCAGAGATATTTGATTAAACGAGAAATTATCATCATTAACACATAATGATGAGGGAGGGAACGAGTAAACAGAGTAAAGAAGCTGATCGTGCTTAACACGGCAAACTCAATCCAAGTTGACACACAGCCTTTGAGTGGCCCCTCCTGGGGCAGCGACCAGCCCGTTGTTCGTGGGGTAAAAGGAACCTGTCCTTCCAGGTTAGGAGCTGTGCTTGGGGTTAGCATCCCTATCACGGAAAAACTACTTTTTACGAATCAACAACAAGCCTCGGATACGGACGATTTCAATGTTGACGACCCCTGCAAACGCATTAAGTATTTATGAGTCTGCACCTAAAACGTAAGGTCTCTCAACAGGCCAGGTGCGGGAAATCAATTGGAAAAGACCCTGGACCGCTACAAAGCAGACATTACCGCTCTCCAATAAGTGCGATGGTAGGGACCAGGCAAAAAACCGATGAAAAACTGATATCTATTATGGCAATTGCTACAAGGAAAATAAGCAACGCTTATTTGGGTGTGGATTTGTTATTCGAGGTAGACTTAGACCAAAAATATTAAGCTTCCGGCATGTAAGCGAACGCCTCATAACAATCCGCATCAAGGGTACACTGGGGAATATAACACGCCCCCACGGAAGAAAAAGATGATCAACTCAAGGATGACTTTTATGATTTCCTAGACCGAACATACGCTCAATGCCCCAGTTATGACACCAAAATCGTACCAGGAGATTTCAATACAAAGCTGGACAAAGAAGACATATTAGATCGATCATAGGAAAGCATAGCCACCATAACACCACACCCGACAACGGGTTAAGGCTAATCGATTTCTTAACGGGGCGTAACCTCCTTGTAGAAAGCACACGATTCCCCCATCTCAACATCCACAAGAGTACCTGGTGGTCTCCTGATCATTCGGCCACCAACCAGATTGATCACATTGCGATCGACGCCAGACACTCCTCCAGCATTCTCGATGTACGAACCTTCCGAGGAGCCAACATTGACTCGGACCACTACTTTGTTGTAGCCAAGGCACAAGTGAGGATATTAAGAATGCTTAGGAGTCGAGTAGGACAACGTAAGTATGATGTCGGAAAGCTACAATCGCAAGAGACTGCCAGAATCTTTGCCGATCGTGTCTCAAGCTCTCTCAAAATCCGACCACAGCGGCACAAACAATAGAGCAGGAATGGGCGCATTGCCCGAATGCCATCAGAGACGCTGCCTCTGAGGAGCTGGGTTTCAAACCGCCACGACCTAGAAACACCTGGTTCGATGAACAATGCGAACAAGCCCACGCTGCAACGACGGACGAGAGCTGCTCGCGAAATCTATGAGCAGAAGAGAAGAGAGGAACACACGCTTCTCGGAAAAGAGAAGAGAATACGTGAGATCGATGAGATGGAGAGATGCTTTCGCAGGAATGACGACCAGAAGTTTTATAACAACATAAAACGAGCATGCTAGGGCTACAAAAGCCAGAACGGAGGCCTGCAGGGATGAAAATGGAGAACTGAATCACAATCGATGCTGACGATTTAGCTAGATCACTTCTACAGACTGTATAACAGCGATGACAGACAAGATACCGCTGTCAGGCAAAATGATCCATTCGTAATAATGGACGATGACCTAAGAGAATTCCGTCCACCCAACCTAGGCGAAATCAAAATAGCGATATCAAGACTTAAGTCTAATAAAGCCGCGGGCGCAAACGGCCTGTCTGTTGAGACTTTTAAGGCGGCTGGAAATGAGCTGGTAAGGTGCATGTACCATCTCATTTGCAAGATATGGTAGGAGGAAAGCATGCCGCTCGACGAATAGATTCTCAACATAACTGCGCCAACTATAGAGGAATAAGTCTCCTTAACATCGCATATAAGATCTTCTCTGAGGTATTTTGTGAACGCCTGAAATCGTTTGTGGCTCTTATCAGTGTGGTTTCATGCCAGGTAAATCCACAATAGACCAAATATTTATGCTACGACAGATCTTGGAGAAGACCCAAGAATACCAAATTGACACTCACCTTTTCGTCGATTTCAAGGCTGCATATGTATGACAGCGTGTATAGAGATGAACTATACAAAGTTATGTCTAGTTTTAACATCCCAGCCAAACTCGTCCGATTGTGCAGGATGACGATGGAGAATTCTCGCTGCTCCATTAAGGTTGGTAATAAATAAACATGGACCTTTGATGTTAAAAAGGAATTTAGACAAGGTGACGCGCTGTTATGTAACTTTTTCATTATCGTGCATGAAAAGGTCGTGCAAGAATCACTGGCCAACACAAAAGGTACGATCTATTTCAAGTCGACGCAATTGCTTGCGTACGCCGATGGCATTGACGTGATCGGACGGACACAGCGGGACGTCAATGAGGCCTTTGTAAGCATTGAGGTAGAAGCGGCTAAGATGGGTCTTAAGGTTAATGATTGTGAAATCAAATATATGCTTTCATCAAAAAGAGACGGGCAACACTGACGTGTTGGCAAGAACGTCACCATGGGCAGATATAACTTTGAAGCGGTGAAGGAATTCGTCTACCTTGACTCACTGATGATCGCCGACAACAACACCAGCGCTGAGATAAAACGCAGAATCACTCTTGCCAACCGCTGTTTCTTTGTGCTCAAGAGACAATCGAGAAATGGAGACCTCTCTCGGAAAACCAAGGTGACACTATATAAGACCTTGATCATCCCAGTCCTCCTTTACGGCGCAGAGGCTTGGACCTTAACAAAAGCGGATGAAGATACCCTTGTTCGTTCCGAGAGGAAAATTCTGCGCTCCTTCTACGGCCCCGGTTGTTCAAATGGAGTATGGAGGAGAAGATTTAATGAAGAACTGTACGGGCTGTACACCGACATTGGCCTGGTACGACGTCTACGGATACAGCGTCTAAGGTAGCTAGGCCATGTAGAGCGCATGGAATAGCTCCGACCCGAAGACCATGTCAGCTGGAGATGCTTGTTGGTTGAGGCCTAGGTTCACCACGGACTGTAGCGCCACCTAAGTAAGTAAGTAAGTGGGAAGTTATTGTAAAGGGGCCGATTTTGCGAACTACTTATTTTGACATATCTCCACGCTTCAAGGCCACAAGAATCCAAATCCAAGCTTTTGATAAATATGTCTGTGTATGTGTATGTATGTACGCATGTGCGCATATGCGTATGCGCGTGCGGGATTTTCGCACGCGTAATTACGCAACTTAGAACCGATGAAGTTTTCAGCATAATCGGCCCAGCCGTTTTTTGTTAGAAGTTAAGTCTCATCGAAGTACTTACCGTGTGGGCCTTGCGGGTCGCACCTAGACCACATTTTTTCTTTTTGTTTTTATATAGGTGGTTTAATGCCAATTCCGAACGAAGTATACTAAGGCGGCTTTTACTGGAGGGACGCCCCGAAATAAACATTCGATGGCGTAGGTGTTATCGGGATCAGAACTCATCGTGCGTCAGAGTCCAAAACACTAACCACGGAACGCTTATTTTTCGTCTTTTCTATTTCTTCAAAATTAGTTTAAGATTCAAGACTGCACCAAGATGGTGAAGGACTAGCAAAGGCCTCGCAGGGGTAGCATCTGCCGACGGATGCTGGCCCGACAAAAAGCGAGTAAGAGCCTCTGCAGCCGAACATCTTGCAGCTCTGCTAGTCAGGTCCTACTTCCACCTCCTCGTGGTGCCATCTGGAAATTTCCTTAAAAGGGAAATTACTGACGGAAGAGGCCGAATGGCGAGTATCCTGCGCCACCAAACAGGATTAGTGTCGGTTGGGCTATGGTCTAGCGAACCATAACCGTAAAACCATTAATTGCTCAGAAACAAAAAACAGCCTCGGATAATCAAACGGAACGGATCTATGTTGACGACCCTTTAAGAAAACAAAAACCAAACAAGGACCTTCGGTTCTGTACGTGGAATGTTAGGTCCCTAAACAGACCACGTGCGGCCGAACAACTTGCGGACGCCCTAGACCGCTATAAAGCGGACATAACCGCCATCCAGGAAATGCGATGGAATGGACCGGGTAAAAAGCGGATGAAAAACTGCGACATTTACTACGGTGACTGCTATAGGGAGAGAGGACAGAGACTATTTGGATGCGGATTTGTTGTTAGAGGTGGACTAAGACATAAAGTCCTAAGTTTCCAGTATGTGAGTGAACGCCTCATAACGATCCGCATCAAGGCAAATTTCTGTAACATCAGCCTCATATGCGTCCATGCCCCCACGGAAGACAAGGATGACTCAATCAAGGATGATTTCTTTGATCTCCTAGACAGAACATATACCAAATGCCCCAGCTATGATACCAAAATCATACTAGGAGATTTTAACGCTAAGCTGGGTAAAGAAAGCATATTTGAGCGGGTCATCGGCAAACACAGCCTACATGACACCACATCCGATAACGGACATAGGCTGATCGACCTTGCCACGGGGCGAAATCTTCTTGTAGCCAGCACACGATTTTCCCACCTCGATATACACAAAGGCACCTGGCGGTCGCCAGATCAATCAGTCACCAACCAGATTGACCACATCGCGATTGACGTCAGACACTCCTCCACTATCCTTGATGTTCGCACTTTCCGAGGAGCGAACATCGATTCAGACCACTATCTTGCAGTAGCCAAGATACGTCAGCGCATAACACGAACACCGCGGAGTAGAGTTAGAACACCAAGCTATGACGTCGGAAAGCTACTATCGTCGGAGATCGCCAGTGCTTTTGCCAACCGCGTCTCCCTTAAGCTCTCCGATACACCGCAATCCTCCACTCAGTCAGTAGAGCAACAATGGAGCCTGTGCAAACAAGCCTTGAAGAGCACAGCAACGGAAGTGCTGGGCCTTAAAGCTCCACCACGACGAAACACCTGGTTCGATGACGAGTGTAGAAGGATTCATGCGGAAAAGCAGGAGGCATACAAAGCCTCACTACACAAAAAAACAAGAGCGGCTCGTGAGCTCTACGAGCTTAAGAGAAGGGAGGAACATAAGCTTCTCAAGAGGAAAAAGAAAGAGCACGAGAAGCGGGCGATTGAAAACTTGGAGAGGTGCTATTGCAGGCACGACGTTCGAAGATTTTATCAGCGGATAAAACGAATGTCTCAAGGCTATAAAGCCCGAACGGAGGCCTGTAAGGATGAGAACGGACACCTAGTAGTAGAATCGCAGTCGATGCTGAGAATTTGGAAAAACCACTTCTGCAGACTGTATAACGGCGATGACAACCAACATACCGCCGTCAGGCAGAATGATCCATTTTTTAACGACGAAGATCGCAGAGAATTCCGTCTCCCTGACCTCGACGAAGTTGAGATTGCCATGTCGAAACTCAAGTCGAATAAAGCTGCTGGCGCAGATGGACTGTCTGCTGAGCTCTTCAAAGCGGCTGGGGGTGAGCTGGTTAGGAGCATGCACCGGCTCATCTGTAAGATATGGTCAGAGGAAAGCATGCCCGAGGAATGGAGTCTCAGCATTGTTTGCCCGATCCACAAAAAAGGAGATCCCTTTGACTGCGCCAACTATAGAGGAATAAGTCTCCTTAATGTCGCATACAAGATCTTCGCTGCCGTTTTGTGTGAACGCCTGAAGCCATTCGTAAACAAGCTGATAGGTCCTTATCAGTGTGGCTTCAGGCCAGGGAAGTCCACCATCGATCAAATCTTCACACTACGGCAGATCCTGGAGAAAACCAATGAGTTTCAAGTCGATACGCACCATCTATTCGTCGACTTCAAGGCCGCATACGACAGCGTAATTAGAGACGAGCTATATAACGCCATGTTTACTTTTGACATCCCTGCGAAGCTCGTCAGACTATGCAGGATGACCTTGGAAAATGCTCGCTGCTCCATCCGAATCGGTGAGCACCTTACCGATAGTTTTGATGTCAAAAAAGGATTTAGGCAGGGCGATGCGCTGTCGTGTGATTTCTTCAACATCGTATTGGAAATGATTGTGCAAAAATCACAGGCCAATACAAGAGGCACAATCTTCTTCAAATCCTCGCAACTCCTTGCATACGCCGACGACATTGACATAATAGGTAGATCGCAGCGAGATGTCAATGAGGCGTTTGCGAGTATTGAGATGGAGGCGGCAAAAATTGGTTTGGCAGTTAATGAGGGCAAGACTAAATATCTGCTGTCATCGAAAAAGGATATTTACCACCGACGTCTTGGACAGAACGTACATATTGGCAGATATAAGTTCGAGGTAGTTAAGGACTTCATATACCTCGGCTCCGCGGTGACTTGGAACAACGACACCAGTTTCGAAATCAAGCGCAGAATTACTCTTGCCAACCGCTGCTTCTTTGGGCTCAAGAGGCAACTGAGAAGTAGAGCCCTCTCTCGTACGACCAAGTTGACCTTATATAAGACCTTAATTATCCCGGTCCTGTTATACGGCGCAGAAACATGGACTTTATCTAAAGCGGATGAGGAAATCCTTGGTCGTTTCGAGAGAAAGATTCTGCGTTCGATTTTCGGTCCCATAAACACAGAGGAGGGTTGGAGGAGAAGATTCAATCACGAACTGTACGGGTTGTCTACGGATCCAACGCCTAAGATGGCTAGGCCATGTAGAGCGAATGGACACCACAGCTCCAGCCCGTAGAGTCTTCGAATCCAACCCCGAGGGACGAAGAAATAGAGGACGGCCGCACCTAAGGTGGCGCGCACAGGTGGAAGGGGACCTCAACCAACTGGGCGTGCGGCATTGGAAAAGACTAGCGAAAGATCGTGCTAGGTGGAGAGGCATGTTGGTTGAGGCCCAGGTTCACCCCGAACTGTAGCGCCCGTTAAGTAAGTAAGTAAGTGCTCCAACTATAGGGGCATATCTCTTTTAAGTGTCCCCGCTAAAGTCTACGCTAAGGTGCTGGAGGCGCGTTCGAGAGCTATGGTCGAATCCAGGATAGGGGATGAACAGTGTGGGTTTCGTCACGGCAAAAGTACAACCGACCAGCTTTTCACTCTAAGAATGGTACTCGAGAAGGCTTGGGAGTACGCCAAATCGATCTACAGCTGCTTTGCAGATTTAGAAAAGGCGTATGACCGAGTTAATCGAGGTAAACTCTGGAATGCTCTGCAGGGGTATGGGATTGATGGTCCTCTGTTGAGGGCCATTCAGTCTCTATACACAAACTGTAGACGCTGCGTTCGGGTTAACGGTAGTAATTCAACACTTTTCACCGTGGGCGTTGGACTTCGCCAAGGGTGCGTCTTGTCACCTCTCCTTTTCATTGTATATATGGACTGGATATTGCAGCGCAGTCGAGGCGAGGAGTGTTTCACATTAGGAGAGTCGAGGATAAGCCATCTTCTTTTTGCAGATGACTTAGTTGTCCTCACATACTCCCAGACGGAACTTCAGCGTGTGCCAGATAGGTTTGTGGCCGTATGTGCTGATGCTGGAATGAGGGTTAACGTGGTCAAATCCGGGGTTATGGTTATTACCAGAACAGCTGTCCAATGTTAGTCGAGTCCCATTAAAGCAGGTGGAGCAGGTTTAAGTATCTTGGGGTCTTCTTCACGAGTGATTGGAGGAGTAATACTGAGATTTCCTGCAGGATTGGCAAAGCTGCGTCAATTTTAAAACAGCTTGGAAGATCTGTAATCAGGAAGACCGAGCTTGGTGTCAAATGCAAGTTAGCGGTTTTTAACTCAGTACTTGTTCTAACTCTCACCTATGGTCATGAAATTTGGGTATTGACCGAAACAATAAGATCGCGACTACAAGCTGCCGAAATGAGATTTCTTCGTGCTGTTGTGGGAGTTACTCGCTCAATGTAGAGCAGCTGCTTCTCCGAATGGAAAGGGCTATGCTTCGATGGTTTGGTCACGTGAGACGAATGTCGCCATCATCACGACTTTCGAAGCGTGCCTTGAATGCAATACCATCAGGCCGGCGACCGCTTGGCAGACCCAGGACGAGGTGGTTGGCAGATTCAGGACGAGGTAGACCAGGTGGTGAGTCCAAAAACTCACCTGGGTGCGCTTGGGCATAGCTTTTGATGAGTTAGAGTCGATGACGGAGGATCGAGTGGCCTGGAGAACCCGCGTGCGCGCATTTCCCCCGCGACACTTTTAGTGGAATATGCGGGCCACTGAAAATGTATGTATGTTTTTGTTTTTTTTTGGTTGCGCCCATGGATGTGGAATCTTCAAAAGATACTGGTAAGCCGTGTTGCCAGCATGAACGCGCTTACGTACTAAACCACACCTCTGCACACTTCAACCACTCTCCCCGCGGGACTGCCGTTAGGTATTACTTCGCGGGACTGGTTGGTGGTTTACGCTGTATCTCGAGTAGAAGCCTCTTGGGTTCTTCTCTCTGCTTCGGCTTGCCGCAGCTTTGTTTGTACTGATGCAATGTTCATCATATAGGGGACCAGGTTTTCAGGACTTGGTACATTTAGCCTTTGCCTGTTCTGCATAAAGCGACTGCAGTAGAAAACTGTGTGTTCTGCGTCCTCCTCGGAGTTTAGGGCATTGTGGACAAAAAGGTGAACTATCATATCCAAATCTATGCAGATACTTTCGATAGCCACCATGTCCAGACAAAAACTGCGAAAGATGATAATCGCAGTCTCCTGCCCGTCTTGATATCCAAGTTTCGATGACGGGAATGAGCCTGTGCGTCCATCTTCGTTTTGTGGAAGTGTCCCATCTGACTTGCCACATTGCTATGGATCCTGCCCGTTCTTCTGCTTTTATAAGCTTGGTCTGCTGCCGGTTTGGTGTTCGCCTGCGGTATACCCTTTTGAGCTCGTCTGCCAATATATCGATGGTCAGCGTTCCTGCTATGACGAACGCTGCATCAACTGATATGGGAGACTAGTCTTATTGCGCACAGTTGATAGACTGAATCCATTTTCCGCTTTAGTCCTTTTACTGCAAGGGCTTCCGCCCAAATTGGAGCAGCGTAGAGTAGGACTGAGCTGACTACCCGTGAGAGTAGGACTCTGCGTGCCTATCCGGGACCGCCTATATTCGGAAGCATTCGCCAAAGAGCTCGTTGTGCGTGTGATACCTTCTCGCTGGCATACAGTATGTGTTCCCTGAAAGAAAGCCTGTTGTCTAGGCTGACCCCTAGATACTTGACTGCTTTCTTGGGCCTTATAGCCTGATCTATGACTAAGAAGCTCGCATATTTCATCTTTTTACGGCTGGTTATGAGCACAGACTCCGTTTTTTGGGCTGCTAGTCCCAGACCGGCAATTGAGAACCAATCTTTCACTTTAGGGATAACTGCGTTCGCAGAAGCCTCTACTTTCTCTATATGCTTAGCCACTGTGACGATGGCAATATCGTCGGCGAAGCCGATGATTTGTACTCCTTCGGGAAGCGCTAGTCGTAGAACGCCATCGTACATGATGTTCCACAGGAGAGGTCCAGACTATACTTCACATGATCATTTTTGTAGTCAGACTTCATTTACTTTCAAAGTAATCTAAAAGAAAATGTATGTACATATGTATGGCTATTTGATCTGGATTGCCTCGGCCTATTTAGCCCACGACCACCCAAGTCCTCCCCCTCCGGCCAACTTGGTGAATCTGGTCAAGGATGCGGAGCAAACAAATGCCGGACTAATTATAGGGTGTGATGCGAACGCACACCACACGACTTGGGGCAGCAGCAATATAAAAGAGCGAGGCGAGTCTTTGTTCAATTATTTATTACATACTAACCTCACCGTGTGTAATAACGGCTGTGAACCAACTTTCATCACCAAAAACAGACAGGAGGTTCTGGATGTAACCTTTGCATCGCAGAACGTTGTCGACAAAGTCAGGGAATGGAAAGACCTAAAAGAGCACTTCCTCTCTGACCATCGCTATATACAATTCAGCATAGTCAGCCACGTCAATGCCCCAGTTCCCTTCAGGAACTACAGGAAAACTGACTGGCAAAAATATAGAACCTATGTTGAACCCCACCTAGGGACAAAATACCCTACCTACACGCATAACCCTGCGGAATTAGACAGCTTAGTAAATGAGCTGACTGAAACCTTTAACAGAGCACTGTCTAAATCTTGTGCGGTGAGCACCCCTAGAGGCAAACCTAAACCCCCCTGGTGGAATAAAGATATAGTTTCCCTTAGGAAAGTGAGCAGAAAGCTCTTCAACAAAGCCAAATGTACCCGCTTGCAAGAGGATTAGGATCTCTACAAAGAGGCACTTAAATCTTTCACAGCAGCGACCAGAAGGGCCAAAAGACAATCCTGGATGAGCTACTGCGACAAAATGAATGCGGTCTCCGAAGCCTCAAGATTAAGGAAGATTCTGGCCTCGGCCCCGTACAACCCAAGCTACCTGATGCGAAATGATGGTTCCTGGACGACCTCCAGAACGCAAGCCCTGGAACTTCTTCTAAACGCACACTTTCCGGGCAGTAGTGACTCGGCTGTGACACCTCCTCAGGTCATCCAGCCGACGACATCCTCCTTCGAGCGTGCTCCCAACCTAGTCACCAACAACAATGTCCTATGGGCCTAAAAAAGCTTCAATCCCCACAAGTCCCCAGGACCGGATGGTATCATACCAGCTGAGCTCCAGCAGGTAGCAGATATCATCCTCCCCTGGCTTGTAGTCATATACAAGAGTTGCCTCTCCCTATCATACATCCCTAGCAAGTGGAAGGTAACCAAAGTCATTTTAATATCCAAGGCAGGCAAAAGCTCCCACACGTATGCAAATGACTTCAAGGCCTATTAGTCTTACTTCTTTTCTATTAAAAACTCTAGAGAAGATTCTAGACGCACACATTCGTTACAGCTGTCTCTCAGGAAGGCTGTCGGATAATCAACATGCTTACAACAAAGGCAAATTGGTGGAAACAGCACTCCACTCACTGGTCAGCAAAATAGAAAGGTCACTGGAACATAAGGAATATACTCTAGTCGCCTTTCTCGACATTGAGGGTGCATTTAACAATGTTGAACCATGGGCCGTCACCAAAGCACTGACTGATCTGGGTGTTACGGGATCAGTGATATAAGTGTTATGACAACTGCTAACACAAAGAGTTGTCAAAGCCAACTTCAACTAGAATGGTTAGCGGTTAGTGGTGGTCAACGAGCTACTGCTATTGCTTGAACAGGAAAGGTACGCTGTGACCGCCTATGCAGATGACATTGCTATTGCCGCCACAGGAAAATTTCCCAGCACTCTATGCGACCTTATGCAGAGTGCATTACATGCAGTAGAAACCTGGACGCGGTACTGTGGACTTGGGGTGAACCCTAAGAAGACCGATCTAGTACTGTTTACTAACAAATATAAAATTCCGCCCCTCAACCCACCGAGGCTGGGTGGAACCCAACTAATAATCAAAGAGCAGGCCAAATATCTAGGCCTAGTCCTTGACAAGAGGCTGAATTGGAAATCCAACATTCTTGACCTCGTCAAGAAAGCTAATGTTGCCCTCTACAGCTGCAAAAAAGTGGTGGGAGAGAAGTGGGCTCTCCAACCACGGTCTCTACACCGGTCATAAAGCCCATCCTCCTGTATGGCGTCGTAGTCGGGTGGACTGCTCTGGACAAGGCAGTCAATCGAAACCTTCTGGGGAAAGTACAAAAATCGGCCAGCTTATACATAAGCGGAGCGATCAGATCAACCCCCACGGAAGCCCTAAACATTCTGTTACACCTTCCACCACTGAACCTTTTCGGCAAACAAATTGCTGCCTGCGCGGCCTTGAGGATGAGGAGCATAACTAAATGGCCCACATCACAAAAAGGCCACACAACCATTCTAAAACACTTCAAAGTACCCATGGACACAGACTATATCATCCCGCAGAACGTGTTCACTAGGAACTTCGAAGTTGTCTTTCCATCCAGGGAGGAATGGACCGAAGGGAAAGTCATGCCAAAGGACTCGACCTCCCTCTATAGCGATGGCTCTAGGATGGAGCCGGGTGAAGGTCGAGGCTTAACCTCGGCCTATCCTTTAGACTCCCAGGTTCAGGCTGAAATAACAGCGATAACGGAGGCCCTTGCATGGCTCAGGATCAATGTAATATCCGCGATAAAGTCCCTGGCAGAGGAAACCCACAAATCAAAGACATCCCTTAATTGTCGCCTATCTCTAAATGAGATGGCTGAGCAGTTCAACATTAAAGTATTGTGGGTTCCCGGGCATAGGGATATTCCAGAAAACTGCGCGGCCGACGAACTCGCAAAGTTAGGGTCTAGCACACTCAGCCTACCTACCCTCGGCTACCTAGAAACACCAATAAGTACGGTAAAGCACATGATAAAACTCCAAGCCATTGAGGCGACCAACCTCCAATGGAATGAGAGTAATATCGGCTTTATCACCGACAACTCTGGTCTAAATTAAACCTATGACGAACCAGGGACCTAGTGGCAACCAAAAGGGCAACCTTAAGTACTCTAGTGGGTGTCATTACAGGTCACAGCATCATTGGAACTACCCTCCAACGACTTCTGTCACGGCTGCATGGACGAGGATAAGGAGGAATCAATACATCACATCCTCTACTCATGCCCCTCTTTTGCGAATCGCGGGAGGATCTACCTCGGCGCGCCCTTCTATGATAATATAAGTGAGCTAGCAGACCAAAAAATAGCTCAACTCCATCGCTTCATCAGAAGCACCCGTTGGTTCTCTGGTAGCAGATCTGGGTAACACGATCCATGTAGTATCACAATGGGCCGACTTCGGCCTACGTGTGGCTTATGCCGACCACATTAACCTAACCTAACCATGACTATTTGACCAATCGATCTCAACACATCTTTCACATTCCTTTTTACTGTCTTAAAGAAAACATTCTCATATGTCGGGAAGGTATGTACATATGTACATATATTTATTTGGGCTACTATACACTTAAAAAATTGTTTCCAATTTTACTTACTTACTTACTTATCAGGCTTGCGATCCATGGAGGATCTGAGCCTGAGCTATAGCTGCCTTCCATCCTTGACGGTCCCGGGCACGCTGCTTCCAGTTGTCAAGACCAAGATGTCTTACATCCGCGATTACTTGGTCTTTATACCGGAGGTTCGGTCTTCCTCTTCTTCTCGAACCAGGAGGCTCGGAGTTGAAGACCCTCTTAGCTGGAGCGTTGATGTCCATGCGCTCGATGTGGTCGAGCCAGTGTAGTCGACGGATCCTTGCCTTCCGGACTACATCCACATCTTGGTACAGCTCGTAGAGTTCGCGGTTGTGTCTTCTTCTCCATTCACCTTCCTCACAGACAGGACCAAATACCCGGCGCAGAATTTTTCTTTCGAAAGAGCCCAAAATCGCCTCCGCTGTCCTGCTTATCGTCCATCTTTCGGCTCCGTGCAGCAAAACTGGCAGAATGAGCGTTTTGTAAAGCATGACTTTGGTCATTCGAGTGAGGAGTTTTGACCCCAGTTGTTTGGACAAGCCGAAGTAGCAGCGGTTGCCAAGCGCGGATCTATGGCTGATCTCCAATGTGGTGTTATTTGTGGAATTTACGTTTGCCCCGAGGTAGACATACTCCTTAGCTACCTCGAAATTGTAGCTGTCAATTGTTATATTTTGTCCCAGGTGGTGAGCGGCGGATTGGTTTTTGCTTGACAGCATGTATTTTGTTTTGTCCTCATTGATCTTAAGACCAACTTCTTTCGCCTGTTCTTCAATCGCCGTGAATGCTTCCACAATGCCACGGCGAGAACACGCGATGATGTCGATATCATCCGCGTATCCTAGCAGCTGGATGGACTTGTAAAAGATAGTGCCTTCCCTGTTGACGCCTGCCCGTCGCACTATCTGCTCCAGCACCAGGTTGAAGAAGTATTGTTTTTTTTACATATATGTATACTGAATTTTCCTTGCAATTATTTTATACATTTTTTGGCAAAAATCTTTTTCTCTTTTTTTCGCTTGTTACAAGTTATAGGGTCACCCCACACATAAATTGTATTATTTATAATCTTATAGTTCCACGAAGCGGCATTGAAACTATTTTATTACTAAATGTAAAAAAATAAAAATGTCACCTAATTATTTCTTTATTATTAACTCAATGAATTATTGTAATGCTATTATGCTTTCTGTGCGAAATTTAACTGAAATAATAATGAAATAAATACAAAATACAATACAATAAAAAGTCACGTGACAGCGCATCTCCTTGTCGAAATCCGGTGCATGTTTCGAATGGTTCCGAGGTCCTAGAAACGAGTTGCACGGTGCATCGCGTGTTTTTTAGCGTGGCGCGACACAACTGGATCAGTTTTACCGGGATCCCGAATTCAGCCATCGCCCCAAACAGTTCTTCACAATTTTAACTGCTAATACCCTAAATGCTAACATCTTCATTTGCTACCGGTGCCACCTTAAAAGCTATAGTTATCGGTTCTGGTATCGACTAAGATGACGGCCAGGGATAAAGAATGAGATACCAATCTTTTGGCTTTGACAGGCATTTTGACAACTAGCCCCTACAAACGCGTTGCGGTTTGACGGCGTCTTGACTATGTCATTCTGCCTTGTTGCGACCATTTTGCCACGTCTTGACTCTACACATCGACGTCTTGAGACTATCATTGTGTTAGTCAAAAGCGTCGTTTTTAAACGGAGAATAACACGCATAGTATCGGTGTATTAAAAACAAAAAAAACCAACCCTTGCGGGGATCAACGGGCAGACGTACGAAAGTTTGGTATCTCATTCTTTATCCCTGATGACGGCCTTAAGCAGCTGATGCGTTTGTGTGTACCGTCAAAAATCAAAACTGTGTAAGCTGTCACAATAATTTTGAGCATTTTGTTTTGTATTCGGTTGTTTGCTTTCGCAATTATTGTTTTTGTATATTTTGGTAAAAACTGAATCATAAAATTGAATAACCAAGATATAAGTGCCTTATGGAAAATGTTCGCTGCGATAAAAAATTTATTTAAGTTGCAATTCGTTCTTATTCTGGTTGCCGTGTTTGCCGGGATCTATTTACAAGAAATAATTGAGAAAATCCAATCAACTATTGCTGATATAGTAAAAGATACACCTTTAGCTGATAAATTGGTTGTATCGAACGGAATACGTTTATTTAAAAAGGAGGAATTAGCAAAATTTACTGGAACAACTGAAGATGAACCCATTTACTTGGCTATACTTGGGACGGTATACGACGTGACAAGGGGCCGAAAGCATTACGGGCCTGGCTGTTCTTATAGTTATTTTGCCGGTAAATTGATATATCAAGTGCGTAAAAACCGAAATTTGTGTAACAAAGCGACACTCCTTTTTTTCTTGCTAGGAAGAGATGCAAGCCGGTCTTTCATAACGGGGGAGTTTGAAAAGTTCAATAACGATTCGGATGATGTGCTGTCGTTGAGTCCAAGTGAGATTTTAAGCTTATCGGATTGGAAACGCTTTTACGAAAAAGAATATGCGTTTAAAGGACTTGTTATAGGGAGGTATAAACGAGCACCATCGATATATGTAGTATAGTCTTGTCTCCATTAAGATTATTTACGGTACATACTGTTTAAAACTGATTATACTATGAGCTGGAAACATGTTTGAAATCCCCTGGCTCTGTTCGTCAGATTTCGAAAAGCAGCTCTTCACATAACTTTATGAATTGGCAAAGAAGTCCATGCCCGAAAGTCGTATCGTCCGTGGAATTATACATATACTTCGGCGCGGGCGACATGGGAACAAAATATCTAAATTCTTTTCTACGTACATAATTTCCTACTTTTTCGGTTGTGCATTGGCTTTTATGTATGTAAAAATAGGTCGTTTACCACTCCGGAAAACCTAGGACTAGCTTCTCTCAATCTTCCATGTTGTGTGTGATTTTATTTTCCCATTAGTGAAAGGGACTTAGAGCTTATTGCCGATTCCGAATGACGAATTTCGAGAAGCTTATAACAAATCCAACACTGCCCCAGAAGTATTTCGTTCCCTCTTCTTTGAAATCAAAAATAGACTCGTTGATCATCACTTTATCCTCACAGATGATTCCAAACCAAGAGACAACGTCAGTTTCAGTGTTACCACTGATTACGAAACCATTTTCTCATTCCTACTCCCCGCTTACACATCTTCTTTCTCGGCAGAAATTATCGCCATTCTAAGAGCCCTACGATACACTAAGACCTCCACCTTCAAATTTGCCATCTGCACAGACTCCCTATGGTCGATTGACTGCATCGTTAAGACCAATAATTAAACCTATTACCCCTCCTTAATTTGCAATTTACTCCATCAGTAGTTTCCTAGAACCAAGTTTATATGGATACCAAGTCATGTGCCAATTCCTGCGAACGAATTTGCGGACAGGGCCGCCAAACAGACCTTAACAACCCCATCTCTTTATTCTGCCAACTTCAACCTAAAAGACATAAACAAACACATTAGAACCCTTCAGCACGTCCGACAACAGCTCCTTTTCGATAAATCATCCCAATGGTACCGGACTGCCGATAAAAACAAGCTCTCAATGGAAGACTATGCATACGAGCCCGCACATTTAGCCCCATGCAAAACAGACCTTACAAAAAAAAAGCCAACGACCTGGACACACCAAACTTACCCACAAACACTACTTACACAAGAACAAACTTGGTTACTTAGCGGGCGCTACAGTTCGGGGTGAACCTGGGCCTCAACCAACATGCCTCTCCACCTAGCACGATCTTTCGCTAGTTTTTTCCAGTGCCGCACGCCCAGTTGTTTGAGGTCCCTTTCCACCTGTGCGCACCTGTGCGGCCGTCCTCTATTTCTTCGTCCCTCGGGGTTGGATTCAAAGACTCCAATGCTGTCCATTCGCTCTACATTCCTAGCCTTCTTAGGCTTTGGATCCGTAGATGCCTGACTAGACTCATGTCGCTGTACAACCCGTACAGTTCGTGATTGAATCATCTGCTCCAACCCCCTCGCACGCAGATTCTTTCTCTCGAAACGACCAATAATTTCTTCATCCGCTTTAGATAAAGTCCATGTTTCTCCGCCTTACAACAGCACCGGGATAATTAAGGTCTTATGTTAGGTCAACTTGGTCGTATGAGAGAGGGCTTTACTTCTCAGTTGCCTCTTGAGCCCAAAGTAAGAGTAGTTCTGCGCTTGATTTCGAAACTGGTGCGTTGTTCCAGGTCACTGCAGAGCCGAGGTATATGAAGTTCTTAACTACCTCAAAGTATAGATATAATAATATGCAGGTTCTGTCAGAGACGTCGGCGGTAAATGTTTTTTTTTCTATGAAAGCAGATATTTAGTCTTGCGACTGCGATCCTACTACTATGTGTCCGTTCTCATCCTTGCAGGCCTCCGTTCGAGCTTTATAGCCTTGAGACATTCGTTTTATCATAAAATCTTCGAACGTCGTGCCTACAGTAGCACCTCTCCAAGTTTTCAATCGCACGCTTCTCATGTTCCTTTTTTTTTTGTGTAGAATCTTATGTTCCTCCCTTCTTTTAATCTCGTAGAGCTCACGAGCTGCTCTTGTTTTTTCTTTGTGTAGTGAGGCTTTATATGCCTCCTGCTTTTCTGCATGAATCCTTCTACACTCGTCATCGAACCAGGTGTTTCGTCGTAGTGGAGCTTTAAGGCCCAACACTTCTGTTGCTGTGCTCTTCAGGGCTTGTTTGCACTGGCTCCATTGTTGCTCTACTAACTGTGTGAAGGATTGAGGTGTATCGGAGGGCTTGAGAGAGCGGTTGGCAAATGCACTGGCAATCTCCGGCGATAGTAGCTTTCCGACGTCATAGCTTGGTGTTCTAACTCTACTCCGCGGTGCATTTTTTTTTTTTTTTTGCATTTTAAATTCATTTTATTTCCAAAAATCTTATAACTATCTTACATGCTAGACAAAATGAGTAAAACTAGCTTACATGATAACTAACATTAATGTCTTACTGACCCTAAGCGGGCACTCTAAAACAAACAATATACAACTTATTCTATGTCTTTCGACAACTTAATATCTACAGTAAATTAATTACTTTATTTATTTGTTTATTAAGCCAAGAAAATTGTTGAAAAAAACTTAGCGTACTAACAGGTTTGAAGGGTATATATAAAACTTAAATCTAACTAAAACTAGCTAATTCTAACTTAATCTATCTTAAATAAAATGTATATACAAACATTATATACTTCTTATATATAAAATGTATATACATCTCTTTTTTTTCATTTTTAGTTTTACGATTTTTTTTTTTGTTTTTATGTTTTATTAAAAAATTGCCCAACACTTAAACACTAATAAACTACCTTAGCCTACCCTAACCTACCCTAGCCTACCCTACCCTATCGGTGTCCGCCAATGGCGTTCGGCGAACCTGCCGTGAAGAGGCTGTATTAACTTATTCCACGACGGAGTCCGTTAGCCACCAAAAGCGTTGATGCTGTCGGACAACGTCTTCTCTATCTCGGCGAGAAACCGATCTACTGAACCTGAGGCGCTCGGGCTCACAGAGCACGACGTCAGGTTCGTAAAGGAGCCGCCGCTCCACAGAATTACGGGCCACATGGAAGATTAGCGGCACCGCCAATCCATCCTGGATCAGCCCACAGTTATCAAAGTAAAGAAATGCTTCCGGAGGCACAAAGCCATTCAGACGCACTTTTTCATAATACATAACATTGGGGTAGTAAGCCCCAGAGATCAAGTTATTGGTCGAAGCCATTGCCCTTGCAACGTGACCTCGAATCAGTTTAATCAGAAAGTTATCTATCCGTAAAATCCTTGCCCTATCGTATAGGACCCCGTTGGGATAGAACTTTCTGTACTCAGACTCTGGTGTTCTGTGTAATCCAAGACAAGTCCTCAGACATTGTCTCTCAAACACCCGAATCCTTTCCATTAAGCTTGCGCTCACATTAAACCAGACGGGACATCCATAGGCAATCATAGGCCTGATTAAGGCCATGTAGCAGATTACCTTCACCCTAGAATCAAGTTGGCTGCAGTGAAACAGCCATCTTGTCAGGGCGAAAGCGCCCCGGGCTCTTTCCAGAGCAGCATCTACATTTTTGTTAAAATACAGATACTGATCCAGCCAGATCCCGAGGTATCTGACTACACTTTTACTCGCCAGTGGACGCCCGTCCGGTCCGATGATTGCGAATTTTCGCCAATGTTTTCTAGTGTCCCTAGAGGCCCTAGACAGAGGCGTTCTGAATAAAATAGTCTCTGATTTCTGGAAATTGATTTTCAACTTCCAGTCATCACAGAACTGCTGAATTTTATCGAAGTCACGTTGCAATAAAATGCCAATGACCTCGATCGTTGGACCTGATCTGTACGCAACCAAGTCATCTGCATACGCTATTGAATGGTGAAGAGAAACTATCAGATCACTGATATAAATGCTGAAAAGGATCGGCGAATTTACCGTACCCTGTTGCAATCCGTTTTTAATTTCAAATGTTTGAGCAGAAGTTACGTTGGCAATTTTCACAACGAACTTTCTACTCGTTAACATATCATGAATTATATATAGCAATGGTTTACTTATGCCCAACCGTTTGAGCTTGTAATAGAGTCCTTCTAACCATACGGTGTCGAAGGCTTTTTCCAAGTCAACCAGGCAGGCACCCGTGCATTGGTTCTTGCATTTATTCCATTGGATATCCGAGACGAGTTTCGACGCGGCATGAATGGTATCATGCCCCGCCCTGAAACCGAATTGGTTATCCGGAATGATATTTTTGTCCTCAGCCCATTTGGACAGGGCTCTTTGGATTACCTTCTCGAAGACCTTGCTGATACTCGGAAGGAGACTTATCGACCGGAGATTTGCCGGATTAGAGGAGTCTTTGCCCCTCTTAGGGATTGGCTGGACCACCGCCGTTTTCCAATGCACCGGATAATATGCATTATTCAGTGCATTGTTGAACAGGATGGTGTACCTCTCTATAGCCAATGGTGGAAGGTGCCTGAGCACAACATTGGATATACCATCAGTGCCCGCGGATTTTTTATTTTTTAATGACATGAAGATCAACTGGAGATCCTCCGTCGAAATGAACAGTGTATCAGCACCTTCATTGGCGATGGCATTGTTTGCCGTAAAGTCGTCATTGAACCTGGTGAAACCATGGTTCTCGATTCGCCAATGTTCTATATCATTTCGAAGGTAGAAGTGGTGAAGCAGGGCTCTATTTTCCAGGTCGTGGTTCGGACGAATGCTTTCATTCACCTTATACACATCCTGGAAGACAGCCCCCACTGTCGCCACTTTCTCCTGAGGATCCTCAATCACAAAAAAGTCGTCATCTAGGATGGCGCTCTCTGGATCGATGTTGACTGTACGTAGTAAACGTTCGTTATCTGACGTTCTCGGAAGCTTTAGATCCCGAATGTCATTCTGATCTTTTCTCCGGAATATTTTATTTATCTGCGGGAACATATTCGCGCTGTTGGACTTTACAGCGCGAATTTTGTTGCTCCAGTGCAGACTTATGGCTATTTTATAATTTTCCTTAATTAACTGTCGGAGATTTTTAATCAGTGACTTCAGGGTCCTAACCTCCGAGTTTTGTCTGTCGGTAAACCGCCTGTACAAGAGTTTGAGTCTTGACAGGAGTCTACTTTTCTGTCTGTGAAGTGCGTCTATGGTCGCGTTTCGGTACACGTCCGTGGGATCGTAATGCCGTTGGCGTGGTATCGTTCTGTCCATCATTTGTTTGATAGTTTCGTCCATATGTTTTAGGTGCCTATCAATTTCGTCATTTGATAGGTTCCTATTATTCGGTGGGGATGAGGCACTCGAAGTGAGTGCTCTCGTCAGGCAGTTGGCAAAGCGTGGCCAGCGTGCCCTGCTGTAATCGTAGGGGTACGTGTGGACATACTCTGCCATTTCTGCGAATTCGTCCGGTATTTTAATTACGGCACTAAGTCCGCAGTGGTCACTGTCATACTCAACGGTACGTAAACAGTTAGTAGACCATTCGTTAGTGTCTGCCAGTCTCAGTCGTGAGTCAAGCAACATTAGATCCAGATAGGCGCCGCTTCTAGGAAACGACGGACTATCCGTTGCGAGTAACTTGAGTTTATACTCAATATTATGCAGGGCCCACCAATGGCTTAGTAGGCTCCCTCTAGTGTTGGGTACATTATTGCCCCAATCACTATGTTTGGCATTTAAATCTCCGGCCAAAACATAAAAGTTTTCTGCCGAGTCTAGGCGCAGAAATCGAAAAAGGATTTCGAGCTCTGCAATGAAGATATTGGGCTGAGGTGCTTCAGGTGCATAGGCCGATACTATGTATATCCTCCTTCCGTTCCGAAGGGGGATACACACAACACATGCCTCTAGCACCTGGAATCTCCGCACTTCACTGCTATATATAATTTTGTATTTAATATTATTTTTAATGAAGATCGCGACACCTCCGCCTTGAGTGGCATTGGGTCGGTCTCTTCGTATTATATTGTAGGAATTGTGCCGAATTTTGTGCCTCTGGTTTAGCTTAGTTTCGCTAGCCAGAAACACATCAGGGCTTTTTTCCTGCAACAGGTTAAAAAGAACGGTGCGTCGCTCGATCCTAATCAGTGAATTTACATTCACAGCCAGGATCTTCAGGAAACTCTCTACTGGTGTATCCATTAGGACTCTAAATGCGTTAAGCGCAGAAACGAGTAGAGCCTGTCCACTCGTTCCGTCTGCTTAATGATCTGCTGCTGGATCTGGCCGATCTGCCCTTGAATGGCGAGCAGAATCGATAGCAGTTCCGCCTCGGCCCCCGGTGCCTTAGGAACGGGCACTGGGGCTTTGGCAGCAGCCTTTGGTATTTGTGCCGCTCTTCCCTGACCTGCCGCCATTTGCGCGTAGGTCAATTGGGGTGTGACGGCTGAAGAATGAATACCCCTCGCGGGAGGTATCTTCTCGACATTCTGCCGAGCTTCTCTTAATTGCTTAATGTGTTGGAACTTAGGACAGCCCCGATAATTTGCAGGGTGCCCGTTGTTCTCACATAGTGCGCATAAAAGTTGATCTCTTTCGAGACCTGTGCCCCGGTCGCACTCGTCGTACCTGTGGTCCTGTGCGCACTTGACGCATCGATGCTGCATTTCGCAGTTCGACGCGGCGTGCCCGAACCTCTGGCAGCGGATACATTGTATCATGTTTCCGCGCCTATCTAATTTCTCCCATCGCACTCTCTGGGTGTCTAAGACTTTTATTTTCTTTAGACACTCCAGACGGCTGTCGGGTGTCAGCTGGACCAAGAAGAAGTGCAGTTGCCGCTTCTCCCGTTTGGCCGCAACTGTGGTAAACGGCTTAGCCCCCACGAACTTGAGGTCATCGCTCTCGAACTTTTTGAGCTCAGAGAGCAATTCCTCGGGGTCTGTGATCGACTCCAGGCCTTTGAGGAGCATTGTCTGCAACCTCTCGGCTTTCGGAGTAAACGTATAGTACTCCGTCGTGGAATCTTTTAATAAAGAACGCATTTTCTTATATATTTCCAGTGTCTTACACTGGAAAACATAGCGTCCTCCGATAGATTCTAAAATATAATTTTTCTCACCTATTTGACTTTTGCACAAATCCACTGTCTGCCTGACAGCAAGAGTATGTGCATAGATGGGCGGCACCTTCTCCTTCTTCTTGGAGCGGCGGCTTCGCTTCCTCTTCTGTTTTGGTTGTTGTTGTTGCTGCTGCTGTTCTTGCTGCTGCATTTGTTGTTGTTGCTGCTGGCTCGTTGGCTGCGGCTGTTGCTGGCTCGTTGGCTGTCTCTGCTGCTGAGGCTGCTGTTGTTGCTGCTCTCGCTGCAGTTGTTGTTGTTGCTGCTGCTTTATTGGCTGCGGCTGTTTTTGTTGTCTCTGCTGCTGGGCCTGCTGTTGCTGCTCCCGCTGCGGTTGTTGTTGTTGCTGCTGCTTCTTCGGCTGCGGCTTTTTTTGTTATTGTCTCTGCTGCTGGGGCTGCTGTTGCTGCTCCCGCTGCGATTCTTGTTTTTGCAGCTGCTTTGACTGCGGCTGTTTTTGTTGTTGTTGCTGTTGCAGCTTACGCCGCTTCTCAGCCTCCTTTTGCTGCCGGATTTCGGACAGTTTGTCCCTCACGGCTTGGAGCTTCTCCTGGAGGATTTTCTCCTCGGTCTGGAGCTCGTCTTCTTCCTCCGTCTCCGAGGCAGATAGGAGAGCGAAGGAATTATTTTCCCCCGTGTAGCGACCCTCCCTACCTTCAGAGATGTAGACAAAGTCCGCCTCCTCGGGGACATTCAATTGTTGTTGTTGTTGTTGTAGCTGCTGCAGAGCGGCTTTAGAAGTTGATGGCGCCCCTTCCCGCGCTTCGGCCCGCAGCTTCTCTGCCGAAGTTGAAAGGGAGGGACGCTTCACCAGATTAGGAGAGGGGTTTACCCTCCTCCTGCGCTTTACAACTGCACTTGGTGTAGCAAAGTCGGATGATTTCACCGAATCATCCGACTCTGACACCGTACGACGTACGGGCTTCTGCCCGTCGCCTGACATTTCCTCTGTTACTTCCAATTACTTTGGAAGCACCAGGAGGAAAAAAAAGCGTAAAGATCAAATTTGCTATCCCCGACCGGGATTTGAACTGCCGATCGTTGTGTCTCACCACACCACGACCGCGCACTTTACCGTCGTGCTACTGACGAATTTAAAAATAGGCCGCCAAACCGTGCACTTGTACTATTTGCTCACTATTGTTCACTGCACTAAGTCGAAACACGTCTGACTTGTTCAGCTGTCAGTGATCGACTACTCCGCGGTGTTATCGGTGTCCGTGTTAACCGTTGACTACAAGATAATGGTCTGAGTCGCTGTTCACTCCTCGAAAAGTAAGAACATCAAGAATAGTGGAGGAGTGTCTGACGTCAATCGCGATGTGATCAATCTGGTTGGTGACTAATTGATATGGCCTTTGTGTATATCGAGGTGCGGAAAGCGTGTGCTAGCTAAAAGAAGATTTCTCCCCGTGGCGAAGTCGATCAGCCTGTGTCCGTTATCGGATGTAGTGTCATGTAGGCTGTGTTTGCCGATGACACGTTCAAAGATGCTTTCTTTACCCAGCTTGGCGTTAAAATCTGGACACATATGAGGCTGATGTTACAAAATGTTGCCTTGATGCGGATCGTTATGAGGCGTTCACTCACATATTGGAAGCTTAGGACTTCATGCCTTAGTCCACCTCTAACAACAAATCCGCATCCAAATAATCTCTGTCCTCTCTCCCTATAGCAGTCACCGTAGTAGATGTCGCAGTTTTTCATCCGCTTTTTGCCTGGTCCATTCCATCGCATTTCCTAGGTGGCGGTTATGTCCGCTTTATAGCGGTCCAGGGCATCCGCAAGTTGTTGGACCTAACATTCCACGTATAGAACCGAAGGTCCTTGTTTATTTTTTGTTTTCTTAAAGGGTCGTCCACATAGATCCGTTCCATTTGATTATCCGAGGCTGTTTTTTGGCTTTGAGCAATATGTGGTTTTACGGTTATTACGATATTATTCCATATCGAGTTTGTATTTTATTTTATATTGAGTTTGTTGTTCCTATATTCGCAATGGCTCATTGGAGTTAATTGTTTTGAATTCTCTTGGTGCTTACCTGACTTGCTCTGTCATTACTTCTAGTCCTTATCATATTCGTTGAACTCCTACGTCCACATGACTCCATATACCTACTGAAACAATTTATCATAGACTTATCGAGCAACACCGGGCAATAGATAGTTCCCATCAGATTATGAACAATATTTTTAAGAACCCTTGCTGACTCGTCTATTCGAGGTTTGGCTAATATGACTTCTAACATTACATACCATTTCTTCAAGGCGAGTATTTACACGAAACTTACTCTTTCCTAGATATTTTGACAAACATGGGAAGAAGACAAAATACCATCATATACTGGATGCCATTGTTGAACAAGCCCAATTGACAAAACAAAAAGAAAACGAAATGCAAGAATCGTTTCCCCAATGCAACATTGAATGGTCGGAGAAAACGGGCACCCGAGTCTGGTGTACTGCTCAATCTGGTGGTAAGAAACGCGACTGGATAGGCGTGCCACGAAAGTACTACGAGCCGGGAAAAGATGTTTTCCGTTGTGCTTGTGTTAAAAAATCCGATCTTAAATCCCCACATCTTAAGCCTTACGATGACTGTGACAATCTTTCGCATACCTGTTATTATAAAACATAATTAATCGGGCACTAGTTGTTCGACTTATAAATTTTTCTTAGCAAATTATATGTAACACAAATGAGGTCCTTAGGTTAGCACAAGTATTTATGCAAATGTTGTACTTAAATGAAGAATGTGGAGCAAATGCAGGACTTGGACATTATGTACTGTTGCATTCCAAGTAGCATTTTTACAGAATAAATAAATCGGAAATTTTTTTTTACAAACAGACTCGTGCATGTACTACTTCAATGCATACTGTAAATTGTGTTTTGGTAACAGCAATGTCAACGAATATCTATTTCGACAAAACTATTTGGAATAAGATGATCAAATACCTGAATTAAAATGACAAATTTATTCTAAAATTTGAAACAAATTACTGTCTATGATGGAAGGTCGAATGCAAACAAGACTTCACCCACCCCTGATAAAACGACAACGATCTTAGCGCACTTCCTCCCAATACTATGGCAGACAACAAACCTTTTATGATAACAGAATGACAAGAAAGAAAATACGAGTCTATAGCCTTAGGTAGGTAGTAGTGGCCGCCTGGTATCAGAGAGATCAAGGCCCAATTAGTGCGTATGCGGCGTTTTGATGCCACCACTCAAGTGACCTAGTGTGTCGATTTGTGTTTCATATCCATCCTGAGGAGTTAAGAAATAAAATGAGGTTGCTGAATCGTGGTAGGTCGATTCATTGAGGATGGTGTATGAAGCCTTTTATGGTAAGATTTTGTAGAAAAAATGTTTACAAGTGGCATAAAGAGTTCCAAGAACTTCCATCAACCTCAACCGACAAGTTCTTACTTACTTAACGGGCGCTACAGTTCGGGGTGAACCTGGACCCCAACCAACATGCCTCTCCCCCTAGCACGATGTTTCGTTAGTCTTTTCCAATGCCGCAAGCCCAGTGGGTTGAGGTCCCTTTCCACCTGTGCGCGCCACCTTAGGTGCGGCCGTCCTCTATTTCTTCGTCCCTCGGGGTTTGATTCAAAGACTCTACGGGCTGGAGCTGTGGTGTCCATTCGCTCTACATGGCCTAGCCATCTTAGGCGTTGGATCCGTAGACGCTTGACTAGACTCATGTCGCTGTACAACCCGTACAGTTCGTGATTGAATTTTCTCCTCCAACCCCCCTCTGTGTTTATGGGACCGAAAATCGCACGCAGAATCTTTCTCTCGAAACGACCAAGGATTTCCTTATCCGCTTTAGATAAAGTCAATGTTCTGCGCCGTATAACAGGACCGGGATAATTAAGGTCTCATATAAGGTCTACTTGGTCGTACGAGAGAGGGCTCTACTTCTCAGTTGCCTCTTGAGCCCAAAGAAGCAGCGGTTGGCAAGAGTAATTCTGCGCTTGATTTCGAAACTGGTGTCGTTGTTCCAAGTCACTGCGGAGCCGAGGTATATAAAGTTCTTAACTACCTCAAACTTATATCTGCTAATATGCACGTTCTGTCCAAGACGTCGGTGGTAAACGTCCTTTTTCGATGACAGCAGATATTTAGTCTTGCCCTCATTAACTGCCAAACCAATTTTCGCCGCCTCTTTCTCAATACTCGCAAACGGCTCATTGACATCTCGCTGTGATCTACCTATTAAGTCAATGTCGTCGGCGTATGCAAGGAGTTGCGAGGATTTGAAATAGATTGTGCCTCTTGTATTGGCCAGTGATTTTTGCACAATCATTTCCAATATGATGTTGAAGAAATCACACGACAGCGCATCGCCCTGTCTAAATTCTTTTTTGACTTCGAAGCTATCGGTCAGTTCTGCACCGATTCGGATGGAGCAGCAAGCATTCTCCAAAGTCATCCTGCAAAGTCTGACGAGCTTTAGTCAAAAGTGAACATGGCATTATAGAGCTCGTCTCTAATTACGCTGTCGTATGCGGCCTTGAAGTCGACGAATGGATGGTGGGTGTCGAAATGAAATTCATTGGTTTTCTCCAGGATCTACCGTAGTGTGAAGATTTGGTCGATGGTGGACTTCCCTGGCCTGAAGCCACACTGATAAGGACCTATCAGCTTGTTTACGAATGGCTTCAGGCGTTCACACAAAACGGAAGCGTAGATCTTGTATGCGACATTAAGGAGACTTATTCCTCTGTAGTTGGCGCAGTTAAAGGCGTCTCCTTTTTGTGAATCGGGCAAACAATGCTGAGACCCCATTCCTTGGGCATGCTTTCCTCTGCCCATATCTTACATATGAGCCGGTGCATGCTCCTAACCAGCTCACCCCCAGCTGCTTTGAAGAGCTCAGCAGACAACCCATCTGCGCCAGCAGCTTTATTCGATTTGAATTCTCTGCGATCTTCGTCATTAAGAAATGGGTCATTCTGCCTGACGGCGGTATGTTGGTTGTCATCGCCATTATACAGTCTGCAGAAGTGTTTTTTTCCAATTTCTCAGCATCTCAGTTTTCATCCTTACAGGCCTCATTTCGGGCTTTATAGCCTTGAGACATTCGTTTTATCATAAAATCTTCGAACGTCGTGCCTACAGTAGCAATCGCACGCTTCTCATGTTCCTTCTTTTTTTTTTTTTTCTTGAGAAGCTTATGTTCCTCCCTTCTTCTAATCTCGTAGAGCTCAAGAGCCGCTCTTGTTTTTTCTTTGTGTAGTGGGGCTTTGCATGCCTCCTGCTTTTCTGCATGAATCATTCTACACTCGTCATCGAATCAGGTGCTTTAAGGCCCAACACTTCCGTTGCTGTGCTCTTCAGGGCTTGTTTGCATTGGCTCCATTGTTGCTCTTCTGACTGTGTGGAGGATTGAGGTGTATCGGAGGGCTTGAGGGAGCGGTTGGCAAATGCACTGGCGATCTCCGGCGGTAGTAGCTTTCCGACGTCATAGCTTGGTATTCTAACTCTACTCCGCGGTGTTATCGGTGTTCGTGTTATTCGTTGACGTTTCTTGGCTACTACAAGATAGTGGTCTGAGTCGATGTTCGCTCCTAGAAAAGTACGAACATCAAGAATAGTGGAGGAGTGTCTGACGTCAATCGCGATGTCAGTTGATGGAGTCATCCTTGTCTTCCGTGGAGGCATGGACACATATGAGGCTGATGTTACAAAATTTTGCCTTGATGCGGATCGTTATGAGGCGTTCACTCACATACTGGAAACTTGGGACTTTATGTCTTAGTCCACCTCTAACAACAAATCCGCATCCAACTAGAGTTGACATATTCACTCTTTAACAAAAGATGTAAACTCACTGAGCACTGAATACGGAATGACAGAATCTGCAAACAGAAGAACTAACAAAATCAGTAATCCTACGGTGAATTGTGCCGTTTGACCAGGAACAGATTTCATTGCTTTAATGAATAACTTAAGACAAGGGGATGGAATGCAGAAAAGGGTATGGGTAATAGACACAATGATAGCTACAAGTAATAAAAAAATAAATAAATAAAAGTTAGTCCTACCGAAATAAACTGAATGTATTACAACTTTGTCTATCGTACTATGGATTTTGTCGGCCACAGTATGTTTTGACTAAACACCTCAATAGGAAGGCGACACAGCGGAATCCTCTCCAGGTGTCTGTATATCTTTATACTAGTTGCATCGACATTTGTCTTTCGTACATATACGCAACGCCGTGCCTTAATCTATAAAGGTAGCATTTACTAATGTGGCTATGGTCTAACCTAGCTGGCTGGTAAGTAAGCAGATAGAGTCAAATATGCTTTTATTCTGCTTCCCGGACTACTGAGACTTATACGTCCATAAAAAAAAAAACTCCGAGTGTGTTCTTTTCAAATTTTGATCAAAACGATGTTCAAAAAAAATTTAAATATCCCCATAGTAGCAATAGTCGAATTTCATATAAATCAGCCAGTAATGTGTATCTGCCTTAAGGGGACACAGTTCGGGTGTTGTGACAGTGTCACTTAACTGTCAAATGTCCATTCCTGGTTTTATCATCATCAATAAAAATAGGTAGGAATTAAACGTTTCGTTAATTCGAGGATATTGTAAAGCGTTTGGTAATAATTCTCAATAAGATGGACAGCGAAGAGGATGGTGTTCATCGTTTGGAAGGTGCCACTGAATCAAAAGGCGGCCTAACATTGAAGAAACCAAAAGAGGAATACGCGTTTCAAGTGCCCAAACCGTCGCTGTTGGGACTTGATAAATTGGCGGCACAACGTAGGAAAGAACGTGAGGAAGCCCAACGTCTTATTTCTTTCAAAGATAATGATTATGATGACAAAGAAGTTAGTCAAACGCACGGTGGTAGTAAAGATTTCGCATTCAAAACTCCAGATGCAAATAGTTTTCATAAACTCAGTCGACAACTACGTGAAGCAAAGGTAGAAACACCATCTTACACTGGAGGTGTTTCAGATCTAGCAAGAGATCGTTTGCGCGAACACATTAAACGAGATCGAACCAAAGGTGTCTACTATTCCACCAAAGACAGGGACCACGCTCGAGATCGAGATAGGGATAAGGATCATAACCGTGAACGTGATCGTGATCGCCGGGAAAGACGATACCACGGTCGCGATGATAAACGTGACCGCGAGCGAAGTAAGCATCGAGAGTCAGAACGGCATAGGTATGATCCGGACTCGTCAAGAAGCAATAATACGCCACGCTTTAAAGATGAACCCAATACACCAACTGGCAGTTCGGTATCAAATTCAGCTTGGGATGAAGATGACGAAAGATCCGGAGTACCGCACAAATCTTCATGGGATTTTCCTACACCCAAATCGTACGTGAGCGAACGTGCTGATTGGTCCTCAAGACGTAGTAATAGACAAGGACGTTCGGATGAAACTCCTCGTCCAACACCCGCTCACAAATATAATTCTTGGGCAAACGACCGAAAAAGATCAGGAGCCACTCCTGCTACCGGTCGAAGTACACGACAGCCATGGGGTGAGACGGAAGAAGATCGAGATCTTTGGGAAGAGGAGCAACGTCGCCTCGATCGTGAATGGTATAATATTGACGAGGGCTACGACGACGAAAACAATCCGTTCACTGGTGCAAATGCTGAATATTTCCGGTAAGTTATTAAAAATATATCAAATCCAATTGGTCTAACATCAGTTTATAATACAGAAAAAGAGAAGAATTACTTGAGCAAAAGCGAACCAAACGCATAAGTGCACAACAGCGTCAAATAAACAAAGACAATGAGTTATGGGAGCGAAACCGTATGCTGACCTCTGGTGTTGTCATGTCGATTAATGTGAACGAAGACTTTGACGAAGAAGCCATAGAGAGAGTACATTTGCTTGTGCATCATATTGTCCCGCCCTTCTTGGACGGAAGAATTGTTTTTACTAAACAACCAGAGCCGGTGATTCCGGTAAAGGATCCCACGTCCGATATGGCACTTATAGCCCGTAAAGGTAGTGCGTTAGTCAGAGTTTATCGCGAGCAAAAGGAACGAAAGAAGGCTCAGAAGAAACACTGGGAGTTAGGTGGCACTAAATTGGGAAAAATTATGGGTATAGAGAAAAAGAGTGAGGGCGAAGATGCCAAATTTGATGCGGAAACTGATACCGCTGACTATCGGCGTGACCAAAAGTTTGCCGAACACATGAAAGACACAGACAGCGGGGGAAAAAGTGATTTCTCAAGGAAGAAAACCATAACTGAACAGAGACATTTCTTGCCCGTCTTTGCTGTTCGTCAGGAGTTGTTAAATGTTATTCGAGAAAATTCTGTTGTTATTATTGTTGGTGAAACTGGCAGCGGGAAAACTACCCAGCTGACACAGTACTTACATGAAGATGGTTATAGTAATTTCGGTATGATTGGCTGTACACAACCAAGAAGAGTGGCAGCTATGTCGGTCGCAAAACGTGTATCGGACGAAATGGGAACTCGTCTTGGTAAGAGGTTTTAAAGAAACACATTGGTGTGTATTGCTCATTGATTTCTATTTCACAGGCGAGGAAGTAGGATACGCTATTCGTTTCGAGGATTGTACGTCCGAAAAGACTGTCATTAAGTACATGACTGACGGTATTTTATTGAGAGAGAGTTTACGAGATCCCGACTTGGATGGTTACTCAGCGATTATCATGGATGAAGCCCATGAGAGATCATTATCCACTGATGTTTTATTTGGACTATTACGTGAGGTAAGCGGTTAAAAACTAGATTACGAAACAGTTTGAAAGTGGTGGTACTCAGGTACTTGTGAAGTATAATTATACGTACTCGTGGTGACGGCATTATGCCACTTTCCAGGCACTTAATGCTACTGCAACTATCGTCGTCTGGACGCTGACCGAATATACTGCGAGGTGTGCGTATTGTCGCACTACTTTGGTGGCGCTATAGTCCAGTTTGAACCTGGGCCTCAACCAATAAGATTCTCAAGCTGGCACGATATTTTGTCACCTGTATGCGTCACCTTGGATTTTGTCGTCCCCTGCTGCGTGGTCCCTTGGGGTCGCACTCGGAGACTCATCTTAGACGTTGGATCCGCAGACATCGTACCAAGCCCATGTCGCTGTACAGCCCGTATAGTTCGTCGTTGTATCTTCTCCTCCACTCCCCGTTTATACAAACGGGACCATAGATTGAACGCCACATTTTCCTCTCGAAACGACCAAGGGCTTCCTCATCCGCTTTCGTTATAGTCCAGACCCTTGTGCCATAAAGGAGAACTGGGATGATCAAGGTCTTATATAGTGTCACCTTGATTTTCCGGAGAGGGTTCTTACTTCCCAATTGCTTCTTGAGCCCAAAGAAGCAGCAGTTGGCAAGAGTAATTCTGCGTTTGATCTCAGCGCTGGTGTTGTTGTCGCTGGTCACTAGTGGGCCAAGGTAGACGAAGTCCTTGACCACTTCGAATCTGTTGTTGTGCTTCTGTTTTGGTTGACAGCATATATTTTGTTTTACTCTCGTCAACCGAGAGACCCATTTTACCCTTTTTTTCTTCAATGCTTTCGAATTGATCTCCCGCTGTGTTCGTCCAATTACGTCCATTCACGTACGCAAACAATACTTGAAATATATCGTACTTGCGTCGCCTTTTCTTAATATTTCTTTAACATCAAAGGTATCGGTTAATTCGCTACCGACCTTAATGGAGTAGCGAAAATTCCCCATTGTCATCCTGTACAATCTGACGAGATTGGCAGCGATTTTAAAAACTAGATATGGCTCCGTATAGCTCGTCCCTATGCGCACTGTCGTGGACGGCTTTGAAATCGACGAAAAGTGGTGGGTGTCGATTTGGTATTCTTGGGTTTTCTCCAGGAACTGCCGCAGTGTGAATGTTTGTTCTATGTGGCTTTACCTGGCCTGATAGCACACTGATAAGAACCTACCACATTATCCGCAAAGGATTTCAGGAGTTCACGCAGTACGGCGGAGAAGATATTAAATGCGATGTTGACGAAGCCATACTGGTCTCCTTTGTGGGCCGGGCAAACGATGTTGAGAATCCGTTTGTCGGGCATGCTCATCCCTCATCTTCAGCCGCTTTAAATAGCTCAGGTGACAGACCGTCTGCGCCCGCGGCTGAATTAGTTTTAAGCTTCGTAATTGCCAGCTTAATTTCATCTAGGTCGGGTGGCCGGAATTCTTTTTCATCTTCGTCCGTTGCGAATAGTTCATTCTGCCTGACAGCGGTATCAGATCTATCGTTGCCATTAAACAGTCTACAGAAGTGTTCTTTCATATTCTCAGCATCGACCATAACTATACTACTAGTCGTCCCTCTTCATCCCTACAGGCTTTATAGCCCTTGCATGTTCGTTTTACTTTTTCGTAAAACTTGCGAGCGTCATTCCCGTGGTAGCATCTCTCCATCTCCCCGATCTCATATTGTTCACACGTGTTGTCACACTAGGCTGTTCTAAATCGTTCGATTATCCTCCAGTCATTGTGGCTGTAATATTGTTGCAGAAGTGTTGATTACACATGTGGAACTTTGACACTTGTTTTGGGACAAATTTCTTAACATCCGGAATTATCGTTAACGCGATGTTATTTCTTTCGAGCGCGATTATAATGCAATCATTTATTGACCAGAAACTAAATCTGCGACTGCAAACAGCTACACATAAATCGAATACCATGAACTTGAATGCTTACTTTGCACGTGCGTGTAGATGCGTTAGATGAAATTCTCTTCAGTGGTCTTATTGGTTGGTACGTGAAATTTGTGTGCGGCGCCAAACGCTGTTTATTTTGTAAACATTTCATTGTCACACCAATTTCAGTATATTCCGTCTAAACGGTTGAAGTGGCTAGATGACTGTCTGTGTTTTAAGACATATGACTAATATCTGTACATACATGCAGGGTTTTGCTGTGGACTAGCATTTGCCCAAATATTTATTTCAATCGCACGTATGTAGCTAAAAATAGGTATGCAGTTGTCGGACACTGCTGACAAAACATTTCGGAATGCAGACGTACATGTATTCAGTATTCACATTGAGTTGTTTAGAAATATCCATGCTGCTAAGATTGAACTCATCGGCAACTTGTTGATCCCCCAAAGTCAACGACGATCCGTCACAGAAAAGTTGCACCCACTCTTTTCATTGTCATGGGAAGGTCATGGTTAACGTTATCATTCTACAAGAAACTACAAATTTCCACAGATTGGGGTGTTATAACTTCATCCCAAAAATGGCAAAACTGCAGATTAATATTTCGTCATCAGCACCATTTTTTGCTCGGACGTACAGGGCAAAGTTGTTGATCGCTCTCAACCTGGCGAGATGCCAGCAACGATCCCTGTTTAAATGCCCGCGTCAAGTTTACATACGGCCTCCTTGCGGCGCCCTCTGGATAGCCTCTTCAACAACCATTGGGAATAGAACAAACGTATGCAGCGACAAAACCCCGACCAGAATGGCGGTTGTACGGCAGGCTAACAATCCGCCCACGTAAAAAAAGATAAGTTATGAATGAGCAAGAAGCCTCGGATACTCGACGACGACAACGCATGAAAAAGGAGCACGATCTGCGAGTATGCTCCTGGAATGTCAGAACCCTGTACACTCCCGGAGCTGCTCATAAACTAGAAGGAATCCTCACGCAGTACAAGGCGGACCTACTGCGGTCCAGGAAATACGCTGGATAGGAAACGGTATGATTAGGAAGAAAAATTGCGACATTTATTACAGCTCTCACAAAAGGTTGCACTTACTGGGATGCGGATTTGTTGTGGGAAAGCGGTTAAGGTCGAAGGTCATCGACTTTAAGCCTATAAGTGATCGCCTGGCTGTGATCCGCATCAGAGGCAGATTTTATAACATCAGCCTTATATGTGCACACGCCCCTACCGACGAGGCTGAATACCCTACCAAGGAGGACTTCTATGACCTCCTGGACAACGCCTACGGAGCTTGTCCGGAGTACGATGTAAAAATCGTGCTCGGGGACTTCAACGCCAAAATCGGTAAGGAGAACACCCTTGGCGGAGTGATCGGAAAGCACAGCCTTCACGAAACAACAACAGATAACGGCTTCCGACTCGCTGACTTTGCGACAGCTCGTAATGCGGTGATAAGTAGCACAAGATTCCCTCGCAGGCGAATCCACACGGCAACCTGGCGATCTCCGGACGGCCGAACCGCCAACCAAATCGATCATGTGCTCATTGACGCAAGGCACTCGTCAAACATCCTGGATGTGCGAACATTCAGAGGGGCAAATGTCGACTCTGACCACTTCCTCGTAGCAGCAAGATTCAGAGCTCGACTGTCCAATGTCAGAAAGCTGCACCAGCCCATCAGGAGGAGGTTCGACATTGGGCGCCTGAGCACACCGGAGGTTGCCAGAGTCTACAGGGACGGCTGAGCGAAAGACTCTACGGTATGCCTATGTCGAACACAAATGCCAATAATATGTGGCTGCATTGCCGCTCAGCCATTCAGGAAGTAGCCGAAACCACCTTAGGATACCTACCACCCCCGACAAGAAACCCGTGGTATGATGTCGAGTGTGAGCAGAAAAGGGCAGCAACCGACGAGGCGTACCAAAAGGCGCTGCAGAGGAAAACCAGGGCAGCGCAAGAAGAGTACCGAGCCAGAAGAAGGGAGCAGCTGCTTAACGAGCATGACCAAGAGAGAGTGGTAGGGACCGAGGAAATCCCAACTCCAGCCGCTGAAGTAGTCCTCCCACCCAGCATCGAAGAAGTCGGCACAGCAATTCAGAAGCTGAAGAACAACAAGGCCGCAGGCTCAGATGGCTTGCCATCAGAGCTCTTCAAGGCTGGCGGCGATGTTCTGGTAGGGAGCATGCACCAGATCATCTGCAGAATTTGGGAAGATGAAAGCATGCCCGACGACTGGAATACCAGCTCTATATGCCCCATCCACAAAAAAGGCGATCCTACCTTTTGCAAGAACTATAGAGGTACATCCCTGCTCCATGTCGCATACAAGACCCTGTCCAGCGTATTGTGTGATCGTCTAAAACCATTTTGCACCGCACTAATCGGCAGCTACCAGTGCGGCTTCCGGTCCGGTAAATCAACTATAGACACAATTTTCACACTTCGACAAATCCTGGAAAAGACCAACGAGTTTCGAATCGATACACACCATCTTTTCATCGATTTCAAAGCCGCATACGACAGCATTCATCGTGAAGAACTGTTTGGTGCGATGGCCGAATTCGGGATCCCGGTAAAACTGATCCAGTTGTGTCGCGCTACGCTAAAAAACACGCGATGCACCGTGCAATTCGGTTCTATGACCTTGGAACCATTCGAAACATGCACCGGATTTCGGCAAGGAGATGCGCTGTCATGTGACTTCTTCAACCTGGTGCTGGAGCAGATAGTGCGACGGACAGGCGTCAACAGGGAAGGCACTATCTTTTACAAGTCCATCCAGCTGCTAGGATACGCGGATGATATCGACATCATCGCGTGTTCTCGCTGTGGCATTGTGGAAGCATTCACGGCGATTGAAGAACAGGCGAAACGAGTTGGTCTTAAGATCAATGAGGACAAAACGAAATACATGCTGTCAAGCAAAAACCAATCCGTCGCTCACCACCTGGGACAAAATATAACAATAGACAGCTACGATTTCGAGGTAGTTAAGGAGTTTGTCTACCTCGGGGCAAACGTAAATTCCACAAATGACACCACTGTGGAGATCCGGTTCTTTCGAAAGAAAAATTCTGCACCGGATATTTGGCCCTGTCTGTGAGGAAGGTGAATGGAGAAGAAGACATAACCGCGAACTCTACGAGCTGTATCAAGATGTGGATGTAGTCCGGAAGGCAAGGATCCGTCGACTACACTGGCTCGGCCACGTCGAGCGCATGGACATCAACGCTCCAGCTAAGAGGGTCTTCGACTCCGAGCCTCCTGGTTCGAGAAGAAGAGGAAGACCGAACCTCCGGTATAAAGACCAAGTAATCGCGGATGTAAGATATCTTGGTCTTGACAACTGTAAGCAGCGTGCCCGGGACTGTCAAGGATGGAAGGCAGCTATAGCTCAGGCTCAGATCCTCCATGGATCGCTGGCCTGATAAGCAAGCAAGCAAGTAAGCATCAGCACCATTTACGGTGGAATTAAGCTTATGTAATTCCTCTCCTTATCCTCCTAATGTTCTTATATTAAACTGACCAAGTCATTAAACGCGGACGACATTGCTATTGCCATCTCGGGTAAGTATCCATACTATGCAAATGGGCACAACACAATGGGCTCGTGGTAAACCGCCAGAAGACGGAGCTTGTGCTGTTCACCAGAAAGCATAAGATCCTGGAAACATGCCCAATCACTACTTGGTACCAGGTTAACCTATTCTGCTAGTGCCAAAGATCATGGCATTGTACTAGATGAAAACTAACTTAGACGACACTCGAACGACACAATCGAGCATGCAATAAAAGCAACCGTAGCTATCTACCCCTGTATGAAAGCCTTAGGGGGTTCAACCCTAAGCTTACCCTATGGCTACACATTACAGTTGTTAGACTTATTCTGATGTATGGAGTGGTAGTCTGGCGGACAGCACTGGACAAAACAACGGACCATAAGCGATTCGAGAAGGTATAAAGGCTGGCATGATTGTGCATCACCGTTGCCCTAAGATCCACTCCAAGGGCAGTGCTCCACCTAATCCCACTCGATATACTAACAAGCAAATGATCACATACCAGATTAAAAGCCAGATCAAAATGGACGAGCTACATCACTGGCCACTCCTCCATTCTGAACAGCATGATAACCTTGGCGGAAAACTCTAACTAAATTGAGCCCACCACAGTCTTTGAGAAGAAATTCAAAAGAAAATACCCGGACAAACGGAACTGGACGGCGCAAACTCGCAAGAGCTGTGTGGACTTTTACACCAACGGCTCAAAAACCATAGGCGGGGTGGACAGGGGAGTGTGTGTTCTGCAAACAATTAAACCTGAGCCAAACTCTAAAATTACCGGATCATTGCAGGGTTTTTCAGTCATAGTTGTTAGGCAATAAAGGAGTATTGGCTGACGTGGAAAGTAATATCTACTATGGATATTCGAATCCTAACAGACAGTCAAGCAGCCTTGAAATCGCTGTAGTCCTATGTGTACACTTCAAAAGTAAGCCTTGACTGCCACCTATCTATTAACGAGATGGTCGAATAGTTTAACATACATACATCACCTATGGGTACTAGGACATAGCGATGTCTCAGGAAATGAAAGAGCCAACACACTCGCCAGACAAGGAACGACGCAACAATAAAAAATGGCATGCGCCATTAAACTTAAAGTTACCTTGGCTGAGATGAACCTGAGATGGGCCCCGCCTCATCACGAGGCAAATCTGGCGTCGGGTTGACAGTCAACGGACCAAGGGACTTCTTCCTCTCGCGGCCGTCCTCTGCCGCGCCTTCCTTCCGGGGAATTCGAAGACTCTTCGGGTCAGAGCTGTTTTTTCCATGCGCTCTACATGGCCTAGCCACCTTAGACGTTGTATCCATAGATGTCGTACCAGGCCGATGTCGCTGTACAACCCGTACAGTTCTTCGTTAAATCTTCTTCTCCATACGGAGTGAACAAACGGGACCGTAGATTGTGCGCAGAATTTTCCTCTCGAAACGACCAAGAGCATCCTCATCCGCTTTTGTTAAGGTCCAAGCCTCTGCGCCGTAAAGGAGGACTGGAATGATCAAGGTCTTATATAGCGTGACCTTGGTTTTCCGAGAGAGGGCTCTACTTCTCTGCCTCTTGAGCCCGAAGAAACAGCTGTGTTTTATCTCAGCGCTGGTGTTGTTGTCGCTGGTCATCAGTGAGCTAAGGTAGACGAATTCCTTGACCACTTCAAAGTTATATCCGCCCATGGTGACGTTCTGGCCAACACGTCGGTGTTGTCCGTCTCTTCTAGATGAAAGCAGATATTTGGTTTTACCCTCATTAATCCTAGCCGCTTCTACCTCAATGCTGACAAAGACCTCATCGACGTCTCGCTGTGCCGTCCAATCACGTCAGTGTCGTCGGCGTACGCAAGCAATTGCGTAGATTTTAAATAAATCGTACCTCTTGTGTTGGTCAGTGACTCTTGCACGATCTTTTCAAGCATGGTGTTGAAAAAGTTGCATGCCAGCGCGTCACCTTGCCTAAATCCTTTTTTAATATCAAAGGTTTGCTCTTTACCGACCTTAATAGAGCAACGAGAATTCTCCATTGTCATTCTGCACAGTCGGACGAGTTTGACAGGGATGTTAAAACTAGACATGGCTTGGTATAGCTCATCTCTATACACGCTGTCATATGCAGCCTTGAAATCGACGAAAAGGTGGTGAGTGTCGATTTAGTATTACTGGGTCTTCTCCAAGATCTACCGTAGTGTAAATATTTGGTCTATTGTGGATTTACCTGTCCTGAAACCACACTGATAGGAGCCGGTCAGGTTATCCACAAACGGTTTCAGGCGTTCACACAATACGGTAGAGAATATCTTAAATGCGATGTTAAGTAGACTTATTCCTCTATAGGTGGCGCAGGTATAGGGGTCTCCTTTCTTATCGACCGGGCAAACAATACTGAGATTCCATTTGTCGGGCATGCTTTCCTCCGACCATATCTTGCAAATGAGATGCATGCACCTTACAAGTTCATCTCCAGCCGCCTTAAAAAGCTCAGCAGACAGGCCGTATGCGCCCGCGGCTTTATAAGACTTAAGTCTTGATATCGCTATTTTGACTTCGTCTAGGTCGGGTGGACGGAATTCTCTTACATCGTCGTCCATTTCGAACGGATCTTTCTGCCTGACAGCGGTATCTTGTCTGTCATCGCCATTTTACAGTCTGCAGAAGTGGTATTTCCAAATCCTCAGCATCGACTGTGACTCTACTACTAGTTCTCCATTTTCATCCCTGCAGGCCGCCGCTCTGGCTTTGTAACCATGGCATGTTCGTTTTAACTTATTGTAAAATTTCCGGGCGTCATTCCTGCGGAAGTATCTCTCCATCTCCTCGATCTCACGCTTTCCGTGTTCTCTCTTCTTTCTTCTGAGAAGCGTGTGTTTCTCTCCTTTCTTCTGCTCATAGATTTCGCGAGCAGTTCTCGTCCGTCGTTGCAGTGTGGTGTTATATGCCTCTTGTTTAGTTCGCATTGTTCATCGAACCAGGGGTTTCTAGGTGGTGGCGGTTTGAAACCCAGCACCTCTGAGGCAGCGTCTCTGACGGCGCTCTGGCAAAGATTTGGCAAAGATTCTGGCAGTCTCTTGCGATTGTAGCTTTCCGACGTCAAACTTACGTTGTCCTACTCGACTCCTTAGCATTCTTGATATTCACATTCGTACCTTGGCTACAACTAGGTAGTGGTCCGAGTCGATGTTGGCCCCTCGGAAGGTTCATACATCGAGAATACTGGAGGAGTGTCTGGCGTCGATCGCAATGTGATCAATCTGGTTGGTGGTTATTGATCAAAAGACCGCCAGGTACCCTTGTGGATGTTGAGATGGGGGAATCGTGTGCTTGCTACAAGGGAAATAGATTAGCCTAAGTCCGTGTTCGGATGTGGTGTTATGGAGGCTATGTTTTCCTATGATCGACTCAAATATGTCCTCTTTGCTCAGTTTTGCATTAAAATCTCCTAGAACTATTTTTGTGTCGTAGCTGGAGCATTGGACATAGGTTCTGTCTATGAGATCGTAGAATTGTTTGAGTCAATTGTCCTTTTCTTCCGTTGGGGCATGAGCGCATATCAAGCTAATATTTCCAAAGGGACTAATTTCTCTAAAACAAACTGACATCTAAAAAATGATTGGTGTCATCACCGGTCACTGTGTCATTGGCAGGCATGCACAGAAACTAGGGCCACTTTCGAACAACTTCTGCAGAAGCTGCTTAGACGAAGAGGAGCCTGTCCGGCTCTCTGTTCAATCAGGAAGTGCTACCTAGGATCCTACTTACTTAGCGGCTTCATAATTATTTAAGAAGCACTAAGTGGTTCCTAGAATACGGGGTCAACCCCCTCGTAGCAACATAACGGGCTTTTCTGGCCTAAGTGTATACTTACCTAGCCTAAGGTCATCAAATAAAATGGCGAATACAACGAATAAAATAATACCAAGTCTTACTGTTTCCATATTAAATATGTGCAAAATTTATTGAGCTGCGTTCATCGTTTTATAAAAACATAGTAAATAATTTATTTTCTTCTTACATGTCCTACCATCACAGCACTTTTTAATCATTTGCGTGCAGAACGTATAAAAATTCAATTTCTTTTTGATTTAACACATCATATAAATGTACAGTAGTAAAATGAGGGTTCTTACATTCTATAAAATAGTAACTTCATCTATCTACAACAAAATAAGTCTTTTCTTCATATTCACAGTGATTTTACCTCCTGCATATTGTATGCATACGCCCGTGTATTACTTGCATGTACGAGAATTTGTACTTTGTAAATTGCCAGCTACATAGTATGTGCATTTGATAGCATCCTCATGGACAGTCATATAGTACATATGTTTGTTCACAACGTAAAGAATGTGTAACAATTGAGGTTTCGGATTATGGGCTCATAATCAATTTTTCACTCACTTGCTTTATCATATCACTACACTCTCTTGGCGGATGTGTATTATAATACTTAAGAGTAGGAGTACTTAAATAAGTTGTTGGTCTACTTGAATTATTTTACATTCTATCAGATTAGGTACTTCATGACTGCAAGTATAGTGCATTAGCCTTTGTTTCGATTTTCTTGTTTTGTTTTTGATTAAATGACGGCAATTTACTTGGATGTTGAGTGTGATTTTTGTTTATTCATGATGAGTAGCATTCCAGCATTCATGCCGACGCTTCCCCACTTGACACATTCGGACATCTGTAAAATACATATTTTGTTATTAATAAGTAAAATGATATGTTGGGCTGCGTAGGTACCTGACGTTTTCTGACATCTTGTTGACGACTTCCGTAGCGACACCAGTAAGAAAAATGCTTGTTGTTATGCCAAAGGCATTGTTTAGTTTTTCGTGCAAAGGACACCTAACACGGAAACATTGTATTTATTGCATATTTGAGGTAAAAAGAAAGTAAGCTGCATAGTTCTTGAACGTTACATACCTGATTTCTAATGTCCTTCACATTATGAGGTATCTTTTCCTTATCAGCAAAATTATTTATGCGCACCTCCCATTCATTCTTCCATATGTCTTCCAAGGTCAACTTGAATAATCGGAATGTACCATTTTCGCGTATTTTCACTGAAAATATCTCAATGGTTTCTGGTTTTGGTTTGTTATCTATAAAAGGGTAACAATGTTTTATCAGTATTACTTTATAGATGTTTACTCATAAAGTTATTTCTGTTATTTACAACCTATCTATCAGTATCAAATCACGTTGTTATTTTGAGCTTAACCCTAGAAAGGTAACCTTATTTTTTAGTACATTAAAGGTATGTAATTCGTTTTTAAAGAAAAGTTATTAAGTAATTCTTGTGAAGTAAAATAATTTTGGTTTATTAGGTGTCTTTTTTAGGGTTCCGTACCCAAAGGTAAAACGGAACCCTATTACTAAGACTTTGTCCGTCCGTCCGTCTGTCACCAGGCTGTATCTCATGAACCGTGATAGTTAGACAGTTGAAATTTTCACAGATGATGTATTCCTGTTGCCGCTACCACGACAAATACTAAAAACAGAAAATAAAAATGAATATTTAAGGGGGGCTCCCATACAACAGACATGATTTTCATCCAAAAAATCCCCCTGGTCACATACTGACCTAAGGTTAGCAAACTTCCCAGCTTTTTTCCCTATTGTGTCTTTGATATATTAATCCTAGCTGCAACCCTTTTTTTTTGTAATTGCCATGCGTCCTTGTGTGTACGGACAATATCTGCAAATTTTTACTTGTTTTTATTTTTGTTACACTAACGTGCTCACACAAGAAAGGAAACCCCCCTGATTGCGCCAACTATAAAGGAATAAGTCTCCTTAACATCGCCTACAAAATCTTCTCTGCCGTTTTGTGTGAACGCCTGAAGCCTTTCGTAAATAAGCTGATAGGTCCTTATCAGTGCGGATTCAGGCCTGGGAAGTCCACCATCGACCAAATCTTCACACTACGGCAGATCGACACTCACCACCTATTTGTCGACTTCAAAGCCGCATACGACAGCGTAATTAGAGACGAGCTATACAACGCTATGTCTACCTTTGCAATACCTGCTAAACTCGTCAGACTATGCAGGGTGACTTTGGAGAATGCTCGCTGCTCCATCCGAATCGGTGAACACCTTACCGATGGTTTTGATGTCAAAAAAGGATTTAGGCAGGGCGACGCGCTGTCGTGGGATTTCTTCAGCGTCATATTGGAAATGATAGTGCAAAAATCACTGGCCAATACAAGAGGCGCAATCTATTTCAAATCCTCGCAACTCCTTGCATACGCCGACGATATTGACATAATAGGTAGATCACAGCGAGATGTCAATGAGGCGTTTGCGAGTATTGAGATGGAGGCGGCGAAAATTGGTTTGGCGGTAAACGAGGGCAAAACTAAATATATGCTGTCATCAAAAATGGACGCTCACCACCGACGTCTCGGCCAGAACGTTTGTATAGGCAGATAAAAGTTCGAGGTAGTTAAGGACTTCGTCTACCTTGGCTCCGCAGTGACCTGTGACACAGGTGGAAGGGGACCTCAGCCAACTGGGTGTGCGGCAATGGAAAAGGCTAGCGAAAGATCGTGCTAGATAGAGGGGCATGTTGGTTGAGGCCCAGGTTCACCCCGAACTGTAGCGCCCACTAAGAAGAAGAAGAAGAACGTTGTGCTCCCTTAACGGTTCTTTATTTTCGACGATGTTTTTTTCAATACAAGATCTAATATTACTGGGTCAAATCGGTGCTTCTAACCGTTTCTTCAGCCATGGTACTACGAGTTTTTCGTCTATTATATTTACGCAAATACCTTCGCTTTGTTTCGATGCCGTTCCAAATGCGAATAACTCAAATACTAAAGAATAGTCCTAACTCTACTGCCCGTTTCGCATAGTAAGCCAGCTCGCCCCGATCTTCGCCATTTTATGATGCCCTTGCAAGAAACACAATGTGCAGGATATTGCTATATCAACGCAATGTTGCACATAAACGGCGATCCGGAAGGCGGCCGCGACAGCCAACCAGGTCGTCATCAGTGATGGCGTTAACTTGCTTATTAAAAATCTGATCGTGCACTGAAAGTTACATAAAAGGTAACCTTCGTCGTTTCGACGAACATTTGCGCCGTTTTTCAATAAAAAATGCACCTACACTACCGTACGTCTACACACTAAAAGCACTAAGCGATGGCTAGGGTTACACGAAAAGAGGATCCTATCAGTAAGAGGACTAAGGAGAAAACTGAAAAAAAAATCCTTGAATTTCCTTACAAGCTCGCAATGAAGAAATGCTTTTCTCTTACTTTCCTCTCAGATTATATACGACTACACATCAATAACAATTAGTCTTATTTTAATAAAAAGCAAGGTGTGACAACACACAATCTAATCTAACAACGAATCAATTATCAAAGGCGCCTAATTACTTTTGAAAGTGTTTTGTTTTCTTTACTGGCTATGAGCAATTTGGTTAATTCTTTTTGTGATTTGCATGTCAACTTGATTTAAAAAAGAAATACGAATCCTTTACGCGTGTTTTGCATGACGCAAATGCATATTGAAATCAAACACTTAAAGAAAATGTAATATCACATGTTGTGGTATAAGATAAGAAAGCTGTCTATTTGCTATCATCATTTCTTGTTCGATGTTGCAATTAAATGCATTAAATGTGGTAAGTTTAATTGGCATGTGTATTGATCAGAATGATGTTTGGTAAAATAAGGTTGTTGGATTTATTACTATAATTTCAAACGATTTGTTAAGGTTGATTTATCGCAAATAAATGTGTAATTTGACAAGCGCCAATGCTTTTTCGTAGCGCACACGCACGTCGTTATTAGCTAATTAAAAATTAGCGATGAGTAACCTTTTTGACGCTTATTTGCACCATAAATTGTTCAGTTAATTCATTGCTTTGAGATATTTTCTTGAGTTTTTCGTAATAAGTTTAATGAAAAATATAATTACGATAATACACGCACGGATTAAACATGATTATTATCTTGGCAAATAAATACATTTGTATACTCATGCTTTAGGTATGAATCAGTGAAAATCAGTGGATCTTATTTGCATCAGCGTAAATCATTGGTCCACGACATTCAAGCACATGTTTTTATTATACGTCATAAACATGATATACAAAGTCCGCACATGATATTAATCAACTTGTTAGTATCGTAATATACGTATGCTTTAGTGTAATATGTACTTAGATTAATATAACAAAAAAGCAATTTAGGTTTTTCTTTGAACCTGTTGCCCAGAAATTAATCCGCACAAAGAATTTACGCGGTGCAGTGGTTAACATCACCGACTATCGAGCGAAAGGTCTGTAGTTCAATGTCTGTTCATAGCCAAGAAATACAATACCTACATATATAGAAAAATTGTGCGACACAGCTGTTGTGAATGGGAAGTGCTCAAAATTACTGACACTCACAGTATATGGTCACTTCAAATTCATGCTCTGTGTATGCATTTCTATTATAACACCATAATGGCATGGAACATTTGCTGAGAACTACAGCCAACGTGAAAATTCAGTCCAGTTCCTCTCGAATTCTATCTAGGACAACCACCCCTGAAGAGTAGTGAACGAACATCTACGATCCAAACCATTTGCACTTCGCTCAGGTTGTGTGACAAACATAATAAGTGTATGACTCTTCAACTTGCGCGAATTATAAACTGCATAAACGTAAGTTTTTTTTATTATTTTCTGTGGAAAAAATGATTGTTGTTGTTTTCACCCTCTTTATTGTATCTTATGAAGGAGTAGGATATTTTAAAAACATCGAGAGAGGCATTTAGTAAAAAAATTAAGTACATAAAATCCGAAGACACCTATTGAATTACTAACCGCCGAGCTATCAGATATAATTAATAAGTCAGTCTCTATTGAAGCAATAAGACGGGTTTTGCAATCCCATAATTTTCATGGCAGAGTTGCAGGTTTGGGCCTTTCATATCGAAAGATAGAAAAAAAAAAGACCTGTTTTCGCAGAAGAATATATGTATTAACAAGAGCCCAGAGTTTTGGAAGTCTGTAGTTTGGCAAAAAGCTAATACCGAGCTAGAAAACTTTAATATCCAAGCAACCGTTAAAACACGATGGAGATAACGTTGATATGGGGGTGTAGTTTTTAATACCCCATCGCAACTGAAAACACCCTCAAAATCGCCTGACATTAATCCATTCGAACGCTTATGGGCCCAGCTTAGAGAAATACTTTTAAGGAATGGAATAAATGCACAGGTAGACAAGACAGTTCGCAGGCAGGATAAATAGCAGTTTTGATAAGACCCGCAACGCCATCGCTCTTTTTATAGAGGCGTTTGATACGTTGAGCTACTCAAGTATCCTAAAAAAGCTAGGGAAAATCGGTGTTAGGGGCAGTATCCTGGTTTGAGAGCTATCTAAGATACAGACAATTTAGAGTGAAAATTGAGCATGAATGGAGTGAAGAAGAAAAGATTGAGTACGGAGTTCCACAAGGATTAAAACTGGGACGAGCATGGACGTAAAACATACAAAGTTGTAGTCCCTACGATATTTAACAAGCTCCCGCCCAGTTAAAGCAACAGAAATAATAAAAACAGCCAAAGAAAATGTACGTTAATTCAATCCAATTGTAAAAATCCTGAAATTGTGGAAAAATTTGTTTCCCTTAGCCCTATTTTCCTCTTATCATCTATGTCCTATTTTTAATATCTGCACTGATATGCAAACGAAGAATTAATCGACTCAAAATTTACTGTAAATTTATTTGTACCCAGTATTCTGCAGATAAGCCCTGAAGACAGCTGATATACGTATACTGCTATACAACATCTAGATGAATAATAAAAAGTAAATTGAACTGAGTTCCTATTAGCAGCAAAAATGGGCAGATCGCAGCTAAAGCTAAAACGCCACTCAGTGCGCTCTACAGAGAGATAGAGACGGGGCTATTAGTGATGGCCAATAAGCGATGGTATCAATTAGATACATGGACAACGGCAAGATCAACTTGGCCCGTTTATGATAAGAAAAGAACAGAAAGTCTGCTAAAGTTCAGTCGTGGGAATATTCTTCTGGCAGTCGGTGCTCTCACTGGGTTATTCTACCATGCAGCCATACTAGGTGCAGGGAAGGGAAATAAGTTACCCGGGTACTAAGTCCACTGAGGGATTTAGTTCTCACTAAAATGGTATTAAAACCACTTTGAAAAAGTGGATTTCATTCCCATGCAAGGTGGGAATAAACTCCACTTTCTTGTGGGAACTTAGAGCACACCCAATTGTCTGAGTATGGTACTTACTCCCAACAACAATTATTGAATAAAGTTCGTGGGACTACAGTTGGAAATTATCCCCCAAATCGAAGATGAAATAAGTCCCCAATGTTTTGAGTATTTTAGGCGACATTTGACATTAGTGAATAGAAAAAGGCCACATATATGTATATAAGTCCACAACGCAGAAGCAATAGAAAATGTATGGGGGAGGCATGCTGCCCCCCTGCAACCCCCCTGCTTGGCATAACTGTTGGACTGGAATATGTGCGAAGTTGGGTGTGGGCAAAGTTTTTTATATCCATGTCTCATATGGATTTAAAAAATCTTCGCAGATACCCAACTTTGGTCATATCCCTAATCCAAAAGTTACGCCAAGCAGGGGGGTTGCAGGGGGCAGCATGCCCCCCATACATATTCCATAGTTTGCTATCCAAAACTGACCTTGTAATTACTTGTTAATTTTTGCTAATTTTTTTCTCTGTACCTTCTTTCACTTCTAGGTGGAAGTGGGCATTTTTTTCCACATTTATAGGGAATTAAAGCCACTCAGTTTTTTTTTGGAATTAAATTCCCACCTTACATGGGAACCAAATCCGCTTTTTCAATGTGGAGTTAAGTCCCTCAGTGACTTAGTACCCGGAGACTTTTTTCCCTGCACCGCTACACAATGACTTCTGCAGAAGATGCAGGGACGAAGAGAAAAGTCATCTGCTGTGTGAATGCCCATCACTAGCCCAAAAAAGGAACACATTCCTTTGAAGTCACTTCCTTTCGGGACTAGAGGAGGTAAATAACATTGGACTGAACAGAATACTATGATTTTTATCCTCGTCTAGGGGGTCCAGCTCAACGAAAAATGTATAGATTTCTAATGGATACAATGGACTCTTTTCGTAGTCTAAGTGAGCATTGACCTTTCGTCAGCAGGGCACCCACATGCCTAACCTAACCTAATGCTTTACGACAATGAAGTCACATTTGGTTTCTAATTAATTATTACATTTTTAATTTTAGTCCAAGAAAATGACTTAGTTCCCATTTATTTGTTACAGAAATCCTTGTGCGGATAATTTTGTGAGCAAGTGTATGTACTATACATCTGCCCTACGTGACTAAGGCAAGGTTTACATCTCCGCGATAACGTTTGTTTACAAATATACGAGCGAGGGAGAGAGTACATTTTGGACATGTGAAATAGAAAAATCCTAAATTCGTTTCAAAAATGTATTAAATCTGAACTGCCCACGAATGGAACTTCCTTAATATATATATTGTATGCGTTGCATATCCACATTTTTTATTAAAAACACCCGAATACATACATACATAAATATGTATTCCTGTCATGTGAATCGTATTGTTTTGGTCGTTTATTTAGTTTTGATTAAACACGAATTCTGGGACTCATACACAGTCAGCGAATCGGGGCAAGAATATCAAATTATTTTGAGATTATATGTATTTTCAGTGCACATTAGGTATTTAAGTATATGTATGTTAACATATACATACATGAGAGCACCGTGGCGCAATGGGTAGTGTGTTGGCCTCTGACGCCGATGACACAGGATCGAATCCCGACACAGCCATGTCATCGAACGTATTTTTCACGGTGTTTCTCCTCAGCGGGGTTCTGACAAAACCTCCTGTAGTAAAATTGTCATGAAAAGCTACTCGAAATTCGCCGTTCGGAACCGGCAATAAACTGTAGGTCCCTTTCACCTATGGAAAAATGAAATCACACACAACATCGGTGATTGAGAGAAGCTCGGCTCAGGTCCTTCATGGACTGTAACGCCAACATACATACAATATATATGTACATACTAAGTGCACTTAATATGGTCCATGTGCCGACACAAGTCATTGACTGTTAAATTAACTTTGTAACTTTATTTAAAAAAGATACCATCTATAAACAAAAATCCAACTTATGTACATATGTACCTACATATTTAGGTGAATCATTTTTTGGCGTAAGCCTTACCTTGCCAACTAACGATGACGGTTGTGGTTTACAAGTCATTAACATATTTTTGAAACATGAATAAATACATTACATTTAAATGAATCACATTAATACACATACACTGACGGATAAAAGTATTCGTAATGTGGTGTTACTAACAGTAAAAAGCGGAAAAAAAAACACTTTTAAAAAGTTATTATTTGGAAAACGTTTTTCTTATCTTATAGAGAAAGATATATACAACAAATTATATAAAACTCAGAATAAATTCCATAACGAAAACAAACAGTAGCAATAAAAGTAACTAAACAATTGAGAATTTGGTTGGACAAAAGTTTTCGTAATTTCTAAATAGCATACAATATTTCCAAACACAATAACAATATACAATGCTTGAACGTGTATATTTTAAACTATAAGGTATTTACTTTTATAATTTGATATCAGCCATGATACAGCAAAGTACAATTTACTGATATGAGTAGGATGGTACGTAAAAGTAAAGAAACTACTTCTGAACAGCGAAAGATAATTTTAAATCTTTTTAAAGTTTTGAATCAGGAAAAAAAAATGAGTGACATAGTGAACTACGCAACTGCATACGATATTACAAAACGTTTAAAAAATTCATCGGACTTAAATAAAAACCTAGGAGTGGTCCTCCGAGTAAACTGACATTGAGAGATAAGAGGAAAATTCTTTTAATGATAAAGAAGGGACCTAAGACACCGTCCTCCAAGATTGCCTCAGAAATAAAAGAGACCTCCCGAACAGAAGTTGACCCTCGAACAGTCCGAAGAATACTCAGAAATGAGTGGTATAGGGCTAGAACTTGCAGAGGAATGCCTTTTATTACTAAGGTGAACAAAAGGAGGAGACTGGATTTTCCAAAAGAATTATTGGGCAAACCAAAATCGTTTTGGGAGAAAGTTTTGTTCTCCGATGAGAGTAAATATTGTGTTTACCGATCGAATGGACGAGTTTTGACTTGGAGGAAAGCAGGCACCGAATTAGATAAAAAAAATGTTCAATCAACTGTCAAACATGGTGGTGGTGGAGTCATGGTATGGGGATTTAGGGCAGCTTCTGGTGTAGGGACTCTTGTATTCATCGACGAAATCATGAAAAAAAAAGTATACCTTAAGATCTTGAAGGAAAATTTAAAGATCAGTGATAATGATTTACATCTGAGCAACGATTTTTACTTTCAGCAAGATAACGACACAAGGCACACTGCTGAAATGGTTCGATCGTGGATATTATATAACACTCCTCATACCTTGAAAATACCAACCCACCACCAGATCTCAATCCTATAGAGCATCTATGAGATATGTTGGATAAACGGTGCAACAACACAACATAACGTCTTAACAGCAACTTATAGACTTGCTACAGGAAGAATGGACAAAAATAGGTACTGACTTCACCAAAAAGTTGTTACATTCCTTGTCAAATAGACTGCAAGCAAATAGACTGTTATTAAGCCAAAAGGCGATTCAACCAACTACTAAATTTTAAGTGATTAAAAGTGTGTTTTGAATTAACATAAAATTTCGAATACTTCCGTCTAACCAATTTCTCAATTGTTTAGTTACTTTTATTGCTACTGTTTGTTTTTGTAATGAATTTTATTTTGAGTTTTATTTAATTTGTTGTATATATCTTTCTCTATAAGTTAAAAAAAAACGTTTTCCAAATAATAACTTTTTTAACTTGCCTTTTCCTCTTTTTATTGTTAGTAACATAACATTACGAATACTTTTGTCCATCAGGGTGTGCTTATTTTCGTACTATGAAATATAATGCAATGAGTCGTGCTGTAGCCATTCGTAGGAATTTGATCATAATAGACTTAATATGGTGAAATGGATATTCGTGGGATTATGAATGGGCGTCTGTAGTGATTTCAATAATCATATGCATGAGATTCCACCCAACCTACATATCTCTTACGTTATACGCAAGTAGTACATAGTTATCATTTTCACAGTAAATCTCACCATTGACTAATCCATATTCAATTGCATTATCTAATCAACGTTGTATTCGGATAACAATTTCTTATTCCTTAACAATAGTTGAAATTTGAAACCATACTGCATTAGTTCTCAACGAATGAACGATTTCCAGTTTACTGAGCTTTATACATAAATATTTTACGCCTTAACCAAGTTTATATTTCATTACATTGACATAGTCATATACATATGTACATACTACATATGCATGTACATACAACTTGAAATTTACCTTTGGTGGTTTTACACAGGACTACACCAAACCAAGACTGATCATTTTCATCGTGTTTTTGCGCTCGTACTTCAACCAAAAATCCACATTCAACAACAGCACAAAATATTCTCTGCTCGTCTGCACGAAACCACTTGGATTCTCGTAGTTTCTGTACGGCTACCGAACTTCCAAAAGGCGTATGTTTCACCGTAGTACAGTTATTATTATTACCACCTTGAATGGGCCACCACTTAAATGAATTTACAAAACTATTGGACCTGTTCATCGTCATTTGACTGTTTTTTTTTTTTTTTTTTCTTATCTATTAACTTGTTCTTTAAAAACGTTGCACAATTAATAAAAAAAAAAAAATTGTTTCACTTGCTCCCAGTGTTAGACCTATTAGGTCTCCTATTTTAACCACGACTAACTTTCACAGAAGCTATTTTTGTATATTTGTGTATACGTACATATGTACATACATATGTGAGCAAACAAATATGCAAGGGATTTGGATAGATGGCTATTTATTCAAGTGTCTTTGCAATTATTATTTTTATTTTCAATATTTTACCAAAATTAGGAAGAAAAATTTTGTCGATAAAATACTAAAAAATTTATATTATTTTACGTGAGCGCGCTAATATTATTTGCCTACCGCACCACTTCCGAATTCAATGAGTTCCAACAGGCCAATACCAACGAGCGACAGTAAATGTTTTTATTTAAAGCCGGTTGTTGTATGTTTCGGTTCGATACGACCGTCTTGGGTTTGAGAAGGAGACAGCAGGTGGAGGAAGTTTCAAGAACGTAAAGGCGCGCTGCAAGTTCCAAATACATATTATATACATTCTACATACCATATCTTAAAAATGAGGAATGCCGTGAGACGATTTCGGTTAGGCATTTAATAAACAATTCTGTTTATATGCAGCAGTTTATGTATGTATGCATGTTGATTTTCAATATTTAATTGTAATTTCGTTTTCGATTTCTCTTTAATAAGAATTTTCTCTTTGCTCTTTGTGCTCTTTGGTTTCGGTTAGTGGTTCCGTTTGAGTAGTGTTCTACAAATTACAGTACACTCTCGGTAGAGTGAACTAATACAAACAAGGCCTGTTCATACGAGCGAGATTGTTCCCATTACCGGGCGTGCAAGTTTTAAGGTATTCTATAGTACAGAGATCATGAATTGGCTTTACGTGGGCACCTACCTTTACGGTCTAATCCCACGGTGTGCCTACCCACAATCGGGACCAAGGCTGCATTGGTCATTGCCCCCAGAATAGTAAATACCTACCCTGGTTCAATTAGTGAACATGCTTGGGGGCATATTCCCGCGATGTTGAGATAACCACAGCCACCACGATGCTCCCACAATTTGGCCTACCTCAACCAACAGGACCGAAACCATCGGCGAATGACTTGAATACTATTAATAGTAACCGAATACGTTCTGGCTTCCTGTTCCCGTGGTACCAATTTTGTTGAAAGTGCTTTGGTCTTCACTCCGCGACCGAAGTCACTTCCAGTTAAGCTTCCCCAAAAGCTCAAGCCTGACGACTTACCTTTCGTCATTCTGAGCGTGCCAGGATTTTAGCACGCTCGACTGGGTATTTTTGAATGGGCCTCCAGTCAGTCCCATCTCCACCATGCACCAATTAAGAAAACCCTAAGGAATTCTTTTCGATATCTGGGACCTCAAGGGTCCCTTAAATTAAGAATTCTCTAAGCAATTCTTTAAATTTTCTAGGAACCTCTTGGGTCCCTTGTTTGAGAAAAAGCAGAAGGAATTGTTTGGTATCTAGGGGTTTAGAGTCCCTTAACTCCCCAGGGATTCAGCACACTCGACTGGGATATTTTTTAGTGTGGGCCCCCGCCAGGCCCAGCCATCATTTGCTACGTTTACATAGGAGTGTGCAATGCACCGCCTATGCGTCCTCGAAAGCAACAATGGCAACAAAGGCAACAATGTTACCTGGCCCATCCTCCGGATCTTAGTCGCCTCCTACGACAGGCATGCCTTACCCCGGGCATATTCTAACCCCTAACCCGGTGGGGGGATTCTATCGTACAGGAAATCAACAAGTGTATACCGTGAAATGTTGTTTTTAGGGTTCCGTACTCAAAGGGTAAAACGGGACCCTATTACTAAGACTTCGCTGTCCGTCCGTCCGTCTGTCACCAGGCTGTATCTCTTGAACCGTGATAGTTAGACAGTTTCACAGATGATGTATTTCTGTTCCCGCTATAACAACAAATACATACTAAAAACAGAATAAAATAAATATTTAGGGGGGGCTCCCATACAGCAGACATAATTTTCATCCAAAAAATCCCCTTGGTCACATACTGACATAAGGTTAGACGACAATATCCCACAACCAGTAGTAAACTTCCGAGCTTTGATCCCCATTGTGTCTTTGATGTATTAGTCCTAGCTGCAACGTTTTTTTCTATAATTACGAACAACCAATAATAAATACTCTTCAAACTTTGATGATCCCTCTTGTGTCACTGCTAAGTTAATTCTTGCCGCAAACCCTTTCGTACAATTGCTATTCCTCTCCTTTCCCATCCTGATAGGTTAAGATATCAAATGTTGCAACAAATTCAATTGTTGTGAAATTAACTTTCGATCATATCCCACAACCAATAACATACTTCCAAGCTTTGATCCCTAGTGTGTCCTTGATATATTAATCCTAGTTGCGAACCTTTTTCCTATAATTATTGTTATTCACCTTTTCACCTCCTTGCTGTCCTAGTAAGATAATTGATTTGAATTCAATGGACACTTTGATGATCAACTATCTCATCATGGAGATTTTTGATCATCAAAGTAACATGCCTATAACCTGCCTGTAATCATGCAAAAAATCATTTTAAATGGATTAGCCGTTTTAATGTGATGACTGATAACATACAACATCTTTTTCATTTTTATATGCATATGTATGTACGCAGATGGTACGGAACCCTTTGTGCGCGAGTCCGACTCGCACTTGGGCGTTTTTTTATATTTTTTATTTTTTACCTCAAAAGATCGCACATACATATGTATGTATGTAAAATCGATTTCACTATTCAACTTTTTCTTTTTTTTTTTTTTTTGCCAATACTGTGTCCGATACACCTTCGATTTTGCTTTTATTTATTTATGAAATTCGAATGGATCATGGCAAGGACGTTTTCCTACCTGTAGACAACTTCTTTAAAACTTAAAGTTAAATGCTTGCGACCCATTTTTATCAACAAAATTTCGAAACCAAACTAATTAGACGAATGAAATTGTAGGAGAATATTTATCCGACCAAGAACGCAAAAGGAGATCCTTGGACTTCGCCAACAACCGAGGGATTAGTCTCCTTAACATCGCGTACAAGATTTTCTCTGCCGTTTTGTGTGAACGGCTGAAACCGTTTGTCAAAATTCTGATAGGTCCATATCAGCTTGGTCTCAGTCCAAGAAAGTCCGCGATAGACCAGATCTTCACACTGCGGCAGATTCTGGAAAAGCCCCAACAAAATGCAAATCGACACTCACCGCCTATTTGTCGATTTCAAGGCCCCATATGACAGCTTGCATAGAGACCAAGTAAAGTTTTGACATTCCTACCAAGCTCGTCAGATTGTGTAGGATGACGATGGAGGACTCTCGCTGCTCTATCATGGTCGGTAACGAACTCACCAAGACCATTGATGTCAAAAAAGGTTTTAGGCAAGGCGACGCGCTCTCATGTGACTTTTTCAATATTTTACTTGAGGAGATCGTCTGAAATGCGCAGGTTAACTTTAGAGATACGATGTTTCGAAAGTCCGTTCAACTGTTAGCCTACGCGGATGACATTGACGTGAGTGGTCGAACCCAGCGAGCCGTCAATGTTTGTTGGCATTGAAACGGAGGCGGCCAAAATCGGCCTGGCGGTAAACGAGACCAAAACAAATTATATGCTGTCATCAAGGAAGGACATACAATATCTACGTTTCGGGCGTTAAGGATTTCGTCTACCTCGATTCCGCAATAAATCAAACGCAGAATTACCCTCGCCAATCGCTGTTTCTTTGGGCTCAAGAAGAAATTGAATATTAGTGCCCTCTCTCGATAGACAAAGTAGGCTTTATATAACATTTTAATCATCCTTGTTCTGCTCTATGACGCGGAACCATGGACGCTTTTGAAAGGGAATGAGGAGGCTATTGGTCTTTTCGAGAGAACAGTTCTGCGTGCGATTTTTGGTCCTGTTTGCGTTAATGGCATATGGAGAAGAAAATTCAACAACGAACTGTGCGAGTTGTACAGCGGCATGCATCCTGATAATATAAGGACTGTTCTCAATGCAATCGGTGAATCAAGTCAAGGTCTCAGAATTTGTTACATTAATGCCGAAAGTGTAAGCTTTGAGTATCTAAGTGTTAAGTACATATTTCTAAGATTGACATTCTAATGGTTTCTGAATCTTCGCTTAACTGTGATATGGTCAAATTTCCTTGTTATACCTTGTTTAGGAATGACCGTAAAAATAGGATGGGTGGTGGGGTGTGTATTTATGCCAAAACCTGCCTTAAACCGAAGTTTGTGTATTCGACCTCTAAGTCTGTTATACAATTTTGGGGTGGCCGTGGTGCAGTGATCGACCGTCGAGCGGAAGGTCTATAGTTCAAATTCGTTTCATAGCCAAGAAAAAGTAATTCCTATACGGAAAAAAGTATGCAACACAGTTGTGAATGGAAAGCGACCAAACGTACTGTTGCAGGCATAACACTCACAGTATATGGTCAATTGAAATTCATCCTCTGCGTCTGCGTATGCAATATTCACACCAAAAGTGCATGAACGAATTACTGTGAACTAAAACCAACGCGAAATTTGTTCGACTCTCGTCCTATCTAGGACAAACTACCCCTGAGAGTAGTGAACGAACATCTACGACCCAAAAAACCACTGCACTCCGTTCAGATTGTGTGTCAAAAACATCAACCTGCGCGAATCTCTCCCTCTCCCTGTTACCTTCGCTCGCACAATGTTCAAAGCGTTATAAGGCATTAGCCTTGAGTGCGGGGGTAACTATAAAAAAAAAAAAAAAAAAAAAAAATGTTTGTTGTGTAGAAGTCAGTTCTCCACGTGAGAAGATACTTCTTGTTAATCATGATATGATTTATTGTTCTTTTGATTTTAATACAGATAGACCCAACTGTGATAACACTTTTAGCCTTAGATCATTTACGGACATCAATCTTGTAGGGCTTTCACATGCACTCTATAGGTTAAATTGGCATGATATATATCTAACGTCTAATATCCAATTTGCTCGAAAGATTGTGCATTCTTTGCAGCTGGCTTATTCGTGTTTAACTGTGACATAAATATAGGTTCACTCTAAAGACGTTTACATGTTCACTCTGTAGAGTTGTCTGTATAAAATGTTGTGTATTCACTCTATTGGATTGTTCGCTAAAACGATCACTCTACCGAGAGTGTACTGTATTTAATTTTAAGTTTGTTTTCAATATATTTCTTCTTACTACACATAGGTTAATAACGTATTTCATATGTATATTATAGTAGATTGCGACATTTCAGTTTTTCACGGTTTCTAAATAGCCTTTATATAAAATATTTAAATGTAGAAAAACGCTTGCGGTAGTTAGGTTATTTCTTTTCCTTCTGAGTGGGCGCTACAGTTCGGGGTGAACCTGGGCCTCAACCAACATGTCCCTCCATCTAGCACGATCTTTCGCTAGCCTTTTCCATTGCCGCACACCCAGTTGGCTGAGGTCCCCTTCCACCTGTGTGCGCCATCTTAAGTGCGGCCGTCCTATGTTTCTTCGTCCCTCGGGGTCGGATTCAAAGACTCTCCGGGCTGGAGCTGTGGTGTCCATTCGCTCTACATGGCCCAGCCATCTTAGGCGTTGAATCCGTAGACGCCTGACTAGGCTCATGTCGCCGTACAGCCCGTAAAGTTCGTGGTTGAATCTTTTCCTCCATCTCCCGTCTGCGTTTATAGGCCGGAAAATCACGCGCAAAATCTTTCTCTCGAACCGACCAAGGGCCTCCTCATCCGCTTTTGATAGTGTCCATGCTTCTGCGCCGTACAACATGACCGGGATGATAAGGCTCTTATATAGAGTCAACTTTGTCGTTCGGGAGAGGGCTCTATTACTCAGTTGCCTCCTGAGCCCAAAGAAACAGCGATTGGCAAGAGTGATTCTGCGTTTGATTTCGGAACTGATGTCGTTGTTCCAGGTCACTGCGGAGCCAAGGTAGACGAAGTCCTTAACTACCCCGAACTTATATCTGCCTATACAAACGTTCTGGCCAAGACGTCGGTGGTGAGCGCCCTTTTTTGATGACAGCATATATTTAGTTTTGCCCTCGTTTACCGTCAAACCAATTTTCGCCGCCTCCGTCTCAATCCTCGCAAACGCCTCATTGACATCTCGCTGTGATCCACCTTTCATGTCAATATCGTCGGCGTATGCAAGGAGTTGCGAGGTTTTGAAATAAATTGTGCCTCTTGTATTGGCCAGTGATTTTTGCACAATCATTTCCAATATGATGTTGAAGAAATCACACGACAGCGCATCGCCTTGCCTAAATCCTTTTTTGACATCAAAACTATCGGTAAGGTGTTCACCGATTCGGATGGAGCAGCGAGCATTCTCCAAAGTCATCCTGCATAGTCAATGTCTTGTTAAGGAGACTTATTCCTCTATAGTTGGCGCAATCAGAGGGGTCTCCCTTCTTGTGGATCAAGCATACGATGCTGAGACTCCATTCCTCGGGCATGCTTTCCTCTAACCATATCTTACGGATGAGCTGGTGCATGCTCCCAACCAGGTCGTCCCTGGTTTGATTATTTAGTTATTCAGTTTTCCATAATTATGGTTCAGATCCGTTTTCAAATAGGTATTACCGTCATTTTTGGTCATTAAAAGTTTGTTTTAAAGTTAGAACTCAGCTCGATTTTGGTTGGTTGCTCTTTCTTATTTTATTATTATTAATGCACAATCATATTTTTAATTTTGAACCTTCTTCAAGTTAAGCTTCAACGTCATTTAATAACTAAATATAGCAACCCATGTTAAATAATATTTACGAGTATTCGTATTATTTTTAGAATTTTTTTTTTTTAAATTACGTACTTATTACTAACAAACTGACGCTCGAAACGTATTCTTGTTGAGACATACAAACAAAATCAGCTAAGAGGATTGTGAGTACAGAAGCGATACTAAAAGTAAGATACGATAAAAAAATTCGTATTAGAGAACGATCTGAAAGTACATATTTGATTTCGTATTCCTAATAAAACGACAAATAGTAAAGAAGTGAGCGGGTTCTCTTAGATGATTTACACTGTGCCTTTGATTGTAATTGTACAATCTCGATGACCAGACTACTTACATGCATTTCTCTCTACCGTACTGTGCCAGTTAAATAGATAAGATAATGCGGACAGTGGAATTAGATGGATAGTAAATTATGTTCAATATAATTGGGTAATGATCAAAACAGCGTGAGCACAATGCTTCTGTTCAATTAGCACTTTCTTAAGAACTAATTAGAGTGTTTTGCAAACAAATATTTGGTTTTCGTCATCGTGTTGGTTAAAAGGATAGTTTACAGTCTGGTTAAAATGTGGTTCTAAAACCACACTGTACAAAGCATCCATACCACTGTCTTTCCCCTGATGTGCACGGGTTTCACATTCACTTTCATTCACTGTCCCTTCGTTGTGAAACTATAATAGAATTCTAAACAACATTGAATTTAGCTTATCATCAAATGTAATTATAAATCAGTATCGTTATCTAATACCTATGATAACGATACTGATTCATAATTACATTTGATGATAAATAGCCAGATCCTAAAATAAAATGTCGTTGAACTTTGGGCGCTGTACTTAGGTTTGATCTATCTCAAGATACTATGAACGTATGTACATATGTATGTACGTATGTATATATCATAGAAGAGCACTAGGAATACATATGTATTACCCTTGTGATGATGCTTCTGATAAACTTGATATCTTCGCGATATTTAATAACGAATGGAGGTAATAAGCCTTTATTTTTAGAAGCAATTCGATTAAAAAAAATCAAATCGCAACATCTACACCAACTACAGTTAGATAGTTACATTTTCGAGATAGTCAAGAACTTCGTCTTCCCTAATCCAAAAGTTAAAAAAAAATGTTAATCGAAACTACAACATTTCCTTAACTAGTTAGGCATTTCGGTTTTTTGTGGGCAAAACTATATAAAATTTAATTTTTTTTGTAGGAAACTTCTCCTGTTAATAGATGTTACACTTATATTGTATAGTTATGTATGTACATAGCTCATCACACGTGATAATTTAATGTTTAGTTAAAGTATCGAATAGAGAGTGCCGTGGCGCAGTGGATAGTGTGTTGGCCTCTGACGCCCGATGACACGACATCAAATCCCGACAACAATTTGGGAAATTGAAATTCATCCTCTGCGTATGCAATACTAAAGTGCTCGAACGAATTACTACGGACTATAACCAACGCGGAATTTGGTCGGCTCTCGTCCGATCTAGGAGAACCACCCCTGAGAGTAGTGAACGAATATCAACGACCCAAACCACTGCACTCCGTTCAGAATATGATGTGTAAACAATATAAACTCTTGAACTTGCGCGAGTTTCTAAAAAAAAACAAAAAACAGTCATGTCATCGAATGTGTTTCACAGTGCTTCTCCGCTTCTCCTCAGTGGGGTTCTGACAAAATCCCAGTATAATTGATATGAAAAGCTTCTCGAAATTCGCCGTTCGGAATCGGCAATAAGCTGTAGGTCACCTTCTTACTTACTTACTTACCAGGCCAGCGATCCATGGAGGATCTGAGCCTGAGCTATAGCTGCCTTCCTTCGGTCCCGGGCACGCTGTTTCCAGTTGTCCAGACCAAGATGTCTCACATCCGCCATTACTTGGTCTTTATACAGGAGGTTCGGTCTTCCTCTTCTCGAACCAGGAGGCTCGGAGTCGAAGACCCTCCATGCGCTCGATGTGGCCGAGCCAGTGCCGATCTTTACCTTCCGAACTACATCCACATCTTTGTACAGCTCGTAGAGTTCGCGGTTGTGTCTTCTTCTCCATTCACCTTCCTCACAGACAGGACCAAATATCCGGCGCAGAATTTTTTTTTCGAAAGAACCCAAAATCAGCTCCGCCGTCCTGCTTATCGTCCAGCTTTCGGCTCCGTACAGCAAGACTGGCAGTATGAGCGTTTTGTAAAGCATGACTTTGGTCTTTCGAGTGAGGAGGCTTTACCCCAGTTGTTTGGACAAGCCGAAGTAGCAGCGGTTGCCAAGGGCGATTCTATGCCGGATCTTCACTGTGGTGTCATTTGTGGAATTTACGTTTGCCCCGAGGTAGGCAAACTCCTTAACTACCTCGAAATTGTAGCTGTCAATTGTTATATTTTGTCCCAGGTGGTGAGCGACGGATTGCTTTTTGCTTGACAGCATGTATTTCGTTTTGCCCTCATTGACCTTAAGACCAACTCGTTTCGTCTGTTCTTCAATCGCGGTGAATGCTTTCACAATGCCACGGCGAGAACACGGGATGATGTCGATATCATCCGCGTATCCTAGCAGCCTTCCCTGTTGACGCCTGCACGTCGCACTATCTGCTCCAGCACCAGGCTGAAGAAGTCACATGACAGCGCATCTCCTTGCCGAAATCCGGTGCCTGTTTCAAACGGGTCCGAAGTCCTAGAACCGAGTTGCACGCTGTATCGCGAATTTTTTAGCGTGGCGCGACATAACTGGATCAGTTTTCCTGGGATCCCGAATTCGACCATCGCACCAAACAGTCCTTCACGATGAATGATGTTGTATGCGACTTTGAAATCGATGAAAAGATGGTGTGTATCGATTCGAAACTCGTTGGTCTTTTCCAGGATTTGTCGAAGTGTGAAAATTTGGTCTATAGTCGATTCACCGGGCCGGAAGCCGCACTGGTAGCTGCCGATTAGTGCGGTTCAAAATGGCTTTAGACGTTCACGCAATACGCTGGACAGGATCTTGTATGCGACATTAAGCATACATGTCTGTGAGGAAGGTGAATGGAGAAGAAGACACAACCGCGAACTCTACGAGCTGTACCAAGATGTGGATGTAGTCCGGAAGGCAAGGATTCGTCGACTACACTGGCTCGGCCACATCGAGCGCATGGACATCAACGCTCCAGCTAAGAGGGTCTTCGACTCCGAGCCTCCTGGTTCGAGAAGAAGAGGAAGACCGAACCTCCGGTATAAAAACGAAGTAATCGCGGATGTAAGACATCTTGGTCTTGACAACTGGAAGCAGCGTACCCGGGACCGTCAAGGATGGAAGGCAGCTATAGCTCAGGCTCAGATCCTCCATGGATGGCTGGCCTGATAAGTAAGTAAGTAAGTGAAAGAACATTTCGTCGAAGGGTGAAGGAAAATGAGATAAAAGCCTACGTCATCCAGGAAAAGCCGTATATGACCCTCAATACCAATCAGCTTAGATTACAATTTGCTAGAGAGCACATTACCAAACCACCAGAGTTTTTGAGGAGCATTTTTTGGACGGATGAAACTGCTAGCTCCTTAGATGGTACCTATGGATATATATATTTTTACTCAGATGCTAGAACTAAAGCAAAACAACCCATCACGCAACCCAGGAGACATTCCAAAGGTGGTGAGATCATGATATGGGGTTGCATAGGGGCGTGGGCTCCCTTGTCAGATGGTCCGATAATATGACACAGTCGCGTTATTTAAATAATTTAAATGATGTTGAACTGGTCGCAGACTCAACATTTATCGGCAGTCATTTTATACTACAACACGACAGTGCACCGATAGATACTGCCTGTAACGTTAAAAAATATTTGGCAGAAGTAGACCAAAAAGTCTTAAAATGGCCCCCGCAAAGTCCTGATCTGAATGTAATAGAAAATCTGTGGCATGTGGTAAAATTGAACATGCCCGCAAACTTTGGCAGAACTGCTGATCAGGCTTGGAAGGATTTCATTACGACTTGGAGTAAAGTCCAAGGATTAATTGATTCTATGCCAAGATGCCTTGCGAAAATTATTGCGGCAAAAGGAGGAACCACAGCTTATTAAGTACTGCAGTGGTGTGTTGGACTCGGACGCACTATGAGCGAGTTCGGATCTCGATAACACCAACGCCATCGAACGTTTATTTCGCGGCGTCCCTCCTCGGCCGGGTACTGGCAAAACCCCCCGTAGTATACTTACTAGCCATGACTAGTAAGTCACGACTCACGCCGTTCGGAATCGCCATTAAATTGTAGGTCCCTTTCACCTGTGTAAAAAATAAATCACAAACAACATGAGTGATTGAGAGAAGCTTGGATCTGGCCCTCCATGGGCTGTAACGCCCCCAAAGCTTTAACTTTAAATAACCGTTTACTTCAACCTAAAAAATATTTCTTTTTTAGGGTTATGTATCTCAAAAGGAGATAACGGTCCAAATTTTGAATTGAGTTAACCGTGTCATGTGGGGTATCGTATGAAAGGGCTTCATTGGCACAAGCTTAAACAGATTTTTAATTATTTTTATTTAAAAAAAAAAAACCTTTTTCCATTTTTATAAGTATAGGTAGGTACCTAATAATTTTGGTGTATGTAGTACCTAACAGTTTGCACTGTTATGCATACCTGCTTATTCAATTTAAAGTTTTGTAATTAAACATAACCCTAAATAGGTACCTATCAACTTAAGTGTTTTGTACCTAGGAGTATTATACGGCCCAATTAAAGTGTTAGCATATGTCTTATAAACAACTCGGAAAAAAAACCCATTTATTTGCTGTTATATGATTAGTCTTTTATTTTGGACCTTGAACAATTTGTTTTGATCACTTCTTGAAGATGACTCATGTAAATGGTCGCCTTTACAGCGGATGGCGCAATGAGCTCGTTTTTGAGCATTTTCCATCACTTTGCGAAGTGTTGCGGGCTCTATAGCGGCTATTTCGCATCGGCCTTAAGCTCTTTCACAGTTCGTGACTTGTCGACATAGACTTTGGACTTTAAAAAAAACCCCACAAGAAAAAGTCCGGTGGCGTCTAATCGGGCAATCTCGGTGGCCAATCAAAATCAACGTTTTTGGAAATTAGACGAATTTCGCATAATCCAAGCGACGGACGTGACTTATCGATTGGCAATAATCGATGAGTAATTTGAATTTTGTACGGAAATAACTTCAAATCATACCGAATTATGCGTTGAAGTGAGCTGCGACTAACGCCCAACTGAGCGAAACGGCGGCGACTCTATGTTCGTGGTGAGGTCTCAACTGAGGTCTGTACAGCCTCAATATTCTCATCGGACCGTCTTGTACGCTCTCTCCCTTGATGACTAGCATTGCCAAGATTACCGGTGTCCAAAAATTGTTTAGAAGGCGCGTCTCTCACTTCAAAATTTGAACGGTATGCACATTGTGTTTTCAAAAATCGTGAAGTTGTTTTGAATGTTAAGCTGAACAATAACAGTGCGTTTTTGTGGCGTTTACTGTTCCATAGTAAAAATTCGCAAAGACTAACGCTTTGAATGCGGGCTGTCACAATCCGTTCTGCCAGCCGATGTCAAAGTTATTGGGTTGCCTGATGCTTGGCACGAGTACGATAACTTTGGCGCCAAAAAATTGATAACGGTTTTTTGTAGAGGGGTCAAAAACAAGCATTTTTTACTATGGAAGGGGGGAGGGGATCTATGTATCTCGCCCCGTTTAGGAGGTAGGGGCAATTTAAAAAACATGACTTAAAATGAAATAATAAAAAAGCACGGCAACACTTACAATGAAGTACTACCAAATTTGAAAGCCAGGAACCTGTTCTTTAATTAAAAATATTCATTAAATTACTTATGTTAACTGGTTTTGAAAAATTCGCATGCAAACTCGAAATATTGATAAAAAAAAATATAAAAAAATGTTAGACCAATTTTATCCCAAAATAATTTCAAATATCGATATCTCGAAAACGAAGTGAGATATCGAAAAATACTGAATATATCATTTTCGATTTATTTTGGGTCGATGTAGCTAAATCCATCACCAGATAGTAGCGCCAACGACATCGTAAATGCCAAAAAACTATACAAAAATAGTAATTTTTGATTTGCTCAAAAACTAGGAGACATAAAACCATTCGGTTTTTTGCGTTCGATTCAGAACTAATATAAGCATTGACCACAAAACTCTAATTTAGCACTTCATTTCAAAATTTTGGTCTGAACTTTTTTTTTAATTTTTTTATCAAAATGTTGAGTTTGGATGCGAATTTTTCAAAAACTGTTGACATACATTCATACATGTATATTTTAACTTAAATTTTGTGTTAAAGAACAGGTTGTATGTATGTATGTTGGCGTTACAGTCCATGAAGAACCTGAGCCGAGCTTCTCTCAATCACCCATGTTGTGTGTGATTTAATTTTCCCATAGGTGAAAGGGACCTACAATTTATTGCCGGATCCGAACGGCGAATTTCGAGAAGCTTTTCATGACAATTTTACTACAGGGGTTTTGTCAGATCCCCGCTGAGGAGAAACACAGTGAAAAACACGTTCGATGACATGGCTGTGTCGGGATTCGATCCCGTGTCATCGGCGTCAGAGGCCAACACACTACCCACTGAGCCACGGTGCTCTCAGAGCTCTCAGAACAGGTTACTGGCTTTTAAATTTGGTACAGTACTTTATTGTGGGTGTTGCCGTTGTTTTCTAATATTTATTCTTCCCATTTTAAGTCCTTTTTTTAAATTGTCCCTACCTCCTAAACGGGACGAGATAGACCCACCTTCCCATAGTAAAAAATGCTTGTTTTTGATCCCTCTACAATTTTTGGCGCCAAAGTTATCGTACTCTCCCTAAAATTAGCATTAAAGAGCAGGTTTCTGGCGTTCAAAATTAGTACAGTACTTCATTGTAAGTGTTGCCGTTGTTTCTTCAATTTTTTTTTTCATATTAAGTTTTTTTTTTTAATTGCCCCACGTCTAAATGGGGCGAAATAGCGAAATAGACAGAAATTTGACTTCATTTTCCTTGACATTGTGTACGATGTCACTGTCATGGTCCATGTATTTATTTCAAACGTTCGTATTAGAAATATTAGGAACATACTGTATTCAAATTTGATCATAGGCGAGGTGGAAGGCTTAAAATAAACTACGACTACGTATGAAAACAGGAATGATGTAGCACATGTTTTTTTGTTTTTTTAATACAAGCGTGAACATAATCACGCTTAGGATATCCGCCTTGAACGTACAAATTATTTATATTTAGTTAGATCTCATATGTATCTATACTTGCAAACGAAAACGCTGACGTACGCGGTAAACGTCTGTGCGTTCCTGCGTATGGATCTCGAACGCAATGAACGCTAATCCACAAATAAAACGAATAAAATTGGCTAGACCTTCAAACAAAACCGAACATATTTTTACAATTTACATACATATTTATGTATGTACATATGTACATATGTAAGGCATACATGTAGGCAACAACGAGTTTGTCAAACAAGTTGGAACACAATTATTATTTCTAATCAGTAAGACCTTCTGACAGACAGTCAGTTGACTGTCCAACTCAGACTATTGAATGTGCCATATCAGAAAACATTCAATTCTCTTTTTCGGGGTGGCTATCTTGTGACCAAAACCCATAGCGCACTTGCATCTGCTACGTGTCTAAATTCATGTCATCAACGCTATGGTGTGCCATATTTTTCTGGCTCTCATCGTGAATAGTATGTACAAGCATATACGTCTTATATACAATACATACTATCTCTTGTTTCAAAAGAGAGAAGACGAAGAGTAAAAAACCAAGTCTCTTTGTTGATTTATATTCATAAGGATGTATTGATTCTTTTTTTTTCCGCCTTTTTATTTATCTTTGCTCAAGATATTTTGATTGCGGCATTCACTTTCAATAAACATTATATCAGGGGGCCTGCTTCTTTGCAAGTGTTTGAGTTTAACCCTTGTGTGTATTGTTGTTATTGTCAACTTTAGAAAAAAAAAACTTTTTTTTCTTATTTTCAGATTTTAAAATACATACTTATTTCAGATCGCATATCGACAGCTGTGTATTTACTCGTAGTATGAGCTATAATTTTGCGATCTACTCTAAGTGCATTTTAAAAACAATGTTTATCTTTATGCCCTTTAAGCGATTGAAGGTCTTAGGTCTAGACCGACTGGGTTCTTAACATATGTAGCTCTACATTTTTAGAACTCTTTAACTTTTTTAAGACCTCTGACTAATCGATCTCCTTGACGTAGAGGTTCTGTTTAAATTGGCAAATATTCTCAAGATCAGTCTTGTTCGCGCCACCTTAAATGCGGTCGTCCTCTGCTGCGTCGTCCCTCGGGGTTGGAGTCGAAGACTCTTCGGGCCAGAGCGCTGATTTCCATTCGCTTTACATGGCCTAGCCATCTTAGACGTTGAATCCGAAGACGTCTAACCAGGCCGATGTTGCTGTACGGCCCGTACAGTTCTTGGTTGAATCTCCTCCTCCACTTTCCGTTTACACAAATGGGACCAAAGATTGCACGCAGAATTTTCCTCTCGAAACGCCCAAGAGCCTCTTCATCCGCTTTTGATAACGTTCAAGCCTCAGTGCCGTGGAGGAGGACCGGGATGATAAAGTTTTGTAGAGGGATACCTTAGTTTTTCGAGAGAGGGCTCTACTACTCAATTGCCTCTTGAGTCCGAAAAAGCAGTGGTTGGCAAGAGTTATTCTGCGTTTTATCTCAGCGCTGGTGACGTTGCTGCTTGTCACTATCGAGCCAAGGTAGACGGAGTCCTTGACTACTTCAAAAATATAGCTGCCGAAGGTGACATTCTGACCAAGACGTCGGTGCTGCGCGTCTTTCTTGGATGACAGCAAATATTTGGTCTTGTCCCCATTTACCCTTAGACCCAATTTAGCCGCTTCTGCTTCAATGCTTGCGAACGCCTCATTGACGTCTCGCTTTGTCCGTCCAATAACGTCAATGTCATCTGCGTAGGCAAGCAATTGTGTGGACTTGAAGTAGATCGTACCTCTTGTATTGGCCGCAGAGTCCCGCACGATCTTTTCAAGTATGATGTTAAAGAAATCACATGACAGTGCGTCACCCTGTCTAAAACCTTTTTTGACATCAAAGGGGTCGGTTAGTTCACCTTCGACCTTAATGGAGCAGCGAGAGTTCTCCATAGTCATCCTGCACAGTCTGACGAGTTTGGCAGGAATGTTAAAACATGACATGGCTCTGTAAAGCTCGTCTCTATAAACACTGCCATACGCGGCTTTAAAGTCGACGAAAAGATGGTGCGTGTCGACCTGGAATTCATGGGTCTTCTCCAAGATCTGCCGTAGTGTATCGTGCTTTTTCCTGGCCTGAAACCACACTGGTAGGAATCTATCAGATTGTCCACGAACGGCTTCAGGCACTTACACAGTACGGCAGAGAGGATATTGTACGCGATGTTCAGGAGGCTTATCCCTCTGTAGTTGGCGCAGTCATAGGGGTCCCCTTTCTTATGGACCGGGCAAACGATACTGAGATTCCATTCATAGGGCATGCGTTCTTCCGACCATATCTTGCAGATGAGTTGGTACATGTTCCAGACCAGCTCATCGCCAGCTGCTTTAAACAGTTCCGCGGGGAGTCCGTCTCCACCAATAGCTTTATAAGACTTAAGTTTCGATATCGCTATCTAAAACATCGTCTAGGTCGGGTGGACGGGATTCTTCTTCGTCTTCGTCCATTGTGAATGGTTCGCTCTACCGACACGACTAACTTACTAGTGGGAAAAATGAAAACACCCATTTTAGAGACTCGCGCAGGTTCAAGAGTTTTTTCATATTCTCTTATGATGTGTTGACACACACAACCTGAACGGAGTGCAGTGGTTGGGGTCGTTGATGTTCGTTCACTACTCTCAGGGGTGGTTGTCCTAGGCCTAGATAGGACGAGAGCCGACCAAATTCCGCGTTGGTTATAGTCCGTAGTAATTCGTTCAAGCACTTTTAGTATTGCATACGCAGAGGATGAATTTCAGTTGACCATATACTGTGAGTGTTATGCCTGCAGGTAGTACGTCTGGTCACTTTCCATTCACAACTGCGTTGCATACTTTTTATCATCCGTTTAGGAATTACTTTTACTTGGCTATGAAGCGAATTTGAACTATAGACCTTCCGATCGGCGGTCGATGATGTTAACCACTGCACCACGGCCACCCCAAATAATTTCATATTTTTTAATTTTTAAACCCCGACGCAAAAAGAGGGGTGTTTTTAGTTTGAGGTGTCTGTGTATCTGTCTGTGGCATCGTAACTCCTGAACGAATGGACCGATTATGATGCATTTTTTTTTAAAGCTAACGCGATCGAAATGGTTTTTAGCTAAAATTTGTGAAGATCTGTTCAAGTGTTTTAAGGTCATTAGCTCTTATGTTAGCTGCGGTAGGATTCTTACACGAATGATGGGTAATGTATCGGTTCTCGTCCGATCACCGCAATCAACTAGCATCGGGCGCGGTCAGTGCTTAGATGGGGAATCGCTTGGAAACACCGCGTGTTGTTGGCATCAAGCCGCCTATTTCCATGTCACCCAGGGTAAGGAAACGCACATTAAACAATCTATTGCTCATAAACTGCTCACGTGCGTGTGCAATTTCGATTGCTGAAAGCTTCTAATTTAGACTTTATAGGAAATTAAGCCATCTTAGACTACAATATTATAAAAATGGAAAATAAAAATAAAATTTCAAGTGAAATGTTTCCATGTTTTAACATTCTGCAAACAATTCCCGAGCAGTAAATAAACTCATTTTAGCTCACGAACGCGAGTGTGTGCATTTATGGAAACGCACCCCATGTGCGCACTCCACATTTGCGTTGAGCAGAACTCATCCTACAGGGTGCGCATAAGTGTGCGTTCTCTTTAACAAACATATGAAGTGCGCACAGGGATGAGTTTCCGTAAATTTTTTTTTGTTTTTAGAGACTCGCGCAGGTTCAAGAGTTTTTATTATATTCTCTTATGATGTGTTGTTACACACACAACCTGAGCAGAGTGCAGTGGTTAGGGTCATTGATGTTCGTTCACTACTCTCAGGGGGGTTGTCCTAGATAGGACGAGAGCCGACCAAATTCCACTTTGGTTATAGTCCATAATAATTCGTTCGAGCACTTTTAATAATGTTGACTATATGTATACACACTCGTGTTCGTGAGCGAAAATAAAAATGCTCACAGCCAATTACTCATGAGCGCGTGCGTTTAATAATTGCTCGTTGGGTAGTGCACACTCACGAGCAGCTAATGAGTGTGCGTTTCCTTACCCAACCACGACACTGTCCGAGCAATCTCATATGTATCGGTTCTCGTCCGATCACCGCAATCAACCAGCGTCGGGCGCGGTTAATACTTAGAAGGGAGACAGCTTGAAAACACCGCGTGTTGTTAACTTTTTTTTGTGCCTATTGTTTAGTTATTTAATTTCTAACAAAAAACGGCTAGACCGATTTTGCTGAAAACTTACTCAGTTCTAAGGTGCGTAATTACGCGTGGAATGAACCCGATCTCATGTCAATATCCTCTTTGGTTTTCGAGATAATCGAGTATGCACATACATACATATGCACATACGGTCATACATACACATATACATTTCTAAAAAAAACCTTGGATTAGAAATCTGGTGACCTTGAAACGTGGATATATGTCAAAATTTGGAATTCGAAAAATCGGTCCCATTACAATAACTTCCCACAGAGAAGTTAAAAAAAGTATGCAAACGCAAATGCCTTGCACGCAGAGATGCTTAGCAAAAGTGTAATGGCCCGTAATGACTCCCACAAGTCTTCTGCAGTCAATTCTCCTTAAGGACAGGAGAAATCCTGTGGATTTCTTGCAGATATCAGGGAATACGCGATTTGTCATCCTGCATTCTGGATAATCCCTCCATCTACGATTGTGTGTTATAAACACTCAATCGTTAATGTAGGAATTTACGGTGGACGCAGTTAAATTTAGACCGGGTTCAGGTCCTAAGGAATTCTCATATGAACCCATTCTGGCGAGTTAATCAGAGATCTCTTTTCCTGAGATCACAGAATGAACTGGAACCCCTACAAGCCTGTTCAAGAAGGTCTTAATTTCATGCATTAATTTGGAGCTGGTTGAAGGGTTGAACCCAGCTTTGAGTGCAGCTTGGCTGTCACTGCAAACGCATATACTTATTCCCCTCCACCTATGCTTCACAACATAGTGCATGGCCATTAGGATTGCGTATATCTCTGACTGAAAGACAAGCGCATATTTTTCTAACGAGAAGTACAGTCGGATGTTTTCGCGCTCAAAGAAGACCCCAGCTCCGGACCCCCGTCCATACCTGGAGCCATCCGTGAAAATGCGAAGACTATCCTTTCCAGGTTCAGTATCCAGTCAAAGCCAGTCCTGTCGCCATGGAAACTCGACTGTGAAATTACAGCGCAGTAAGATAACGGGTGTCAATGTGTCAGAATACATGAAACAGGGGTCGCAGCACATTTCTTGCGCCAGCACACTGTTATTCCTGTGTGAGTTGTACCAAATGCTATTTCTCTTGAATAGCACGAGACATGGCTTTCAGAGCACACCCTTTGATAAATATATAAAGGGGTGGAAGGTTCGTCAAAGCATCTAGAGCAGCACCCGGCGTGCTGGGGAAAACCCCCGTACAGCTGAGACAACCGTTCTTTGGAGTCTGGTGAAAGAGGCGTGTTTGCGTGTTAGCCTGTTCAACCAGGCAACCGACGCATATGAGATTATAGGTCTTATCATTGCCATGTAGATCCAGAGATCATTTGCCGGCGATAAGCCCCATGTTTTGCCAGAAAGCTGACAGCGCTTTGGTGGTTTTTGACTCAACATGCTTTGACCAAAGAAGCTTGCTACCTAAGATGATTTCCAGGTACTTAGCTTTCTTGGACACTGGGCACTCACCATTTTAGTACCGGCTAAGTCATGTCAGTATTTTTCCTCCTTCTCGTGAAGAGAGTGACATCGGTCTTAAGAGGATTAACCGACAGCCCATTTCATTGCGGGATAGTCTCACCCGGTTAGTTCGTAGCGGTATGTATTCAATTTTGAAAAACGAATGCTTTACCACGGATACCGTAGAGTGAATATTTTTGAAACGAAGGCCTTCACTTCGATTCACTTCTCCATCAAAGGAGTAAAAACGATTTGTCAAAAGAGGGCTGCGCTCGGCATTATGTAATCTATATTTATCCAGCTAGCTAAAATACAAGACGATCTCTGTTTATCTACAGCACTAAAAAGCGGCTACAGTTGTTTTAAGTAGTAAACCAGCGGGCGGAAAAACAAATTACATTATAGGTAGACTTCACCTCCCCATGTGTGGAAAGGGATACCTCATCCAAAGTAAAGCATGCTTGCTCACATGCCATATCATCGAGAAAATGAGATTCGGGCAGGCTTTGGATAAAGTGGTCAGATCAAGTTCGACAATTGTCTTGGTCCTTTTTGCTATTGCGATAGAGTTGAATGAGAAAAATCGAGTAGGTTGAAGGTTTCCTAAACGCCCCCTTCTTTCACAATACTCTAGTGGACATGTGATTTTAAAATGCCTCACTTGGGCAACATTACTTTTAGCTTTAGACATTTTTCATTTTCCTAACTTCCTTTTAACAACATCAAATATAATTTTTGTTTTCGAAACCAAATGTGAATATTATTGATTAAAATGTTATACAAATATAATTTTAGATAGTTGCACGGAGACATGATTTGAAACTTATTGTCACTTCAGCGACAATGGACTCGACGAAATTTGCAACGTTTTTTGGGAATGTGCCTACCTTCACTATACCGGGTCGAACGTTTCCGGTTGATACCCTGTTCAGCAAGAATACGTGTGAAGATTACGTTGAAGCAGCAGTTAAACAAACTTTACAAATTCATCTAACACCAACCGAAGGTGATATACTTATATTCATGCCAGGTCAGGAGGATATTGAGGTTACATGCGAAGTGTTGGCAGAACGTCTCTCAGAAATCGACAATGCTCCGGAACTTTCTATTTTGCCTATCTATTCACAATTACCATCAGATTTGCAGGCAAAGATATTCCAAAAATCACCCGAAGGATTGCGTAAATGTGTAGTTGCTACAAACATTGCTGAAACTTCTCTCACAGTTGATGGTATTATCTTCGTAATAGATTCCGGCTACTGTAAGTTAAAGGTGTATAATCCTCGAATCGGTATGGATGCTCTCCAAATCTACCCAATATCACAGGCTAATGCAAATCAAAGATCAGGACGAGCTGGCCGTACGGGTCCTGGCCAAGCATTTCGTCTATACACGCAAAGACAATATAAAGAGGAATTACTGCCGCTGACCGTGCCGGAAATACAACGGACCAACTTGGCTAATACGGTCCTGTTACTCAAGTCTCTTGGAGTTGTGGATTTACTTCAGTTTCATTTCATGGATCCACCTCCTCAAGATAATATCTTGAATTCATTATATCAGCTATGGATATTGGGTGCATTGGACCACACGGGCGCTTTAACACCACTTGGTAGACAGATGGCCGAGTTTCCACTGGACCCACCACAATGTCAAATGTTAATTGTATCATGTCAAATGGAATGCAGCGCAGAGGTTTTAATAATAGGTAAGTTCAGAAATATTATCTTTAATCTTGAATATGCGGAAAATAATCCTCTCGAAACGTCATTAAGCGACCCACTCATCCAACGCTGACTAAACCATTCATCTCGTTTTTGTTATATCGAACATTCTTTCTTATTAAGTAATACATGTGAAAATTGTTGCCAAAACCACCTGACCAGTCATCTGATATGATCAACGTCAACAAAACTCATCTCCGACGTATTAGACGTGGCATGGGCGGTCTTAATTTCGAATAAATTGTCGAGAAAAAAAATATTTTTGGATTAAAAAAAAAAAAAAAAAAAGAACAACACATACGGTTGTGCCCCGTTTTTTTTAGTAATTTATGATTTCTTTGGCGCGATGTGGAAAAGTGAATGTTTTTTTCATAATTTATGATTAGTATAATATGCCTATACTTCTTATTAGTGGGCGCTACAGTTCGGGGTGAACCTGGGCCTCAACAAACATGCCCCTCCATCTAGCACGATCTTTCGCTAGCCTTTTCCATTGCCGCACACCCAGTTGGCTGAGGTCCCCTTCCACCTGTATGCGCCATCTTAAGTGCGGCCGTCCTCTGCTTCTTCGTCCCTCGGGGTCGGATTCAAAGACTCTCCGGGCTGGAGCTGTGGTGTCAATTCGCTCTACATGGCCCAGCCATCTTAGGCGTTGAATCCGTAGACGCCTGACTAGGCTCATGTCGCTGTACAGCCCGTAAAGTTCGTGGTTGAATCTTCTTCTCCATCCCCCGTCTGCGTTTATAGGCCCAAAAATCACGCGCAAAATTGTTCTCTCGAACCGACCAAGAGCCTCCTCATCCGCTTTTGATAGTGTCCATGCTTCTGCGCCGTACAACAGGACCGGGATGATAAGGGTCTTATATAGAGTCAACTTTGTCGTTCGGGAAAGGGCTCTATTACTCACTTGCCTCCTGAGCCCAAAGAAACAGCGATTGGCAAGAGTGATTCTGCGTTTGATTTCGGAACTGATGTCGTTGTTCCAGGTCACTGCGGAGCCTAGGTAGACGAAGTCCTTAAGGGGGGAAGTACCTCAAGACGTTTTGAAAAATCTTTTTTTTTTTTTTTTATTGTCTTAATCGATAGTCATATGTTCTAAGAAAATCATTGCGAAATTTCAAAAACCTGTCTTCAAAATTGTGGAAGTTATGCCACTTGAAAGTGGCATATCGCTGCTGCGCGGTCCGGTTTCCAAGAGCTTAGTGTAAATAATGCGACTTTCTCAAAATGTGTGCGAGTTACGAATTTTAGTCCAAAGATCGATATTTCTCAGAATACCCCTGTTCCCCTTCTCTTCTTCCAACTTGCATATTTTTCGTCAGTTTTTCAGACTGCGTTTTCTCGAAACCTTGTTTTTCAAATTTGCGTAAACGATTACGAAAAAAGTTGTAAACCGATTTTGATAATTTAGCTATTTTCTTATAGGGCATAAAAAACTACTCTAGATGAACTACGGACATGGAGGAAAAATTATTTTTAGACCATTTTTAACGCAAAAATAATCGAACATAGCGAATACCTATAGCTGCGGTAAAAAAAAAAAATAGCACCACGATCGTATTACCACAAGCTCTACGAATTTGCTGCTATAAATGTTTTTTTTTTACACCTTACTGTTCAAAGCACTTACCTAAAGTGAACTCTCTGTAACCTTATGAAGAACTCCGCTCGTAATTATAATGGTCGATTTTGTTGTTTATAAGTTTTTTGTCACGAGCTCATTGTTCTCTAACCAAAATAATAGCTCCAGCCGAGGCAGTTGCGAAAAAATATACAGATTGACAAAAGTTTTCACACACAGCCCCCTGTTGTATAAAACAAGTATTAAAACAAAATCCAAAGAAAATATTGATTGCATTCTCTTGGGAAAAGAAATACTCAACCTTAAGCTATTAAATATCATAATAATAAAAACAAAATATTTAAAATTGCACGTTTTTCCCCGGACAAAAGTTTTCACACAGTGTATAATATTGTGTGAATAACAATTCATTTTTTAAAATTAGTATTTCATCCAAAGTCCTTTCTGGTTGATGACCTCTTTCAATCTCCTAGGCATCGACTGCACTAGCTTTTTCGTATATTCTGCCGTTATTTTTTGTCATTCTAATTGGAGCGCTTCCTTTAGATGTGTTTTGTTTGAAATCGTATGTTTCCGCAAGCGTCGTTCCAATTCTTCCCACACATGCTTAAGGGGTTAGGTGGGTTTGAAAATTTCAAAAAAAAATCGATTTTTTATTTTTTTTTTTTTTTGTTTCTGTCTTATTTTTTTAAATAGTACAATATGTTTAAAATATTCTCCTAAAATTTCAAATCGATCCGAGTAAAATTCTAAGAGATAGATTCTTCGGAAGTTCCGCCCATAAGGCCACGTCATTGCATTGCCAGCGCTTCGCAAGTGATACGGAAGCAGCTGCATGGCTATTGTTGGTCGGCCTTTCCCACTTTCCTTTATAATTCAAGGCCAACTCTATTTAGTTGCCCTGGATATTGCCGTAGCAGCAGGTACTTTGCTTTATGGTGCCGGAATCGATGATTCTATGTAAGTTAAAAAAAAAATTTCAATTTTAGATTTTAAACGCGTTTATCTCAAAATTCAATGTTTTAAGTCGGTGGACAAGATTTCTCGAAAAGTTATGAAGCGATTTTGTTCAAATTATGCACACATAATTGAAATAAATAAAATTTGTTTTTTTTTTTTTGTTACTACAACTAATTTTATTCGAGCCAATACATGGCGAACATTTGACCAAAAAATGTGTTATTTTTTTTTTTTGTTCAAAGTCTGCCAAAAATTCAAATATTAATTTTGTTTTTTTTTCCTTCGTTCAATAACGAGATTTATCCATGTACTAACGAAACCTTTTGGTTTTAGATGAACCAATAATGAGCTATGCTGTCCACGGCAAGAGCATTTTTTTTTTTTTTTGAGACGTCCGGGAAGATGAGGTACCAACGGCTGAGTTTTCGGAATTTTTAAATAAAAATTTCACAAAACACTGTTCAAATATGTATCTTTGGTATGCTGGATTGTTTAAATAAAATATATGATTGTACATATAAAAAAAAATAGTAAAAATACCCTTTTTTTGAACCTCTGAAACCCACCTAACCCCTTAATTGGATTGTGGTCCTGTGACTGAGGGGGGAGTCGGTAAAAGTATGAGCAACATTATAGACAATCCACATTTTAATGTTATAAGCCGTATGTTCGTTGTCCTGCTGGAAATAAAATTGGTCATTCAAACCCAAATTTCGTGCACTCTTTTTCAAATTTTCCTTCAGAATATTTAAGTTAAGTTTGTGATCCATATTTTGCTCAATGAAGACAAGCTCGCCAATGAAGCAGCCATACAGTCCCAAACCATAACTCCCCCACCCCCATGTTTAACTGTGCTTGTAATGTTTTATGCGTTTAACTCTGTGTTGGCTTTTCTCCATACCATGATTCTACCGTCAGATGAAAATATATTATACTTACTCTCGGCGGAGAAAAAGATATTACTCCAAAAGTCTTCAGGCTTATTTATAAAGTCTTTGGCGAATTGCAACCTCTTGTTTCTATTAATCTTATTAATGAGAAGTTTTCGTCTCGGAATTCGTGCATTATATGTATCCGTAGCGATGAAGGACTCTGTGAACATCTTTTTTAAAATCGACTTTAACTTGAGCCGCAACCCCTGATGATGTCATTGGTTTTTTTCTTAATCATTCTTACAACCTGTGTTTTGTAAATGTAATATATTAATGTGATCTAGAAGCCCAAATAACGTGTTTTCAGCTAACATGCGCTTCCTCCCTTATAGTTAGCTTTCGTGGGCGTCCATTTCGTGGTGAACTTTCAAGTTCTTTGTCGTTTTTGTAACATTTTACAATACTGTATGTGTTTGCGCGTTCAAAATTCTCCTCGATTGCAAAGTAAAAACCCCGATGTGCAAAATAAAAAAAAACCCGCGTGTCACCTAACATGTACTTGCAATCTTTATTAAGGCAAAAAAGGAAGTTACAAAAAGTAATGCCAATACGTAAGTAACAAAACAAAAAAGCGGAAGAGTTGCCAACATACAAATTTAAATTTAGGGTGATTGCACAATAGCAATTTGAAACTGCAACATCCTCCCGCCGTTGAAGTCCTTTCAACAATCGTCTGATAATAAGGGGCACAGCTTGCAGATTGGTCGTTTGTACTCTCCCTTTTCCGTCAGGACAGATACAACACGAATAAGCCCGTCTCGCCCTGGATACGTCCTCGTTATTCTCCCTAATGACCACTTGAGTGGTGGTTGGTTATCGTCTTTGATGAGCACGATATCGTTTACCTTGACGTTGTTTTCCTTTTTCAACCATTTAGGACGTTTTTGCAACTGAGTAATGTAGTCTTGCGACCATTTTTCCCAGAATCCATGTAGAAGATGCTGAATATACTGCCATCGATGTAACGCAGATACCCTTTTGGAAAGATTACTCGCATCTGGAACCGTTGCTAATGGCCTCGCGATGAGAAAGTGTGCTGGTGTGAGGGGACTCATGTCACCTTCGAAACGAATGCAAAGCGGCCTGGAGTTAGCGCAAGCCTCAATTTGGCACAATAGCGTAGAGAATTCCTCGTAGGTTAGTGAAGCTTCACCTAGGACACGCCGTAGATGAAATTTAACGGTTTTTACGCCGGCCTCCCAAATGCCACCAAAATGCGGGGCATTCGGAGGAATGAAGCACCAGGTAATGCCAACTGTTGTTAGCTCTTGCGAGACGTGATCTTGGAATTGCGTTGACTGTAGAAGGTTGGACCAATCCCGTAACTGTTGGTTAGCTCCGATAAAATTGGTGCCATTGTCGCTGTACAACGTGTGACACTTGCCGCGTCTAGCCACAAATCGACGCAAAGCTGCAATAAACGCCGCTGAAGACAAATCCGATACCAGCTCAAGGTGCATGGCCTTCGTAGCCAGGCATACGAATAGAGCCACATATGCCTTGTATTTCCTTGCACCTCGCCCCCTCCAGGATCGTACGATGAATGGACCTGCGTAGTCAACGCCTGTATTGCCAAAGGTGACTCCCGGCTCTAACCGCTCCTTGGGTAAGCTAGCCATTTGTTGTCGAAATGGAATCGCTCGTTGACGAATGCACGATGTACACCGATAAACACATCGTTTGATGACGTGATGGATGCCAGGTACAAAGTACTGTAGAGAGAGAAGATACGTCATTTGACGGATACCAGCATGCAGATTTGTTGTATGACAATCCTCAACGATTAGCTGTGTTAGACGATGAGCTCTATGAAGAATAATTGGATGCCTTTGGTCGAATGGTAGTTTGGCATTGTCGAGTCTGCCGCCGACACGAAATACGCCTTCCTCATCGATAAAGGGCCTCATCATGATGAATTTGCTTTTGTTCGAGACTGATTTCCCTGTTTTTAAAAGAGCTATCTCGTCGCTGAAGAAATCCTGTTGCGCGAGCTTAACTATAGCGACCATGGCTGCGCGTATATCGAGAGGAGACAAAAAGTGCAACCGCGGTGCTTCAAACGGAGATTTATGCTTACGGAATAAACGGATACATCGCGCCGTAACGCGGAGGAGACGATTAAGCTTCGAAAACCGAGAACATATGTCCCACTTCTCATATGATGCATTTGCTAAACACATTAGATCTTCATTCGTCGGTGTAGATTTAGTAGTAGGAAAATCCCAAAATGTAATTGTCGCCGATTGCATAAATGGTGGGCCGTGCCACCACAAGTCCATTTTCGTTAGGCTTCGAGGCATAAAACCGCGTGTTGCACAGTCTGCAGGATTTTCGACTGATCTTACGTAGTGCCAAGTAGACGAAGGAAACAATGCGATGATCTGCGATATTCGGTTGTCTACGAAAACGTTACGTGAACGAGGGTATCCTTGGATCCAGTGCAATACGGTCGTGGAATCGGTGTACGCAAAACATTCAATATCGTGTATGGAGAGAGCTTCTTTAACCTTGCTAAGCAGCTTTGCTAGCAACAAAGAGCCACACAATTCGAGACGCGGAATTGAAAGGGCAGGCCTTACCGGAGAAACTCTTGTTTTGGCGCATATTAAAGTTGTTTGAACTCCTCTAGTTCCAATCACCCGTGAATATACTGCAGCCGAATATGCTGACTCTGATGCGTCAGCGAACCCGTGCAGTTCCATCACCTCCTTTCGGCTTGATTGTAGCCATCTCGGAATGTTTAACGTTTGTAACGAACATAAGTCGGATCTAAAATCAGACCACTCCTGATAGAAGTCCTGTGGAATATACTCATCCCAGCCGATCCCTTTAGCCCAAAGACGCTTCATAAAGATCTTCATTTTGATCACAATCGGTGAGAGCCAGCCGAGAGGGTCGAAGATACGCGCGATCTCTGATAGTACTTCCCTCTTGGTGAGATGTGAGCCAATAGCCGTGACAGTTGATGAGAATTTAAAACAATCACTTCGTGTGTCCCAGAGTAGACCCAACGTTCTGACCCCCGCATCACCAATCGGCAACTCGGTTGCTATTTCTCGATGCTTATAGTCGATGGTGTTAAGAAATTCCGATGAATTAGAGGACCATTTACGAAGGTCCATACCAGCATTTTTCAGCATAAGACAAAGATCATTTTTTATGCCGACCGCTTGTTCGACGCTTTCGAATGTTGTTGTATAGTCGTCAACATAAAAATCATTAATGAGGCTATCCGAAGCCCGAGGATATTTCGCAATATTATTAATACCTATTTGCTTGAGAACCCTTGTAGCCAAAAATGAAGCGGAAGCCGTCCCATATGTAACAGTGAGAAGTACGTAATCGCGAGGGTCTTCTGTAGTGTCTTCTCGCCACACAATTCTTTGAAAATGAATATCATCGGCATTGACAAGAATCTGTCGATACATCTTGGCAATATCGGCCTTTACTGCTATTTCATACTTGCGAAACTTTATGGTACATGTGAAGAGATCGTTTTGAATTGTGGGTCCTACAAGTAAATAGTCATTCAATGATGATCCGTTTGTAGATTTCGCAGAGGCATTGAAAACTACTCTAAGCTTTGTCGTAGCGCTGTTGGGTTTGAGTACCGCATGGTGAGGCAGATAGAAGGATGCGCGGTTTAGGTCGTCTGCAGATACGCGTGCCATGTGGCCCAACCGCTCGTACTCACGCATGAAGTCGATATATTCACGCCTGAGCTCGGGATTTTTGATAAAACGTTGTTCCATTGCATGAAGAAGCCTGAGTGCCGCGTTACGTGAATCTCCGAATTCAACTGGCACTTTTTTGAACGGCAACCTCACGACATATTTTCCTTCGGGGTTAATGAAATGGGTGGTAGCAAAATGGTTTTCAATAAGTTCACTTACCGCGCAATTCGAAAATCTTGCATCCTTATCATCTTCGTACTCAAAGAATTGCTTTAGTAGAACGTCCAGATCTTCCGCGGTAGAATGGAACACATTTAATGTCGGCTCTTGTTTCATGCAAACCTTCCCGGCGATAACCCAGCCAAAGATGGTATTCTGGGCAATGGGTGAGCCAGAGGGGTGCACGATTAACCCTTCAACAAGAGTATCGAAGAAAATATCCGCTCCGATCAAGATGTCGATTCGATTGGGTTGGTGACATTTTGGGTCCGCGAGAGAAAGGTGATTGAAATATGACAGATTCGCGCTGTTCACCTTCACATTCGGTACTTCATTCGTTAAAGACGATAGAACAAACGCATGAACTGATAATGAACGATTAGTGTTTGTGACCGCCGAAATTTCGAGAACAACCTTGCCGCGCGTACTGCTTTTGTTTTGACCCAAGCCGACGATGGGAATGCTAGCGTGACTTCGTCTTAAACCGAGGCGCTGAATGCAGGATTCGGAAACTAAAGTGGCTTGCGAGCCAGAATCTAGCAACGCTCTGCACTGTTTAAACTCTCCGTCGATTCCTCTAATTGTTACTATAGCGGTAGGTAACATAGTGAACCACTCCCGATTTAATTGAGCCGCGTTAATGGACAAACCACGAGCACTGGCATTCGAGCTACTTGCATGCCCCGGGTCTATATGCAGCATAGTATTATGTTTTGCACCACACATTTTACAATTAGAGAACCTACAGTCATTTAAGCTATGTTTAACGCGGAGGCAATTAGGACAAATTTCATTATTCTTCACGAAATCGCGTCGAGCCGGTACCGTGAGTTCCCGAAATTGCGAACACTGATACAGAAAGTGCCTTTGTTTACATTTGAAGCAAAGTGGCGTTGTGGCACTAAAAACCCGCTTTTCGAATTCCTTTGGAACTGCTCTGTTTACACTTGCCGCGTTTGTTCGAACACTGCGCGATACCTGCAAACTCTCGAGCTCGTTGATTCGCTCGCTTAAAAATTCACTAAAGTCAGAGAACATCGGCTGTTCGATGTCCTTAATTTTGCGAACCCATAACAATTTGTTTTCAGGATCCAGTTTTTTCGACAAGAGGTAAATTAACAACGTATCCCACGAATTTACCGGTAGCTTTAAAGCACTTAACGCATTTATGTTTTCCGTGGTGATAGTAAACAACCGCTTCACTTCACTCAATGTGCCATTCTTTATTCCCGGTTGATCAAGCAGATTGTCCAAATAACTAACCATTATGAATTGCGGTTTATCGAAATGCGATTTAATCAAATCCCACGCGATACTAAAGTTATCGTTGCTCAACGGAATATGCTTTACGACCGACAGTGCATCTCCCTTTAGCCGCGTCTGGAGATACTCTAACTTTTCGACACCCGTTAATGTGTTCTTAGACACAACCAAAGCCGTAAATAAATCGCGGAACCGTATCCACTCGTCAAGCTTACCTGAGAATTCGGGCAACTGTATCTCAGGGAGTCTTGTAGGAATTTCTGGTTTGGTAATGGTAATAGACGACCGCGATGTGGGTTTTAGTGTTTTCACCAATTCACTTAATGATGTCTGGCTTTCGGCCAACGATTTTATGGTTTTTGTTAATTCACTGTCATTTTCTGTTCGCGGATCACTAGCACTTACCATTGCATCTAATTTCGCATGCAACTCGTAAAAGGTATTCTCAAACTCGGTGCGATATTGTACTTCCTCGGCTAACTCACTTTCACCTTGAATCAATGCTTCAATGTCATTTTGCAGTTTCTCGAAGTCGTTCATGTGCTGCTCAAGCCTTGTTTGCCGCAACTTGCTTTGAGCTAATGGGGGATTCTGAGCCTCGCAAAAGGTAGCGATCCGCGTTACCTGGCCCTTTAACACCGCGCGTTGTTTTTTTAGAACTTCCATTAGCACAATTCACGACTGTTCGGGTTTTTTTTTTGTTTATAAGTGGACTATTCGAAGCCCGTTATAAATTTTGGGTTGATGCACCAATTTCATTCACACGCGTGGTGTTTATTTTTATTAATGGGAGAATGTACGTATAAATTTAGGCAATAACACAAAATATCTTTGCCGCGATAGGAAAGAATCCGTGCCCGATAGGACCAAATGTTTGCGCGTTCAAAATTCTCCTCGATTGCAAAGTAAAAACCCCGATGTGCAAAATAAAAAAAAACCCGCGTGTCACCTAACATGTACTTGCAATCTTTATTAAGGCAAAAAAGGAAGTTACAAAAAGTAATGCCAATACGTAAGTAACAAAACAAAAAAGCGGAAGAGTTGCCAACATACAAATTTAAATTTAGGGTGATTGCACAATAGCAATTTGAAACTGCAACAGTATGTATGTATGTTGGTTCTGACAAACCAAAAAGCTTCTCGAACTTCGCCGTATGGAACCGGCAATAAACTGTAGGTCCCTTTCACCTATGGGAAAATTAAATCAAAGACAACATGGGTGGTTGAGAGAAGCTCGGCTCTGGTCTTTCATGGACTGTAACGCCAACATACATACATACTTACTTTCTACTTGAAAAAAAAAAAAATTGTAACGTGGTAAGCACTGTGTTCCAGAAAAGAGAAATAATATCAAAATCAAATCCTCCTCAGAAGTCGGGGAGTTTCTTGGATGCTCCGACAAAATGGTTCGACGGGTATTATGCGATTCAATACTTTCAAGCGACTTTTGCTTATTCTCTTTTGTGTTGTCTGTCTGTGTCGCTGGAAATACTACACGTTTCAATACAGAGCTCGCCACAAAGGACACTTAGCGCGCGTTTTGTTTTTGTGTGTGTGGAATTTACGTTTTTTTAACAGACAGCGCACAACACACTCGAACAATACCGACAAGAAAAATAAGAAATCGCAAAAAAATGAGAAAAGGAAAAAGAGATATGTCAAAGTGTTAAATCAAATTTCCGGTACAGGCAACACGACCTACCCCGGACGCTTCTCACTTCTCTTCTCCAACTTCGTGTTGCTCAAGTGAGAGTTGAGTGGTATAATACCCCACTTAGAAACGCAGTAAAATAGCAGCTAAACGCAGAATATCGCGGTAGCTTTCTAGACATTTGGTCAAGGCTATTGATGTACTTTCGAAAAAGGATCCATTCAAGTCAGCCGTCGAATTAAAAACGAAGCTGAATGTTTCGTAAAGTGTTGAAACAATTCGTCGGAGATTGAGGAAGGAAAACTTGAAGGCCTGTAGTCCAAGAAAAGTTCCGCTACTCAGACCATCTCATGTTATAGATCTATTGTGCCTATTAGCCGATTAGACGAAGAGCTTCTCCACTTCTTTAAAGAAGTTGAGAATCCCTCTCATAGGTGCTGAGATGATTCCCTCAGGAATCATAATTTCACTGAGAAGGATACGCTTCCTGAAATGGCAGAGAACAGCACACTCAGAGAGTATATGCCTTGCAGTCTCTTCGTCCTCAAGCCAGATTCGACATAGGCCATGTGAATCGTTTCGATTGGCGAAGTCCTTGAACGCTCTTCCAAAAGGATAGGTATTGTGATTTTCCCCACTTGTCTAAGAAGAAGTTAATCTTAGACCTAGGACCTATACACCTTTCGCTGGAACCCTTTCTGGCGAGTTGATCGGCAAATTCATTGCGCTTAATAGCTTTGTACCCTGGCACCCACCCGAGTTTGACTTTGTTTCTCTTGGCAAGGTCTTGTAGGGCATTATGGCATTCCTTAACGGATTTTGAGTTCGTGCCATACGAACTCAGCGCTTTAAGAGCTGAGAAAGTATTGATGGTTACTCCTCATATGTATGCCAGTTTCTAAGTTTAGATCGACGCATGTTAGCATGGCATATAATTCCGCTTGAAAGATGCTAGCACTCATTCCCAGGACCTTCAAGATCTTACGGTTTGGTCCAGAAACCATCTTGGAGCTATCAGTGTACAATCTAAGACTTTTGACGTAGAGGGATCACTGGTTTCCTAAGCTGTCCGCTTTGGGATCAATATCTCAAATCTCTTCTCAAAAGTGAAGGTGTGTCGTATTGCCTCCGAGACCATTGTAATTATATCCAGCTTAAGGAGATGTTGAAGGATAGACATGTGACCCATAGGTCTACATGGCAGGCCTGTTCCTGAGAGAAGAATTCTGATTGCACTACTTAAAGCAATCTTTTTAATATAAAGGTGGTAGCGTGTTGGTAGCGCCCGACAAGAAGAAGACCAAGGACTAACACCTTTATGTTCAAATAATGGATGAAGTCATGCTGCCATTTGTTTCCGACAAAATGTCGTTGATTTGGGTCCTCCAACTAGGCCCCAAATACACCAGCAAAAAAGCGAAGCAAGGGTTTTGAGAAAACAATGTCAATGTCATGGAATGGCCACCTCATTCTCCAGACTTGAATCCTACCGAAAATGTATGAGCCGAGGTAAAAAGAGGTGTTTCCGAGGACCAGCCCAGAAACATTTGCAGAAAGTTTTTTTTTTTTTTTTGTTTTGTTAACGTTTTGAGCTGAACAACACTTGCTATTCCATTCGAGGTATCTTGTTCTTCTTTTTCGGCGTTCATGGCTAACCTGGGCCTCTTTTAAAAACCTCTCCCACTGGAACGATCTTTCTCCAGCAGCCTCCAGTGACGCACGCCTAGTTGGTTGAGACCGCATCGCCCCTCAGGTTTGAATTCAAAGACCTACCGGGCTGGAGCCGTGATTTCCATGCGTTCTACATGACCTAGCCATCTTAGGCGTTAGATCCGCACACGCCATGCACGTGCTACGTTCATGTCGCTGTACAGCCCGTACGATTCACTAATAAGTCTTCTCCTCCACTCCCCATTTATGCAGGTCGGGCCGAAAAGCGCACGCAATATTTTTCTCTCAAAACGACCAAGGGCCTCCTCATCCGCTTCCAATAAGGTCCATGTCTCTGCGCCATAGAGCAGGACCGGGATGGTAAGGGTCTTGTATATGCTCACCTTGGTTTTTCGAGAGAGGGCTCTGCTTTTCAATTGGCTGACGAGCCCAAAGAAACAGCGGTTGGCAAGAGTTATTCTGCGTTTGATTTCGGCACTGATGTCCTTTCTGCATGTCACTGCGGAACCTAGGTAGACGAAGTCCTTGACTACCTCGAAATGATACCTGTCAATATGTGCGCCCTGGCCAAGATGCCGGTGGTTCGTGTCCTTTTTCATCTTGTCCTCATTTACCGCCAGTCCCATTTTAGCCGTTACCGCCTCAATGCTCGTAAAGGCCACAATAACATCTCGCTGTCTTCGTCCAATTATGTCAATGTCATCGGCATATGCGAGCAGTTGGCTTAACAAGGCACATGAGGTCGCACGCAGAATTCATCCGCTGTCAACAGTGTCCATGCCTCTAGGCCATATAGCAGTTTTGGCATGATCAGAATATTATATAAAGCCAGCTTGGTTCTTTGAGAGATGGCTCTATTACCCAATTGTCTCTTGAGCCGAAAAAACAGCGATTAGCAAGAGTTATTCTGTGTTTAATCTCGGTACTGATGTTGTTCGGGCTAGTTATTGTTCATCAAGGGTAGACAAAGTCCTTGACTATCTCGAAGTTCTTGCTGCCCGTTGTGACGCTCTGTCCGAGACATCGATGTTGTGTGTCCTTCCTTGATGACAGCATATACTACTCATTTACTGCCAGACCCACTTTGGTCGCCTTCGCTTCAATGCCAGCAAACGCTCAAAATATCATCCGCGTATGCAGTTGAACAAACTTTTGGAAGATCTGCTCCCACTAATTGGAGTGGTGGATGCCGCCGTTGACCGATCGATTGATTAGCTCGTCCGCCGCCATCCTGAAGAGTTAAGTGTTGGAACAGGCTTACTCTTACACTTACACTTCCCCCTCTCTCCTTAGCAGCTCCCATCGACTTCCCACGGAGATCGGCCCCATCTTCGGTCGAAGGTACTAGGCTCCCACAAGGCTTTCACCACGTCAGTTAATAGGGGCTAGGTGCAAGCGCTTGTGTCTGCATGAATCGCTTGTCGATACTTAGAAACCAGGTTATCATAGGCTGATAACTACAACCAACGTGAAAATTCAGTCGAGTCCCTCTCGAATTCTATCTGGGACAACCACCCCTGGAGAGTAGTGAACGAATATATATGATCCAAACCATGTGCACTTCGCCCAGGTTGTGTGACAAACATAATAAGAGTATGACTCTTGAACCTTCGCGAATTATAAAGAAAAATTAGATTCGAATCCGTGTTATCGGCGTGAGGACCGAATAGCCATCAACATTCTCCTTCAATTAAATTCTTTTAACTTGCAATTTGCATGTATGTTTCTGTTCCTCCGCATGCGTCACAAATTTTTACTCTTGCTCGAAAGCCATTAATTGGCCCATGAATTCCATATATGTACATATTCCATATTCTTCCTTTCAAGACTTGCTGAAGACATATTTTCAGACGTAGTACGAATGCCATTTTTTGTTAATGTTCAACACGAGGGGTGACTTAACGTAGGGTATTTATGGGTATTTCTTCAAAGAGTAAATAACGAATCGATTTGGGTGCATACCCAATGTGCAGGTAAAATTCGCCGTACCAACACTTTGTAGACTGTCATTGGACAAAAGATGAAGATGAAGGGCTTGAAAATTGTTGTCATGATGCTTATTTAAAATTCTTTCACATTTTCATTTCAGTTTCAATGTTATCGGTTCCTTCAATATTCTATCGCCCGAAAGGACGCGAAGAGGAAGCCGATGGTGTAAGGGAAAAGTTCCAAGTTCCAGAATCTGACCATTTAACATATTTAAACGTCTACCTTCAATGGAAACAAAACAAGTGGGTGTGAATAAGAATTCTGCTTGCGAACAGCTTTTAAATTTAATTATAATCTTCTAGCTATAACGCAAACTGGTGTAACGAACACTTTATTCATATAAAAGCCATGCGAAAGGTACGAGAAGTTCGGCAGCAATTGAAGGATATCCTTACTCAACAGAAACTAGATGTAAAATCATGTGGGTCTGATTGGGACATTGTCCGCAAATGTATATGTTCAGGTATTACGTAAATACTGTATTCTGAATTGATTTTATTTTGTAACTAACAACATATTGGTTTTAGCTTATTTCTATCAAGCAGCTCGTTTGAAGGGTATAGGCGAATATGTAAATCTTCGCACAGGTATGCCCTGTCATCTTCATCCCACCTCAGCACTCTACGGACTCGGCACTACACCTGATTACGTTGTGTACCATGAACTCATAATGACGGCTAAGGAATACATGCAGTGTGCAACAGCTGTCGACGGCTACTGGCTAGCTGAACTGGGACCTATGTTTTTCTCTGTCAAGGAAACTGGCCGCAGCGGGCGTGAAAAGAAAAAACAAGCCGCTGAGCATCTTAAAGAAATGGAAACCCAAATGCAGATGGCCCAAGAGCAAATGGAAGCGCAAAAAATACAAGCTGCTCAACGCGAAGAAGCGCTTATGCCAAAACAAGAGATCGCTACGCCAGGCCATACCCCACGACGGACACCGTCACGGATTGGCTTGTAATAAACAAACATATATTAGTAAAAATCGTTTAAAATAAAAACAAAGGAAAAGAAATAACTTGTAGAAATATTACTGATGGAATCCTTCCGATGTTTGTGATAAATAAGCACCGAACTACCTATTACACGTTGAGATCTCTTTTTATTTTTTTTTTTAATTCTACTTAAGCAGGATGTTTTGTTCAACTACTACTAGTAAATCTTTATTGCTGTCCTTACGCTAGTTACGCTTGTGGTAAACTACCTGAAGATATGTTTACTCAGTAAGGCCACAAGGAGCTTAGTCACTTTTGCGTTTTGTTTTTGTACATACACGTATGTAGATACTGTTTAGAATGTCGGTATGAAATAGGCAGACGGACCGTTTTTAGATCAGTTTACATTTGAACGTGAACAAAGTACGTCCTCATTAAAGAGAACATGTTTTTAAAAACTTTTCTGTTTTATTTCCTTCTTGTATTGAAAGTTAGATTTTTGTTGTGCAGTGGTGAAACATATTTTCTAGATGAAGTGTCGAAGCAATCGGTGATGTTTAGATCCTTGGACAACTCTGCGAATGAATTACAGTTTGAAATTGCAGATTTATTAGGGCTTACGGGGCCACTCAATCACCCTAGGGAACATCTATCACTAAAGTACGTCTTACGAGTAGTTAATCGTATGAATATACTTTATTTAAACTTATTTCTTCATCACTTTCAGAAAAGCTGCATCTCAATTGCTTTTGGAATTATATAATTCATTTAATGAAGAAGAAGAATCCCATTCGACTGTTTCACACAAACGTGTAACAAGAGGCACCTTAATTACGGACGACGATCGAACTGATTTAGAGAAATATAATAACATTATTACATTCTCTGGTAAAAGTAAGCGTTTACCCGTACACGTTTTGTGAAATCCTTATATTTGATTTCCATTAATCTCTCTTTAGAGCGCAATCTTTTATCCTCCACTAACGACTCAACCATGACAATCACGTTTAACACAAACCACGTGCCCGAAGACTTAAAACTAATCCGAGCAGAGTTGAGAATTTTCCAGAGTCCCAAACTCGGACAATTATTTGACAATGAAAGGAATGTGACCGCATCCGTATATGAGAAAGAACTGAATATGGAAATAGGACACATTGAATTAAAGTGGTTGGAAAGTTTCACAACCACAACAAGATATAAAGGCTGGCTTCTTGCTAATGTAACGACAGCAATGTCAAACTGGCTTTTAAGCGGTCATATGTCAACTCAGCATGATTTGGTCGTTTCTACCAAACTGAGCGGCACAGGGAAGGAGGAGCTAACTCCAGAAGACATTGGGTTTGTGGACTCGACTGGCAACGAGGAATACCATCCCTTCATTGTCGGGTATTTTACCGGGCCTGAGCTTTTCAATAAAATCCAACACCTACGCCAGAAGAGAAACGTGAACAAAAGGAAAAGGTATATTCATAACGGCGACAGACAATCGACATTGAGAAGAATGAATACCAGTGGGAGTTATACACTACCAAAAACCTGTGAGAGGATGAATTTTTCAATTGACTTCACCGACTTGGAAATGCAGGATTGGGTTATTGCACCGAAAAAGTTTGAAGCATATTTCTGTGGTGGAGAGTGCAATTTTCCATTGGGCTCAAAAATGAATGCTACAAATCATGCAATCGTGCAAACCCTAATGCACTTGAGACAGTCAAACTTACCGAAGCCATGCTGTGTTCCAACGGTGCTGGGTTCAATATCTATTTTGCATTATGTTAACGAAGACAGCGTGAACTTAAGTAGGTTTCCGAACAGTGTTGCTAAAAATTGTGGTTGTCATTAAGATCGTGTTTCTCTTAATTCAATCATTGTATGCGTACATGTTTGTTTTTTAACTGCAAGAAAATCAAAACGTTCCTTATTTTAAACTAATCTATTTGAGGTTAGAAATGACGACTCGAATACAAAACGATCAGTCTGTGGTATAACTTAAGGGTAGTTTGTTGCATTTACAATATTAATAAATTATTTTTTAGCTAAGAATTTAAATTTGATTTTCAGTTTGCTGGCTAAGCTGAAATGAGCTTACAAGATTGCATGCAAACTTGGTTTGAAAAGTTGAACTAATATATCGTCTATGTGTGTGAGGAGTATCGTTGTGTCTTTTGTTCTTTTGCTTTTGTTTGTTGAAGCATCAGCTCACTCTTTTAACTCTCCATATAAATGGGATATGGTCAAGACAAGTCCACTTGAACTCGATCTTCTTCTTCTTCTTAACGGGCACTGCAGTTCGGGGTGAACCTGGGCCTTAACTAACATGCCCCTCCAACTAGCACGATCTTTAGCTAGCCTTTTCCATTGCCGCACACCCAGTTGGCTGAGGTCCCCTTCCACCTGTGTGCGCCATCTTAAGTACGGCAGTCCTCTACTTCTTCGTCCCTCGGGGTTATATTCAAAGACTCTCTGCGCTGGAGCTGTGGTGTCCATTCGCTCTACATGGCCTAGCCGTCTTAGGCGTTGAATCCGTAGACGCCTGACTAGACTCACGTCGCTGTACAGCCCGTAAAGTTCGTGGTTGAATCTTTTCCTCCATCCCCCGTCTGCGTTTATTGGCCCGAAAATCACGCGCGAAATCTTTCTCTCGAACCGACCAAGGGCGTCCTCATTCGCTTTTGATAGTGTCCATGCTTCTGCGCCATACAGCAGGACCGGGATGATAAGGGTCTTATATAGAGTCAACTTTGTCGTTCGAGACAGGGCTCTACTACTCAATTGCCTCCTGAGCCCAAATAAACAGCGATTTTTGCACAATCATTTCCAATATAATGTTGAAGAAATCACACGACAGCGCATCGCCCTGCCTAAATCCTTTTTTGACATCAAAACTACCGGTAAGGTGTTCACCGATTCGGATGGAGCAGCGAGCATTCTCCAAAGTCATCTTGCATAGTCTGACAAGTTTAGCAGGTATGTCACAGGTAGACACAGCGTTGTATAGCTCGTCTCTAATTACGCTGTCGTATGCGGTTTTGAAGTCGACAAATAGCTGGTGAGTGTCGACTTGAAATTCATTGGTTTTTTCCAGGATCTGCCGTAGTGTGAAGATTTGGTCGATGGTGGACTTCCCTGGCCTGAATCCGCACTGATAAGGACCTATCAGCTTACTTACAAAAGGCTTCAGATCTTCACACAAAACGGCAGAGAAGATTTTGTAGGCGATGTTAAGAAGACTTATTCCTCTGTAGTTGGCGCAGTCTGAGGGGTCTCCTTTCTTGTGGATCGGGCATACGATGCTGTGACTCCATTCGTCGGGCATGCTTTCCTCTGACCATATCTTACAGATGAGTTGGTGCATGCTCCTAACCAGGTCATCTCCAGCTGCCTTGAAGAGCTCAGCAGACAGTCCGTCTGCGCCAGCAGCTTTATTCGACTTGAGTTTCGATATGGCAATCTTAACTTCGTCGAGGTCAGGGGGACGGAATTCTCTGTGGTCTTCGTCGATTAGAAATGGATCGCTCTGCCTGACAGCGGTATATTGACTAACATCGCCGTTATACAGTCTGCAGAAGTGATTTTTCCATATTCTCAGCAACGACTGCGATTCTACTATTAGGTGTCCGTTCTCATCCCTGCAGATTTCCGTTCTGGCTTTTTAACCTTGGCATGTTCCCTTTGTCTGTTGATAAAACTTTCGAACGTCACGTCTGCATTAACACCTCTCTGCTCTTTCTTCTGAGAAGCTTATGCTCCTCCCTTCTTTTTAACTCGTAGAGCTCACGAGCTGGTCTTGTTCTTTTATGCAGCGAGGCTTTATATGCATGCTGCCTCGCTGTGTGAATCCTCCTGCACTCGTCATCGAACCAGGTGTTTCTTCATGGTGGAGCCTTCAAGCCCAAAACGGATACAAAGCTTTTCAGGGCTTGTTTGCAAAGGTTCCACATTGGGCATACGTTCTATCTAGGTTCTAGGAGATCGTAGAACTCATCTTTGACGGGGTCATCCTTGTCTTCCGTGGGGGCGTGGACGCAGATCAAGCTGATGTTAAAAAATGTTGCTTTGATTCGGATCGTTATGAGCCGTTCCATTGCATTTCCTGGATGGCGGTTATGTCCGCTTTATAGCGGTCTAGGGCGCCCGCAAGTTGTTCGGCTGCACGTGGCCTGTTTAAGGACCTAACATTCCACGTACAAAGCCGAAGCTCCTTGTCCTTTTTTCGTTTTTTGCAAGGGTCGTCAACATAAATCCGGTCCGTTATATCCGAGGCTTGTGGTTGTTTCGGAGTTTGTGGTTTTTTTACGGTTACGGCTTACTAGGCCGTAGTAGACTCCCCAGGAGACTCCCCAGTCGCCCTTCCCCGTCTGCAATTTCCCCAGGAAATCTCCAAATGGCACCACGAGGAGGTGGGGATGGGACTTACTAATAGTGCCGCAAGATGTTCGACTGCCGTGGCTCTTCTCGCTTTTTAGCAGGCCAGCATCCGACGTCTTGAGACTACCATTGTGTTAATCAAAAGCGTCGTTTTTAAACCATCAGAGCAACAGAGCAGCACTAAACACGATCCAAGGTAGGACGGCAGCTTTCTGATGCCTGTCACAATGCTACTACACGGCGATGCGACAGCGCGACTACAAACGCCGTAGCTGTCAAATCCATATTCATACAATGGAATTAGATGGAGTAAGTCACATTGGAGTACAATGGGCCAGTGATTGCGTCTGAGTGCTCCAGCGGATAGCAGAAGCCTTCAACAACAAAAAAAGGTCACATTGGCACGTGTGTAGTGTCGCAGCGCTGTAATTTCAAAAATTCGAAACACTGTCGCTACTACACGGCATCGTGCCATTTCGAATTCGACATTGGAGGACTACGTTTGATAATTTGGTCTTACCCACCACCTTCTTCTGACTTTTTGTTTTTTTGCTTTTAACATTTTATAGGCTAAAGCAGCCACACATGTTAGCAATGTTTTTTTCAAATTGTTTTTATCCATTTATGAATTAATTTCAGTTTCAATCTTCGAATTTTTGACTGATGCCAACTTCACTCTATAGAATTCACCTCCAACTTCACTCACAGAAGTAACCTCGCTGTCAAAAAAAATACCCCGATGAAAGTCGCTCCACTGTGTATTGACTAAACGACTTTAAAACGACAGCAAACGGCAGCGTTTGTAGTTGCGCTGTCGCATCGCCGTGTAGTAGCATTGTGACACAGGCATCACTCTATAGAATTCACCTCCAACTTCACTTACAGAAGTAACCTCGCTGTCAAGAAAAACGCCGATGAAACTCGCTCCAATTTGTTATGATTGAACGACTTTACAACGACGGCAAGCGGCAGCGTTTGTAGTTGCGCTGCCGCATCGTCGTGTAGTAGCATTGTGATACAGGCATCACTCTATAGAATTCACCTCCAACTTCACTCACAGAAGTAACCTCGCTGTCAAAAAAAAACACCGATGAAACTCGCTCCAATTTGTTATGATTGATCGACTTTACAGCGACGGCAAACGGCAGCGTTTATAGTTGCGCTGCCGCGTCGCCGTGTAGTAGCATTGTGACACAGGCATGATCAGAATTCAGATTGATTGCCCGCGCCATCTACTTGTCGAAATCAGTATGTGTCATACTAAACAGCCTGAACGCTGCATTTCAGATGTCAACAAATAGCATTTGTCAATCGGTTATAACAAGTCAAAGTCCGAATTTCGCTACAGTGCATTGGTCATTTGGTCACTGTCGTTCTCGGTCGGTTGCACACAAGTATATTCTTTAGAATTATTTGACATAATTGCTGAGTGGGCTTGTTTCATATCTTACATGTGATTAGGTTCGTAGAGAGCAATAGGTTTTGAATCGTAGCCAACATACGCAGTACAAGTTCACAATTCGCGATTGCAACACTTGTATTTTGTCATCTTTAGTTAACTAAACGTCTGACAAGATAAAATATTTCTAGTATGAAAGCAGTGATTCCATAGAAGCCACGCAAAAAAGTTAGAATCAATTAATAAGGGGTAAACCAGTGCATATAGTACGTACATATTATATACATACCTACCTCAGACATGGCTGTGAAACTGACACAGGCTTTTTCCGTTCTTATTGTCTTAATAATCTCATTTGAAATGCTTTGGCAATCAAGTGCATTAGATGTTGATCTTGACGAGTTGAAGAACAAAATACCTGAAGAAATAACAAGTGGAAATTTAACTGACAAAGCAAAGGTCCTATTTAAGGATAAGTGCAGTAAAGTAGCAGGAAACGAGACTGGAAACAAAGCATTTAACGATGTGGTACAAGGAGTTTCGACAGCTATTGAGTGCTTACAAAACATAGTAAATATGACAGCAATACAAGCACAAATCGAAGAGGCCCGTCCGAGTGGTGATTTGGATACGGTATTTAATAAATATTGTAAAAAACGTCCGGACGCACTTAATTGCGTGCAAACTTTAATACAAAAAGCCGATCCATGCTTGGAGGAGGATGAAAAAGAAAATACATCGGCAATGATGCGTATCTTCGAAAGCATTTTGAACTTTGTGTGCCATAAAGGCGGTGATCACATAGCCTTATTCATTGCGGAACGCGGGCCAGAGTGTTTAGAATCGAAGAAGGACGCAATACAGCGATGTATGAATGAATCGTTCGGTCATTATTTACCCAAAGAAAGCGTGGACAATCTTGAAACACTTCCGAAATTCGTAATCGGAACCAAGGAATGCAACGATATTGAAAAATTGAATCATTGCGTGATTGGAGAGCTCGAAACATGCGAAGATATAACGCCAGCAAATATCGTTGAATCGATGTTTCGCTTTATTAAAAACGAGACAATCTGTCGCAACGAATTATCGACAGCCCCGCAAGTATCACATGCTGAATTAACAGCTTTCCCCACCATCGGCATGAAGAGTTTCTTAGCTATTGGATTGTTTTTAAGTTTCTTTACTACCCAACAATGGGCGTAGTTTCGTAAAATTCTTTATTCTTTCGTACCTTACTATGAACTATTTATACAAATATGTATTTGAATAAGTTGCTTGAAAGTGAATCGCTTTAGTTTGTAAATTGGATGAATTTTAGATGGGTCGTTTTGGATTTATACGTTAGAATATCGCTCTAACAACTTAAATGTTTTTTTCTTTTCTTTTCAATATAAACAAACTTAAATTCCAAATAATGTTATTTCCATATGCTTCAATGTACTTTCGTTGCATTGGAGATATACCAGGATATACAAATACAATAATTTGGTTAAGAAGTGATACAGATATATCAGAAATCCCAGTAAAACTTTAATCTCATAATAATACATTGCACAGTAGTCAAAGCTCCCTGACTGACTCAATTGCGGTGTGGAAAACAACACCTACCTTTATTATAATCCTCTACAAATGTTCAGGGATTTTGTTTTAAATAATGTATGTAATTGATATTGATATTGAAATTTGTACAATTGTAATACGAAAACAGAGAAGCTCGAATGAATTAGAAGTAGAGTAGGTCAATGCATATTCCATATCTACTATAAAATAGTATAAAGTCCTGCTGGGCAGAATGATCTTTCTATTTCAATGTGTAAAACAATGATGAATAAAACAAAATTAATTATCAAATTAACATTTGCTTTTAACTACATATGATCATATTATTTTTATACAAAAACTGGTTTTGTCTTTTGTTTTTAAAGCTGCGACAGGTACTCTAAAATACAGAGTTTAGCGAATAAAATCTAAGCTTTGTTTTAATCGCTTCTGGATCTAGTGGATGTTCGATTAGAAGTCAATCATACTTCCCCATTACCGCTAATTATTTGATTGACGTCTTTGGTTCTAACTCGTTTATTTGAAATGTTGAATGGTCAAAGGTGAATTGCAACGAGTTAGATTGTTTACCTATTAGTCATCGTGCTCGTAATTTTCATTATTATTCTTTCCTTTAATTTAATAACAGCTTTACCGCACCACAGCACTCATACATATGATTGCCATATAAGGCTTCCTCGTCTGCCTTATATTTATTACATAAAACTTAGTCGCTAGCATCTAAAAGAAAACGAGAAACAAAACTATTGTGATAGGTAGGTACATACATATGTATATTGTATTTCTTGCAACCGCCATTCTAGGATTTATTGAGAAAATATTTACATGCGGTTTGCTTCCAGCTGACTCATGTTATCAATCACTCATACTAAATATGGTTTGTTTGTTATCAATTTTTCCCTTTGTTGTTTTCTGGTGGACTTGCTTTGTTCGTAATGATCTCAATGACGAGCCAAGTTCGCAAGTTCTACGAACAAACACTCGTTTTTGTTGTTTTTTTCTTAATGTCAGCTACATGCAACTACAAAGTAAATATTTACTTCCGCTGAAAGGGTAAGGCTAATATATATACATAGATATGTATGAACATTTGTAGTCATTAACGATATCAATTAAAAATAAGTACACCGAACCAAATGAGCTCAGTTTCGACAGACAAATACGGATTGAACTGCATACATCTGTATGACACAAAGGCATACAGGAGTGGGCGTTTAACTGCCCCTTAATGGCTTAACAGCATTTCACAGTGTGTTTAAAGTCCAAACTAGTAAGACAACGGACTCTGATCTTTCCGGGATTTCCCGTGTAAAACTTGAAACACACCAGAGCGATACGCGGTAGGCGGTACGGGTACCAGTAGACGCGCGGTAGCGGTATATCGCTCGTCCGTTCAGACTGCCTGTATATATTTCGAATTTGTATTCATGTTAGGAGTTACTTGCTTTTCAGGATGGACGAAATGCATGCTTTAGATGAAGATTAACTAATTTTGTTAGTGTTATTGGCAGATGAGGAAACATAAAAGAATGTGGTCTAGGTGCGACTCGCAAGGCCCACGCGACTAACTTCCCAGTGGGAAAATTGAAAAATTTAAATTTTTATAATTCGTTTGTTTATGTCGATGAACTTCGAAATTCAGTTTTCAAATAATCGATATCTAAACATAGGTACGGACAGGTTTAATGAAGCTAAATCCCGAACACCAATTTTTGTTTTGTTTTTTTTTTTTTGTTGTTGAAGGCTTTCGCTATCTGTTGGAGCACTCAGACGCAAACACTGGTCCATTGTACTCCAGACAGACACCAGGCCCAAGCTCTTCTTACGCAAACAATTCGCGAGTTAGAGATACATAGGTGTCGCAGTCCTTACGAACCATATCGACAATATGATATAGATGTATGGACGGCGGACACCTCAGGCAAAGCCGCAACATGGACCTGCGGTAAGCAGCCCTTCCAAGAAACTGAACTGATGCCTGACACATTTTTTGTTCGGTCTAAAATGTATGGCTATCATATCTACAGCTGTTATGCTCCTCCGAGCCTTTTTTTTTTTTGTTGGAGACTTCTGCTATCCGCTGGAGCACTCAGACACAAACACTGGTCCATTGTACTCCAGACAGACACCTTACATTACTGTATTTTCCCCGTTTTCCGGAGAAAAATTTGAAGAAGCTTCAGTGATGTAGAGCTAAGGGATTCGGCACACACCACGTCGGCTCCAAGGGTGCGCCATCGTATGCGAGCAAAGGCGGGACAATCACAGAGGAAATGCTCCGCAGTGTCATCCTCCTCTTCGCCACATGCAGCACAAGTAGGCGTCTCACTGATGCCGAGCACGTAGAGATGCTTGGCAAAAGTGTAATGGCCCGTGATAACTCCCACAAGCCTTCTGCAGTCGACTCTCCTTAAAGACAGGAGGTTGCTACAGATTTTTTGCAGACATCAGGGCATATGCGCTTAGTCATCCTGCAACCCGGACAATCCGTCCATCTACGGTTGTGTGTATTAAATACACAATAGTTAATGTAGGAATTTACCGCAGGTAGACCTAGAGCGGGTTCAGGTCCTGAGAAGCTCTCCTCTGAACCCATTCTGGCGAGTTCATCAGAGATCTCATTTCCTGGAATCCCAGAGTGACCTGGAACCCATACAAGCCTTAATGAATTTAGTCTGCCGACTCTGTTCAAGAAGGACTTGAGTTCAAGCACTAATTTGGAGCTAGTTAAGGGGTTACACACAGCTTTTAGTGCAGCTTAGCTGTCACTACAGACGCATATGCTTTCCCCCTTCCACCTGTGCTTCACAACATAGTACATGGCCATTAGGATTGCGTATATCTCTGATTGGAAGACAGACGCATGCTTTCCTAACGAGAAGTGCAGTCGGATGTTATCGCGTTCAAAGAAGACTCCAGCACCTCCGAGCCTTACTATCGAGGACTTTGATAGCTTCCTTAGTAGGTTGGCAATAGATGCCAGAGGACGGAGTCCGGTCTTCATAGCTGGGGACTTTAACGCTTGGTCCAGAGAATGGGGCTGCTCAAGGACGAACATTAGGGGAAGCAATCTATTGGAAGCCTTAATGGTCCTCGACGTAGTGCTCCTAAAAAGCGGTAAGGAGCACACATTTTGCAGAAATGGGGTAGGTTCGATAATCGACCTTACTTTTGTAAGCAGCAGCCTTGCTCGGAAAACAACATGGAAGATCAGTCCCCTCTGTACCCACAGTGACCACCAGCTATACTGTGTGAAATCACAAAGAAAGAAAGGCAACAAACAAATGCACTGAGAATAGCCAACAAACCAGGGTGGAAGACAAATTCATTCGACGAAGAGGCCTTCGCCCTTATGATTGCGGATGTTGCTTTGACGGGTACTGCCAACGAGAAGTTTACACAGCTAACTGCCTACATCGCAACGGCATGCGACGCATCCATGGCAAGAAGACCAACAAATATACGCTACCCATCAGTTTACTGGTGGAATGAGGACATTGCGCTGCTACGCGCTAAATGTCACCGCACAAGGAGAAAGTACCAGCGCAGCAGAGGAAGGGACAGCACCACCGAACTTCACCATCGATACAAAGCAGCGCGAAAAGAGTTGAAAATGGCAATTTACATGAGTAAACGTCGGAGCTTCGCCGAGCTATGCAACAGGTTGGATGAAGATCCCTGGGGGAGAGCGTACCAAGTGGTAATGAAAAAGCTGAAAGTTTTTCGAGCACCATCTCCCACACGTACAGATGGGTTGGAACAAATAGTCGAATGTCAATTCCCACGGCGGCAGCTGGAAATTCCATTGGACAACGAGTCGTCGACAGCAGCCCAGCAAGTTCCTAGGATAACTCCACAAGAGATCCTTGAGGCATGTAAAAGGTTCGGAAACAAAAAAGCCCCTGGACCAGATGGGATCCCCAATGTCGCCCTGAAAGCGGCGATTCAAACCAGAATAGATCTATTTGTTGACGTCTACAACGATCCGTCAGCTTACCGCCCGCTTTGTATGTTGGACACGGCCGGAAAAATTCTGGAGCGTATCATCAGCAACAGATTGGAAGCTGCGATTGAAGAAGCAGGCGGACTATCAGCACGCCAGTGTGGCTTCCGGAAAGCACGCTCGACGGTGGATGCCATTAGGGAAGTAGTCGACACTGCGAAAAGGGCCATAGGAGGAAGACGATGGAGGAGAGACGCAAAGCAGTACTGTTGCGTCATAACACTGGACGTTAAAAACGCGCTAAACACGGCGAGTTGGAAGCATATACTTGAAGCACTCCGAAATATGAGGGTACCAACTTACATCAGTGGAATTTTAAGAAACTACTTCCGGCATAGGGTGTTGCTTTATGAAATAGACGATGGTGTGAAGGAATATGCAGTAACTGGAGGAGTCTCCCAGGGCTCAGTTCTGGGTCCGATACTGTGGAACCTGATGTACGACGGCGTACTCCGACTTGAAATACCAGCTGAGGCTAAAATTGTTGGAATTGCGGACGACATCGCAATAGTGGTCACTGCAAAATTACTGGAAGAAGTTGTTCAAATTAGCAACGAAGCAATTTTGACTGTTCGACAGTGGCTAACGTCAGTCGGCCTTACGCTAGCTGAACAAAAAACCGAAGCGGTTCTCGTCACCAGCAGAAAGAAACGAGAGACGGCCACGCTCACAGTGGGTGGGCATGAAACAACATCTAAGCCAGCTATCAAATATCTTGGCGTTTTGATAGACTCAAGGCTCGCATTTAAAGAACACCTGGAGTATGTAAGCAACAAATCCTCTCGTGTGAGTACCTCCATTGCGCGGATCATGCCGAATTTAGGGGGGCCAAGATACAGCCGTAGACTACTTTTAGCCAATGTAGTCACATCCGCAGTGTTTTATGCATCGCCAGTTTGGGCCGGAGCTATTAAGATGACTTCATACAAAAGAAGGATTTCAGCAGTAAACTGATTATGTGCGCTAAGAGTAAGCAGCGCTTATCGCACAACCTCGGAACACGCGGCCTGCGTCATAGCAGGTATGTTACGTATTGATATACTTGCGAAAGAATTGCAGGAAAAGTTTGTAGCGAATAGACAGGAGGAACGGCTAACCCATGCTGAAGCAAACACAAGAGGAAGAAGTACAAGCCTAGCTGAGTGGCAACAACGCTGGAACCTCTCAACCAAGGGCCGTTGGACTTATCGCCCTATCCCGAGCATAGAGGCTTGGATGAACCGCAGACATGGTGAAGTAGACTTCTACCACACCCAAATGCTTACGGGAAATGGTTGCTTCAAGTCATACCTGTACAAGTGCAGGAAGGTCGGCTCTCCCACGTGCCCAACGTGCAGAAATATCCCTGAAGACGCGGAGCACGTATACTTCCACTGCCACGTTTTTAATTACAAAGAGAAGCATTACAAGGAGTACTGGGTGAAACACCAACCCCAGATAACTTAGTACACCACATGCTAGAAACGGAAAGCAAGTGGAACGCAGCGAGCGCTTATGCCAAAGACATATGCCAGGAGTTAGGCAGACTAGAGCGAGAAAGAAGAATAAGGGAAGAAAACGCCAACAGAGTGGAAGCGAGCGACTACGCAGATGTACAGCAAAATGTACCGACGCAAAGGGCAAGTAAACATATAACAAAGTACGTACACTTGACACGCGGAGGAACATAATTCAACGACAACGACACAAACTAACAATGCCCGTCAGGACATATCCAGACTTGACATATAGCCAAACGCAAACGCGTGGAGAGAAGACGAGAGCTACGGCTGAAGTCCCCCATCATGACGAAATGCTTACGGCGGTACCGTGGGAGACCGGGGACCAGAAGCACCTTCTTACCAAAAAAAAAAAAAAAAAGGACACCTTACATTACCGTATTTTCCCCGTTGTCCGTTGTCACAAACGGAAGGTAGCAATCTCTTCCTTTACAAAAACGAAACAACACAGCACAGTCACAGCTCACTAGACACTGCCCAGTCACCTGCAGAATGTGTAATGAAGACGAAAAAACAGCAGAGCACATACCACATGCCATTTTGAGTGAACGCCTGAAGCCTTTTGTAAATTAGCTGATAGGTCCTTATGAGTTTGGCTTCAGGCCAGGGATGTCTACCATTAACCAAATCTTCACACTACGGCAGATCCTGGAAAAAAACAACGAATTTCAAGTTGATACTCACTAGAGACGAGCTATACAACGCTATATCTACCTTTGACATACCTGCTAAACTCATCAGACTATGCAGGATGACTTTGGAGTATGCTCGCTGTTCCATCCGAATCGGTGAAGACCTGACCGATAGTTTGCATGTCAAAAAAGGATTTAGGCAGGACGATGGGCTGTCGTGTGATTTCTTCAACACCGTATTAGAAATAATTGTGCAAAAATCACTGGCCAACACAAGAGGCACAAAAATTATTTCAAATCCTCTCAACTCCTCGCATACGCGGATGACATTGACACAATCGGAAGAACCCAGCCAGATGTCAATGAGGCGTTTACGAGTATTGAGGCGAAGGTGACGAAAACTAAATATATGCTGCCATCAAAAAAGGACACTTACCACCGACATTTCGGCCAGAACGTTTGTATTGCCAGATATAAGTTTGAGGTAGTTGGGGACTTCGTCTTCCTTGGCTCCGCAGTGGCCTGGAATAACGACATCAGTTCCGAAATCAAACGCAGAATCACTATTGCCAACCGCTGTTTCCCTGGGCTCATGAGGCAGTTGAATAATAGAGCCCTCTCCCGGACGACAAAGTTGACTCTATACAAAACTCTTATTATTCCGGTCCTGGTGTACGTCGCAGAAGCATGGACACTATCAAAAGCGGATGATGAGGTCCTTGGTCGCTTCGAGAGAAAGATTTTGTCTGTGATTTTCGGTGGAGGAGGAAAAGATACAACCACGAGCATTACGGGCTGTACAGCGACATGAGCTTAGTCAGGTGTCTACGGATTCAACGCCTAAGATAGCTAGGCCATGTAGAGCTAATGAACACCACAGCTCCAGTCCGGAGAGTCTTTCAATCCAACCCCGAGGAACGCTGGAAAAGGTTTGAAATATAATAAATAAAAAACTGAAAATTGTAGGTAATGCTTTATTTTAGGAAAATGTGCAGTCATGTTGCGTGTCATGTATTTGCTCCAGCACAAAATTGAAGAAGTCACACAACAGCGCATCTCCTTGTCGGCATCCGGTGCATGTTTCAAACGGTTCAAATGGCCTAGAACCGAACTGCACGGTGCATCGCATATTTTTTAGCGTGGCGCGATACAGGCGGACAAGTTTACCCTCTTCTTTTTGTGTCGTTACAGCCCATGAAGGGCCTGAGCCAAGCTTCTCTCAATCACCCATGTTGTGTGTGATTTGTTTTATACACAGGTGAAAGGGACCTACAGTTTAATGTCGATTCCGAACGGCGTTGATCGAGAAGCTTTTTCCAAGGCAAGTATACTACGGATTGTTTTGCCAGTACCCCGCCGAGGAGGGACACCGCGAAACAAACATTCGATGGCGATGGTGTTATCGGGATCCGAACTCGTTCAGTTATCCTGGGATCCCTGATTCGGCCATCGCATCAAACAATTCTTTGCGATGAATGCTGTCGTATGCGGCTTTAAAATCGATAAAGAGATGATTACGTGTGTATCGATTAGAAACTCGCTGATCCTTTCCAGGATTTGTAGAAGTGTGACTATTTAGTCTAAGGTCGATTTGCCGGGCCGGAAGCCGCACTGGTAGCTGCCGATTAGTGCCATGGAAATCGACTAGATGCTAGACAGGATCTTATAAGTGATATTGAGCAGGGATATATGTATGTACCTCTATAGCTCTTGCAAGAATGAGGATTGCCTTTTTTGTGGATGGGGCAAATAGAGCTGATATTCCAGTCGTCGGGCATGCTTCCATCTTCCCATAATCTACAGATTCTCGGTATTCTCGGCTACTTCCTGAATGGCTAAGCGACAATGCAGCCACATATTGTTGACATTTGTGCTCGACGTAGGCATACCGGCGAGCCTTTCGTTCAGTCTACAGGGAGCGACTGTAGACTCTGGTAACCTCCGGTGTGCTCAGGCGTCCAATGTCGAACCTCCTCAGGGTGGGTTGGTGCAGCTCTCTGACATTGGACAGTCGAGCTCTGGCGGTTCGACCATCCGAAGATCGCCAGGTTGCTGTGTGGATTCGCTTGCGGGGAAATCTTGTGCTACTTATTACCGCATTACGAGCTGTCGCAAAGTCCCTGAGTCGGAAGCCGTTACCTGTTGTTTTATCGTGGAGCTTGTGCCTTCTGATCACTCCGCCAAAGGTGAGTGATTGTTACCGATTTTGGCACTGAAGTCGCCGAACACGATTTTAACATCGTACTCCGGACAATCTCCATAGGCGTTGTCCAAGAGATCGACTTCTACGAACTCTTTGATGGGGTCTTCAGCCTCTTCGGTAGGGGCGTGTGTACATACATATGTATGTGACTAATGTTGTAAGATCTGCCTTTGATGCGGATTACAGGCAGGCAATCACCTTCGATCTTAACCGCTTTCTTACGACAAAACCGCATCCCAACATGTTCAATCTTTTGTGACAGTTTTTTCCTCATCATACCATTTCCTATCCAGCGTAATTTCTGGATCGCAGTAATATCCGCTTGTACTGCGTGTACAAGGTTTTGACATTCCTGGAGCATACTCGCAAATTGTGTTCCTTTTTCGCGCGATGTCGTCTTCGAGAATCCGTCGGGCGGTTGGCACGCCGCACAACCGCCAATCTGGTCAGGGTATTGTAGTGCCCTCTTGCTTAGCGCGATAGCTGCATTACATTTGTTCACCTCTCAAGGAGGCTGTGTGTCAACTTGATCCGGGCATTAAACCAGGGATTATTGCTGGCATCTCGCCAGGTTGAGAGAATCAACAACTTTATCCTGTATGTCCATGTGCGGTGTGCTCCCGCTCAATGACTCATCGATTAATAAACCCACAAAAAATGCGCATCGAACGATGCCTCCCCCACTAACCGCTGGACACCCTTTACTATAATACTTGCTATTGTATCAGCCGTTGATGGCATATCTCTGTTTGGTAGATTTCCTATGTCCGCCATATTTAATCATGCAATTGAAGTAAGTTTTTGTCCTTGGTAAGGGATCTCTAGAATTAATTAAGGCTTCTGCCACTCTAGATGTTCTATAGGGATTAATTTATTAATGATCTACCACCAGCATGCATCAATTCATCCGTATACAAGTTTATATGTCTCGTCTAACATCCTAAAACATAAAACAAGGAGCTTAAAAAAAAACGGCTATAATCCTGATATTTTCAAATTTAAACTATTCGTAACGCTTTTGATATAATCCTAAAAGTATGCACTGCTTTTATGTTGATTATGCATTGCTTAGAATAAATGTTTCGAAACATTTTAACGCACCAAGAAATGTTGCAATGATAAAGGCTGAACGTTTCCGGAGAAAACCGCTGAGACATTTGGCTTATTTGAAACGAAATACATATACAGTTAGGTACAGAGCACCTACAAAAGTAGGTGCAGATGCCTCTTGGCTATTGCACATAGAATGGTGGCACAAGATTGGGGGCAAATTATAACAGAGATCTTAATTCCTTTTTTAAATGGCGAAGCCAGGTAACCACTAGATCGGTTACCAGAGGCACTCCACAAGGAGGGGATCCTCTCTCCTCTTCACTGCAACGTAGTCGCAAACGAAGTATGTATGTACTTACTAAACTGAAGAAAGAAGGCGAATACCTGCCTACACTGAATGATGGCATTCTCCATATTGTGCAGGTGGATACAAAATAATGAACATAAAACTGAACCTGTACTCTTCAATAGAAAGCACAAGATAGAAGAAGATAGCAGGCTAAACTATTCTTCTTGTGCCAAATATCTTGGTGTTATACTGGACATTAACTTGACCTGGAAAGAAAATACTACCGACCGGCGGACCTGATCAGCAAAGAGAATATCTCAGGAAAAAGGATCAGCATCTATGTTGACAGCCAGGCAGCCACTAAGGCTCTGCAGGCAGCATGGATAAGATCCAAATTAGTCAAACTCTGCAAGGAGAAGTTAGAAGAGATATCCAATGTAAATGAGGTGACCCTTTGCTGGGTACCTGGTCATAGGAATATCTCCGGAAACGAGAGGGCGGACGAGCTGGCTAGGGTGGGATCAAGTGATAACATTGCGCAGATTTCAGCTGAGGCCAAAGCTCCACTCAGTGCACTCCACAGGGAGAAAGAGACGGAGCTATTAGTGAAAGCCAATTAGCGATGGTGTCGCTTAGATACATCCGCAACGGCGAGATCGACTTGGCCTGTCTATGATAAGAAAAGAACGGAAAATCTGCTGAAGTTCAATCGTGGGAATATTCGACTGGCAGTCGGTGCCCTCACCGGGCACTGTATGCTATCCTACCACGCAGCTCGGCTAGGCCAGCCCTACAATGACTTCTGCAGAAGCTGCAGGGACGAAGAGGAAATTGAATCCATTCGTCACCTGCTGTGCGATTGTCCGGCGCACAGCCGGAAGAGGTAGGTAATATTGGGCTGAACAGAATACTGGGATTTTCATCCTCGTCTGGTTGGTTCAGCTCAACATCAAATGTCTAGGTATCAACGGGTTAAATAAAACAAGTGGGCACAATGGACTCAACGTAGTCTACGTGAGCCTTGACTTTTCGTCAATAGGGCACACATGTACCTAACCTAGTCATGACTGGTAACAAGAATAATTCAGCACGTGTGCACCCTGTTCGTAAGAAATGCTGAAAATGTAGAAACACATTTTTTTGACTCAACTATATAATGAATAATATCAATTGAAATAATTTGCGTTTCTACTTTACAATTGGCTGGCTACTCCTTATCTTTCTCATAGGCAACAATGGAAGAAAAAGAGACATTTTCATTTCGTCTTTATTAGGGTCAACAATTTAAATACACATACATATATACATACCAAATACATTATATCGTTTTAATGGCACCCACAACTTTTAACAATCATATCCTTATATTTCTTCAAATTTGCATTTTCCTCTTTCAAGTAATAAAGGACACTTAGTGGACCTAATCTGGTAGGAGCACAACATGGCTTGGGGACCTTTTTCGGTTCCATGAGATGAACGAGAGTTTGGACAATGGCATGATTAGTCGCATTCATATGAGCATTTAATGGAAAATTACATTCACCACTGCAATAGAATGCACCGTATCCTTCAGGAGCGATTATCCAATCCTGAAAATTAAATAAACTTATTAGCAACACAATATGATGTGGATAGTCGTATGTATGTTTTTTTTTCGTTGTTGAAATCACACCTGCCATTCTAAGTCTTTAAAAGCTATATAAAGAGTTTGCAATTTGCAACTCTTCACTAAATCCCCATGATGTGGATTGATTAAAGGATTATACGTGTCGGATTTTTTACTTCGCTTAGTGCGTGATAAATCTCTTCTGTGCCTGTTGTGGGTTTTCGGTTGTTTTAATAACTGAAACGAAATCAAAAAAGGGAGAATATTTAGTTTAATATAAAGTATAAATGTAAGCATACACATATGTACATCTGGCCCGCGAAAAAATCCTATCATAAAAGGTTGATACTCCTCTTCGCCTCTTTGATGTACGAGACCAATGTCATCGAGTTTAACTTCATGTTCCGGCCTATTAATCTCATGTGCTCCAATGTATATGCCTTTGTTAAGATGCGCTTTACCTAACCACTTGGTAAGACCCTCAGTCACGTTCAATTCAAGCCAGCCCACGTAATCTGCCGTAGTATTTACAGAAGATAAAAGCTCAAGTTCTCGTTCACCGTCCACCTGGACAATGGCATATATTGATATCGTGAAATCTTTTCCACTATCGAACGTTTTGCCATTTGACGGCTTTTGATATAATCTTAACTCGGCCATCATCAGATAATTGTCATCAGGAACTCCGGAAACATCAAACCATAAACGTCGACCGTGTTCATGTCGAACCTCATCCACGTGGTGATCTTCAAATACATATATGTACATTAATTATACTTACGTACTACATGGTGTTAAATAATAAAACCAACTTTTATTCAAAAACGTCATAATAATATCACTTTGCTCTATCGCTTGTTTATCCAAGTCAGTTATGAAGTTATCATGATTTTGGGCATCACGTTTGGATCTCGCTAACACGTCATTCTCGTCTTGTTCACGATTCAACCGATGATAGACATCTAGCAGAAATTGGGGAGCCGACTTTCTGTAGAAAGGAATGATTGGGTAAATATACGAAATATTTGTTTAAAACTAAATGTAAAGGAAAAACTTGATTTGTGAGTGTTAAGGGTTTCCGTAAGCATCGAGTGTAAGAATAAAATTACTAAGGACAACACCGAACACTTGTAGAATGCTTTCTCAGATAGAGAATAATAATAGCTTTACTGTCATCGGTTATGCTGGCCATAATAATTAAAAGCTAACATGAAGAAATCATTGGAAACCTCATGCAAAAAGCCTTTGAACCCTTTGACTTGGAACTGGTACGATATAGAAGTACTCTCCATTAACCCCAGCAAAACAAATAAATTCGATTCACAAAGAGACGAATCAACAAACTTCAAACTTTTAAAATTAAAATAAAAAACATTACATTACATACATGCATTATAGGAAGAGGTAAAGTTCCTAGGAATAACACTGGACCAAACACTCTCTTGGAACTTGGAGGGCACACATTAACAATACCAGGTGGGCCAAATACAAACTTCTTTTTAAAAATGCAATAAAATGAACAAAATTAAATTTTTTCCATGTATTATGGCTTTATTAGTAAGAATCAATCAATCCCATTGATTATGAAATACAACGTCGTTCAAGTAGCTGCCTCGGCTGGCCTCGCAGTAGCGCCTTCTGTCACCCCAATTTTCCAAGACCTTGTTGATGGTTTCGGGTTGTAGCTAACGGATTGTTTGGACGATATTGGCCTTAATTGCTTGAATCGTTTTCGGGTTGTTGGCATAACATCGGTCCTTCACGGTTCCCCACAAGAAAAAGTCCAAACGGGTCAAAACGCAGCTCCAAGGCGGCCAAGACGGCTGATAACACGATTTGGGAATTTGGTTCGAGCCATCCTGCATGAACTAGAAGTGGCCAAAACCCATGTCTTAAATTTCAGTAAAAAACAAAAATTCGGTCAACATGGCTCTGTAACGCCCACCAAATCGTTGTTCCCAGCCTTATTTTCGAAGAACAATGGTCCAATGATGCCACCACTCCACAATCCAGGGGCGGCCGGAGTGCAATGGTAAACATCACCGAATGTTGAGCGGAAGGTCTGTGGCTCAAAGTGTGTCCATAGCCAAAGAAATCCATTTCCTATATGGAAAAATTGTGCAACGCGCCTGTTGAGAATGGAAAGTGATCCAAAATACTGATGAAGGAATAACACTCACAATATATGGTCACTTCAAATGCATACTTTATGTGTGCACTTCTAATATAACACCACAATGAGTTGGAATTATTGCTGGGAACTACAACCAACGTGAAAATTCAGTCGAGTTCCTCTCCTCCTATCTAGGACAACCACCCCTGGAGAGTAGTGAAAAAACATCTACGACCTAAACTATCTGCACTCCGTCCAGGTTGTGTGACAAACATCATAAGAGTATAAGTCTTGAACTTGTGTAAACTATAAAAAAAAAAAACAAAAAAAAAAAAATCCGCGCGGTTTTTCCGATGCGGCAATTTGGTTTGTTAACGTAGCCGCCGAGGTGGAAATGCGCCTCGTCAGAAAAGATGATTTTTTGCCCAAAATCGTTGTCCAATTCAAGCTGCTCTAGGTCCCAAACTGCGAAGAAATTACAAAGCGGAGAGTCGCGCGCCTTCAATTGCTGAGTCAATTTGACTTTGTAAGCGAATAATCCGAGATCTTTGTGCAGAATTCTCCTCATGCTGAGATCGATGGCGAGTTGATGTTCGTGAATTGAGTCTCACACTCTCGGCCACAGCAGTCACATTCTCATCTGTGCGCATCGGGGACCATGAGTATACCACTAGCATACCAATCTCACGAACTTTTTACACAGTCAGTATGATACTGACATTCTGTCAAGATTGAGTGTCAAAATGGTTTATAAAAAAAAAAAAAAAAAACGACTAGATGGCCCACCTCTAATATACTCAAAGGCCATCAAGGCCATCTGGTCCTTAAAACAATCATACTCTATGGCGCTGCTGTATGGGGAAAAAAAATGTGCGTAGATCTGCACAACTGGAGCAATGAAAACTACTCGAACGATGGGTTGGAAGCAATATTAAACATTCCTCAATTACACACTGCAATACAGGCAGAAGCTGCAAAACAAGCCTTAACTGTACAGAGAATCTATAATTATAAAGAAGGGACCTTTCTAAACATTTAGAGATTCTTAAAAGGGTGGACAATATTTGGGAGTTGACCTCAGTGAGTGATGTGATGTCCACGGAATTGAATTTTAAAAAACACTACGAAGTACTCATACCAAGCAGTGAAGAATGGAATAACAACCCCTCGTGGATGAACGATGGAGCCCAGAAATGGTTCACTGATGGGTCGAAATCCGGAAGCAAAGTAGGCGCTGGAGTGATAGGACCTAGGTGCAGACTACACATTCCTCTCTGCGGTGAGGCAACAATATTTCAGGTGGAACTGTTCGCAACCAATGAAGCAGCATATTGCATCAGCAACAGAAAACCTCACAATATCAAGATATCGATATTCTCAAAGCACTAAAGAGTTACACTTTTAAATCTGAGGCTGTCTGGGAATGCCATAAAACACTCAACAAACTGGCAGAAAATAACAGTCTTAAGCTGATTTGGGCGCCAGGCCATGAAAACCATGAAGGCAATGAAAAGGCTGACATACTAGCTAGGATAGGCCCTCAAGTATCTTTCACAGGGCCTTCCCCCCCTTTATGGGGGTTTGGAAGGCCAAGACGGCCTTCCACAAAGAATTTCATGGAACAAAATCACAACCAAAAAAGAGCTAAAGAAGCTCAAAGACTAAACAAAGCTGACCTAAGAGTGATATGTGAAGCACTAGCAGTACACGGGGCATACAATTATCACCTTTACAAATTATGTAGGTCTCAGCAGCACAGATATCTGTAGGAAACCGAAGCATATATGGAGCATATATTAACTATCTGCCAAAGTCTCCCCATAGAAAGATTCAGAATGAAAAACAACAGCTTATCAGAATGAGCAACAGTAAGAGGGAGGGACTTTCAGGAGATTCCATTTAGAGATGTTGTAAAATTTCTTAGGGCAGCTCTTAAATCCTAGACCAAAGAAGTGGGTACAATAAACCTTGGTGGCCGTGGTCAGTGTCATTGTATGACACACCCCAATTCCTTCAATTCAATTTCATTCAGATAGACAAGCGACGATAAAGTCTTTAGTGCTTAAGCTGGCGTATTGGATGAGTAACTTGTGATTTGTAGGTATAGCATTTCAAAAAACGTGGAATAACTGTTGAGGAGAAATATTACGTACTTACAGATGTTAGAAGATTAACAAGTATCTAAAGGGTAGAGAGTGTTCGAAGACAGGTGAAAACGCACGTCATTCATAATCATATACGCCTAGTGTGCTTTGAATGATCTGCCTTTAGATAAAGGGCTTATTAGCTTGCTGGAGTTCGCTATTTATCCTCGTTACTCTACCAGGAGAAAATATGTAGGTAGTGTAATACACGGTGATTCTCTATTTGATGCGGGCATTGCTGCATTCTAATATTGATGAATCAACTTTTTTGGTATTGGACAAGTTGCATATTTACCTAAGTATACTCGATGCAATTATACCTGCGTACTGCGTTCTCGGTGACAGCGTGATAGGCTGTCATTGACATATGCATACCAAGTACTGAACGATATATTAGAATGGAATGTGAAATCACAGAAGACTGACTCACTAGTGCTTCTGTTAACGCTTCTCGAATATCAGAAAAAGTATTGAGTGTCTATCTAATCAACATGTAGACATTAGATGCCCATCATCAGAAATTGAGTGAGATTCTTGGAATTTTCTATAGCCGTAGAATAGCAGTTAGTATATATATATCATATATATATATATATATAAGGTATATATATTATACTGTGACTGTGACTGTGACTGGAAGAGCCGGTCAATAACAACAATATTGTTACGAATTTATTCAATCCCCACACCAAATAGGGTTCGCACCACTGGATTGCGATAAACTACAATTTTCTACGTTTTCCCAATTAAAAACACACACACACTTTTATTTCTTTCACCACAGATCAATTATCTGTGTAGCTTCACCACTTTTATTTATTATCCAATACAATCCACTTTAAACTTTATTACACAGTACAATCCACCTTAAACTTTATTACACAATACACAAACCTTTATTGAAAGCTTTTCTTTTCACCTTGGTTGATCACACCGACTTGTCACACGCTGTTTTATACCACAAACTGAATGAAACTGAATGAATGTCAAGGGCGAGTGTTCGCGCTTATATAGCTCTCGGTCCACCGTCTCGAACGTTCGCCGTTGGAAGTTCCCCATAGGAAATCTCTAGAACGCTCTGACAATTCCATTGGAAGTTGACATCATTCCAATTCCCGCTTCCAGAGAGTTTTCGAACTTAGCGGTCCGCTTGCATCTCCGCAACACTGCCCTCCTCCTAAACTTGTTCGTCCTCGAACAAGCGATTGGACCCTTCTCCGTAATATGGTGCTAACCTCTCTACGTGGACAATTTTATACTTCGCCCGTCTGTTTCCCATCTGCTGTATCCGGTATACCACGTCATTGAGTTTCTTGATGACCTCATATGGTCCGTCCCAGGCTGATTGCAATTTGGGGCACAAGCCTTTTTCCCGTTGTGGGTTGTACAGCAATACCAATTGTCCGGTCTCGAATCCAGAAGTATTCGCCCTCAAGTCGTATCGCGCCTTCATTTTATCGCTGACCAAGTTCAGTCGCTCCCGGATGAACTGATGGATAGAGTTCAGCTGTTCTTTCTTTTCGGTTACGAAGTCTTCCCTGCCGCTAGTTGTCGGTAGTACCACGCCGAACTTCAAGTCCGATGGAAGTCGGAGATCAGTTCCAAAAATGGCTTCGGCGGGTGTTGTTGCCGTTGAATTGTGCTGTGCCGAACGGTATGCCATTAAGAAAAGGGGAAGGTGTTCATCCCAGTCCTTCTGATCTCCGACGACGACTTTTCTCAGGTATTCCTCCATCGTCCGGTTGAACCTTTCGACCATGCCATCAGATTGTGGATGTAATGGTGTTGTCCTCGTCTTTCTGATACCTAGCATGTCGCAGAGTTCTTTGAACACCGTCGACTCGAAGTTCCTTCCTTGGTCTGAGTGCAGTTCCATTGGTACTCCATAACGCGAAACCCAGTTATTCACGAATGCATCCGAAATGGTTTTGGCTTCCTGGTTCGGGATGCAAAACACCTCAGGCCACTTGCTGAAGTAATCGATCACCACTAGCGCGTACTTGTTTCCAGCGTTGCTAGTTGGGAATGGGCCTGCGATGTCCATTGCGATACGTTCGAACGGTGCTCCAACATTGTACTGCTGCATATTTCCTCGAGTTTTCCTTACTGGACCCTTTGCCTTCGCACACTGTTCACACCTGCGAATGAAACGCGTAACCGACTCATGGCATCCTACCCAGTAGAAACGTCTCTTGATCTTTTCTACAGTCTTGTTAACACCAAGATGACCCCCGCTTGGTCCCTCGTGGTATTCTCGGATGACCTCGTCGATTTGCCCTTTTGGTATTACCAGCAGATCGTTTACAATGTTCCCGTCCTCACTTTCCCAACTGCGGTAGAGGCAACCGTTCTTCAACTTCAAACTCTGCCATTGAGCCCAGTAAGCTTTCACGATTGGGCTTTCACTGGATATTTGCTGCCAACTTGGTCGAAAACCTCGTTCTTGGTAGTCGATGATGACTGCCAGATCGGCATCTTCTCGCTGCTTCCTTCCGACCTTCTCGACAGTCCAGGAATCATCTGGCAGCACCTGGAAACAACGGATGTCGGTGACCTGTTCCTTGGTCTCGGCGCGTGAACAATGTTTGCATTCAACATCGCAAGGTCGCCTCGATAATGCATCCGCATTTCCATGACTGCTTCCCTTCCGGTGTTCGATACTGAAGTCATAACTCTGGATTCTCTCTATCCATCTAGCAAGCTGGCCTTCCGGGTTTTTGAACTGCAGCAGCCATCTCAACGCTGCGTGGTCCGTCCTAAGATGAAAAGCTTGGCCATAGAGATATTTGTGGAAATGCTTGACACAGTCGACCACGGCTAAAAGCTCCCTCCTAGTTACACAGTAGTTCCTCTCCGGCTTCGATAGGATCCTACTGTAGTAAGCGATGACCCGTTCTCGCCCGTCAATCATTTGAGAGAGTACTCCTCCGATTCCATGTCCGCTCGCATCTGTGTCCAAAATAAACTTTTCTCCCGGGACAGGATATGCAAGAATCTGCGCACTGCAGAGCAATTCCTTCAGGTGAATGAACGCTTCCTCCTGCGGCTTCTCCCACTTGAATGGCCGATTCTTTTTGGTGAGCTCGTGCAAACTGCTGGCAACGTTTGCAAATCCTGGATGAATCGCCTGTAATATGTGCAAAGTCCCAGGAATGACCTTAACTCATGAAGATTCTTCGGCCGCGGCCATTCCTTAACCGCTGAGATTTTCCCGTCATCTGTATGGACTCCTTCTGCAGTCACCACATGTCCCAAGTACTTCACCTCGTTCTGGAAGAGCGAACATTTCTTCGGGCTTAATCTCAATCCGGCTGCTTGAATACGTTCCAGTACCTCTTCAAGCTTCTTAAGGTGATCGTCGAAATCCTTGCCCATGACAATTATGTCATCCAGATAGACAAGGCAAGTCCTCCAGTGAAGTCCTCTTAGTACCCGGTTCATAAGTCTCTCGAATGTGGCTGGCGCATTGCAAAGACCGAAGGGCATCACAGAGAATTGCCACAACTCTCCCCCGGCGGTGAACGCGGTCTTATCCTTGTCTTGCTGTTCAAGCTCTATTTGCCAGTATCCACTTTGCAAGTCCAGGGTCGAGAAGCACTTTGCACCAGATAGTGTATCCAAGGTGTCGTCGATTCTCGGTAAAGGATAGCTGTCCTTCTTCGTGACGTCGTTCAGCTTCCTGTGTTCCACGCAGAATCGGGTGCTTCCATCCTTCTTCTTAACTAGCACTACTGGCGAACTCCATGGGCTTGCAGATGGTTCGATCACGCCCTCCTTTTCCATCTCGTCGATTAGTTTGATCACCTCTCCTTCTTTCGCCAAAGGTACCCTCCTCGGTGGTGGTCGGATCGGTCTAGAGTCCCCTGTGTCTATTCTGTGCTTCACAATTCATGTTCTTCCACAGTTCTTACCATCTGCAAAAACTGTCCAATATTTACGAAGCAGGGAGAGTGCTTTACTTTTTTGCTTCTCCACTAGATGTTGCGTCCACTCTCTGGCCATTGTTTTCAAGAACGGTTTGTTTTTCTGGATTTCCTGATGTTTCTGATCTTCGCAGTTCACAATAGCGGCAGCTTCTTGGCATTGAGCGATCGTTGTTCCCTTGTATATTGTCCTAGGTGTACTGGCAGGATTCAGGACTCGTACTGGAACCAATTGGTCTTGTCGGGGTTCCACGAGAGCCCTTCCAACAACTATATCGCTGGGTCGATTTCTTTTGTCGGGTTCGACCACCCACATTCGGCTTGTCCCCGCATCCTCTTCTATCTTCGCCCAAACCACAGCTTCTGCATTCGGGGGAACTCTTTGGCGCGCTTGCACGACTATTCGCCTGACCTTGTTACCCTGTCCATTATCTATGGTTAATGGGAGCTCCAAGTTGCCATACTTCATCACTTTTTGGTTGAGATCCAATGTGAAGCCATGCCTAATCATAAAGTCGATGCCGATTATGATGTCATCAGTGATGTCCGCAACGATGAAATCATGCTGAAACTCGATGGTCCCCATCGTAACTCTTTTCTGGACCTTTCCCTTAACTTCCGCCTTCTCACCAGTTACTGTACGAAGCCTTACCTCGGAAAAGGGTTCGATGTCAGAAACCAATCCGCTTCGGATGACTGAATGAGTTGCGCCCGTGTCCAACGTCAGCAGATATCGTCGCCCGTCCATCGTTCCCTCGATTACTAGGCTGGTCGCACCTCTACAGATTCGGGATACGAGGATGCTGGGGCACTCCAATGTGGGAGCCAGCGCATGCCCCTCTGCACTGACTCGTTTTAGTTTAACGGATTGTTAGGTGCACCTTTTGCACCTCCACGTTCGCGTTCACTCCCTTGGTCTCTTTTTGGCGAACTAGACCTCGAACGCTTCCTTCGCAGACGGCAGTTCCTCGCCATGTGCCCCTGGTCGTTGCAGATGTAGCATCTACCTGGGAACGGGCAGCTCCTACTCACCGTTGTTTCTCTGGAACTACGCCACAATTTGCTGGAAGAACGCTTTCTCCGCAGACGACAGTCTTTTGCAATGTGCCCCTGCTGGTCGCAGATATAGCAGCTACCTGGGAACGAGCGACCCCTACTCACTGTCGTTGCTCTGGAATTACGTCGCAATTTGCTGAAGGAACGCTTTCTCCGCAGACGGCAGTTCCTCGCAATGTGCCCCTGCTGGTCGCAGATGTAGCATCTACCCGGGAATGAACCACTCCTACTAGCCGTTGTTGTTCTGGAACTATCCTGGTCTTGAGATATGCGCCGTAGTTTGATGGAAGATCGGCATATCAAGAGCGATGTTTCACATGCGAGAGCGCTGGCAACCGTCTCCTTGAAAGACGTCTTCGGCAGGAGAATCAAGCTTCGTTGCGTATCGGGGTCCCTCAGCCCTTGGATGAAAGAATCCGTTTTTAGTTTCTCCACCACATCAACTGGAACATCCGCGTAGGCAAGATGGGATAGCCTCTCGATGTCAGCAGCGTACTGTTGGATGGTCTCGTTTCCACGCTGCTTGCGTCCTTTGAGTTCCAGCTTGTGCATCTCCTGCATGTGCTCACTGCCGTATCTTCGATGAAGAGCATCCCATATGGCTGTGTAGTTCCTTCTCTGGGTCTCCGGGATGGTCTGTAGAACGTCAGCTGCTTCACCTTTAAGGGAAATTACTAGGGCAGCCACACGATCTTCCTCTTCCCATTGATTCCGTTCCGCTGTTGTCTCGAACTGGAGCTTAAAGATGTTGAAAGCGCTCATGCCGTCGAAGTTGGGAGCTGTGAATTTCGATGCTGCAGCCGGTACGACGCTTCCATGATGCTGAACGTTCTGGATAGTTTTTTCGAGTTCCAGAACCTTCTTATCCAGTGTATCGATTCTCTCTTCGACGCCCTGGAACCGATCGTTGACTGCTTGCTGGATGTCTCTCAAGCTTTCTCGATTGTTCTCCAGCATCTCTTCCAGCTTCTGATTCAGGGAAGTGGAATTTTCCTCCAACTTCCTACTTACGGCAACGGAATTTTCCTCCAGCTTTTGATGTATGGTTGCTTCTAGTCTCTGGCTTATGGAACTGGAATTTTCCTCCAACTTCTGATCCAGTTTCTGGGATATGGAAGCACTCATAGCATTCATAGCTGCGAGAATTTGCTGCATATCGAACGCTGGCTCAGTAGATGTCGACGGCTTCTCCACCCCGAATTCGTAACTCTCCCAGTCAAAACCTTCTTCCTGCAACGCCGATCGCAGTCTCTCCACCAGGTTGGCTTTACTTCCCACTGTGGATAGTTCTCGAGCATCCAGCTCTCTTTTCAGTTGTTCAATTGTCAACTTTTCCAATTTTACCATTTTTTTCACTTTTGCAATAATTCACTTCACAACTCAAATAAAGTTTCAATCGTTTACTCGCAATCCCACTTCTGACACCAAATGTTACGAATTTATTCAATCCCCACACCAAATAGGGTTCGCACCACTGGATTGCGATAAACTACAATTTTCTACGTTTTCCCAATTAAAAACACACACACACTTTTATTTCTTTCACCACAGATCAATTATCTGTGTAGCTTCACCACTTTTATTTATTATCCAATACAATCCACTTTAAACTTTATTACACAGTACAATCCACCTTAAACTTTATTACACAATACACAAACCTTTATTGAAAGCTTTTCTTTTCACCTTGGTTGATCACACCGACTTGTCACACGCTGTTTTATACCACAAACTGAATGAAACTGAATGAATGTCAAGGGCGAGTGTTCGCGCTTATATAGCTCTCGGTCCACCGTCTCGAACGTTCGCCGTTGGAAGTTCCCCATAGGAAATCTCTAGAACGCTCTGACAATTCCATTGGAAGTTGACATCATTCCAATTCCCGCTTCCAGAGAGTTTTCGAACTTAGCGGTCCGCTTGCATCTCCGCAACAATATTTAAGAATTAAGCATTTCGAAGTTCTTGCTTTATCTGCTCAAAAGAAGGCGAAGAGCCTACAAATGCACGTTCAGTTAAAGAAACCCATGTATTACAGTTAATATGTCAAAGTGTACCACTTATGTGTCAGATTAATATTTCCTCCAATCTTCGTCAGAAAGGGGAGCAAAAATGTCAGAGTCTTCTTCAATTAAAAGGCCTAGTAAAGCTTAAGGCTCCTTGCCCTAAAAGGGATCGAAATGATGAAGTTTTTTGTTTTTTTAAGAGGGTTTTTATAAGTCAACAGTGGTGGACTCTCAGTTTCAAGAAGAAAAAAAGAAGTCGTGAAGTCGGCGTTGTTCGTGTTTTTTTAATTACTCTCTTTGTGTTCTTAAGAATTAAACTCCCTCTAGCCGATCTCGATCCAATGTTTATGAAAGCTTTCTCCCTTGTATTTACTTACTTACTTTGATGGCGCTATAGTTCGGGGTGAACCAAGGCCTCAACCAACAAGCCTCTCCAGCCGGCCCGATATTTGGCCAGCCGCTTCCAGTGCCGCACGCCCAGTTGGTTGAGGTCCCTTTCCACCTGAGCGCGCCACCTTAAGTGCGGTCGTCCTCTGTTGCATCGTCCCTCGGGGTTGGAGTCGAAGACTCTTCGGGCCGGAGCGTTGATGTCTATTCGCTCTACAAGGCTTAGCCATCCTAGACGTTGGATCCGAAGACGTCTAACCAGGCCGATGTCGCTGTACAGCCCGTACAGTTCTTGGTTGAATCTCCTCCTCCACTCTCCGTTTACACAAACGGGACCAAAGATTGCACGCAGCATTTTCCTCTCGAAACGACCTGATGCCTCTTCATCCGCTTTTGATAACGTCCAAGCCTCAGCGCTGTAGAGGAGGACTGGGATGATTAAGGTTTTGTAGAGGGATACCTTAGTTTTTCGAGAGATGGCTCTACTACTCAATTGCCTCTTGAGCCCGAAGAAGCAGCGGTTGGCAAGAGTTAGTTATTCTGCGTTTTATCTCAGCGCTGGTGTCGTTACTGCTTCTCACTACCGAGCCAAGTTAGACGAAGTCCTTGACTACTTCTAAGGTGCCGAATGTGACGTTCTGACCAAGACGTCGGTGTCGCGCGGCTTTTTTTGATGACAGCATTTTTTGGTCTTGTCCCCATTTACCCTTAGACCCACTTTAGCAGTTTCTGCTTCAATGCTTGCGAACGCCTCATTGACGACTCGCTTTGTCCGTCCAATAACGTCAATGTCATATGCGTAGGCAAGCAATTGTGTTGACTTGAAGTAGATCGTACCTCTTATATTGGTCCAGCACGATCTTTTCAAGTATGATGTTAAAGAAATCACATGACAGTGCGCCACCCTGTCGAAAACCTTTTTTAAGAGAGAGTTCTCCATAGTCATCCTGCACAGTCTGACGAGTTTGGCGGGAATGTTAAAACATGGCATGGCTCGTCTCTATAAACACTGCCATATGCGGCTTTAAAGTCGACAAAAGGACGGTGCGTGTCGACATGGAATTCATGGGTCTTCTCCAAGATATGCCGTAGTGTAAGTATTTAGTCTATCGTGGATTTTCCTGGCCTGAAACCACACTGGTAGGAACCTATCAGATTGTCCACGGACGGTTTCAGGCGCTTATACAGTACGGCAGAGAGGATCTTGTACGCAATGTTCAGGAGACTTATCCCTCTGTTATTGAGGCAGTCATAAGGGTCTGCTTTCTTATGGACCGGGCAAACGATGCTGAGATTACATTCATCGGGCTATCGGGCATGCATTCATCCGACCATATCTTGCAGATGAGTTGATGCATGTTCCCGACCAGCTCATCGCCAGCTGCTTTAAACAGTTCCGCGGGAAATCCGTCTGCTCCAGCAGCTTTATAATACTTAAGTTTCGATATCGCTATGGTTCATTCTGCCTGACGGCGGCATTTTGACTATCATCGCCGTTATTCAGTCTAAAGAAGTGATCCTTCCACAATCTCAGCATCGACTGTGACTCCACTATTAGTTGTCCGTGCTCATCCCTGCAGGCTTCTGCTCTGGCTTTATAGCCTAAGCATGTTCGTTTTACTTTTTGGTAAAAATTTCGAACGTCGTACCTGCAATAATACCTTTTCATCTCCTCGATCTTGCGCATCTCGTGCTCCTTCTCAGAAGCGCATGCTCCTCCCTCCTTGTCTGTTCATAGAGCTTACGGGCAGCTCTCGTCCGTCGATGCAAGGTGGCCATGTATGCATTCTGTTTCTCTACATGGGTCTGTCTGCACTCATCATCAAACTAGGGGTTTCTCAACGGTGTTGGCTCGAAACCGAGTACATCTGAGACGGCCTCTCTAATGGCGTTCTGACAACGACTCCATTGCTGTTCTATGCTTTGTGCAGATTGCATCGGGATTTGAGAGACCTTGAGGGAGACTTGATCGACGAAGGTGCTGGCGGTCTCTTGCGATTTCAGCTTTCCGACGTTAAATTCGATGTTGGCTCCCCTAAAGGTTCGGACATCTAGGATGCTGGAGAAGTGTCTGCCGTCGATCGCAATGTGATCAATTTGATTGATTGTCGATTGATCGGGGGACCACCAGGGGGCGTGGACACATCTTAAGCTTATATTGCCGAGATTGGCCTTAATGCGGATAGTTATGAGGCGTTGGCTTACGTATTGAAAGCTCAAGACTTTTTTCCTGAGTCTGCCTCGAATAACAACTCCGCATCCGAATAACCGTTGTAGCAGTTTCTGTAGTGAATATCATCGTTTTTCATCGGCTTTTTGCCTGGCCCATCCCATCGCACTTCTTGGAGCGCGTTTATGTCTGCCTTATAGCAGTCTAATGAGTTGACCAATTGTCCGGTCGTACCTAATCTGTTGAGGGACCTAACATTCCAAGCGCAAATCCTGAATTCGTTTTCTTTTAGACGTTAGCGGGGGTCGTCAGCTTGTAATCCAAGTATCCGAGGCTATTAGTCTCTTAACAAGTATTTGTTTTACGCGTAAGGGTTGTTAACCCTAAGCGCAACCCCCAACCTGGGGGACCAGGTTCTTTTTTACCCAGTAAAAATCGTTCGATTTGCATAGTGGTATTTCTACTATCCCCACCATTATAAAATCTGCAGAAGTGGATTTAAAAAACTCTAAGCACCCATTCGAATCAAAGTGACAACTTGTAATTGACTTTGTTCATCCCTGCAGAATTACGTTTTGGTTTTCGCGAGTCGTACTCTTTTCAAAGTTCTCTAGCGGCACCTGTCGGTCGATGCTATACAGTTATGTACGTTTATGCACAAGTATTCTACTTATCAACAAAAGTCAGCCTGACCTCGTCACCAAACTAACGATTTCCTTGTGGGTGGTTACTTGTAACTTAGTACATATATCATAGAATGCATCTCTGATGATGCCTTGACAGCACTTACTTACTTACTTATCACGCCGGCAATCCATGGAGGATCTGAGCCTGACCTATAGCTGCTTTCCATCCTTGACGGTTGTTGTCTTGCATCCACGATTACTTGGTTTTTATACCGGAGGTTCGGTCTTCCTCTTCTTCTCGAACCAAGAGGCTCGGCGTCGAAGACCGTTGGTCTTCACACGCTCGATGTGGCCAAGCCAATGTAGTCGAGGGATCTTTGCCTTCCGGAGTGTATTAAAATTTTTGTACAGCTCGTAGGGCTCGCGGTTATGTCTTCTCCCCCCTTCACCTTCCCCACAAACAGGACCAAATATCCGGCGCAGAATTTTTCTTTCGAAAGAACCCAAAATCAGCTTCGTCGTCCTGCTTATCATCCATCTTACGGCTCCGTACAGCAATATTAGCAGTATAAGCGCTTTGTAAGCAAGACTTTGGTTCCTCGAGCTAAGAGTTTTGACCCAAGTTGTTTGGACATACCGAAGTTATAGCGGTTGTCAAGGGCGATTCTATGCCGAATCGCTACTGTGGTGTCGTTTGTGGAGTTTACGTTTGCCCCGAGGTAGGCACACTCCTTACTACCTCGAAATTATAGCTGTCAATCGTTATATTTTGTCCAGGGTGGTGAGCGACGGATCGGTGTTTGCTTGATAACATGAACTTTGTCTCATCCTTGTTGACTTTAAGATCAACTCGCCAACAACACTATCATTATTATTCTGCGACTTGTGCAAGCGTCTTGGCGGTCTCTTGCAACTGTGGCCGTCCGACGTAACATGTTGGTGGTTCTGGTCGATGGTAAGAAACTAAGCCATCAAAAATGATTAAGGTCCTCCTTGTCCACACTGGCGTAGTCCTAGAAAAATGTTAGTGTCACCTATTAATTCTCTAACCTATTAATTCTTTATGGTATGATGATATGTAGTATGTAAAATAGTTGTTAGTTTTTTTTTTTTTTTTTGTAAGAATTTCTATTCAGAGCAGTATGTCTGGAATTCATCGAAATTTGTTCTTCTTCTTGAGCTTCTTTCAATCACATATGCTGTGTGTGATTCAGTTTACACACAGGTGAAGGGGACCTACATTTTAATGCCGATTCCGAACGGCGTGTGTTGAGAAGCTTTTTCATGGCAAGTATACTACGGGGGGTTTGCCAGTACCCCGCTGAGGAGGGATGCCGCGAAATAAACATTCGACCACGAACTCGTCCACCGCTTCGCTTCTGTTAAATCCACCGCCACCACCACTTCGATTGAATCCGTCTCCGTCTCCGCCGCAGCCGCCACGGCCAAATCCACGGCCACCTCCACCGCCGCCACGTCCAAAACCTCCACGACCACCACCTTTTCCATCGCCAACAACAACAGCGGGCCCCTTTTTCTTTGCACCGTTTGGCTGTGGTACCCTGGGCTAATGAACAACTTTTGATGTGGCTTGAAGCTATTCGCCTTAATATTGTCCGATAACTTCACAGTCACCGAATTGTCTCGTATGGTGCCGAAGATTTTCCAAGTAGATGGGTGCATTGATCTCCACTTTGCGCACTAGGTCATCTGGCAGGCATAACTGAAAAACGCGAGAGGAATCACACGATCCGGTGGACCGGAAAAGAAATTGAATCGAGAACTGTTGCAACATTTTCCCCATCAGCCACAGAAGTTATCATCCCTATGAGTTGGTAAGAATTACACATTTTATTCATTTATAAGTAAATATGCCGATCCTAACCCATATACATATGTCGAAGGCATTCTCGATATCTACCAGGCACGCTTCTGTACATCTTTTGGAATAAGGATTGTAATCGACATCTGAAATTGAATTGTAACAGCATGCACTGCCAAGTGGTTTTATTTGAATTGAAATAAATTTTGCGGCATAATCTCCTTTCTGTTGCATTCGAACAATATTAACGTATTTAGCACTAATCTAAAAACATAGATAGGACGGATACCTGCCTTTTTTCACTATCGGAAACATACGATTTTGACTATGTCCAGTAAAAGCATCCGTAGTATGTTGGGAATGTTGTCCGAGTCGCTATTAAGTTTTTTTCTTTTATAAATATTCCTACTAGCTCGTTGAGTGTCGTAAAGTAGCTCATTGTTTGTTAAGTTTTAGGTTCGTCTGCTTTTGGCGCGCTAGAAGATACGACATTGGTTATTTCTGATTCTTAATAGTTCGTTGTTGATTTGAGCAATTCTGCGGCTTAGTAGGCAACTAGCGTGAATTGTTTGAAAATGTCCTTCAATGATGGAACAGTTATTGCTATTTACTTCCGCTTGGGTCAGTTAACTTTGAGAGATTTCACGATTTCATTATAATGGTCTAAGCACGTTATCTCCAGTAATCACTGACCCTATTCCGAAATCGATGTGTTAATAAGGTTTTCACATTCCTCAAAAGAGAAATACGAGTATGTATCATCTTAACTCCAGATTGGACAGCTCATCTTGAAATTGGTTGCAATTATGCCTTGTCGAAGCTTAATTCTAGGCTCATTGCAGACCGTAGGTATATCTATGTAAAGAAGGGAGCAAGTTTGTATTGTTGCTCTAGTGCCAGAGCATTCTAAAGACTTCTGAAGGGTAACGTCTGATGACGAACATACGAGAGATTGGACCGAAGGATATATAAGTGGGAGCACTCGCCCTCGGGGGCATTCAGTCATTAAGTATACTATTCAAATTGTGAAGTGAATTACTAAAAGTGTATACGAGAGTACAAGAAAATGGTGAAATTAGAAAACTAACTATCGAACAGTTGAAAAGTGAGTAGGAGTGGCTCATTCCCGGGTAGATGCTACATCTGCGACCAGGAGGGGCACATTGCGCTCGAGGTATAACTCGCCAAAAAGTGACCAAGCGAGAGCACACGAATAGAAACGTGGGTGCCTTGTCGAGGCGACCTCGCGACGTTGAATGTAAACACTCTTCACGTGCGGAAACCAAGGAACAGTTCATCGACATCCGTCATTTCCATGTGCTACCAGAAGATACCTGGACTGTCGAGAAAGTCGGAAGAAAGCAGCGAGAAGATGTCGATCTGGCAGTCATCATCGATCACCAAGAACGAGGTTTTCGAACAACTTGGCAGCATGTATCCATTCAAAGCCTGATAGTAAAAGCTTACTGGGTTCAGTGGCAGAGGTTGAAACTGAGGAACGGTGGCCTCTACCGCAGTTGAGAAAGTGAGAACTGGAACTCTGTAAACGATCTATTGGTAATTCCAAAGGAAAATATCGACGAGGTCATCCGAGCATACCATGAGTTTCTACTGGGTAGGGTGCCATGAATCGGTCACAAATTCCATTCGCAGGAGTGAACAGTGTGCGAAGGCAAAGGGACCACTTAGGAACATTGCAGGCCCATTCCGAACGAGCAACACTGGAAACAAATACGCGCTGGTGGTGATCGACTACTTCAGCAAATGGCCTGAATTGTTTTGCATACCGAACCATTCGCTGTTGTTGTTCAAAGAACTTTGCGACATGCTAGGTATCAGAAAAACACGGACAACACCATTCCACGCACAATCTGATGGCATGGTCGAAAGGTTCAAACGGACGATGGAGGCGTACTTGAGAAAAGTCGTCGTCGGAGATCAAAACGACTGGGATGAACATCTTCCCCTTTTCTTATTTGCTTATCGATTGGCGCAGCACAATTCAACGGGGATAACACCAGCTGAAGCCATTTTTGGAACTGATCTCCGACTTCCATAGGATCTGAAGCTCGGCGTGGTACAACCGACAACTAGCGGCAGGGTGGACAGCGTAACCGAAAAGAAGGAGAAGCTGAACTCCATCCATCCGGTTATCCGGGAGCGACTGAACTTGGTCAGTGATAAAATAATGGCGATATATGGGTTAAGGGCGAACATATCTGGACTCGAGACAGGACAATTGGTATTGCTGTACAACCCGCAAGGAAAACAAGGCTTGTGCCCTAAATTGCAATCAGCCTGGGACGGGAAACAGACGGGTGAAATGTAAGATTGTCCACTTGGTGAGGTTAGCGTCATACTGCGGGGAAGGATCAAATCGCTTGTTTGAGGACGAACAAGTTTAGGAGGAGGGCAGTGTTGCCGATACGAACCGACGACGGTTGTATTCGAATTTCGCTGTCAAAGTGTGGAATGCTCTGTTGCAGCTAAAAAGGAAATGACGGTAACTTTCAGCGGCACACTGCTGAATGTCAATGCCAGAGCAAGGAGCATTCTAGAGACTTCTGAAGGGAAAGGTCTGACGGCGAACATTCGAGAGATTAGACATTCTGTATCCAGTATTCATACAGTGTATTCAGTATCAGTGATCAGTCGGTAATCCAGTGTGAAAGTAATCAAGTCATCTAGTGAATTAGTGGACAATTATCTAACAGATGTAGAGACAAAGGTTGCAATAAAGATGAAGATGAAAGATAATTGATCTGAGGTGGAATAATAAAGTGTGTATTGAATAAACAAGGAAATAGTTGTAGTTTATCGCAATCCAGTGGTCGGACCCTATTCTGGACGATTCATTTCCGTAACAGTATCTATCAACACCAAAAGTATGTACATACATGTATGTATGTAATCATAACAAATGCGTTGTAATACTTGCTATGAACTGCGCGTTCGTAAACCCGAGGTATGCCAACACCGTACTGTTTATAAGTAGGTGTATCATAGCGCCAACAATTTGATCGCCTTTTAACGATTTGCAGGTATCGCCACTCTAATACCTTTCCTGCCCTTCCCCCTGTTCATCACTTCTTAGGAATACATATATGAATACCATTTAGAGTGCCATTTCTCCTTATTCATTGCAAGATACATTAGTTTATCGAGTACATCGCATTTGTTGTAATATAAAAACGTTACAATCAACTGATGGAACTTCCAATAGTAGGAATGATCTTTTAATAAATGAAACTCGTTTCATATTTGACGTTTAAATATTTATCATATTATATAGATGTAACTTAAAATTAAATACATGAGGAGTTGGCCAGTTGGTAAATTTGGAATAGGCACACAACCTGCTTGGTAAGAATACACGTGTCCCTCCTGTAACGAAAATTTGCTTAAAGACAGACCTGTTTCCTCTTAAAACTGCTCCATTTTAACGAGGAGCAGTAATATGGCTTCGTATTTCATCAAACGTACATATGTCAATCGAAAGAAGAAAATTTTATAAAATACTATTATGCATTGAAACGTCCACGTACAATTATGTATGTGAAAGACGTTCACAAAAAGATATGACAATAGATAAGGGAACTTAAAGAAATGATGCGATAGTAAAATAGGATCTAACCAAATAGGAATCACATTTCTTTATATCTGATAATAAAAACCGCAAAATCGTATTAAGCTGCCGAAAATAAGCACTTCGCTTGGCATTTTGGAAATTCCTGATTGATTCCATCACTGACGAAACGTGCAAGAAATATTATCTCTCTTCGAGGAGAGCGACGGGCGAAAGATAAAAAAATATTATATATTCGTATGTATTGTATCTCAGAAGAAATCTTATATTAATAATTCAATTCGTAGACAAAGTGGAGCCGTGTACGGTGTTACTGTTTTACCTTCGTCTCTATCTTTTCTTTATTTGAATAAAAACAAGTTTATCGAGATTAAACCTAGAAGCGGTTTTCGAATATTAATAATAATCGCTTATGAGAGGAGAAGAAAAGAAAACGAAGAAGGAAAAAAAAAAAACTTGTACATACGTATAACACCACATTCAATTTGAATATGGTTACAAGCATAGCATAAGCGTACGAATATCATTTGCACACGACCTGATCAGTCGACAAAGTTTTTGCTAGACTATCTGTCTGTTAAACTTACCTTAACGATAGATGACTATGTTTCCTTCTGGGTCTCTCGGGCAAACCAAGAAATTCCAATATTTCATATTCTACACTCACACGATCGATGTCATCTAGATTGCGATGCATGATAGTCTGATCGATACCATTATCCACATAGATACCTGATTGACTAGCTAACAATATTCTAACATTTACCAATAAAACACTCACAATCATAACAAAACACGTTAAGCAGTAATTCGTTTTAATATTGTTGCCATCGGGGCAAAGTGTATATATTTTCATATACATTAACCGCATTTCTATTTTTTTATTAAATTATATATTATTTTATTATTTAGCACTCTTTACACTACGCACAAAACAATTAATTAAAAATTACAGACAGAAGAAGTGTGTGTATTATTTCTTCTACTAGTAACTGATTAAGTAAACAAAATCACAGATTCTTAAAATTCCATTGTCAGCGAGTTGTTTGCGTATTCATTACCATTTCTTTTCGTTTTTTTGTTTTTTTTATTATTATTTTTTAAAATGTTGTTGTTTTTTGTTACCTCCATCAAATGTATAGGTAGTTTTAGTTAAACATTCAAATAGTCGTAGATGGAAATCACAATTTCAATTAAGTTATATGCAGCTCTAGTCGAATTCTTTGATAATTTCCCTTTTCTGTATTTATTTTTCTTTTGTTTAAAGTACATCTAGTATTTACATGGTAAACAACATTGACTTGACACTCTGGAGCTCGGCACTAAGATATGCGTATCACGTTATGTTATTAACAATAAATGATTGATTAAATATATATACATATACAGGTATGTATCTGTGGAGAACGATTTGATGAGAAAGTAAAACGAATAACAGTTGATAATGTTGGTCCTTCGATTACGCGTAGTGATTATTTACAGCCCTAGAAGTGCATCCGATGAATTTCCAGAAATGACTGAAAAAACTAATCGAACTTGCCTTGCGCTTTTGCTTTCCTTGACAGCATCTCTGAAATATAGGCAAGTATCTTATTTCTGTCGCCTTCGTTGTCGTCTCCACTCGGAGAGAATGGAACGACTCAACAGAGCTACTAATGCCAGTGACTGGGCATCAAGTTGGACTTGCTGAAATATTTGCAAAGAGAACAAGAGAATTAGTGCAAATCCGACGGCTTCGATGATAGTAACTCGAAGTTTGAGGCTCTTAAGTCGTTCTCGAAATAAACACATTGGCTATACTACATACATATTTATATACATGTGATCGTAGTATATGCATATCTCTTAAAGCCTGGTTTAAATACATATTTATTATCATTGGTACTAATGCCACTGTTTGCGGTTAGTTTGTTCCTGTTTTGCTCGTAACCGCCTCTTTTGGATATATGTATGTATGTACATCTACTTTCTCGCCTATTGGGTGTTGGTTTTATTTTACAAATGGTTTATACATGCGCTTTCGTAACAAACATCTATATTTTACAAAATTTGAGACTTATTACAATTCAAAATTCGCACAAACCGAAATACTTACTAGTGCATGTCCTTCTAAAAGGATATTTCTCATAAATACCTTTTTTTAGCACGAGGCACTGCGACCTTTACAGATCTATTATGCCTGCTAGCTAATTAACTGAGGAGCTTTTCCACTTCCTTAATGAAGTTGAGAATGCCTCTCGTAGGAGCCGAGGTGATCCCCTTAGGAGTCATAATTTCACTGAGAAGGACACGTTGAGATGGCAGAGAGCAGTACACTCACACAGTATGTGCTCTACTGTCTGATCGTCCTCAAGACAGAATCAGCACTCAGTTTCAGACTAGAGGTTCATTTTGGTGAGATGATATCTCAGACCGCAGTGTCCCGTCAGGTAGCTGACTATACGTATAAATCGTTTCGATTGGCGAAGTCCCTGGACGCTTTTCCAAAAGGATAGGTGATGCGATTATTCCCCACTTGTCAAAGAAGAAGTTGATCTTAGACTTGGGGGTGCCGCAAAAAGGTTCAGGACCTATGCATTTTTCGCTGCAACCTTTCCTGGCGAGTTAATCGGCGATTTCATTACCCTTAATACCTTTGTCCCTGACACCCACCAGAGTTTGACCTTGTTTGTTTTGGCGAGGTTTTGTAGGTCAACATGGCATTCCTTAACTCACCGCTTTAAGCGCTGCTTGGCTATCAGAGAGTAGCGTCTTATGCCAGTCTCTAGGTTTAGATTGACGCATGTTAGGGTAGCATGTAATTCTGCTTGGAAGAAACTAGGACTTATTCCCAGGGCCTTCGAGATCATACGATTTGGTACAAAAATGCCGACGCCAGAAACCTGGGAGCCATCAATGTACCACCTAAGGCCTTTGACATAAAGCAACGGATCACTGGTTTTCTAAGCTGAACGGTTTGAGATCAGTATCTCAACTCTTTTGTCAAAAGTGAAGGTATGTAGTAATGTATCTGAGACCGTGGTAGTCATATCCAGCTAAGAAAGGTGTTGCAGGATGGATTTGTGACCCATGGGTCTCCATGGCAAGCTTGTTCCCGAGCGAAGAATTCTGATTTAAACCAGTTAGTCATAAACTAATTTCAGTGTTATTTCATTTCATTCGGGGGCGCCGTGGCCCAATGGGTAGTACCCCGGCTTCTGACGCACGATGAGTGAGTTCGGATCCCGATAACTCCAACGCCATGGAATGTTTACTTCGCGACGTCCCTCCTTGGCAAGGTATTAGCAATACTTTCTGTAGTATGTTTGTCTTGAGAAAAGCTTTTCGTCTCTCGGAATCGGCTTTAAGTAGTAAGTCCCATTCATCTGTGAAAAACAAAACGCACACAACATGGGTGATTGAGGTAGTGGTATACCTTTCCTAGTCGTTGTGATGTCAGATGTTTACCGAAATTGTTGAAGAATAAGGCGTCAATATACCCCGTCTTGTTGATGTGAAGGCTGGATCTTTAGTTATCTCATCTGCTTTAAGCCAAACTTGGATCTGATAAGTGGATTGCTTGAGAGCGCTGTGGCGTAGAGGGTAGTGTGTTGGCTTCTGACGCCGATGATAGGGGATCGAATCCCGACAACAGCCATGTCATCGAACGTGTTTTCACGGTGCTTCACCTCAGCTGGGTTCTGACAAAACCCTCTGTAGTATAATTGCCATTCGCCGTTCGGAACAGGCAATAAAGTGTAGGTGATTGGCCAACATACATACATACATGCAAGTGGATTGCTTTATAACGCATCTCATTAATTAAGTTACACCATCCTTCGTCTATGTACACAATGTTAAGGATAAAAGATGAATAATTCAATGTTTTGTATAAAAATAGTTTATTTTTGTTTTTTTTTTCTATTACTAGTTAAAATTCAATGGCATCCACAACTTTTTACAATCATGTTTTTGTATTTTTTCAAATTCACGTTTGCATCATTTATATGATAAAGAACTCGTAAGGCACCTAACATAGATGGTGCACAACAAGGTTTTGGAACCTTCTTTGGTTCCAATAAGTGCACTAGAGTTTGTACTATTGCATGATTTGTTGCATTCATATGGGCTGTTAATGGAAAATTGCACTCTCCACTGCAATAATAAGCACCGTAACCCTCTGGAGCAATGATCCAATCCTAAAATTAAATAAAGAAATATGTTTTGTTTTTTGTTTCGTAGAAGCTTTAGACATTGATATTTACATGCCACTCCAGGTCTTTAAAATCTATATAAAGGGTTTGCATTTGACAACTCTTCATGCCTTCTCCCGAATGATGGTGATCTAAAATGGGGTGCGCATCCGTTTTTCTAATGCGTCTCGTTTGACCGACATTCCTCTTTCGTCTCGAGTGTCTTGTAGTTTTTATGACCTAAAATGGCAATTGAAATATACAAAAAATCGAGATATTTGTCTGTTTATCTTTATTTTAAATATAGATTATACGAGTACTATAACAGTTTTCACTTCATAGACTCTATCCTCATATTTACAACAGTTTTTTAAATTAGGCTCACCTCTGGCCCTCGGAAGAACCCAATCATGAACGGTTGGAACTTATCATCACCTCTCTGATGTACCAAACCAATATCGTCTAATCTTATCTCCCGATCCGGTCTGTCTGCCTCATGTGCACTAATATAAATTCCTTTGTTTTCTTTTGACTTCGTTAACCACTTTGAAAGGCCTTCAGTTACGTTTAGTTCCAACCATCCTTGATAGTCTGCCGTGGTATTCGATGATGACAACATTTCCAATCCCTTCTCACTGTCGCCATGTACAATGGCATAAACTGCAATCGTGAATTTTTTTCCACTTCCTGCCACTTTACCTTGATTCGGATTTTGATATATCCTCAGCTCGGCCATCATTAAGTAATTATGATTGGGCACTTCGGAAACATCAAACCATAGCCGGCGCCCATGCTCGTGACGTACTTCAGATACATGGTGGTCTACATAAAAAAGGACAGAAAAAAGAAAAAATAACGATGACAGTCAAAGGAGACATCTAAATAATAGCCTTGTTAACTCATCCATATCCACAAAAAAAATGTTGTATACAAATATTTATATATTGTTAACAGAAGTATATACAAAATGTATGTATGTATGTGTGTGTGTATTTTATAATTAGGGAAGAAGGTCGATGAGAAGAAAAAAAAAAAAAGGACATTCGAGTGTAAACGCAACCATGAAGTTAATACATACAAGGAAACGAAAAACCTTTGGGACTCTCTTTCGGAGTGAATCATGCTACAAAAAGCAAAAACCAAAATAAGACAAAAAGGAAATGAACAAAGGAAACATTGAATTAAGCCGGTTTTTGGTATCTGATGACCGCAATGGCGTAATGAAACCAAACCTTCGGCTGTAAAAATCTGGCGCTAAAAGTTTTAAATCGATTTTGAATGGTAGACGACCTCCTTTATCTGATTAATAAAAAAAAAAAAAAAAACGGAAACATCACGTTGCTGTTGTGTAAATACCTTAAATGATTCCCTATCTGATCGAGACAGAGAGTCGGCGATCAATATAGTATAATAGTACTTGTCGTTTATTTAAATATTATTACATTTTGTATACACATTGTTAGAACGGTTTGCGAAACCTTTTTTAATGAAGTATGTAATTACAATATAATATTAAATTGATTTCATTATAGAAAATCGCAGAATTCAATTTATATATTTACAACAATGGATAATGTTCTAAAGCACTTACTCTTATTTAGGAATGTCATAATGGTATCACTTTGATCAATTGCCAATTTATCGAGATCGGTAATAAAATTATCATCATCGCCGGCATCACGTTTTGAACGGAAATGCCCGCCATTTTCTTCTTCATTAAGTCGATGATAAACATCGAGGAGATATTGCGGCGCTGACTTTCTGCAATAAAATAAGAATTATATTTTAATCAAATTAAATTTAATAATAAATTGTTTAATTTATTGTTTCAATTCAAGAGACAATGTTGACGACCCCCGCGAACGTCAATCTGCATCTGGAACGTTAGGTCCCTCTACAGACCAGGTGCAGCCGAATAACTGGTCAACTCTTTGAACTGCTATAAGGCAGACATTGCCGCGCTCCAAGAAGTGCGATGGGATGGGCCAGGCAAAAAGCGGATGAAAAACTGTGATGTATACTACGGAAACTGCTACAGAGAAAATAAACAACGCTTATTCGGATGCGGATTTGTTGCTCGAGGCAGACTCAGGAAAAAAGTCTTAAGCTTCCAGTATGTAAGCGATCGCCTCATAACTATCCGCATCAAGACCAGTCTCGGCAATATAAGTTAAGATATATTATGTGTCCACGCCTCCACAGAGGAGAAAGATGACCGACATAGAGATGACTTCTATGATCACCTAGGCAGAATGTATGCGCAATACCCCAGCTATGACACCAAAATCGTTCTAGGAGAATTCAATGCGAAGCTGGTTAAGGAAGCTATCTTTGAACGGGTCATTGGAAAGCATAGCCTACACAACACCACACCAGAAAAGGGACTAAGGCTAGTGGACTTTATGGCGGGACACAATCTGGTAGTAGCAAGTACACGATTCCCACACCTCAACATCCATAAGGGGACCTGGCGGTCTTTCGATCAATCGACAACCAACCAAATTTATCCTATTGCGATCGACGGCAGACACTCCTCCAGCATCCTAGATGTCCGAACCTTTCGAGGAGCCAACATCGACTCGGATCATTACCTTGTTGCAGCCAAGGTACGGATGCGAATTTCTCGGAATCAACGGAGTCGAGTAAGAACACCCAAATTTAACGTCGGAAGGCTGCAATCGCAGGAGACCGCCAGGAACTTCGCCGATCAAGTCTCCCTCAAGCTCTCTCAAGTCCCGATACAATCTGCAGAAACCATAGAACAGCAATGGAGTCGTTGTCAAAACGCCATTAGAGAGGCCGCCTCAGATGTACTCGGTTTCGAGCCACCACCGTCGAGAAACCCCTGGTTTGATGATGAGTGCAGACAGGCCCATGTAGAGAAACAGAATGCATACATGGCCACATTGCATCGACGGACGAGGGCTGCCCGCGAGCTCTATGAACAGAAAAGGAGGGAGGAGCATGCGCTTCTGAGAAGGAAAAAAAAGGAGCACGGGAAGCGCGAGATCGAGGAGATGGAGAGATGTTACAGCAGGAACACCGTTCGACTGTTGACTGTATAACGGCGATGATAGTCAAAATGCCGCCGTCAGGCAGAGCGAACCATTCACAATCGACGAAGACGAAGGAGAATCCCGTCCACCCGACCTAGACGAGGTTAAGATAACGATATCTAATAAAGCTGCTGGAGCAGACGGACACCCCGCGGAACTGTTTAAAGCAGCTGGCGATGAGCTGGTCAGGGTGTTCTTACGGATATGGTCGGAAAAGCGCATGCCCGATGAATGGAATCTCAGTATTGTTTGCTCGGTCCATAAGAAAGGAGACCCCTATGACTGCGCCAATTACAAAGGGATAAGCCTCCTGAACATCGCGTACAAGATCCTCTCTGCCGTACTGTGTAAGCGCCTGAAACCGTCCGTGGACAATCTGATAGGTTCCTACCAGTGTGGTTTCAGGCCAGGAAAATCCACGATAGACTAAATATTTACACTACGGCAGATCTTGGAGAAGACCCATGAATTCCATGTCGACACGCACCGTCTTTTTGTGGACTTTAAGGCCGCATATGGCAGTGTTTATAGAGACGAGCTATATAGAGCCATGTCATGTTTTAACATTCCTACCAAACTCGTCAGACTGTGCAGGATGACTATGGAGAACTCTCGCTGCTCCATTAAGGTCGGAGGTGGAGTAACCGACCCCTTTGATGTTAAAAAAGGTTTTCGACAGGTTGACGCACTGTCATGTGATTTCTTTAACATCATACTTGAAAAGATCGTGCGGGACTCTGCCGTCAATACAAGGGTACAATCTACTTCAAGTCCACACAATTGCTTGCCTACGTAGATGACATTGACGTTATTCGACGGACAAAGCGAGACGTCAATGAGGCGTTCGCAGGCATTGAAACAGAAGCGGCTAATGTGGGTCTAAGGGTAAATGGGGACAAGAGTAAATATATGCTGTCATCCAAGAAAGACGCGCAACACCGACGTTTTGGTCAGAACGTCACCTTCGGCAGCTATATTTTGGAAGTGGTCAAGGACTTCGTCTACCTTGGCTCGATAGTGACAAGCAGTAACGACACCAGCGCTGAGATAAAACGCAGAATAACTAACTCTTGCCAACCGCTGCTTCTTCGGGCTCAAGAGGCAATTGAGTAGTAGAGCCATCTCTCGAAAAACTAAGGTATCCCTCTACAAAACCTTAATCATCCCAGTCCTCCTCTACAGCGCTGAGGCTTGGACGTTATCAAAAGCGGATGAAGAGGCATCAGGTCGTTTCGAGAGGAAAATGCTGCGTGCAATCTTTGGTCCCGTTTGTGTAAACGGAGAGTGGAGGAGGAGATTCAACCAAGAACTGTACGGGCTGTACAGCGACATCGGCCTGGTTAGACGTCTTCGGATCCAACGTCTAAGATGGCTAAGCCTTGTAGAGCGAATAGACATCAACGCTCCGGCCCGAAGAGTCTTCGACTCCAACCCCGAGGGACGATGCAACAGAGGACGACCGCACTTAAGGTGGCGCGCTCAGGTGGAAAGGGACCTCAACCAACTGGGCGTGCGGCACTGGAAGCGGCTGGCCAAATATCGGGCCGGCTGGAGAGGCTTGTTGGTTGAGGCCCTGGTTCACCCCGAACTGTAGCGCCATCAAAGTAAGTAATTCAAGAGAAGCATTTTACAATTTATTTGCTTTATTTCCATTTACCAGAAAACTGATAAAATATGATAATTTGAGAGTATTAAATTAGAGGAAAAACGTATGTATAGTTTAATATTTCAATATTATTTAAATAAAACATAGTAAGCACTGAGAGCACCGTGGCGCAGTGGGTAGTGTGTTGGCCTCTGACGCCGATGACACGGGATCGAATCCCGAGACAGCCATGTCATCGAACGTGTTTTCACGGTGCTTCTCCTCAGCGGGGTTCTGAACGACTCACGCCGTTCGGAATCGGCATTAAACTGTAGGTCCCATTCACCTATGTGCAAAATAAATCACACACAACATGGGTGATGGAGAGAAGCTTGGCTCTGGTCATGGGCTGTAACGCCAGCAAAGAAGATGAAGAAGTGGACCATCTAGTGTTTTTTGTTTTTTTTTCAATGATGGGTTATTTTGACACTGATAGCTATTTCCCGCTCGAAATCTTGACAGGAAGTCAGTATCATACCTACGCGGAACGAAATGAGTCCCTATTTGCTTGAACAACGTTGGCAGATATTAAAAACGTATTTCCAAAGTGAGTGCTGTATAGCCCAAAACAGAGCGTTTTTTTGAAATGCAAGTTTGTTCAAAAAGTTCGTGAAACTGGTATGCTAATGGACAACACTCATGATCCCCGTCGTCGTACGATACGCACAGATGAGAATGTGGCTGGTGTGGCCAAGAGTGTGAGACTCAATTCACGAACATCAACTCGCCATCGATCTCAGCAGCTCAAAATTTGACGCACCAGCCTGAGGAGAATTCTGCACAAAGATCTCGGATTATCCGCTTACAAGCTCCAATTGACTCAGCAATTGAAGGCGTGCGACCGCTTCGCAGTTTGGGCCTTAGAGGAGCTTGAATTGGACAACGATTTTGGGCGAAAAATCATCTTTTCTGACGAGGCGCATTTTCCTCTCAGTGGCTACGTTAACCAACAAAATTGCCACATCGGCTCGGAAAACCCGCACGTTATTGTCGAGAAGCCAATGCATCCCTAGAGAGTGACAGTTTGGTGCAGATTGTGGAGTGGTGGCATCCTTCGACCATTTTTCTTCGAAAATGAGGCTGGGAACAACGTTTCGGTCAACGGTGGGCGTTACAGAGCCATGTCAACCGACTTTTTTTTTACTGAAATTGAAGGCATCGATTTGGACGACCTCTGGTTCATGCAGGATGGCGCGCCATGCCACAATCGATCTTTTGGGCAACAAACTCCCAAATCGTGCTATCAGCCGTCTTGAAGATGTGAATTAGCCGCCTCGGGGTTGCGATTTGACCCGTTCGGTCTTTTTTTTTTTTGTAGAGAACCGTGAAGGTCCGATGTTATGCCAACAATCCGGAAATGATTCAAGTACTTAAGAACAATATCATCCAAGCAATCCGTGAGCTACCGCCCGAAACCATCAACAAGGTCTTGGAAAATTGGGATGACAGAATGCGCTACTGCGAAGCCAGCCGAGGCAGCCACTTGAACGACGTTGTATTTCGTAATTAACGGGAATGTTCGTTCTTACTAATAAAGCCATAATGAATAAAAAAAAAAAAAAATTAATTTTGTTCATTTTATTGCATTTTTAAAAAGAAACGTGTAGTTAATTGGCCCACCCATCTACATTATTCAATCATTTTTAATATGATAATTACAGTAAATGGTAAGTAAATGGTAAGAGATGGGGGTGGCCGTGGTGCAGTGGTTAACACCATCGACCGTCGAGCGGAGGTCTATAGTTCAAATTCGTTTCATAGCCAAGAAAAAGCGACCAAACGTAATGCTGTAGGCACAACACTTACAATATATGGTCTGTTGAATTCATCCTCTACGTATGCAGTATTAACACCAAGAGTGCATGAACGAATTGCTGTGAATTATAACCAACGCGAAATTTGGTCGCCTCTCGTCCTATCTAAGACAAGCCACCCCTGAGAGTAGCTACAGCCCATGAAGGACCAGAGCCATGCTTCCCTTCAATCACCCATGTTGTGTGTGATTCTATTTTTCACGCAGGTGAAAGGGACCTACAGTTTAATGCGGAATCCGAACCGCGTGAGTCGAGAAACTATTTCTAGGTAAGTTATACTACGGGGGGTTTTGCCAGTACCCCGCCGAGGAGGGCCGCCGCGAAATAAACATTCGATGGCGTTGGTTTTATCGGGATCCGAACTCTCTCATCGTGCGTCAGAGTCCAACACGGCCACGGCACAGTACGAACGAACATCTAAGACCCAAAAAACCATTGCACTCCGTTCAGGTTGTGTGTCAAAAACATCAACCTGCGCGAAACTCTCCCTCTCCCTGTTACCTACGCTAGCACAACGTTCACAACGTTATAAGGCCTTAGCCTTGAGTGAGGGTGTAACTATAAAAAAAAAACAAAAAGATACACAAAGTGGTACTAGTTTACCATTTGAAAAATTTTTCAAAGCATAAAATGAATTCAACGGCAAAGAAAAATCGAGAAAATTGAAACTTAAATTTAAACATACGCATTAACATGGTACGTATAAATAGTACTTGTTCTAAGAAATTATTGAACAACAATGAGTTTTCCAAGTTGAATCCGAGTTCACTTTCAGTTGGCCGAAAGAAATGCAAAACGCGCGTTCGAGTAATAAACAAATCTGCAATAGGAATGTGTATATAATTTCGGTTATTGGAATCAGCCAACGGCAAGTATTTTGAAAATAGTTACAAATATGCACGTGAAGGTGCTAGTTTTGAAATATCGATGCAATTTGTTCGCTAGTTCAAAACGAGGAAATGTGTCTACATACATGTATACCGACAAGGGCGTGGAATAAATCTAAGACTATCTGTTTACTAACTTATAGAATCGAATCGTATTTAAAGATGTTCACCTGAAAGTATAGAAAGGTATTCACACCAGCAAAAAAGACTATTGGCAGATTAGAGGTTTTGATACTTTTCACACTTAATTTTCTCATCTGCCTCGTTTAGGTTGAAATTATTTTTTAAGAAATTGTTCGGTTCTATCTAGTGAGCTGCAACAGATGACTGGAGATTTTCGCATGAATTACATACAGCAGAAGTTGTCCATATTGATTTGGTCTCTACGAGAAGAATTTAAGCGCAACGTATAAACAATAAAACCGGATCTCGTATGAAGTGATTTTTCCATTAAAATTACTAACTTAAACAAATTGCCTATGAGTTCTCTGATACTTCTATTGTATAATGGATGGTTGCTATAACCAGGATTTTTAATTATATGGCACGCTGGCGTTACAGTCTACGGAGAACCCGAAACGATTTTCCCTCAATTACCTATGAATTGTGATTTACTTTTTTTTCCTTTTTTTTTAAGTTGATGCAGAAGCAGCTCGGTGTAAGGTCAATTGGGCACAATTCCATCGTCTGAAGTAAGTGAATTCTTGACCAATGAGTAATATATTTGTTTAATGCCAAATGAAAAGCAATAAGATGTCCTTATGCATCGTGACGACTCTGTCATTGGCGCATTGTATAAAGAAAATGTAACACGAGTGTGGGATGATAAACTACTTTTGGATGAGTTACATACTTCGATTGGAGTTAAACAAGGATGCGTCCTAAGTACTCTTTTCTTTATATTATACATAAATGACATCACTTATTCAGTGAAGGGTGGTATGCAGGCGATATAGTCTTCCTTGCTCAATCTATAGACGGGATGCAGATGATGATAAATGGACTTGAACGCTATTGCAAAATCTGGAATTTATCGGTTAACCTTTCGAAGTCAAAAATGATGATATTTAGAAGTGGTGGAGGGGGATACTCTCGAATGGAAAAGTGGGCATTACAAGAGGAAGCAGTGGAAAAATAAATATCTAGGAGTCTTGACTACACCTAAGTTGAACTTAGATAAGCACCTCCGAACTAAAGTAGCGGAAGCTACGCGTGCCATGTGTTTGGTGTGGAGAAGCTGCTATTTAAAGAGTAACGTTTCCCATATAACGATATCTTCCATACGATGCGATACATACGATACGGAATAGGACTTCCCTTTTTGAATACGCTTAAATTGCATTTATATTATGGGACAAGAGTTATGGCGATGGGAGGAAATAGGATTCCGAATCATCAAATCATAAATTCTAGAGGAGCGTTCGTAAGACAGTGGCACAAACTGGCAACCGATTGCTCAATAACTTTGATAATATCAGCTGAAGAAAACCTTGCTTCTCTTTAGGTGAAATTTGATAATTTGTTGAAGAAAATTGGAAAAAGAGTGTACGACAAGTTTATTCGGGAAGCTGAATCGTCAATATACAGAGAGTAAAGTCCTACTTCGTGGTGGACAACACCACAGAAAAAATCAATTTTATATTAGTTAGAGGCGAACTCATCGGTTTAAAGTTCATTCCACATGGTCCAGATCTTTCCATTTTGTGTGATTTATGCAATCGCAGAGAACGTGACGACGTTCTCCTTTTATTGGAAATTTGCCCAATTCTCAAAGAATTTCGTATGCGATACTTTGATGCGGAAAGTCCTTAATTTGGAGGAGGCTATAAACATTTTGAGTGAAGGGTGAGGTTGGTATTGATTGATCGCTCTTCGATACAGAACAAGGATAATTCATGAAATTTCTTAATTAATCGAAAATTGAACTTAACTAAAATTATCCATTTCTAATAGACGAAGACCGCAGAGAACTCCGTCCCCCTGACCTCGACGAAGTTAAGATTGCCATATCGAAACTCAAGTCGAATAAAGCTGCTGGCGCAGACGGACAGTCTGCTGAGCTCTTCAAGGCAGCTCATCTGTAAGATATGGTCAGAGGAAAGCATGCCCGAGGAATCACCATCGTATGCCCGATCCACAAGAAAGGAGACGCCTCTGATTGCGCCAACTACAGAGGAATAAGTCTCCTTAACATCGCCAACAAAATCTTCTCTGCCGTTTTATGTGAACGCCTGAAGCCTTTTGCAAATAAGCTGATAGGTCCTTATCAGTGCGGATTCAGGCCAGGGAAGTCCACCATCGACCAAATCTTCACACTATGGCAGATCCTGGAAAGAAACAATGAATTTCAAGTCGACACTCACCACCTATTTGTCGACTTCAAAGCCGCATACGACAGCGTAATTAGAGACGAGCTATACAACGCTATGTCTACCTTTGACATACATACCTGCTACACTCATCAGACTATGCAAGATGACTTTGGAGAATGCTCGCTGCTCCATCCGAATCGGTGAACACCTTACCGATAGTTTTGATGTCAAAAAAGGATTTAGGCAGGGCGATGCGCTGTCGTGTGATTTCTTCAACATCATATTGGAAATGATTGTGCAAAAATCACTGGCCAATACAAGAGGCAACATCTATTTCAAATCCTCGCAACTCCTTGCATACGCCGACGAAATTGACATAATAGGTAGATCACAGCGAGATGTCAATGAGGCGTTTGCGAATATTGACTTCGAGGCGGCGTAAATTGGTTTGGCGGTAAACGAGGGCAAAACTAGATATATCTTGCTTTGGTGGCGTTACAGCCCATGAAGGACCAGAGCCATGCTTCTCTCAATCACCCATGTTGTGTGTGATTTATTTTTTCATACAGGTGAAAGGGACCTACAGTTTTAATGCCGATTCCGAACGGCGCAAGTCGAGAAGCTTTTTCATGGCAACTTTACTACGGGGGCCGAGATATATGCTATCATTAAAAAAGGACGCTCACCACCGACGTCTTGGCCAGAACGTTTGTCTTGGCAGATATAAGTTAGAGGTAGTTAAGGACTTCGTCTACCTTGGCTCCGCAGTGACCTGCAACAATGACATCAGTTCCGAAATCAAACGCAGAATCACTCTTGCCAATCGCTGTTTCTTTGGGTTCAGGAGGCAACTGAGTAATAGAGCCCACTCCCGAACGACAAAGTTGACTCTATATAAGACCCTTATCATCCCGGTCCTGTTGTACGGCGCAGAAGCATGGACACTATCAAAAGCGGATGAGGAGGCCCTTGGTCGGTTTGAGAGAAAGATTTTACGCGTGATTTTCGGGCCTATAAACGCAGACGGGGAATGGAGGAAAAGATTCAACCATGTAAAGCGACATGAGCCTAGTCAGGCGTCTACGGATTCAACGCCTAAGATGACTGGGCCATATAGAACGAATGGACACCACAGCTCCAGCCCGGAGAGTCTTTGAATCCAACCCCGAGGGACGAAGAAGCGGAGGACGGCCGCACTTAAGATGGCGCACACAGGTGGAAGGGGACCTCAGCCAACTGGGATCGTGCTAAATGGAGGGGCATATTGGTTGAGGCCCAGGTTCACCCCGAACTGTAGCGCCCGCTAAGAAGAAGAAGAAGAAACTAAAACTAGGTGGCCTGATCTACTGCCTAGAATGAAGAACACTATGTTCAGATCATGGTATTCCTTTGCAGTCGGCTGTTTACCATAACATGGCCTTATTTGACCAAAATCTAGATCCAAAAGTTAGTATTTTTTGCAGTCATGCTTTTTATGTGAAATCTGGAAGCAATGTAGCTATCACGTATTTACATAAGTCTTTACTCATGGTATATTTAAACATTTTGCTAAGGACGGTAAAGAAAGATCCGCCGATATGCTCAATCCAAAACCAGCTTTTCTTACATTTTTTTTAACAACTATTAAGGTTGGTAAAACGTATATTTTCTGAAATAATAACGAGTATTATTCAGCTTTTTAGCTGAACACAACACCGACGTCTTGGTCAGAACGTCACCTTCGGCAGCTATATTTTTGAAGTAGTCAAGGACTTCGTCTACCTTGGCTCGATAGTGACAAGCAGTAACGACACCAGCGCTGAGATAAGACGCAGAATAACTCTTGCCAATCGCTGCTTCTTCGGGCTCAAGAGGCAATTGAGTAGTAGAGCACTCTCTCGAAAAACTAAGGTTTCCCCTCTACAAAACCTTAATCATCCCGGTCCTCCTTTACGGCGCTGAGGCTTGGACGTTGTCAAAAGCGGATGAAGAGGCTCCTGGACGTTTCGAGAGGAAAATTCTGCGTGCAATCTTTGGTCCCGTTTGTGTAAACGGAAAATGGAGGAGGAGATTCAACCAAGAACTGTACGGGCTGTACAGCGACATCGGCCTTATTAGACGTCTTCGGATCCAACGTCTAAGATGGCTAGGCCATGTAGAGCGAATGGACATCAACGCTCCGGCCCGAAGAGTCTTCGACTCCAAACCCGAGGGACGACGCAGCAGAGGACGACCGCATTTAAGGTGGCGCGCACAGGTGGAAGGGGACCTCAACCAACCGGGCGTGCGGCACTGGAAGCGGCTGGCCGAAGATCGGGCCGGCTGTAACGCCATCAAAGTAAGTAAGTAAGTAATTATTCAGCTTTGTCAATTTTGTCTCTTTTTTTTCGTTCTGTCATAGTTCTTTATATGCATGTAAAATTGAAACCTATAAATCCGAACAGAAAATTTAAATTTACTCTTATATAACGGTTTTAAAAGTAAATAGAAACAAAACGGTTTGGAATCATTTTAAAAAATATTTTTAGTTTGTTTTTTTGTCACCCGTTAATTAGTATGACTATTTAATTGGTTTCAATATTCTTCATCCGCTCCGCACGATTTCAAGGCATCTTCGCTCCAGATTGTTAATTGCTTAATTAAAATAAATATTTGTCTAAGTCGCAAGTCAGAGAGATCGTAGACTAAATGGAGCCAACAAAGTGTCTGATGTATGTTCGAGTACATTTAAACATATGTATCTACGCTATTTTGGACATATCGAAAACAAGTTCCATCGAGCGGTTTCGCATATCGATCTTATGTACATACATACATACATATGTACATATATTCATATTTGATCGAAAACTAGAAGATCTACGCATTTTTCTATAAATTTTATTAGCGTGTTTTTCATTGATTAGATACCAACCTTAATGATAGATGAGTATGTCGCCTTCTAGGTCGCTGAGATAATCCAAGAAAATCTAGTATTTCATCTTCTACGTCCATCTTTTCATAATCACTAAGCGCACGATGCATTATAGTTTGATCAACTCCATTATCCACATAAATACCAGACTGACTAGCGAATACTAGAGTGATATTTAAAAACAAAGCACTAACAACTAATACCGAATGCATTGTGCAATTATATTGTGATTTATGGCTTTTAATGAATATTTTACACCACATTTCTCCGCTTACAAAAAAAAAAAAAACAGACAACACTCAATACGAAATACATGTATTTTTTGAATTCAATTTTTATTCAACACGTTATTTTCCTTTCCAATCATCAGTAATAACTCTTTATTCACTTTTGTTTTTTTGTTTTTCCTACAAAAAAAAAAAAACATTTACGTACTTTAATTTAATGAGAGGTCTTACATGTCCCCCTCGTTTGCCCCCCTATAAGTAGATACAGCACTTAAATCGACTTTTCAATTAATACCCAATCAATATAAACAAACACCCAGAGCACCAGAGCACACCCCGTGTGGATGTAAGCCGTTGATTGTTTGTTTTTGTTTTTTTTTTTTTTTTTTTCTCAAAAAGCAACAAAAGTATCTAAGCATCTAAGCAAATACTTCAGCATATTGGAGATGTGGATATATACATATATTTTTTTTATTTTCCCAATCGTTTTCCATTTCATACACGTTTAATTTGTAAATGCTCTATTTAATAAAATATCAATAATGATTAATCAAAAAAGATTAAACATACTTATAAGAAGACAATAGAAACACGCGGCGGCGTATCGAACTGGTTAATGATCAGAAGCAAGTATAAAACGAACACAGCCTCCCACAGAAGTGCATCCGATAAAATTCCAGAAATGACTGAAGAAACGAAATCAACTTGTCTTGCGCTTTGGCTTTCCTTGGCGGCTGATGGTTGCTGCCTGCTAGTATCTCATCTCGACAAGATCTAGCTAAACAAGCAAGCAGCGGCAGCGGCACCGACAGCAGCAGCCAACAGACAACGCAGGCAGGTAGGTAAACCGTTTACGTTTCGTATTGTTGTCGGTCAGTTCGGCAGTAACAACAACAACAACAATACAAAAAAACATATTTTTCATGTCTTCTAACAACAGCAAACGAAACTCAGAGTTTAACTCAGACGCCAGTCAGACAAGAGAAGGAGAGAATTAACAAAAGGTAATATGTTGAACAAAGAATAACAAAAGAGTAATAACAACAATAAATAAAAACAAAGTAAACGCCAAGGAATGCTCTTCCATGCTGGTGCCTCTTTTCCAATTCACAGCCGATAACAAGTGGCGCTCAGAGTTACCATTTAGATAAAATAGAAATAGATACATACAATTGTATTTGTTGTTGTTTTGTTGCGTTTCGCTTTTACCTTACGATACATTTAAATACATCTCACCTTTAGAAAGTTCCTCGGAATATTAAAATTTATGATAGTCTATTCGAGGAGCACCTTGCTGTGCGAGAGCAGGCAGGTTCCTTGTTCTTTATCATGTTTTAATGCGTATTACTGGAATATCTAAGTATGTACATACATAGGTGTAGATATTTATATAAATATACTCGTACTAATCTATTATATTTACACAATTGGGATGTGGTTAAAAGTTGTATTTTAGATCAAGTATTTGTTTTATTTTAACTTTATAGCTCAAGGCCCTAAAAACTGAATATTGTTTTCTTATATCGGGTTTTCCAATAAGGACTTGACAACTTTTTTTTTTTTAAATAAAACGCAAACCATTCGAGATGTTTCAAAAACTTTATTATCGGCTTGAAGCACAATTAAAAGATTTATGAATGGAACTCGACTTCGTTAATATGGCCACCGCGGGCACGCTTACAGCGGTCGATTCGTTGGAACCAATTTTCGATAACTTGGCCACACATTTTGGCCGCTATTTCGCGTTCAATGTTGGCTGTGAGCTCTTCCAAAGTCGTCGAATTGTTGGCATAGACCAACGACTGACCCATTTCTTGAGATAACACGCTCATCAAACTTACTCTTCAATAAATCGATTGTAACGTGTGCTGTGTGGCTTGTAGCACCATCCTGTTCAAACTACATGTCGTCCAAGTCCATATCTTCCAATTCGGGCCAAAAATAATCAGTAATCATGGCGCGATAACGCTGGCCATTCATAGTAACGTGACGATCGTTATCGTCGACGAAAAAAGATAGCCCAATAACGCCGCCGGCATGCAAACCGCACCAAACAGTTAGTTTTTGCGGATGAAGTAGTGATTCATGAAGCACATGTGGATTTTCACCCGACCAATGACGCATATTTTGCTTATTGACGAACCCATCATCTTGGCGCGTCTTCTCCAGAGCCCAATCGGAAAACGTACGTCGCTTCAAACGGTCTTCAAAACGCCTCGATTTGGATCGTTTGCTACGGACGCCTGAACTGCAGCGATATTTTCGACACTTCGACCAACCCGTAGTCTCACTGACACGGTAACATCACACAACGAATATGTAGACTCTAATAACGACCGACCGAAAATTGGAGTTAACGCTCTTAAAGTTGCGGTCACCGACCCCGAATTTCGGTAGAAAATTTTTATAATTTACAGGCTAAGGTACTTGCTTGTTCATGTACCTTACCACGATGAAAATGTTGAGTTTACTGAATAAATTGACAATGACAGTTCGATGATTAGTGAGTGGGTGCGTTCACAAATTGAATTCAAAGTTGTCAATTCCCTATTGGAAAACCCTTTATATATATAAAATACACAAAGCATTGTTTCAATAAAGATATTCACAGTCTTGCCAATTGGTCTGTCATGTAGTTCCGAGCAACCAATCGCTCGGAGATTGTAATCCTTTAATATTTAAAGCTGATAACGACCGAACATTCTTAGCTCAAGTCAATGTAATACATTGCGATTCGTATCCGGAGAGTCTGGATAACGTAAACCGCAAGTTCAATGAACAAATCGTATATATGGTAAAAGGTTATCGCCCGCAAAAGGAAGCAGAGGACGAAATTCCAATCCATCAAAAGCCCAGGAGGCTAGCTCCGTTAGAGAAGGACATAGTGCAGCGACAAATTTCAGAGTGGCTGAACGAAGGAATTATTCGTATGCAAGTCCTGTAGTTCTAGCCAAAAAGAAGGATGGAAGCAGTAGGCTCTGTGCAGGCTACCGAAAGTTAAACCTTAGTACACATCACATTTGTATCGAGTTCCCTAACGAGAGGCGCAAACTGGAAAGTAAGCAATGAGTAAACCCACAGTGACCACCTGGCGATCCTCTATTCCAGCCTAGGAAAGCCAAACAGGGAGCCTCGCTAAAGAAGGCACAACAAAAGGGTAGGAAAATAAAAACACTGGATGAATACTCTCTTACCTTCACCTTACGAGAGTCTACAATAAGATCAGGGACAGCAATGCTATGGCCGCTGATATTATTAAGCAAGTAATGAGGGTTTGCGATGCATCCATGGTCCGGAAACGTCATCGAATCGCCGGCCACCGGCCACTGGTGGAACCAGAAGATAGCAGAGCTACGCAGCAAGTGTCATAGAGCGATGAGATTGTCCCAGCGATCCAGAGGTTTGCCCTCCCATCAGAGCATACAGGCGCAATACAGAGATACACATAGGGATCTGAAATTGGCCATAAGGAGGAGCAAAAATAACAAATTTAAGGAAATCTGCGAGCAAGTAGATGTAAATCCTTGGGGTACTGCTTACACGACTGTCATGGCAAAACTCAAAGGCTCCGCCAGGGCATCCTCGCCCTAATGTTCTTCCCTAATAAAAAAAAAAAATAGGGTCGGGACTATATCCATCGCAAAGAACGATAGAGCGTATAAAATCACCCAAGGATGAAGAGGAAGTCACAACTATCACGGAAACTGAACTCCTCAAGGTGTGCAAAACATTCCGAGGAAAATAAGTCAGCCGGACTGGATAGCATTCCAAATAGGGGCCTTATACTAGCCATTAAAACAAACACGGGACCATTCCTAGAAGTGTACAATAAGTGCCTAATCGAAGTGGTCTTTCCAGACCAATGGAAGAAACAACGCTTGGTGTTGCTGCCTAAAGGGAAAAAACCACCAGAGGAGCCGTCGTCATACCGTCCCATTTGCCTATTAAATACAATGGGTAAGATACTGGAGAGAAAATGATAGTCTACAGACTCGAGGTGGCAACAAATGAAGCTGGGGGGTAACCACAGTTCTGGCTAAAACCTGCAACCTTAAACTAGATGCTGTAGAGGAGACCATCCGCAAAAGCGCGAGGACGCACTTCGCAAAACTGAGACACCACACCAACCAGGATGCAGCAAGGTTAAGCGTCACCAACGGATGGACCCGAAGACTCGGTGACCTTAGATATTGTACCCTTCTGGATAGATCATATCTAATTAAAATGTATTAAAAAAAATCCACTTTACACTTAAAAGATTTATTTGATTAGTAGAAAATTGCTCGTCAGTTTGCAATGTGATGAAATGTACACAATTTATAACGTTTCAATAAACAAAAAAAAAAAATGCATGTACCAAGGCCGTCCTATAAAAGATGAAGGTAAATTTACAAATCGTCCGCAATTTTAAGTATCTTCGTTTTGATTGACAGCATCTCGTAGGTGAATTGCATACACATCGACAATTGTCTGTAGTAACTCAAATGATTGTACGTGTTTTTTCTAATCATTAACCGGCATTCGCTTGTTATAAAAGGAAGATTCTGTTTTCGAAAAATTCCCTTGGTCACATACTGACGCAAGACTTAGTGCACTCGGGAGAAACTCATATCTCCTCTGCGATAGAAGGGCAGTACGATCACATTATCTCCAGAGAGAAAATTATATGGGCATCAAAAAGTTTCAAGTCCTACAAATCGCCGGGTCCAGATGAAATTTACCCTATCGAACTCACACAAACTATGGAATGGACTATGCCATGGCTAGAGATAATGTTTAAAGGATGCCTAGCTTGGAGTCATATTCCAGAAAAGTGGAAGTGCGCAAAGGTACCTTTCATCCCCAAGGCCGGCAAAAACTCTCATACTTCCCCCAAGGATCTCTATCATCCTTCGCTCTAAAAACTTTAGAAAGGCTGATAGACTTACACATACGGCACAGCTTAGATCTCTCCCTAATTTCTAAGGCACAGCACGCCTACTGTAAGGGTAGATCGGTCGAAACAGCCTTGCACACACTAGTGAGGAAAATCGAAAGATCAATCCGTCTCAAGGAATACACTCTAACAGCCTTCCTAGACATAGAGGGCTCCTTTAACAACGTCACTCCGAAAGCAATAATAGAAGGGCTAGAAAAGCTATAGGTGGAGAGGACTCTGACAGAGCTGATCAGCGAGTTGCTATTAATGCGCAAGATTCACTCTAAGTGGGGAAGCGTAGTAACTACCAGTGTGGTTACCAAGGGAACCCCGCAGGGTGGGGTCCTCTCACCTCTTCTCTGGAATGTAGTTGTAAACGAACTACTAATCAAACTGGAGAAAGAAGGCCTGGATGTTGTTGCCTATGCTCATTTCTGTGCAAATGGGCGCATAGTAACGGGCTCAGGACTAATCACCAGAAAACGAAGCTCGTGCTATTTACCAAAAATCATAAGATCCCGGAAAACTGCCCTATCACTTTGCTCATTCATTGGCATTAACTCGACAGGAAATTAACTTGGAAGAGCAATACAATTGAAAGAGCAAAAAAAGCAACAATGGCTCTCTACACATGCAAGAATGCCCTAGGAAAAAATGGGGAGATCACCCTATGGCTCTACATCACGCTCGTTAGACCCATACTAATGTATGGAGTGATAGTCTGGTGGACTGCACTGGACAAGACAACATACCACAAACAACTCGAGAAGCTACAAAGGATGGCATGCATGTGCATTACCGGGGCCCTCAGGTCCACACCAACGGCTGCGCTTAACATGATACTAGACCTTACACCACTCGATATTTTCGGCAAGCAAATTGCCACACACACGGCCATAAGACTAAAAGCCAACTCGAAATGGTCGAGCTATGTCACTGGCCACTGGCAGGATGGAGGCATCCTGCAAAACAGGATAACTATGGCAGAAAGCTTGGACCACACAGAACCCACCATAGTCTTGGACAAAAACTTTACGACGATATATCCGGACAGACAAAACTGAGTACCGGGACACAGCGACATTATAGGAAATAAAAAAGCTGACACACTCGCCAAACAAGGAACGACGCTACAATCAATCGTTGATTGTGAGGGAGTACCCCTTACAACCATTAAACATAATGTGACCAATCTCGCCAGGGCCGAGACGAACCTGAGATGAACCCAGGGACATACCTGCGTCATCACCTGCGTCAATCTGGCCTCGGCTTGACAGTCAACGAACAAGGAGTATAATCTCCCTAAAAAGAACTGGCATCTACAAAGTCATCGGTGTCATCACAGGACACTGCCTCATTGGCAATACGCACAAAAACTAGGAATAGTTCCGAATGATTTCTGCAGAAGCTGTCAGGACGAGGAGGAGGTCGAATCCATTCACCACCTTCTCTGTGCCTGTCCAGCCTTTTGCAATATCAGGAAACGTTACCTAGGCTCTCACTTCCTTAACGGTCTGACAGATGTTCAGAAAGTAGGGATACCTGATCTTCTTAACTTCTTAAGAAGCACAAAATGGTTCCACGAGTAGGGGGGCAAAACCCCCTCGTAGCTGCACAACGGGCCTTCCTGGCCTATGTGCATTCTTGTCAATTCTGGGAAGGCTATGATCCTACCTACCTACCTACCTAAGTAAAATAAACAAAAATTTCGATTGTTATGAACGACAATAAATAAATAACACGTGTTACTCCCGACGATCTCCTCTTTATGATAAAAAGAAGTTTCACCAAAATCGGTTAAGTCGTTTTGAAGATTACCCGGAACAGACAGGCAGACATTAGAATGCGACTGATTTCAGCTAACGATTTTTTTTCCTTCAGGCGCAAATCTACTACGACTTGCTGAAAATCGAAACTTGTTTCTTTCCGAACAACTTTTTCCTTTGACATAGTGACAATATAAAACTTTAAATATAAGATTATCAGAATGACCTGTCTCCGCTGTTATGGTGCCTGGTGGTCCACTCTCTCCTTGATGCTCTCAATGCCTCTGGAATCTATGCCCAGGCCTAGGCGGATAATGTTGTTGTTCTTTCTGTCGACACATGCTTGCGACTGTCCGTCTCAAACTCAGGCGGTGCTAATTGAGATCGATGATTGGTGTACTAAAATGGGCTGTCGGTTAATCCTCCTAAGACCGATGTCGTTCTCTTCACTAGAAGGAGGAAAAATACTGACATGACTCAGCTGGTATTAAAAGGCACTCCCATCCCGGTATCCAAGGAAGCTAAGTATCTAGGAGTCATCTTAGATAGCATGCTTCTTTGGTCAAATTATATTGAGTCAAAAACCACTAAAGCGCTGTCAGCTTTCTGGTATTACAAAAGAGTTTTTTGGCAAAACATGTGGCTTATCGCCGGCAAAGGTCATCTGGATCTACACGGCAATGATAAGACCTATAATCTCATATGCATCAGTTGTCTGATGTAACAGGCTAGCACATAAACACGTCCCAGCCTCTTTCGCCAAAATCCAAAGAACGGTTTCTCTCAGCTGTACAGGGGCTTTCTCCAGCATGCTGGGCGTTGCTCTAGATGTTATGATGCACCTTCCACCCCTTGATATATTTATCAGAGGGTGTCTTCTCTGAAGAGAAATGGCTTTTGGTACAACTCGCACAGGAATAACAGTGTGCTTGCACAAGAATTGTCCTGCGACCCCTGTCTCATCGACATGCCTTCTGATGCATTGACACCCGTTATCGGTCGAGATTGGCTCTGGCTAGATACTGAACCTGGAAAGGAAAGTCTTCGCATTTTCACGAATGGCTCCAAGTATGGACGGAGGTCCGGTGCTAGGGTTTTCTTTGAGCTTGAAAACATCCGACTGCACTTCTCGTTAGGAAAATACGCGTCTGTCTTGCAATCAGAGATATACGCACTTCTAAGGGCCATGCACTATGTTGTGAAGCACAGGTGGAGGGGAAAAAGCATATGCGACAGCCAATCTGCACTGAAAACTGTGTCCAACCTCCTAACTAGATCCAAATTAGTGCATGAACTTAAGTCCTTCCTGAACAGAGTCGGTAGACTAAATTCACTTGTATGGGTTCCAGGTCACTCTGGGTTCCCAGGAAATGAGATCTCTGATGAACTCGCCAAAATGAGTTCAGAGAAGAGCTTCTCAGGGCCTGAACCCGCTCTAATTATATGTGCGTCCAGGGTAAATTCCTACATAACGATTGGGTGTTTAATACCGTAGATGGAGGGATTATCTAGGTTGCAGGATGACTAAGCGCGTATGCCCTGATGTCTGCAAGAAATCCGCAGCTTGCCTACTGTCTTTAATTAGAATCGACTGCAAAAGATTTGTGAGAGTCATTACGGGCCATTACACTTTTGCTAAGCATCTATGCGTGCTTGGCATCAGTGAGACGCCTAACTATGCTGCATGTTGCGAGGAGGATGACGCTGCAGAACATTTTCTCTGTGACTGTCCCGTCTTTGCTCGCGCACGGTGGCGCACTCTTGAAGCCGACCGACGTGGTGTGTGCCGAATCTCTGAGTTCCACGTCACTGAAACTCGTTTTAATTTTTCTCCGGAAAACGGGGGAAATACAATAATGTAAGTTTAATGACAAGCGCCGATTTCCAAATATTATATTTACCCATTGAATGAGTAATTAATGAATGCGATTTCCTTTTCCAGATCATCCGTTTACAAGTCGTGCAACTAAGTGTGTTGGAACAGCGAGAGATTCCTCGTCCAGAGTACCGAGTTTGTACAAATAATTCGTTGGCCACTCAATATCAATTAATTCACGCTGTTTCACTTGAACAAATTTTGAGAGAGATACCTGTGCGAATGTAGTATAAACAAGAATGTATATATATATATGTATATATGTATGTACATACTTGTTGTGAAGTTTCAGGGCCACTTGATACGATCTATAAAAAAATGTATGACCCCATTCGTCTATGAAAACACACGGCATAGGTGATTGAAAGAAATAAGGCTCTAAAGGATTCATAAATTAATTTTGTTTATTGTAAGTACGTAGTTAAAAACAACTTAAGACTGAGTTTGCTTGGGTCATGACTACGTGATTTATGGTTAACATCGCAGCAACTTAGAGAGTTTGAACCTCATGTCATTAACTTCAACCACTCGAAAGACTTTAGAGAAACAATGTACAACATATGGGTGACAGCTTTTAGACGAATCACTGTCTAATATAAAAATAAAATTGTTATGATAGACAGAATACAGTGAAGGGGTTCAGAGCCTTGTATTAATTAGCTAAGACATTAGTTCGCCACGTTCGCCAAAGTTATATTAATGTTACTTGCATTGGGTTTGAAGCCCGGAGCGCTCTTACTGGGAGATTTCCTCAAGAAATGGATTTTTGCGAGAAAATGTCCTTTCCTCGTATTTTCATCGTCTCTAATGCAGCGCGGCTCTAGGACTTTTATAATACCTTGTTTTCACAAGCAATAAGAACATAAATTAAAGATGGTGTTTTCGCAACCACATCATTGCTATCATCGCCAGGATGAGCGAAAACTCCTCTTCAGTGATACAATATACATAGGACGAATAAATAGCTTCCAGTGACTCTTAGCTTTTGGGGTCTCTCTTCAGTCATGACTGAGCTGTCAATGACCTATTGCTAGTGCCTTTCTTTCACGTACGTATGTATGTATCGGTGTACGTTGTGGCGTTACAGCTCATGAAGAATCTAAGCCTAGCTCCTCTCAATCACCTATGTGGAGTGCGATTTTATATTTTCCATAAGTGGGAGGAACCTACAGTTTATTGCCGACACTGAACGGCGAATTTCAAGAAGCTTTTCATGACAACTAGCAATACTACAGGGGGTTTTGTCAGAATCCCGCTGAGGAGAAGCACCGCGAAAACACATTGGATGACATATGTAGCTGTCGTCGTGATTCGATCCCGTGCCATCGGCGTCAGAGGCCATACACTACCGACAGCTCCGCGACTTTTCTTCTAATCCGAGATAATTTGTCAGTGCTCTCTGTTAGACACTTTTGCCTTATTATTGAGTGACTTGCGAGAGTTCTGTCCAAATTTAGTTAGATATGTGTCCCGTTCCGCCTTTTCTAAATCTTGCCAAACCATTCTGGTGTGTAGTCATGCTAAAGGTTCCTTGACTTAAATAATTTTCTACCCCTATGGACATATACTTTACATTTCTACTTTCTTGAAGAACAATAACCTAAACTAAGAAACAATAATATGTTTTTAATTTTGTTTACTTAGATATGGCGAACTATGGTTTTTCATCTTTGCACAAAGGTAATCCGGTAAAATCCTCTTCCATTCTTGAAGAAGAGCTTTGCCGAGCCCAACTATATGCGCAACTACACATGTATGTTCGTTACCCATGTTGCCACTAAGGTCCTTGGAGGACCAGGCCCTAATTTCCTCCAGTCAATTATGTAACTTTCCTTTATAGAAGAAGGCTTCTTATAGTTATTGCAGCCTCCGAACGGTGGCTTTTGATAAGCTTTGTTTTTTTACTGACAATTAGATTAAATAGGGTCTAGTCAAACTGCCACTATCGCCATTCGATCCTGGTACTTAATCAACACTTTAATATTCTTAGTACTAACCTTAAGACCCCATTTGCCAATTACACATTGACCAGTCTCCTTAACATCACATACAAAATCCTCTAAGCTGTTTTATGGGAACGCCTGAAACCGTCCGTCAACACCATGATAGGTCTTATCAGTGTTTTTTCAGACGAGGGAAGTCCACAATAGACCAAATTTTGACACTACGGCAGATCCCGGAAAAGTCCCCAGGAAATGCAGATCGACACTCACCTGTTTGTCGATCTCAAGGCGCCATACGATAGCGTGCATAGAGACAAGCTATACTGAGCCGACAGCCCTACAGTATACCAGGCCACCATAGGTGGCTGGCAGCTCCACACTTCACCAGGTCACCATATGTGGCCGGCAGCTCGAGAGCTTACCAGACGTCAATAGGTGGCCGGCAGCTCGACAGCTTAGCGGGTTACCCTAGGTGGCCGGCAGCTCGACAGCTTACTCGACCACAATAGGTGGCCTGTAGCTCGACAGCTTACCAGACGACAATAGGTGGTCGACAGTTCCTCAGCTTACCAGGCCACCATAAGTGGCCAGCAGCTCGACAACTTACCATGCCACCATAAATGGCCGGCAGTTCCAGAGCTTACCAGGTCACTATAAGTGGCCGGAAGCTCGACAGCTTACCAGGCCACCATAAATGGCCGGCAGTTCCAGAGCTTACCAGGTCACTATAAGTGGAAACTCGACAGATTAGCCACCAAAGGTGGGGGGCAGCTCGACAGCTTACCAGGCCACCATAGGCGGCCGGCATTTCGTCAGCTCACCAGACCACCACAGGTGGCAGTGCGACAGCTTACCAGGCACCATAGGTGGCCGACAGCTCCTCAGCTTACCACGCCACCATAGATGGCGGGCAGTTGGTCAGCTCACCAGGCCACCACACGTGGCAGTGCGACAGCTTATCAGGCACGATAGGTGACCGGCAGCTCAGCAGATTACCAGGCCACCATAAATAGCTGGCAGTTCTACAGCTTGTAAGACCACCGTAGGAGGCCGGTAGTTCCACAACTTATCAGACCATCATAGGCGACTGGCAGCTCGACAGCTTACCAGGCCGCCATAGGTGTCCGGCAGTTCCACAACTTACCAGGCCATCATAGGTGGCGGGCAGCTCGACAGGTTACCAGACCATAATAGGTGGCCGGTAGTTCGACAGCTTACCAAGCCACCATTGATGGCGGGCAGTTCGTCAGCTCACCAGGCCACCACAGGTGGCAGTGCAAGAGGTTACCCGGCACCGTAGGTGGCCTGCAGCTCGTCAGATTACCAGGCCAACGTAGACGGCCGTCATATCTACAGCTTACCAGGCCACCATAGATTGCCGCCAGCTCTTCAACTTACCAGGCCCTCATAGGTGACGGGCAGCTCGACAGCTTACCAGGCTACAATAGGTGGCCGCCAGCTCGGCAGATTACCAGGCCACCTTAGAAGGCCGGCGGCTCGACAGCTTACTAGACCACAATAGGTGGCCGGCAGCTCGACAGCTTACCAGGCCACAGTTGATGGCCGGCAATTCCCCAATGATAACACCAGTAAGTCCAGTGACAGTCTGAAGATAATACCACGTGCATTGAAATGACGTACATTTTTAAACCCCTATGGCCTCAACTATATCGCGCAATTTTATTGTTCGGTCACGTACCACCATATCGTGGATTTTATCGATCATTTCCGGAGTACTCACGTCTACTCACGTTGTTCAGGACGACGTTCGTCTTCTGTTGAGGTACGGCCATGTTTAAATTCATTTTTCCAATTTTAAATTGTTGCAAATACAGGGGCAACCCAACTTTGATTTCTTACCATAGACGACAAACATTGCGAACAGAATAAGTTATTGTCGTTGTGGAGCGCTGTGTTGAGAAGAACTCGAATGAGTCGATTCGTCATCGTGCACAGCAATTTTTTTTAACTTCTCAATGGGAAGTTATTGTAATGGAGCTGATCGTGCGAATACCAAATTTTGACATAACGGTTTTATAGAGATATGTATGTATGTGTGTGTTTGTTTTATTTACATTTTAAAAAATCATTTTTATTAATATTTATCTTATAACTACCTTACGCTAGACAAAATGACTTACACTAGCTTAATTAACTTAATTACATTATTATAAATGTCTTACTGGCCATATGTGTATGTGTGTGTCCGTATGTGCATATGTACGTATGTGCGTATCGGAAGTTTAGTTTCGATTATCTCGAGAACCGAACGTGATATTCCGCGCATAATTACGCAACTGAGAATCGCACACTCATTAGCTGCTCGTGAGTGTGGACTACCCAACGAGCAATTATTAAACGCACGCGCTCATGAGTAATTGGCTATGAGCATTTTTATTTTCGTTCACGAACACGAGTGTATGTGCATTTATGGAAACTCACCCCTGTGCACACTTCATACATATGTTTGGTTCGAGAAGGCACACTTACGCACATGTGGTGTGCGCACTCGCGCATTTTGTGTTTTTCATTTTGATAATATTTTAGTCTAAGATGGCTTTATAGAAAATAAAGTTTAAATTAGAAACTTTCAGCAATCGAAATTGCACACGCACGTGAGCAGTTTGAGCAATAGATTGTTTATTGTGCGCACATGAGTGTGCGTTTCCTTACCCTGGGTTACATGGAGCGACAGCAAATAGGCGGTTTGATACCAACAGCACGCGGAGTTTCCAAGCGGTGCCATCTCTAATGAGAACCGATATAATACCCATTATTCGACTAAGGATCCTACCACAGTTGACAATAAGAGCTAATGACCTTGAAACACCTGAATAGATGTTCACAAATTGTAGCTAAGAACCAATTCGATCACGTTAGCTTTCAAAAATATAAGAAGGCACCATAATCGGTTCATTCGTTCAGTAGTTACGATGCCACAGGCAGACACACAGATGAAAAATATGAAATTAAATATGAAAAGTTGGTCGAGTGGGCCTTGCGGGTCGCACCTAGACCACTTTTTTTTTAAGCTCGCGCAGGTTCAAGAGTTTTATACTCTTACTCGTATGATGTTTATCACACTACCTGAACGGAGTGCAGTGGTTTGGATTGCACACACAAAGTATGAATTTTAAAGTGAACATATACGGTGAGTGTTATGCCTTCATCAGTATGTTTGATCACTTCTCATTCACAACAGTAGTGTTGCATAGTTTTTTCTCCATATAGGAATTGTTTTTCTTGGCTATGGAACAGATTTGAACTACAGACCTTCCGCTCGACGGTCGGTTATTGGTCGGTTATGCTCATCCACCTTGTGGAAGATTTTATGGAAAAGGCTTAGAACCTTAAAAGATCCAGTTTGTGCAAGAGTGACCATTATACGCGTCGTAGGTTCGGTGAATGGGCCGAAAATATGATTCAGCATTATCCTCATTTTCAACGCACAACTGTGTTCTCTGATGAGGCCAATTCTTGGTTAAACCATTAGAACTCTTTTTAGCGGTTAACATATGGCTGTTAACTTTTTTGTTCTAGCTTGATCTGACATTTCTTACAAATGTATGCTGTTTTGCCTTTTCCAATCTGCTTTTTAGGGTTCCGTACCCAAAGGTAAAACGGAACCCTATTACTAAGACTTCGCTGACCGTCCGTCCGTCCGTCTGTCACCAGGCTGTATCTCATGAACCGTGATAGCTAGACAGTTGAAATGTTCACAGATGATGTATTTCTGTTGCCGCTACCACGACAAATACTAAAAACAGAACAAAATGAATATTTAAGGGGGGCACCCATACAACAGACATGATTTTCATCCAAAAAATCCTGCCTGCAACCAAGATCTGTCATTTGATGAGGTTACATACATAGTCCCTTTCATATTTATATATACGGATGGTACGAAACCCTTCGTGCGCGAGTCCGACTCGCACTTGGCCGGTTTTTTTTTTTTCATTGAACACAACTACTATCAAACATGCTAAGCTTTTCACTAGAAATGTCAGATTGCATCTAGCAAAATTTGGTGGTGGTCGCGTTCGAAAATCATCAATTTATGGAAATTTAGAGTCACCTACACCACATTTAAAATACAACTTTTTTTTTAAAAATATATTGTTTACTGTAAAAAATACGAATAAACGGATGTATGTATGTTTGCCCAGAATTTCGTCATATTCCACGTCACACTATGTAGACCAACATGTCAGCGAACAAAGTATTGGTCATTTGATGTATGTGCCTGTGGCAAGCAACATTGAAAATTTAGACCTTCTTTGATTTCCATTTTCAGTGTTTTCCAGTGGTCTTTTCCTTTGTTTCGTATCATATCCAAATATTCAAGGAACGCCTCGTACGTTATGTATTGTCTGTTGGGGCAATTGACCTTGTGATGGTAACTACATTCCTGATCGCATATCCATTGCCGCTGGACAGGTTTCGTAAGCTGATATCGTTCAAGGAAACCTACAAAATTATTAAAATTATCCGCGTAGAATAATTGGGTTGTTGTGTAGCTAAGAATAAATAAACTTGTATTAGGCATTTAGAACATTTAGAGAATTTCTTACGATAAACCATCTTCAATCATTTTTTTCACTTCTGGATTATCAACTACTCTTTCCACGCCTATGTTATCTGTGTCTCTTCCCAGCGCGACTAGAATCCATGGGGGAACCAATCCAAATCTAACACAACTTATAACATCCACTAAATGCGATTGGCGTTCATCCCAGTTGTAACTAAGCCATCGTACTGCGGCCATAAGTATCTGCAAATCAATAGTATATACTTAAAGGTATAAACAATCACGATTTGTTTACCTCCACTTCAGAGTTTACTCCTATTGAATTCGAGCTGAGTAAGGAGATTACCTCTTTGTTACTTAACAATAAAAACTCTTTGGATGCCACTAGAGTAAGGAAAAATTTACAAATTCTTGTTAGCATAAGTTGCTGAATCATATCCAATCCATAGTTTCGTGCTTCGAGGTATAAAAGGAAAGCAGTATCTTCCTGAAATCGAATATCATCATCCAGGCATACCCAACACTGATCGATTAGGCCCTTGATTTTCAAAAAATTTGCAGCATTGAACAATTCCAAAATTCCCTTGCGTTTGACTTGTGGTTCAGCGGTCAGCATCCAATTATAAACCATTACAAACGAATGTGGAGTGATTTTTTCTGGCGGTAATTGGACAATCACCTCATTGGTACATTCCATGAAAAAATCTGAATAGCACTGCAACACGATCATATGACAGTTGAATGACACATCACCGATTTTAACTTGTACATTAGGCTTAATGACATTGTCCACCATATTCTTAATAAGTTCGTATAGATTTTGTTTAGGTGGCTGAATAAGATTCTCCCATCCTTCAACCTCGTCACTCTCAAAGCCGATTTCCGCCAGTGTCATTTCCCTCCGAGGCTCCTCGGTTTCAACAGCTGGCTGTCCAATTATCTGATAAAACTTGCTTGGAAGAATTTTTTTAGGAGCGGTCTTATTCATTGGATAATCATGTGGAATTAACCTTGAACTACTATGTTTATTTTGCGCTGCTAGATATAATCACATCTGACTTTATTAATTTATATGTACGTATGTAAGGTCTATGTAAACATTTACCTGGTCGTATTGGTTGCGACGTGGTTGTATCCGCTGGAACCGATGATTCGGAATTTTCCATGGAAGTTAGACTGTGGACAAAATCCGATGGAAAGAAGGATAATTACAAGAATGAGTAGAGACTACTTACTTTGCAAATTTAAAACTGTTATTGAGTTCAGAAGATGTTGTAGCAGATGAAGCAGATGACTCGTTGCTCTATAAGTTCTTAAATAATGATTACTGCCTGATAAGGCTGTCTAACAGAATTACCTTGTTGTATTTGCCTTCCATCACTTACAAAGGTTGTGTGTATACCCGCTGCTTAACCATAAAATCAGTTGTTACGATTCAAAATTTAAATTTTCGGATATTTTTTATGTCAATGAAGCCTAAAACAAAAACGTTAATGAATTTTGAAAAAGTACGTGCTTCTTCGATTAGCCGTTTATCGATTGTCAAAGTGGACAGAGTTTAGATTCTGAAAAGGCGGCATAATTCAAACGCTCCTTTAATTTTAAAGGACTTCTAAGTATTTTGAGTATTTTACGAAAAAAAAAAAAAACTACGTCGTAATTACAATCCGTTGTAAGTTAACTTATTCCTAAATTCCCATTCCTATTTTAGGTCTTCATCTTTAAACTTTTTTTTTTTGCAGTACACACATCGTTAAGTAGATTTATTATTGTACAGATCATATTTCTCTTACATGTTCAATGAATAACTAAGAGCTTCGTACGTTCTGAATTTGAATGTCTTACTTACTTACTTAGGTGGCGCTACAGTTCGCGGTGAACCTGGGCCTCAACCAACAAGCAAGGCACGGTCTTTGGCCAGCTGTTTCCAGCGCCGCACGCCTAGTTGGTTAAGGTCCCCTTCCATCTGCGTGCGCTACCCTTGATGCGGTCGTCCTCTGCGTGCCTTCCTTCCGGGGTTGATTCGAAGACTCTTCGGGTCGAAGCAGTATTTTTCATGCACTCTACATGGCCTAGCCACCTTAGACGCTGTATTCGTAGACGTCGTACCAGGCCGACGTCGCTGTACAATCCATACAGTTCTTCGTTATATCTTCTCCTCCATACACCATTTGAACAAACGGGACCGTAGAATTTTTTTTTTTTTTTTTGTACAGTCACACGCGCACTCAAGGCTAAGGCCTTATAACGTATTGAACGTTGTGCGAGCAAAGGTAACAGGGTAAGGGAAAGTTTCGCGCAGGTTGATGTTTTTGACACACAACCTGAATGGAGTGCAGTGGTTTTTGGGTCGTCGATGTTCGTTGACTACTCTCAGGGGTGGTTTGTCCTACATAGGACGAGAACCGACCAAATTTTGCGTTGGTTATAATTCTCAGTAATCCGTTCATGCACTTTTGGTATTAGTATTGCATACGCAGAGGATGAATTTCAATTGACCACATACTGTGAGTGTTATGCCTGCAGCAGTACGTTTGGTCACTTTCCATTCACAACGGTGTTGCATACTTTTTTCCGTATAGGAATTGCTTTTTCTTGGCTATGAAACGAATTTGAACTACAGACCTTTCGCTCACGGCCGATGATGTTAACCACTGCCCCACGGCCACCCCCAGATAGTGCGCATAATTTTCGTCTCGAAACGACCAAGGGCATCTACATATGCTTTTGTTAAGGTCCAAGCCTCTGCGCCATAAAGGAGGACTGGGATGATCAAGGTCTTATATAGTGTCACCTTGGTTTTCCGAGAGAGGGCTCTACTTCTCAATTGCCTCCTGAGCCCAAAGAAACAGCGGTTGGCAAGAGTGATTCTGCGTTTTATCTCACCGCTGGTGTTGTTGTCGCTGGTCATCAGTGAGCCAAGGTAGACGAATTCCTTGACCACTTCAAAGTTATATCCGCCCATGGTGACGTTCTGGCCAATACGTCGGTGTTGCTCGTCTCTTTGAGATGAAAGCAGATATTTGGTTTTACCCTCATTAACCTTGAGACCCATCTTAGCCGCTTCTACCTCAATGCTTATAAAGGCCTCCTTGACGTCTCGCTGTGTCCGTCCAATCACGTCAATGTCGTCGGTGTACGCAAGCATTTGTGTAGACTTGAAATAAATCGTACCCCTTGTGTTGGCCAGTTACTTTTGCACGATTTTTTCAAGCACGATGTTGAAAAAGTTTTATGACAGCGCGTCACCTTGCCCAAATCCTTTTTTAACATTAAAGGTATCGGTTTGCTCATTACCGACCTTAATGGAGCAGCGAGAATTCTCCATTGTCATCCTGCACAGCCGGACGAGTTTGGCAGGGATGTTAAAACTAGACATGGCTTTGTATAGCTCATCTCTATACACGCTGTCATATGCAGCTTTGAAATCGAGGAAGAGATGGTGAGTGTCGATTTGATATTTCTGGGTCTTCTCCAAGATCTGCCGTAGCGTAAATAATCGGTCTATTGTGGATTTACCTGGCCTGAAACCGAGGCCTGATAAGAGCCCATCAGGTTATCCACAAATGGTTTCAGGCGTTCACACAATACGGCAGAGAAGATCTTATATGCGATGTTAAGGAGACTTATTCCCCTATAGTTGGCGCAGTTATAGGGGTCTCCTTTCTTATGGACCGGGCAAACGATGCTGAGATTATATTCGTCGGGCATGCTTCCCCCCGACCATACCTTGCAAATTAGATGGTGCATGCACCTTTCCAGTTCATCTCCAGCCGCCTTAAGAAGCTCAGCAGACAGGCCATTTGCGCCCGCTTTATTAGACTTAAGTCTTGATATCGCTGTTTTAATTTCGTCTAGGTCGGGTGGATGGAATTCTCCTACATCGTCGTCCATTACGAATGGCTCATTCTGCTTGACAGCGGTATCTTGTCTGTCATCGCCGTTATACAGTCTGCAGAAGTAGTCTTTCCAATTCCTCAGCATCGACTGCGACTCTACTACCAGTTCTCCAATTTCATCCCTGCAGGCCGCCGCTCTGGCTTTGTAGCCATGGCATGTTCGTCTTACCTTATTGTAAAACTTACGGGCGTCATTCCTGCGGAAGCATCTCTCCATCCCTTTGATCTCACGCTTTCCGTGCTTTCCCTTCTTTTTTCTGAAAAGCGTGTGTTAATCTCTTCTCTTCTGCTCTCGTCCATCGTTGAAGCATGGCTTTATATGCCTCTTGTTGTGCCTCATGGGCTTGTTCGCATTATTCATCGTAACAGGGGTTTCTAGGTGGTGGCGGTTTGAAACCCAGCAGCGTCTCTGACGGCGCTCTGGCAATGCGCCCATTTCTGCTATATTGTTTCTGCTGCTCTGGGCGGATTTTGAGAGAGCTTGGAGGAGACACGATCGGCAAAGATTCTGGCAGTCTCTTGCGATTGTAGCTTTCCGACGTCAAACTTACGTAGTTCTACTCGACTCCTAAGCATTCTTGATATCCTCATGCGTACCTTGGCTACAACAAGGTAGTGGTCCGAGTCGATGTTGGCCCCTCGGAAGTTTCGTACGTCCGTACGCGGAGACTGTGTGTCAACTTGGATTGAGCAGGGACAGAGACCGAAGCTGGTGTTTGCCATGTTAAACGCGATCAACTTCTTTGCTTTGTTTGCTCGCTCCCTTCCCCCTGAAATTAAATGTCAGAGTACTTAAAAATGGCATATGGGAGGGTTGGTGAAAATCTTTAAAGACACTATGAGGGCCGACAGCGCGTGCTCAGAGTAGTGTGAGACTTGACTCACTAAAAACACAACCCTTCGAGTTAATTTTTTCTTTACTTCAACTAAGTTAATTGACTTATCCGGCAGTTTTCCGTTTTCGAGGTAATCACATTTAGCAGGCAGCTTTCCAGTGAGAGTTCCTGCAATCCGCAAAGTGCGTGCGGTTTAGGTATGTCGCACTAAATCAAGGGGCCTTGTCTTTTGGAGACGTTGAAACAGGTTTCGTTCCTCTATTATTTCAAAAGTTTCAGCTTCATTTTAGACGAAACTTTAGCATCATTTTCGACGTTTTCAGTGTTTAAATCACTATGAATGTCGTCGTTTCGAATATACCACGGCGCGTTAACAAAGACTCGCAATACTATATTTTGAAACGTTTGCATAATAGAAGAATGATCCTTCTTGGTACAACCCCAGAGTTGAATACCGTAAGCCCAAATAGGTTTAAGCACTGGCTTGTAGAGAAATAGTTTGATCTCAGTACTAAGCTGGGAATGTTTGAACATGCGCTTTCGATTTTGCCTCGTTTGCGAATGGGATCCGAACTTTATTTACAAAGAGAGGTAGTGCACTTACTTTTCTATAAGCAAAATTTACATGTGGACAGAATTGGTTTCGATAAGCACGATCTGCCAAATATTTGTCCAGTCGCTTATACGGTTCAGGTCATATTACCATTTAGTCGTTGATTCTTCAAATGATTTTCTTATGGCCAAAATTACAGTATCATCGGCGAATGTGCCATCCGTTTGTGGTATGTCTCTAGAATACAGCCGGTAAAGTAGTGGACCGAGTACGCTTCCCTGCGGATCGCAAGCCGTAGTTGGTCTAAAATTTGAGTATTCGCTCTCGTGTTTAACACGAAAGAGTCTATTAAATAATTAATTTGCCAGAACGTTCGATATCTATTCTTGTGTTCTTCGTCTGACCTTAACATCAACAATGTTGGCTCTCAAACGTTTGTGGTATGTCTCCGGTATACAGAGACATACCACAAACGCATAAGCAGCGGACCAAGTATCTAAATTTGATCTAAAATTTGAGAATTCGCTCCCGTGTTTAACCCGAAAGCGTCTATTAGATAAATAATTCCCAGAACCTTCGATAATTATTCGGGGAAAAATTTGTCTCAGTCTATATCCCAAACCTTCGCGCCACACTTTGTCAAAAGCTTGGGAGATGTCAAGAAATACTTTTTCTTCTTTGGTGACGTTACAGCCCATGAAGGATTAGAGCCAAGTTTCTCTCAACTACCCGTGTTGTGTGCGATTTATTTTTCACACAAGTGAAAATAACCCATAATTTAATGCCGATTCCGAACGGCGTGAGTCGGGAAGTTTTTTCATGCTAAGTATACTACGGGGGGTTTTGCCAGGACCCTGCCGACGAGCGATGCCGCGAAATGAACATTGGATGGCGTTGGTGTTATCGGGATCCGAACTCGCTCCTCTCTGTCAAGGAATACGCTCGAATATAACATCTTATGTTGGAGTGCTTTTTCGACCACATCTATTATTCGATGCACTTGGTCTAGAGTGGAATGCTTGCTTTTGAAACCAAACTGATGGCCCGGCAAAAGACGCTTTTCTTCGACGATCGGCTTTAAGCGATTGATTATAATTCTTTCAAACACTTTCGAAATTATCGGCAACAATCTGTCGATGGCTTTCCGGGCTTCAGAACCATAATAAATAATTTCGGCGACCTTCCATTGACCAGGTACGTATTCTAATCTAAGCGCTGCTTTAACAAGATATAACAGTTTAAGCAGAGCTTTTCTCGGGAAATTTTTAACGACATATCCTGAAATTAAGTCGTAGCCTGGTGCTTTATTTGGCTTGAGGGATTTTATGATATGTATTTTCCAGTTCGGAAAACGAGGCTCGCGTCATTCTGTATTCTCCGGTTAAAAATAATGTCTAAACAAATTCTGTTTCAGATTTTCTGTAAAAGAATGAAGAAGTCACCTAAAAGCTGGACTGTCTCTCAACCTGCAACTGCTCCTCAAAGGCCCAGTCGTTGACAGTAGTCTTTCCTCCAGATGCGTATAAAGCTTAAACAGGTACAAGTCCATAATAGCATTCTTCTGAGCATATACATACATATGTACAAGTGCGCTTCTCGGAGATTCTTTCTCCTATTTTTAAATTTTTTTCAGAGAACTCTTGAATTCTCTGACGACTGCACGCGATAGTTACCTACCTGCCTAAAATTGTCCAGAGCCTGTCCTGACGCTACTGAACATTGTCTAACTTTAGTTCCGATGTAGGGACATCCGCGGCACATGATTCCGTTCGTCTACAAATGTGTGCGTGTTTTCCATTTTAATTCTAATTGGATTGCTTGATGTGACAGTCAAGCTGTGCTTGTATCCTATGATATTTTCAAACAAGATTGGAAAACTTGAAATGCAGAAGAGAGAACTTTCCTGTTAAAGATTTGAGATTTGTATGTAGGTTGTCGAAACATATGCACAAAGATGTTTGGTAGTTCGCGGAGCATCTCTTATGTTTATACAAATATAGATTGATTAAGACAATCATTTTGTTCAAAAACGAATTTGAACACCTCGGAACCAGATGGTGGTGGACATGATACGGTACGGACAGCTCTTATATCTCCAACAATGGAAAAGCAATCAAATCAACACATGCTATTTTCTATGTTGATGTTATTGTTATTGAATTAATCTAGAGCAATTTGAATTGCACAGATTGATATCAGCAATGTCGACCCAACACCGACTTTATGTTTTTAAATAAATTGAGAGCGCTTGGGACCTAAGAAGTCAAAATTCCTACGCTTTGGTAACTTACCTCTTAAGCGGCTGTTCATTTCCCAAAAGTATTCACCTTATTCACTCCTAAGAAGACCTCTCCCCTGATCACTAATTGTATTTAAAACAATTCATGTTCTAGATAAACAACTTATAATAAGAAATACACATACATATGTACATACTAATATGTTCTTGTTTTCCATTTACAAAATCGAACAAATCAGTACATACATACAAGTATCTTAAATGCTGACAGATAAATATTGTTCAATTGTTCAATAGTCTATACAGTAAAATTACCGTAAACAATGTGCCTTAAACAGAAACGCTACAAGTGTTCGCTTTTGTTTACTTGATTGCTCTCGTTTTAGATACAAATACTTATTTTTGTTCGGTTCTTCGTCCTATTTTCTTCGAAACGAATACAATCATAAGGATCATCTATCAGATCTACTTTGATGGCGCTACAATTTGAGGTGAACCAGGGCCTCAACCAACAAGCCTCTCCAGCCCGCCCGATCTTCGGCCAACCGCTTCCAGTGCCGCACGCCCAGTTGGTTGAGGTCCCCATCCACCTGTGCGCGCCACCTTAAATGCGGTCGTCCTCTGCTGCATCGTCCCTCGGGGTTGGAGTCGAAGACTCTTCGGGCCGGAGCGTTGATGTCCATTCGCTCTACACGGCCTAGCCATCTTAGACGTTGGATCCGAAGACGTCTAACCAGGCCGATGTCGCTGTACAGCCCGTACAGTTCTTGGTTGAATCTCCTCCTCCATTCTCCGTTTACACAAATGGGACCAAAGATTGCACGCAGAATTTTCCTCTCGAAACGTCCAAGAGCCTCTTCATCCGCTTTTGACAACGTCCAAGCCTCAGCGCCGTAGAGGAGGACCGGGATGATTAAGGTTTTGTAGAGGGAAACCTTAGTTTTTCGAGAGAGGGCTCTACTACTCAATTGCCTCTTGAGCCCGAAGAAGCAGCGATTGGCAAGAGTTATTCTGCATTTTATCTCAGCGCTGGTGTCGTTACTGCTTGTCACTATCGAGCCAAGGTAGACGAAGTCCTTGACTACTTCAAAAATATAGCTGCCGAAGGTGACGTTCTGAGCAAGACGTCGGTCGACGTCGACTGTTGGATGAGAAATAGCAGAAAGCGCCAATATTGAAGAATGCGCCGTACCGTTTGCAGTTACCGACTTACCAGTGAATGAATTTCAACAAAGTGGTTACATCTTACAAGCTTTTCCTCATTTATTTCCCGATGGTTAATGCGATTACCTTCACTTCAGTAGTAGAATTAAGGTATCTTTTCGTGAGTGGACTGAATACCTTATGAAATTTCGCGATAAACGTTTTGCGCAAGATCCGCGTTTCCGTTTCTTCTGCCTCAATACGATTCAGCGACACGACGCCTGTGTACTTGCAAAGAGCCGTGATCTGCAAAACATCCAAAATATTCAACAAAGGGATCTTGAAAACAGCCCTTATCAACATGCGCCGCCTATGATATCACCCGATGTCTTTAAGCCGTTTAAACTTACAGATTGGATCAAATCTATGTCATCCCGTAAACCAAATCAATAAACAAATTGACAAATTAACTCGCTCAGCTCATTTCTTGCGATCGCCCACCTGCATTGCATTCCTAGTTTACTGTTTGGGACTCATTTCCCGGGAAATCAGATCGACATCGGCTCGTTGCACACTCCTTTAAGGGAAACTGCAACTGAAACGATGAAAACAACTCGGCTTAGCTGGTATATATATTGCGTCGCGCGTGGTTACGACTGAAGCTATTGAATTTGCTGTGGCATCCTTCGATGTCTTCAAATCGCTGGGCACCGACGGGATATATCCTGTTATGATGCAAAAGGTATAAGGCAGCTGCTTCCTACTCTGAAAAGAATTTTGACTGCTAGTCTAGCACTTGCTCACATACCCATTCCTTGGCGCACAGTGAAAGTGGTCTTCATTCCCAAAAGAGGAAAAGAGGACTACTCACTTGCCAAGAGCTTCAGACCAATTAGTCTAACATCCTTCCTGCTGAAAAGCATGGAGAGACTGGTAGAGTTGCACGTGCGCAAAGTTGCCCTTCGAATGCACCCTCTTTCGGAGATGCAACATGCTTACCAGCGCGGAAAATCCTGCGAGACTGCGCTTCAGGAAGGAAAGAGTACGCGCTGGGCATTTTCATCGACATTGAGGGAGCTTTTGATAACGCAACTTTTGACAGCATGTGCAACGCTGCCAGACATCATGGCGTAGATGAAGCAATGGTCCTATGGATCAAGGCAATGCTCATGCACATGACATTGACCGCTGATGCAGGCCTCGATCAGTATGTCAAATCCGGCGTAAACAGGGGCTGCCCGCAAGGTGGCGTCCTGTCTCCGCTGTTATGGTGCATGGTGGTCGATTCTCTGCTTGACGCTCTCAATGCCTCTGGATGTGATCGATGTTTGGTGTACTAGAAATGGGCTGTCAGTCAATCCTCTTACGACCGATGTCGTTCTCTTTACGAGAAGGAGGAAAAATACTGACATGACTCAGTTGGTACTAAAAGGCACTTCCATCCCGATATCCAAGGAGGCTAAGTATCTAGGAGTCATCTTAGATAGCAAGCTTCTTTGGTCAAAGCATGTTGAGTCAAAAACCACCAAAGCGTTGTCAGCTATCTGGCAATGCAAAGGAGCTTTTGGCAAAACATGGGGTTTATCACCGGCAAAGGTCCTCTGGATCTATACTGCAATGATAAGACCTATAATCTCATAAGCATCTGTGGCCACGTCGTGGCCTCTTTCACCAAACTCCAAAGAACGGTTTGTCTCAGCTGCACGGGGCCTTCCCCAGCACGCCGGGTGCTGCTCTAGATGCTATGATGAGCCTTCCGCCATGTCTCGTCTGAAGAGAAATGACTTTTGGTATAGCTCGCATAGCAATAACGGCGTGCTTGTGCAAGAATTGTCCTACGACCCCTGTTACATGGACATGCCTTCTGACGCACTGACGCCCGTTATTCTACTGCGCCGTAATTTTACAGTCGAGTTTCCATGGCGTCAGGATTGACTATGGCTTCGCATTTTCACGGATGGCTCCAGGTCTGGGCGGGGGTCCGGTGCTGGAGTCTTCTTTGAGCGCGAAAACATCCGACTGCACTTCTCCTTAGGAAAATATGCGTCTGTCTTCCAATCAGAGATATACGCAATCCTAATGGCCATGGACTACGTTGTAAAGCACAGGTGGAAGGGGGAAAGCATATGCGTCTGTAGTGACAGCCAAGCTGCACTAAAAGTTGTGTGTAACCCCTTAACTAGCTCCAAATTAGTGCTTGAACTCAAGTCCTTCCTGAACAAAGTCGGCACACTAAATTCATTAAGGCTTGTATGGGTTCCAGGGAGTGAGATCTCTGATGAACTCGCCAGAATGGGTTCAGAAGAGAGCTTCTCAGGACCTGAACCCGCTCTAGGTCTACCTGCGTCCACGGTAAATTCCTACATTAACGATTGTGTATTTAATACACACAACCGTAGATGGAGGGACTGTCCAGGGTGTAGGATGACTAAGCGCGTATGCTAAACGATTTCCAAGACCGTTAATCTCTGAAACACAAACTGGTGATGACGGATACCTTCTTTACAGGAGAAGGGCCCCATCAGATGGATGGTTCATCACAAAAAATGAAAATTCGTGGAAATGGCGGCGCAGAAACTGAGATTGACAATCGATGGACTGTACGTTACACTCCTCTTCTCAGTAAAATCTTTAAAGCCCATATTAATATGGAATTCTGCCAATCAGTCAAGTTGATCAAATACATCTGCAAATACATCAACAAAGGTAGCGATCAAGTAGTATTCGGCCTTCAGGAGAATGGGATTTGATCGTTATCAAATTGGACGATACATCAGTAGTACCGCAGCTGCTCGGCGAATTTTCGGATTCTCAATCCACGAAAGATTTCCGACGGTTCAGCATTTAGCCGTCCCTCTGGAGAATGTTAAGGAGTAGTTATGTCTGAATCAAATTATCATACAGAAGCAGAAAATCCGCAAGACATACATAACTCTGACAGCTTTCTTTAAGCTGTGTCAGTCTGACGACTTCACAAAAGACTTATATACGCTGAAGTTCCGCAATACTACACCTGGAATCCCAGTCGGAAAATTTTTCAACGTAGAAAGGCACAGGCACAGATGGAATCAGAAAAGCAAAAGCACTCCGCCGAGCTTACACCGATGACAGTAGATACGCGAGCGAAGCCGCGCGGGTCAGCTTCTTCTTCTACACTAACCACTGCGCCACGACGCCCTCTTCGATTACTTGACATTAAAATGGAATAAGATCCTACCAAGGCCGAAGTAGGGGCATGAATCGCACGCAGATTTCCGAGTCGCGACAGAAGCTTCACCCATCCCTACAACCAGAGTGCAGCCCCCTTTTTTTCAGAGAGCCTTCACTCTCCCTGTAGGAGTAGATAACCCAAGCTCTCGTTTCAAGCCCTGGATTGTGTGTGCGTAAGCGTGTCAGCACATCCACCTTATTTCCAGGTTTCCCCGGAATCCGGCAGATGGCACCATGTTCCTGATCCAGGCCGATGTCCGCTGTGATGAACACGTCACCACGAAGGTGCCAATTATCAAATCAGACTTCTCCGCCTGAATACAGAAACCCGTTTCCGAAGCTAGCTCCAGTAGACGATTCTCGCAGTTTTTACAGTCTTCGCTGGTCATCCAACTATCAGCTTACCCTATCCTGACCTTTTCCGAGGAGGTGGCTGCCTCTCTATAAGAGGGCTGCTTCTTTCGACACCTTGCGGTCACTTGGATCTCCTTCTCGGGGGAAGGGGTTTGGTTGCGTGATGTGCCCACCTCCGAGGAGCGGTTTTTGGCTATCTTCGCCTTCTGGCCTATGCTTTGATCCTTCCGGGACCCCAAATCTGCCATTAAACTCCGATTTCCCACCGCCCCTCTGGAGAGGGTGGCATTACATACTCTCTCCCTAGCGAGGTTATCCTTGGCGGCGGCGGCGGTTTCCCGTTTACGGGAGCTTTTACCGTTTTCGGTTAGAGCTCCTGCTCCCTTCGGACGCCGCTCTGAGAGAGTCTTGTTCGAGGACTGCTAGAAACCTGGAAGCTTCCGGCCCCGTCATTACTGAGAGCTGGCGGCGCATGCCGAAAGTGCTGGCATGATTGTGCCTCCAGCAGTAACCTGGAGGGGCCCGCCGGAAAGAGAGTCTGATCGATTTCGGTAGGAGATACCTCCGTCCACCTTACCCTCTTACCTGGTTCCTTTACAGGTTTAGGCTCAACTATTGCACGATTGGGTTTGTCAGCCTCTTTGCACAATTTCCTTTCCTCTTTCTTATGCTTAGTCCGACCAAGTGGTCAGACAGTGAACCGCAAGAGTCGGTTTGAAATGAGTGGTGGGGCCTCCAAAATACTTGCCCCGGAAGCAGTCAAAAAGATCGCGGGTGGATTTCCGCTGTTGCGGGTGCTACTTGGAGTACTTCAATCCTTAAGGTGGGTCTTAATCCTTTGTGGGTCTTCGAGTCTTAGTTTGAGGTCTACTTAGCCTCCCACCACGACAACGCGCCCAAAGAAAGGAGGTTGGTAATCACAGTCTCTTGAAGTTTTTCACCACCACTCGCAAAAAACAAATAAATCTTGCAGTGCAGACGTTGAATAAAATAGTGAATTTAAGCAAGAAAATAAGTCAGATGCATCTAAAGAAAGATCTAGACAAGCATACATCGCTTTTATTCATTTCAACAAATTTCTCTCCTTTTGTATTTGTCTTTAAGTCAAACTTATAAAAACATATTTAATCCAGGATAAGACTCGTCTTCACTTGTGTAGTATACATATCTACACAGAATCCTTTTACGTTTTTTTCTTGCTGAGACGTGCCACTGTGCGCCTTAAGTCGGCCAGCTCCTTTTGCAATTTTTCTATGTCAGGGCCACTAAAAGAAAACAATAAAATAACCACATGAGTGTGTATATACATTGATTTAAAAGTTATACTGTCAAAGCTCATACTACACCTGGTCTCACGAAAACGTTTTGATGACGAAACATCTGCGTCTGGGTCTAGTGCTGCGAGCGCGCTTCCACCACTTATAACGGAAGATATTTTTAAATTTGGATGAGGTGACCTTATCGGAAGTGTCATAACTCCACTTTTCACTACAGAGCGTACCAAGTTGTCCTTAGGTGTTTCTGATTTCGATAACAACTCATCTGCCTTTGACAATGTTGTGTTCGTTTTCTGTGTTTGTGAATTAGTGAGAAGTGCGTCGTTTGCATTTCTATCTGTCTCTAACATGTTTGCTTCATCGTTCTTTATAGATGAGAGATCAGGACTATCTGCAATCAATAGAGGATCTTTCTCAACAATTTCACCCTCTGCTCTCGCTGTCGGTGTGTTCTGAGAAGTAATAGCAGTGGGCAATCTTTTCGGTCTAAGACTCACTAATTTACTTTCATAGTTCGGATCATTCTGATGTTTGGCAGCCAATGTAGAACTTAAATCGGCTTTGACAATCGAAACTGAACATGGTTTGGTTTGCAAGATCGCATTCGAAATGGGATCAGAGTTGTTTGCAGATTTAATTATGGGTTTCTTTGGTACAATCTGCGACAGTGTCGAAGCAACTGTTTTAGTTGAGGCATCCAGTTTTGTAGGTGCCATTGAGACAGTAACTTTAACTGTTTTAGAAGCTCGAATAGCATTGATTTTTGATGCCGGTCCTATTAACGGTCTGACTTTGAGTTGCACCGGTTCTTTTACTTTGACATTCTTAGAAGCAGATTCCTCTCCTTCTGCGGCTACTGTATTATCAATTTCTGGTATAGTTTTATCTATACCAACTTCTTCCGATTGATCTACATTATTTGTGCTCTTTGGCAGCAATGGAGTAGATTGTGCAAGTGGACGTTGTTGTGTTGTTGGTTTCGTTGGTAGCTTTGGGAGTAAGGTTGGCAACTTTCTCGTTGGTGTTATAGTGACATCCGGGACCATCCTAATCCCTGCAGCCATTGGAGTTTTATGCTTAGGTGATCTTGGCCGAAGCTTTTTCTTTGTCTCCATTTCTGATATGAAAGCCGATTTCCGTTTGAGAATATTTGGACGACTTGCCTGGTTTTCTACGGTTGTATTCGTAGTCAATATTTTCTCTGTACTTGGTGCTGCCTGCACAGCGTTTGGAACAGGGGGCAACACAGAAGTTGATGGTGGAATATTGTTTATCATATTGTTAGTAGATGGTGGTGATACTGGCGCTAAAGTTGATGCAGACGATGACAAAATGGTCGGCGTTCGAGCAGTCGTGTCGACAGCCGAAGGTGTTGACACAGCTATCAGGCCGTCAGTTGAAGATGAAATCGAAGAAGCATTGCTTGTAGAAGATAACTTGCTAGGTTCTAATGTGTTTGGACTGGTAACGTTCACAGTTTCCTTTCTCTGTAATGGTAGCGGAGTAATAGTAATTCCGGGAGGAACTCCCGATAGTACCGCTGGCAAATTTGTAGCTTTTGTAGTTGGTGGTTGCACATGTGTGTATCCTGGTATTTTACTCGGAATAGGCAATGGTACTTGGGGAGCATTTTGTTTTGGGGTTTTATAGGCTTTTCCAATAAGCTTCTTAAGCATTTGCTCGGCACTCAACCTCTGGGAATCTAATAACTTCCGCATAGTCTCCGGCTCGTTGGCTTTAATTTTACGCATTGTTTCTCCGGCACCGTCAACGACAACATAGTTTACAATATGTGCATGTGTATTTGGGACTATGCGAAACACCGACTGTGGCTTTGAAATATTCGATTCGCCTTCCTGGACTCCATTCATAATATCGTTCATTTTAGCAGCTATACCATCGACTTGGAACACAGTGGTGAAACCATTTATCAATATTGGTTGGTTAACAATAAGTGGCTCGGTGATGAATTCTGCCGTTTCGCGTTTTGGAACTAAAGATATCAGTTTGGGAGCCGAACACTCTGGATTGTCGCATGATCTTTCAAATGGCGAATCTGTATTTGATGGTGGTGCGGCATTAACATCAGGCGCCGCATTAGCATCAGGTGTGGCAATAACATCAGGCGCCGTATTAGCATCAGGCACGACGCTTGTAATGTCGTTATCATCCGACAGATCAACTACCATTCTATTCGCCATAGGCATTGCGAACAAATTACTACCTGAAATAGTTAGTACACTAGTCCTTTGTAAATTATTTCACAATATTTACGTTTATAATGCAAAATATTCGAATCAAATCACAAGAATTCTTCTGCAAAACAGATATTTGACAACTGCGGAAAACCCAAGCGACAAGTCAAAGCTAATGTGACATATCATAATGACATTTGATATAAGGTATGTGTTCACAAAGTACACTTGTTTTATTTAATTCGTTTGGGTCTAATATACATATTTAATTGTTTTTCTGTTTACACTATAAATTTTCTTCCGAAATAATTTTAGCTCTACCTCTATGTAAGTGGTATAAATGTAGAGTTCTTTTAAACACATTTTCTTAAAGCTTCCAGAACAATCTGTTCGAATCGAAAGTCAACACTATGTGCTATACAACACTTACTTACATGAAAATTGCTCAACTTGTCGTAGTACGGAGGCTTCGTACAAGTAATGACTCTCGTCAAGCCGTCTCTAGATGAAACCCGAAGCCAAGAAGCAATTACTGGCTCTTCCTCTTCCTTCGTACCCATCACTCCCTCATTCCCTTTACTCTAAGGTCAAACAGTTTACGCCGATGGATGCATACCCAAGAGGGTGCTTGGCTACTAGTATGCGAACTTCGAATACCGGGCGACCTCCTATTTCATTAAAGCCTTCCTGCAGTGTCTCGAGCTCTGTTGTAGGTGACCGTACTTCCACCCGAGGCAATCGATTTCTCGTGCTTACTAGAACTCGGCCTTTCGCAGACCACAACTTGGTGAATTTTGCGTCGTGAGTTGGGCCTGCACCTATACAATATTCAACTGAGCCAGGAGCTGAAGATTAAGGACTTAAGACAATGACGTGTGTTCGCTGAATGGAACTGACCCTAATTTTCATCGGAAAATCAAAAATCATCTTCAGGGATGAGGCCCATTTCTGGATGAATGGGTAGATACGTCAATAAACAAAATTGTCGGATTTGAGACGATACCAATCCACATGAGATTCAAGAGCGTCCAATGCATCCCGAAAAAGTCACTGCTTTGTGCCGATTTTTTGGCTAACGGCGTCATCGGTTCATATTTCTTTGAGAACGACGTTGGCCAGATGGTGCTAGGTGTCACGCAGCTCGCGCCACATTGGAAATTCTGCACGAGCGATTCGAGAGCATGGTCATCTCACTTGGAAGTGATGTGAACTGTTCACGGGTGATATGAACTGCCCACTGGCTTTTCATGACAATTATACTACAGGGAGATTTTGTCTGTACCCCGCTGAGGAGAAGCACCGTAAAAAACACGTTCGATAACATGGCTGTGTAGTCGGGATTCGATCCCGTGTCATCAGTGTCAGAGCCTTAACTACCTCGAAATTTTAACTGTCAACCGTTATATTTTGTCTAAGGTGGTGAGCGACGGATCGGTTTCTGCTTGACAGCATCTACCTTGTTTATCCTCGTGGACTTGCTCCTGCTCCTCAATCGCCGTGAAAACCTTTACAGCGTCGCGCTGAGACCGCGCGATGATGTCAATATCATCCGCGTATTCTAGCAGCTGGACAGACTTGTAGAAGATACTGCCTTCCCTGTCGATGCCTGCTCGTCGCACTATCTGCTCCAGTACCAAATTGAAGAAGACAAACGACGGTGCATCTCCTTGCTGAAATCCGGTGCATATTTGAAACGATTCAGAGATCCTAGAACCGAATTGTACGGTGCATCACGTATTTTTTTGCGTGGCGCGACGCAGCCGGATCTGTTTACCTGGGATCCCAAATTCGGCCATCACACCAAACAGTTCTTTGCGATGAATGCTGTCATCTTCTTCTTTGATGGCGTAACAGCCCATGAAGGACTAGAGCCAAGCTTCTCTCAATCACCTATGTTGTGTGTGATTTATTATTCTGAACAGCGTGAGTCGAGAAGCTTTTTCACGGCAAGTATGTACACTACGGGGGGGTTTGCCAGTACCCTGCCGAGGAGGAACGCCGCGAAATATCCATTCGATGGCGTTGGTGTTATCGGGATCCGAACTCGCTCATCTTGCGTCAGAGTCCAGCACGCTAACCACTGCGCCACGGCGTCCTCTGTCATATGCTATCATACGTAGCGTTAAATTCGATATAAGAGGTGGTATGTATCGATTTGAAGCTCGCTTTTTTTTCCAGGATTTGTCGAAGTGTGAATATTTGGTCTATAGTCAATTTGTAGGGCCGGAGGCCGCATTGGTAGCTACCGCTCACACAGTACGTTGGACAGAATCTTTTATGCGGCATTAAGCAGGGGTATACCTCTACTGCTCTTACAAGAGTGAGGATCGCCTTTTTTATGGATGGGGCAAATAGAGCTGATATTCCAGTCGTGGGCGTGCTTTTACCTTCCAAGATCCTACAGATGATCTGGTGCATGCTCCCTATGAGAACATCGCAGCTAGCCCTGAAGAGCTCTGATGGCAAGCCATCTGATCCTGCTGCCTTGATGTTCTTTTGAATAGCTGTGCCGCCTTCTTCGATGCTGGGTGGGGGGACTACTTCAGCGGTTAGAGTTGGAATTTCCTTAGTCCCTACCACTCTCATCGTCATGCTCCTTTCTTGAAGCGTATTACAAGGCTTTTTGCTTTCTTATAAAAGACCCGTATTTTATGCTTGTCCCAAGACTCCTCGATATGCTTGAACTGGGAGGCCGCAAAGATTATTTTTTTTAGTCGCAGCAGTTTTTTTTCCTCTAATCTTCTGGCTCGGTACTCCACTCGCGTTGCCCTGAGCATCATCGGTGTCTGCGCTCTTCCGAACACACTCGCTATCATACCACTGGTTTCTTGTCGGGGGCGGTAGGTAGCTTAAGGTGTTCTCGGTTACTTCCTGAATGGCTGAGCGGCAATGCAGCTACATATTGCTGACATTTGTGTTAACGTAGGCATACCGGATGGCCTTTCGCTCAGTTGCTCCCTGTAGACTCTAGTAACCCCGGGTGTGCTCAGGCGTCCAATGTCGTATCTCCTCCTGGTGGGCTGGTGAAGCTTCTTGACATTGCACAGTTGAGCTCTGAATCTTACTATTACGAGGAAGTGGTCAGAGTCGGTGTTTGCCCCCCTGAATGTTCGCACATCCAGGATGTTTGACGAGTGTCTTGCGTCAACGAGCACGGTTGATTTGGTTGGCGGTTCGACCATCCGAAGATCGCCAGGTTGATATGTGGATTCGCTTGCGGGGAAATTTTGTGCTACTTACCGCATTATGAGCTTTCGCAAAGTCCGTGGGTCGGAATACTTTATCCGTTGTTGTATCGTGGAGGCTGGGCTTTCCGATCACTCCGCCAAAGGTGTTCTTCTCTAACGATTTTGGCATTGAAGTTCTCGAGTACGATTTTAAAATTGTACTCCGGACAAGCGCTGTACAAGAGATCCTAGAAGTCCTCTTTGATGGGATCTTCAGCCTCTTCGGTAGGGGCGTGAGCATATATGAGACTGATGTTGTAAAATTTGCCTTTGATGCAGATCACAGCTAGGCGATCAGCTTCAACCTTAACCAGTCAGTTTGCCATTGACAGTCGTCGCGCGCGTAGTGCGGGCAAAAAAAAAAAAACCGTGAAAGTGCCGAACCGAAAACCGAACACCTGGTCGGCACCAGCGCTGGGCCGTACTCCTGCCTGTCCCTCTTCCCCTCTCGTGACAGTGTTCGCACTCAGCACACACACTGATTGAGTGCTAACGCAACCGACGCGTAGCGGGTCGCGTGTGTTGTCCTTTGTTGGTGGAGCAAATCTTACTGTCGTAAGAGCATAACACCTACGGTAGTTTGTTTTTGCAAATCCGATAGAACTTCACTTAGGCGTCTCTGCTTTAACGGTTTTGTGTCTATACATGTATTGTAGTTTGCATTGATGAGGGATTTCTGTGTGCAGTTCTGCAATATTCGTGGGTTACGGAAGAATTTCTTTGCCACATATATCCATCTCTCTCGCCACAAACCGGCTGTTTTGGCACTTTGTGAAACACAGGTCGATGAAAAGTCTGACCCTTCGGATTTCAGTCTTCCTGGATATAGCTTAGTGCCATTATTCGTTTCTCGCCGTGGTCTCGCCATCTATGTCCGTAGTGATATTGCTTACCAGTTACTTCCACAGTATAGCCAAACATCCACCCCGGAATTTAATTTCATATGGCTTGAATTCATATTCCGTAAGCACTCCATCCACTACCGTTTTCTTTACAGAAGCAGTACGCTTACCCTTGATTTTTTTTTACATGGGTGGGTTGTTGGCCTTCTGTACTACCGCCAATCTGGTCGGGGTCTGTAGCGTCCTCTTATTCACCTCTCAACGGTTGTTATAGAGGCTATCCAGAGGGCGCCGCGAGAAGGCAGGATGTCAACTTGACCCGGACATTGAAACAGGGAACGCTGCTGGCATCTCGCCAGGTTGAGAGCAATCATCAACTTAACCCTGTATGTCCGAGCCCATGCCCTTCACACAACCGTATAATTTAGGTGCACTGAATTCTTCCGCCTTGGTAGTTTGAATTAAAAACTTCGTGCCTCAGCAAATTATAAAAATTCTCTAGACAACAATTGACTCACTGTATACACAAAACACAAAATCCACCTGTTGCTATTATTTTCAACTTTTCTATCTCTCGACTATCGCTGTTTCCCTCTATCAGCTGACGCAGAAATGTCAACAATTACAACGTGCTCCAGTGCCAGTGACATTTCAACAGAAATGTCAAAAAGTCCCTGCACTGGTGGAAGGAATTAACTTCCTTCCGAAATTGGTTTACCTTTTTTCATTCCTAACATCACTCGAAGAAATGAACCAAACCGCTTAACATTTGTTATTTAAGAGGGATTAAAAAAGGAATATTTCTATTTATTCATTTTTAAGAGCAAACGTGAGACGTAGCAATAATGAATTCTCTTAACTTAAGGGTATCATCGGTAAAGACCGGTGAAAATACGAGGAAAAACTCTGAAATACGGACTTCACTTGTGCCTTTGCCAAAGTGCTATGAGACAAGTAAGGCGCGATCACTAACATATATGCCAGACATTAAATACGGCATCATTTGTTCTAGGCGAGGAAACCTACTGTTTGCAATTGAAAAAAGCTACAAGTATTCCAGAGCAAGTATCGGCGGTGAAGAACGTATGTAGATGATGTTTACTGGTGTGTTGAAAATACATATTTTCGTTACAGATTTTCAAAAATATTGGAAGCAATGCTGGTGTACTGCGGTTCCTCACAGATTTCTATTTCTATACTCCACTCAAGCATCCAGTAAGAAGTCAAATAACAAAGTAAGTTACCGAATGTATTGAGCACGTGATATTGATTTTTGTTTTCTTCTTCAATCACTCAAGGTTATTGCTTACAGCCGCTCGATTGGAAACTGGGGGAATTGACGAAGGGAGGATTATTGAGTCTCTTGCGGCTTCTTTGTGTTGTTTGATAGAAGAAACAAAATCGTCAACTGAAAGTTCAAAATGGAATTTAACTATTTCGTCGTTGTCGGGCTGTTTTGAGAATTTTCGATGCGGCTTAAAAGCGCTTGAAACGAATATACAAATTGTATTTCCATTTCTAAGCAGTTCAGTGCAACGTTATTTAACTGAATTAAGGTAGGTAGGGCAGGTAATCTGTATCACCTGTATTATTGCTAACATTTTGAGAGTAGTTTCTCGGTCAGCACTTCAGTTTTTAGTTTAATAATCGTGCAGCTCGTTTGTAGCTTTTCTCCAAGATGAAGATTTACCCGATTGGCTGACTCAGTAACCACTGGAAATAAAAGCCAGAAATGAGTGAGCAATTTATTGTTTTTACGTGGCAGCTGCACTATGGCCTCAGACGATATTGCCATTGCACGCAGGTCCTGAGACCAATAATTCTGTTTAGTATTATATGTATATTGGTGGGTATTGCACTCTCTGAAAACGAGTTAAGACTTCGCCAGTCTTTTGTGTTGCGACGTTGTTTCAAAGTAGTCAATCTTGTTTTTTTTTTTTTTGGGGGAACAATATTCGTCACTGCTTTTGACGCATGCCTAGAAGAAACTCGTTTGTTACCGAATTGTCTATATACATACCTCTAGAAGCTCGTCGGGTTGTAACGCCACCAAAGAAGGAGAAGCTCGTTTAATGTGGCGTATTTTAGTTTCCCTACATACGTTTGTTGGAACAATCCTGTAACTGTATTTTGTCTAAGAAAAGTGTTTGATGATAAGCTCGTCTGGGTACCATGGCTGTTCTGTAAATTGGATCTTAAGTGTTTATGTCCAGTGTTAGCAAAACGTGACAAATTTGTTCTTGCTTCTTCGAATAGCTAGTTAATTTCAATTTCCTATGACACTACTGTTTCTGTACCTTGTTCGTAAATCTTACTGGCAGAGTTATCCTTCTTATTCTTCTTCGGCGCTACAGTTCATGGCGAGCCTGGGCCTCCTTTAAAAAATCTCCCCAGCTGGCACGGTCTTTCGTCAGCAGTCTGCAGTGCCACACACCTAATTGGTTGACGTCCTCTTCCACCTGCGGCGCCACCTTAAATTTGACTGTTGACTGTTGACTGTTGGATTCAAAGACCTTCCGGACCAGAGCTGTGATTTCCATGCGCTCTACATGGACCTAGACATCTTAGGCGTTGGATCCGCAGACGCCGTGCTACGTTCAAGTCGCTGTACAACCCGTACAATTCACTGTTGAGTCTTCTCCTCCACTTCCCATTTTTGCAGGTCGGTCCGAAAATCGTACGCAGAATTTTTCTCTCAAAACGACCAAGGGCCTCCTCATCCGCTTTCGATAAGGTCCATGTTTCTGCGCCATAGAGCAGGACCAGGATGATAAGGGTCTTGTATTGGTCACATTGATTTTCCGAGAGAGGGCTCTGCTTCTCAATTGCCAAATGCAAGAATGATTCTGCGTTTGATTTCGGCACTGATGTCCTTGCTGCATGTCACTGCGGAGCCTAGATAGATGAAGTCCTTGACTACCTCGAAATTATACCTGCCAATATGTGCGCCCTGGCCAAGACACCGGTGGTTCGTGTATATATTTCGTCTTGCCCTCATGTACCGCCAGTCCTATTTTAGCCGCTTCCGCCTCAATGGTCGTAAAGCTTCAATGACATTTCGATGACTTCGTGCAATTATGTCAATGTCTTGAAAAATATGGTGCCCCTCGTATTGACCAGTGAGTTTTGCACGATCCTTTCCAGGACGATGTTGAAAAAGTCACACGATAGCGTGTCGCCTTGTCTAAAACCTTTTTTGACATAAAAGTTATCGGTCAAGTCGCTTCCGACACAATCCTGCATAATCTGACAAGTTTGGCAGGGATTTCAGAACTGGACATAGCGTTGTATAGCTTGTCTATATGTACGCTATCGTGTGCGGCCTTAAAGTCGACAAACAGATGGTGGGTCCCGAACTGGAACTCGTTGGTTTTTTCCAGGATCTTCCGCAGTATAAATAACTGATCGATAGTGGACTTCCCGGGCCTGGAACCACACTGATATGAATCAATCAGTTTACTAACGAATGGTTTCAGGCGTTCATACAGTGCAGCAGAGAATATTTTATAAGCGATGTTGAGGATACGTATACCTCTGCACTTGGCGCAGACAAAGTGGTCTCCATTCTTGTGGATCGAGGAAACGATACTAAGAATCCATTCATCGGGCATGCATTTCTCTGACCATACCTTACAGATGAGCTGGTGCATGCTCCCAACCAGGTCCTTTTCAGCTGACTTAAAGAGCTCGGCAGGTGTATTCCATCAGCTCCAGCAGCTGTGTTGGACTTAAGCTTAGAAAAAGCATTCTTAACTTCGTCTAGGTCAGGGGGACTATCATCGTCCGTTGTGAGTGGGTCATTCTGTCTGACCGCGGGATCTGTTTCGTCATCGCCGTTATGCAGCCTTCAGAAGTAGTCTTTCCAAATTTTTAGTACCGACTACTACTAGGTTTCCATTTTCGTCCCTGCCGGCTTCCGTTCTGACTATATCCGTGGCATGTTTATTTTATTCGTTGATAAAACCTCCGACCGTCATTCCTGCGATAGCATCTCTTCGATCGCGAGCTTCTCATGCTCTCTTATGCTTCTCTCTCCTCTTCTGCTCCTAACGCTCACGAGTAGCTCTCGTCCTTCTGTGCAGCGCCTCTTGATAGACTTGCTGCTTGGCTGCGTGTGCCCTACTACACTTGTCGTCAAACCATGGGTTTCTAGTTGGTGGCGTTTTGAAACCCAGTACCTCAGAAGCAGCCTCTCTAAGGCTTTTTGAAAACAGGTTAATTTGTGTTGTACAGTCTGAGCAGGTGTTGGAAGGTTTTCCGAGAGCTTGGGAGAGACGCGATTATCATAGGTTCTGTCGGGCTCTTGCGATTGTAGCATTGCAACGTCGTATGCCGCTGGCTTTACTCGATTTTTCTGGGCCAGGCATATTCGTAGTCGCAACCTGGCTGCCACAAGATAGTGGTCCGAGTTGATGTTGGCTCCTCTGAAATTTCGTACATCCAGAATATCGGATGCATGCCTGCCATCAATCGCATTGTGGTCAATCTGGTTGACGATTAATTGATCCGTAGATCGCCAAGTGCCTTTATAGATGTTGAGGTGTGGGAAACGTGTGCTAGCAACTAGAAGATTTCGCCCCGTTGCGAATTCTATCAGCCTAAATCCATTTTCGGATGTGGTGGTTGTAGGCTGTGCTTGCCAATGAAAAGCGAAGCCTATCAAAAGCAACTTTCTTGTCCAGTTTTGCGTTAAATTATCCCAGTACGATTTGGACATTGGGCCTATGTTCTATCTAGGAGGTCATAGAATTCGTCTTTTTTAGCATCATCCTAGTCCTCGGTAGGGGCGTGAGCGTGGGCGCAACTTAGGCTGATGTAGGCGAATCTACCCTTAATGCGGATTGTTATGAGGCCTTCGCTTACAAACCGGAAGCTCAAGACTTTTTGCCTAAGTCTACCTCTAAAAACAAATCCACATCCGAATAAGCGTTGCTTTCTCTCCTTGTAGCAGTCGTCGTAGTATGGCTTGCCGGGCCATAGCCTGACCGATACTTATCGTGTTTTGTGGCGCAGGAAACTCGCCATTCACCCCTTTCCGTTCGCGATTTTAAATAGAAATCCCCAGGTGGCACCACGAGGAGGTGAAAATAGGGCTTACTAACAGAGCTGCTAGATGTTCGGCTCCAGTGGCTTCTACTCGCTATTTTACGGGTCAGCGCATGTCGAGGCCTTTGTTAGTCGTTTACCACCCTCTTTAGAAATTCGAAAATGTTAATTTGCAACTTGAGTTCTTATTTTCTATTTCTTTTTCTAGTGTCCTCAGTTCCCCTTCCGTGCGGAATGAATATTACCTTTATGTACACAATTCAATTAGGCTCACCCTCTCATGTGTCCAGGAATTTCCCGAGCACCTAAAACTCCACTTTTCGGAACAATTAAAAGGTCTAAGCACGATCTGTAAACAGATTATAAATGATGATGAGATTCCAATGGATCCACGAACCAATTCCGGTATCCTAATGGCGTACATCGCGAAAATTTCCGACACCTACGAGAGTTTTATACACGAAGCTAAACTAGCCAAACATCCGAATGAAATAGCACTTTGTGTGGGAATTGTAAATACTTTCGATTACCACGATTTTGTGCAACTATCCAAAGATATTCGAGACATTTGCACGAAAATAGATGACATTGCAAATGGCAATTCGACAGTGCCTACAATTTTACTCTGTGCTGCACGATCTTTCTATCAAATATCGAAAATTTTGCTTGGCTTTGATCTACGAAACAATGAAATGAACGAGGATTCTAAATTGATATTAAGGAAACTTTTAATTTTTGCCTTTTGCTACCTGGAGCATCATATGGATAGTGTAAGACATCTTTGCAAGGACTTGCTAAGGAACGTAATTGCGCTTAGTAAGAAAATTTCATTTGAATATTTACTTCAAAAGATATTCGATGCGTGCAACTCGGAAAGACTGTCGTTATCGATGAAATGTGTCGTTCTTCTGCAAGCAGTTCAAATCCTTGGCAGTCAGGATATTATAGACAATTGCAAAGGATTGTTCGACGTAGTCTTTGCTGAAAATCTCGGACGTGATTTTATTGTGAACAATTTGTTCGAAGGACTTATGGCTTCCAGTCATAAGGAGATTGATTTTGATTCATGGGTGAATCTGTGGATTTCTTATTTATTAAATATTGCAGCAAAAAATGATTCACGACTACCCGATGTCGAGATTCTTATTGTGAAAGCTGTCAAATGTGAACCGCGAATCGTACAGCATGTTATTAATCATACCAGTGAGATTCCGATTAGCACGAAACTCTCAGCTTTATGGGCTGTCCGTAAGAGTGGAATCAAAATAGAAAATTTCAACGAAATCATGAAGAACTTTTCGAAAAACCTTTTACTCTCGATTTTATCAAATTGTGACGACACCCGTGTTATGGCCTTACGACTACTAGTAGAAACACATAAAACAACAGAACTACTAACCGATCTTGAATGCGAACATATCTTGTTGTTTTTAGAATACAATTCCAATTGCCAAAGTCCAGCAACAAGGCAAAAAATACTTACTCTCCTGGGTAAAGCATTAATTCGCTGCGAATTGAATTTAGTTAAGGTACTCAAAGATCCTTCTAGTGCGGAGAAATCACTTTACACACAATTTATTTCGGATTTTATAAAGATCCTTATTGACAATTTATTCCCGGGTGCGAATTTCAGTCGCCGATCCGTGTCTCTACAGCTACTCGAAATTTGTGTACGAATTTTAATTAATTGTGATTTAAATCTGGATATCTTCCTGCCAAAAAACACCGTCCAAACGATTTCGGAAGCTATTTGTGATTCCTATGAGGCCAATAAAGAATTGGCTGTAGCGATACTAAAGCTAATCGAGGATAAATTAGGCTACAGAGTAATTGAAATGGATTTAATGAATGAGATTAAGGCAATGCTAATAAGCGTACGTCCTACCGACTCGGTAACTGGCGCTTATCGATTAGAGTTCTATTGCAACAAATGTAAGCCCGATGATTTTGGTAAATTCGAATTGACTCAATATTGCCCAGTATATTACTGTGCACTACGATGGGCACTGAATATTCTAAAAGACGGTCTGCGTTTAGGTAAGGAATCAATTCTATTAGCAGCCAAATCGAATCCATTGTACGGAGTGCTTTTTGCCGTAAAACACTTACTTAAACGATTGGATTTCCAATATTTTTCGAAGGATATCGCTTGGCGAATTCTCGTTGCGGAAGTCATTGTAATTTGTAAAGAGCTAACAACGGTTGTAGGACCAGTGGTAAACAATTCCTCACCTGAAGGTCATCTTCCTAACGATTTTGGTGAACTGCCAGAGTATTTACAAAATATCAAGGAGCAAGGAAACACTCCACATAAAATACTTTCTTCGAAAACTAAGGATAATCAGGATAATTGTAAAACAACGCCACAGATGGTTTTACTCTGTGCCTGGCGGACGGTTAAGGAAGTGTCCTTGATACTCGGAGAGATTGTCTTACGTTCGCCAATTCAGTACAGTAAAGTAACAGAAAATTTCCTTGTTACAAAGGAACAAATCCTTGAGATTGGAGAGCACTTTAAGTTACTTCTCTTCGAGACGAAACATCGCGGAGCATTCGAACAAGCTTACGTGGGCTTTTCGAAGTTATGCACCAGATTATGGCGCGTTGAAAGTCATGATCTTAATATCCTGCCTATGACGTGGCTGAGGGAATTATTGTCTGTAATATCGAAAGATGAACAAATCAATGAGAAAATTTGTGCCACACGTAGAAGCGCCGGTGTGCCCTTTATGGTTCAAGCCCTTATTACGTCTGAATTACAAGTTGGCACTACAAAATCATTGTTTTTCTGTATGCAACAGCTAATTCAGTTATGCGACAATCAAAATAAAAGTGTGGAGGCTAGAACGCATGCCTTAAATATTCTGCGTGCCCTCTTTCGTTGTACTGATCTGAACGAAGCTATTGGAGAGTTTGCAAGTGATGGCGTAATGTGTGCTATACGTGGCTATGAAGCATCTACGTGGTCGGAAAAGAATTCAGCAACTTTATTATTTTCTTCTTTGATTACTCGAATATTTGGTGTTCAGAGGACAAAAGATTCGGAAAACCTAAGTATTCGGAATAAGATGACGGGAAGGATATTTTTCTTGCGCTATCCCAAACTTTATGACTTTTTCTTAGAAGAATTGAAAAAGGCCAGTGAGTTAATATTAAGTCATAAGAAGGCAAACAAGCTTCATCCTTTACTGTTGCTACTAAGCCGATTATATCCCTCTGCTTTGGAAGGTACCGAATCGAATTTAAAGGTGAACTTCATACTTGCTGGGCCCACTGTATATTATTAAATATTTGTTGTCTTTTGCAGCTTTCTGAGTTTATCCCCTACATTTCAAATTGTTCTGGTTGTCCCGAAATGCAGACTAGGTATTTGGCTGCAAAAGCGATAATTGCATTGATCTCTGTAGATTCATTACCGGTCGCTATCCTGAGAAAATGTGCAGAGATTTTGGTAACTAAGGCACGAATTCAATTGAAATTCGGCACATACTTACTATTTGTGTTTGTACAGGTTTCAGCAGACGATCCGAAATCGATAAATCTTAATGTGTTGCACGGACAGTTCCTACAGGTGGGTAAATATGTTATTCACTGTTTATATTCATTGATTTCTTATTTGAATTTGTAGGTTCTCTTTCTGATTAAGGCTAATAAAAACCAAGACCCAGAATTGATCGGCGACATTAGTTCTACTCTAGTCACCTTTCATCTGAAAACTAAAATAACTAATGCTGTTATTCTAAAAGTGATGCTAGATATCTTTATCGTCATTTTAAACTGGTAAGTAGCAGCATGCCACGTATGCCCATGTCCCTCTCCACAAACCGGCTGTTTTGGCACTTTGTGAAACACAGGTCGATGAAAAGTCTGATCCTTCGGATTTTAGTCTTTCCGGATATAGTGATATAGCCACACATTCATCTCGGTTTCTTATGGCTTAGATTCACACTCCGTAAGCACTCCGTTCCCTACTGTTTTCTTTATAGAAGCCCCAATCTACATAGACAGGTTTGCAACATTTGATGCATTCGACGCACTGTCTGATTCTATCCAAAGAATTGTTTCCTTGTTCCCTCGCACTGAAATCGTTTTAGCGGGCGATTTCAATCTACACAATTCGCGGTGGTTTCGACATTCTGGACAGACAATAACCGAAGGAAATCAAACTACTCAAGTTGTGAATGAGCCGTCGCGTATCCCCGAAGTGCTGGTCATACCGCCAATAAGCTGGACTGGACTGGATCGAAGTATTGTCGCCTCTAGGCTCGTCCAACCACTGCTTGATGTCAGCTAAATTCTCGAACTCCCACCACCCAGTTAAAGAAAAAGCTCCTTAGAGAACATTATGTCTATACGAGGAAACCAACTGGTCGTTGTGCTTCCTCGACAACGACGTGGACGCCGCAACTGATATTATCACAAATATTATCCGAATCGGCATTTTATTCCTAGCAAGGCTAAAAGCACCAGGCCAAAGGATAATCATGATTTGACTTGAGTTGCAAAGAGGCTATTAGGCTCAGGGAGCTAAACTTGCGGGCCTATAAGGCAAGGAGTTCTGAGGAAAACTGGAAAAAAGTACATACGAGCCAAAAATTACTGCAACACCCACATTCGACGGGCTAAATTCCGATTCACCGAACAACTAAGGCGCAAATTCTTCAATGTCCCAAAGGTAGCAAAAGTTTCTGGTTGTTTGTAAAAAGCGTAAAAAACTCACCTACGTCGTCTATACCGACGCTCATCCACAAGACATTCCAGCTGTCACCCCCTTAGACAAAGCCAACCTACTTACTGTCCATTCCGCAGTCAGTTTTCAGCTCCCAGCTTGTACTTCGTCCGGCTGTACTTGAGTGCGTCAATTCCACCATGGGCCTAATCCACTTCACTCGCACAATCGCAAGGGTCCTTAAAGACCTCGACATACACAAATCCGCTGGTCCAGATGGTATTGCCCCAATAGTTCTGAAGAGATATTTTTCTACGCTGGCGACACCGCTGCGTATGGAAACGCTGATTAACCGTCAGCTTATGAAATATCTTAAATCACGGAAACTCTTCAATGACCGTCAGTACGATTTCCGCAGCAACAGATCCACTGGTGATTTGATGGCATATCTCGCCGAAAACTGGAATCACTCGCTTCACCAAGCAGGTGAAAGCAAAATAGTTGCACTGGATATTTCGAAAGCATTTGACAGGGCTTGGCTTGAAGCTCTTTTGTCGAAAATGCGTGCTTTCGGGATCGATGAGTCTTTTCTTCAATGGATTAGAAGCTACCTTTAGAATCGTTCAATTCAAGTTGTTTTGGACGGATTCAAGTCTGACATCCATTTCTTAAATGTTGGTGTTCCCTAGGGCTCCGTCTTGTCTCCAATACTCTTTCTCATTTTTATAAATAATTCCTTGTCTGCCTATTCCAATCCAATTCACTCCTTCGCTGAAATCAGTACCTTTCGCTTCTCATATTCGTTCACTACTTTACGAACCTGCACTTTGGCTGTTGATAGTGAGCGGCAGCGTATGTTACGCTCATTAAATTCCGATATCGACAGCATCACCCAATGGGATAAAAACAATAGAGTGGAATTGAATGCGCCCAAAACACAATGCTGTGTTCCGTCGTTCTTGTATTTCAGAAACCGAAAGTTTTCCATCCTGGGTATGTGTGTTGCTCACAATCTTAATTGGGGCGACCACATATTCAGTGCGAGGAATATATCTCACCCTTAGACCTGGCTACAATCTATAAGACGACGCCCTAAATTAGAGTTTAACGCTTATGTCTGGTCCGGTGCTTCTAAGACCTCATTGCGCCTACTAGATACTTATCAGGCCAGCGATCCATGGAGGATCTGAGCTTGACCTATAGCTGCCTTCCATCCTTGACGGTCCCGGGCACGCTGCTTCTAGTTATCAAGACCAAGATGTCTTACATCCACGATTACTTGGTCTTTATACCGGAGGTTCGGTCTCGAACCAGGAGGCTCGGAGTCGAAGACCCTCTTAGCTGGAGCGTTGACTGGCCGAGCCAGTGTAGTCGACGGATCTTTGCCTTCCGGACTACATCCACAACTTTTTTACAACTCGTAGAGCTCACGGTTCTGTCTTCTTCTCCATTCACCTTCCTCACAGACAGGACCAAATATCCGGCGCAGAATTTTTCTTTCGAAAGAACCCAAAATCAGCTCCGTTGTCCTGCTTATCGTCCAGCTTTTGGCTCCGTACAGCAAGACTGGCAATATGAGCGTTTTGTAAAGCATAACTTTGGTCTTTCGAGTGGACAAGCCGAAGTAGCAGCGGTTGCCAAGGACGATTCTATGCCGGATCTCCACTATGGTGTCATTTGTGGAATTTACGTTTGCCCCGAGGTAGACAAACTTCTTAACTACCTCGAAATTGTAGCTGCCAATTGTTAAATTTCGTCCTAGGTGGTGAGCGACGTTTTGTCGTTTTGTCCTCATTGACCTTAAGACCAAATCGTTTCGCCTGTTCTTCGATCGCCGTGAATTTTTCCACAATGCCACGGCGAGAATACGCAATGATGTCGATATCATTCGCGTGTCCTAGCAGCTGGACGGGCTTGTAAAAGATAGTGCCTTCCCTGTTGACACCTGCCCGTCGCACTATCTGCTCCAGCACCAGGTTGAAGAAGTCACATGACAGCGCATCTCCTTACCGAAATCCGGTGCATGTTTTAAACGGTTCCGAAGTCCTACAACCGAGTTGCCCGGTGTATCGCGTATTTTTTAGCGTGGCGCGACACAACTGGATCAGTTTTCCCGGGATCTCGAATTCGGCCATCGCACCAAACAGTTCTTCAAGATGAATACTGTCGTATGCGGCTTTGAAATCGATGAAAAGATGGTGTGTATCGATTCGAAACTCGTTGGTCTTTTCCAGGATTTGGCGAAGTGTGAAAATTTGGTCTATAGTCGATTTGCCGGGCCGGAAGCCGCACTGGTAGCTGCCGATTAGTGCGGTGCAAAATGGCTTTAGACGTTCACACAATACGCTGGACAGGATCTTGTATGCAACATTGAGCAGGGATATACCTCTATAGTTCTTGCAAGACGTAGGATCGCCTTTTTTGTGGATGGGGCAGCTACTAGATAGATTACAAAATTGTGCGATAAAACAAAAACTGATATGTGACTCCAGCATTACCAAAGCATTAGACTCGCTGGAACATCGCAGGAATGTTTCCTGTTCTATCGTTACTTCCATCAAAAATGCTCTGATGAAATAGGCAGTTGGATTCCGTCCCTTCAACATTTCTCCCGCAACAGACGTCTCTCTAGGAATGCTTACCAATATACCATAAAGCCCGTTTTCGGACGTACCGGCAATTATAAGAAATCCTTCTGTCGGATTCGGTCTTCCGCCCTCAATACAACATGCAAGCATTTAAGATCAATGTCCATCGGCATTTCCTCTATCCCTCTTCTTTTCTACCTTCTGCCCGCACTGTGTCGCCGGCATAATAAGGTTATTAAACCTTGAGTGCGCGCATATTATTAAAAAACAAGAAGTATATAAGTAAGCAATTTATAAAAACAAAAAACATATTGAACTGCCTTGCAGCACAAAAAATCTAGTCCTCCCGCAAGAAACCATTCAGAATTTACTTCATTTCTCGCATCAGAAGCACTTGTATGCACGTGAGCTCTCGTTCTGCTATCCAGTGTTTCGTAAATCATTATACATCTATAATCTACACATGCTACGACTGACCCTAACATTTGGAGCCTTATCAGATTATTTGCTCTCACCTCCTATTACACATGAAAGCGTCTACCTCGAACAGGCCGAAACCTGCCTGAATATCATATTATTAGTATTAAATAAGAAATGTTCACTCACCGATGAGCTACGTGAATATGAACCATCGGATGCGGAAATTGCATTTATGAAGGTTCTACCTGACGATGTGCTCGATCAGTTGCATGAAGAATTAAAGAATAGCAAGGAGCTACATTCCACATTAAAAGAAGTCACGCAAAAATCAAAATTCTATCCGGAATGTGCTATGAAGGCCTATGCGGCCTTAAGTCAATTAGAAATGTTTGATTTCACATTAACACAATTGATTAAGGAATCGAAGAAACATCCAGGTGATGTTAAAAGTCCACTAACATTGTGCGTCGAACGATTGGTGCTCAAGAAAGGTGTTGAATTCAAGACCGCACAATTATGCTTGGAGTATCTTACTGAAATATCGCAGCCATGGAATCCGGATTGTCTGAGGTAATTCCAAATTTGTAATTACATAGCAGTAATATCAAGGTTTTTTCCAGGTTAAAAGCAGCGAAGATCTTATCGCACTTATCCGTTCATTTTACTACAGCTTTAGAAAAGAGAAAGATAAAATTCGTTAAAGAATTTATAAGTCTGATGCTGGCTTTATTGATGGATGACAATTTCTACATTAGAGATTATACGGCGAAGATCGTTTTGAGTATGCCGGATGAGGATCTGGAACTTGGTAAGTAATACTGTAGTAGGAGCTGTGTAGGTAGGTTGGGGTGGCTACCCGACCTGCGGGTCAGGGTATTATTAGCGCATAGGCGCCGTTTTGATGCCACAAAACTCGCGAGACCTAAACGACGTGAAGTTAAGAAAACTGAGAAACTGAGGTTGGCTACCTCTGAGAGGTCGTATTTCAAAAAGGCGCAAAATCTGCTACTTGCGAGTACTGGGCATTCACAGAGAAAATAGTGCAGGGTTTCCTCTGAGTGTTAGACTGAATGCCTATTCTGTCAGAGTGAGTTCCAATAGGTCAGTGGCCATTACTGACTGCCATGATTCTAGTTATATTGGAACGGTGTCTTGATATACTGTATCTAGTTGAATTTGCCCACCTGCGACCGGCTATATTGAAAAAGTGTTGCAGGATGTTGCCTTTGATAAGGTTCAGTGGCAGGCCCACAGTTTCAGTAGGGGAGTTTGAGGCAGGATCTCAGCTTGGTTAACTCATCGGCCCTCTCATTCCGCTCTATGTTGCTGTGTCCTGGAACCCGAAGGAAGCGTTATATCAGTCCAGCTGCCAGCTCGTTTAGTTTCTTTCTTGTATTGATTCACCAGTTTAGGGAAGGTGGTAGCCTTACTAGGGACCTGGTTGTCGCTATAAATTGCGATAGAGGTGTAATTGGGGCGGGCTGCACTGGGGAATTTGGCAGGCTTCTCAGATCGCTAGCGCTTCAGGTTGAACGATGCTCGGGTGAACCGGAAAACGAAATGGGTTTGAGATATTCAGAATATCCCTGATCCTACACCGTGTTCCAGCATAGAATCATCAGTGAAAATCAAAAGTTGGAATTTTACGACTGGGTCGCATATTCTTCTCTGGAAGGAAAGTGAGAGTGCACCACACTATTGAAGTCGTGGTAAGGTGTATTGTAGTCCGTAGGAAGCGAGGTCAAATTTGTTGGCAGAAGTGACAGATCTCTGCCGTGGCCAAGGGGTGGTGATGCAGTAGGGTGTTAAGCACGTCGGAGGGGCATGTTCTCATGGCTCCCGTTATTTCGATGTTGATCTTTGGATCTTGTTAAGTTTGGCGATGTTCTAAGCCTTTCTTAGGGCTGGCCACCAAACTAGGAAGCCATAGGTGAGGATAGGATGAACAATGCTTGTGTACATCCACAGGGTCAGCTTAGGTCTGAGTCCTCACAATTTACCGAAAGTTTCGCTGCAGGCGTAGAAGGCCACACTAGCTGTCTCTACCCGGTTTTCTATATTGAACTTCCAGTTAAGCTTGGGATTTAAGATAACGACTAAAGAATTAGCACTGCGGGAAAGAAATAGGATCGAGTTGTTTAGCCGTAGAGGTTTAAATGGCGGTATTTTGGTTTTGTAGGTAAATAGCAGTAGCTCAGTTTTCTTTGTGTTTATGCTTAGGCCACAGCCTGTAGCCCAAGTGTAAGCTCTGGCTAAGCCCGCTTTGTGATTTCACTAATTACAGAAGGGAACATCCTTGATACTAAAATGACCACGTCGTCCGCATACGCTAACACTTTTATTTCCTTGCTGTCCAGCTCGACTAGGATACTGTTGGGGACTAACAGCCATAAAAGAGGTAAGATAACTCCACCTTGGGGAGTACTAACGGATTTTGTAAAAATAATTTTGCCTAATTGCGATTGGATGAGTCTGGTTTCAAGCATGGAAACTATCCAGTTACTAATGGAACTTTCTGGTCTAATGGCTATTAGGGATTTTTCAATGGATTTGGTGAAAACTTTGTTGACAACGCCTTCGATATCTATAAGTCGCCAGGGGGTGTAGTGTTTAGAGTGGATAGATCTCTCAACAGTTCACACGACGTCGTGAAACGCTGTTTCTGTGGATTTGCTCTCGAGATAGGCATATTGAGAGTTGGAAGGGGAATTTGTTTTTAAGCGCTCGCGAATGTGCAAATCGAGGACACGCTCTAGCATTTTTAGGAGAAAGGATGATAAACTGACGGGGCGGAAATCCTTGTGTCAATCGTGGCCTCTTTTTTCAACTTTTGGAATAAAGACTTTCTCCAGAAGACGGGAACGTAGGTCAAGAGCAAACAGTTTCGGATGATCGTCAGGAACTTGAGAGAGCATTGGTGAAAGGAGGCAAGTCGGGGACGGAGCAAGGTGCAGGCGGTAGAGGCGATCAATGTTGGAATTTGTCAAGAGTGCATCAATGGCAGTGTTCATGGTATTGATGTCCAATTTAAGTTATTCGAAGTTATTCCTGGGGTAAAAGAAGTGTTCATTATTTAATTTGAGGGTCCACCTAGTGCCTTGGTTATCAGTGGCAGTTCTGATAGATTCATATACGTTGGGGAACGATTCTGATTGTCTTTTGATGTCCTGGCGAGACTCGAACTTTAAATCAGTCAGTGAATCAGAGATAGAGGCAAGCTGTGGATTAGAAGAATTTAGTTTACATTCTTCACAAGGGAATTGAATACGTACCTTCCGGTTTCGTGAAAATGTGATTTTGCGCTTCTACTCATTCCGATGACAATGGATTGAAAAATGTTGTCACATGTACGGCTACATTGGCCTACAAAATTAATGGAGGGGCTGGTGCAAGTTGATAAAAGTACATTTATAGCACAGCAAAATTTGTTGTATTGTTTTGCTATTGTAATAGCTTAACGGAGGGCGCCGTGGCGCAGTGGTTAGTGTGTTGGACTCTGGCGCACGATGAGCGAGTTCGGATCCTGATAACACCAACGCCATCGAACGTTTATTTCGCGACGTTCCTCCTCGGCGGGGTACTGGCAAAACCCCCCATAGCAAACTTGCCGTAAAAAAGCTTCTCGACTCACGCCGTTCGGAATCGGCATTAAACTGTAGGTCCCTTTCACCTGTGTGAAAAATAAATCACACACAACATGGGTGATTGAGAGAAGCTTGGCTCTGGTCCTTCATGGGCTGTAACGCCACCAAAGAAGAAGAATAGCTTAACGACTGCGCGAGGTAATGCAAAAGCAGTGGACAATATAAAAGACTTCAGTGGTACGCAAAATGATCTCACAAAACATTCAGCACACGCGGAAAAGCAGGTGGTTTTGATTATTTGAGTTGATGCTATCTTATACGGGGAAATAGATTACTATAACGAAGGGCGGAAGCGTAGGGACAGACCAAGAACGGTAGCCAGTTAAGAACACATCCGAATCATCATGTTCGTGTAACAAACTATCGACCGTATAAAATTGATCCTTGTATACAGTACATGGACAGTTTTGTCTTCATTCATTCTTATGTTCCATTTATCACAACACTCAATAGAATTCACGTCAAGAAGTTCAATGTAAAAACATTTAAAATAACGTATGTACTGTAGACAATTTTAAGCCTTCGTCCCTGTAACGCACAGAAAAACGGCCAGTCTGTTATGTGGCTCTTAAGTATTTTGTAGTATTCTATCGGTCAGCCCTGTTAAGGCTGTAATGTAAGGAATTGTTTGTTTTCGTCTCCGAATGGCGAACATCCAAGAAGTTTTTCCTTAACAATTATACCACAGGGGGACTTGTTGGGACTCATACTCATACGGAACTCATACTCATGCATGCTGGGATTCTGTTCCGGTGTCATTAGCATCAGCGACCAACGCATTATTTATTGCGTACAGTGGGTACTGAACCTATTGAGCAGATCTACTATAAGTGTTAGGCCGGTTATTTTGGGTACTACCCTTGTAAACATCAGCCTGTAGTCTATTTATTATTACAAGTGCTCTTCTCTTATTTAGTAAATACATTTTCTTCAATTTGAATATGTCTTGTCTTCATTTGCAGATAGCGTTCTTTCCACTATGGCACAAAGGCTATTTTTGCAACATACTGCGGATCTATTGAATGCCATGAAAGCCGATGACGATTACATTATTGCGCTGTTCAAAGCAATTGCGGATACACAATCGGCGTCGGCCAACATAGATCCAACTGACGGTAATGCGAGCACAAATAGCAATAGCAACGGTGGAGATATGGAGATATTCGATAAAAATGAGGCAAACGTCTTTGCCGAGCCACTAAAAGCAATATCAGATACAATTGTGATCTACAAGAGTACGTTTGGAAGTCGTCACAAAATAATGAATGTAGTGAATACGTATAAAGTGTGTTAGATTTGTATCTTTGTGTATGCGTATGTGTGTGTATGTATATGTGTTGTATGAATGTGTTTGATAAATCTCTACCCATTGTACAAGGGAATGCAATTCCAAATAATATCAACTTGTGTACGTCAAGTCTTTCATTATTTTCGAATTTATAACAATTATTGTCTGAAGAGAATAAAGAGAATTCTGGTAGAAGAGTATGAAGATGTTTTCCTACTGCTGTTTGAGATCCTTTTCCACGAGTATTAGAGTCTAGTACTTTCAGATCGAAACTATGGACTCAAAGATAGCACAGTGGACTTTCCTTTCGAATTTGTCAAGGTATTTATCATTCATATTTGTTTGCCTTCTAATCACACATAAATACCCGTAAGGTTCGGTTAGCTTTGATCTCCGTACTAATGTTGTTTTACTTATAATGGTCAATGGTATCACCTTCCATCTTAGCTGCTTCTATTTCAATACTTACTGTGTTTGCCTAATCACGTCAATATCGTTTGTCTTTGAGGCTTGTACTAACCGTGGGGGAAGCGAGCAAACAGAGCAAAGAAATTGATCGCGTTAAACGTGGCAAGCGCCGGCTTCGATCTCTGTCTCTGCTCAACTCAAGTTGACATACAGCAGCACGTGGCCTCCCCTGGATAGCTGCCCTGGCATTCGACGGGTCGTGAACCAATGTGTGCGGCGACACCCGATCCCCCTATTCCTGGGGAAATGGGGAAAGGAACCTAGCCCTCCAAGTTGGGGGTTGTGTTTAGGGTTAACATCCCTATCACAGAAAAAATTAATTGTTGCGAAACAACCACAAGCCTCGGATACGGATGGATACATAGCTGATGACCCCTGCAAACTATTAAATGACTTGCGAGTTTTAACCTGGAATGTGAGGTCCCTTAACAGGCAATGAATGGGAGCAAACCCTCAGTTGCTATAAAGTAGATATAACCACACTCCAAGAAGTGCGATGGGATGGACCAGACAAAAGACGGACGAAAAACTACGACATCTACTAAGGGGATCGCTACAAGGAGAACAAACAAAGCTTACTCGGATGCTAATTCGTTATTCGAGGAAGACTCCGACAAAAAGTCTTAAGCTTGCATCAAAGCTTAATTCGAGTGCATTAACATAATATGCGTTCACGCCCCAACCGAAGAAAAGGACAATCGACTTAAAGATGACTTCTACGATCTACTACACAGAACCTCTGCCCAATGTCCCAGCTGTGATATCAAAATTGTACTAGGAGTCTTTAACGCTAAGCTGGGTAAGGAAAGCATCTTTGAACAAGTCATCGACAAACGCAGCCTACACAACACCACATCCGATAACGGACACGGGCTGATTGATGTTGCTACGGGTCGAGGTCTCCTTCTAGCCACTATACGCTTCCCGCACCTCCATATACACAAAGGCACCTGGCGGTCGCCAGGTCAATCAATCAGTGACCAGATTGATCACATCGCGATCGACGTCGGACACTCCTCCACTGTTCTTGATGTTCGAACTTTCCGAGGAGCTAACATTGACTTGGACCATTATCTTGTAGCAGCTAAGATGCGCCTACGGATATCACAGACGCAGCGGAGTGGAGTAAGAATACAAAGATATGACGTCCGAAAACTACTGTCGCCAGAAACCGCTTTTGCCGATCGCCTCTCCCTTAAGCTCTCTCATCAACCTCAACCCTCCATCCAGTCAATAGAACAACAATGAAAACTTTGCGAACAAGCCCTGAAAAGTTTTGGGCTCGATGACGAGAGCAGGGGAATTCACAGAGCGAAGCAGGATGCATATAAATCCTCGTTGCATAGAAAAACAGGAGCAGCTCGTGAGCTCTACAAGTTAAAAAGAAGGGAGGAGCATAAGCTTCTCAGAAGAAAGAAGAAAGAGCACGATAAGCGCGCGTTTAAGGATTTGGAGAGGTGTTACTGCAGACGTGACGTTCGAAAGTTTCATCAACAAATAAAGCAAACATGCCAACGTTATAATGCCGAAACGGAAGCCTATAGGGATGAGAACGGAAACCTAGTAGTAGAATCGCAATCGATGCTGAGAATATTGAAAAACTACTTCTGCAGACTGTATAACGAGGATGTTAGTCAATATACCGCTGTACGCCTGAAGCCTTTTGTAAATAGGCTGATAGGTCCTTATCAGTGTGGATTCAAGCCAGGAAAGTCCACCATCGACCAAATCTTCACACTACGGCAGATCCTGGAAAAAAACAGTGAATTTCAAGCCGACAGTGTAATTAGAGACGAGCTATACAACGCCATGTCTTTCTTTGACATCCCTGCTAGACTCGTCAGGCTATGCAGGATGACTTTGGAGAATGCTTGCTACTCCATCCGAATTCCGACGTCTTGACCATAGATAAATGAACAAGATGGAAAACCGTCGTACGTCTGCCCTATGATCCCCGCAGGGGTTGGTTGTTGCTTTTGTAATACACACCGATACTGTACGTGTTATTCTCCGTTTAAAAACGACGCTTTTGACTAACACTATGATAGTCTCAAGACGTCAATGTGTAGAGTCAAGACCATAGATAAATGCATAAGCGCCGTTCACACCATACGATTTTTTTGACAATCAAAAGTACGTAGCGTTCACACCAAGGATAAAGAATGAGATACCAATCTTTTGGCTTTGATAGGCATTTTGACAACTAGCCCCTACAAACGCGTTGTGTTTGACGGCGTCTTGACCATGTCATTCTGCTTTGTTCCGACGTCTTGACTCTTAAGTCAAAAGCGTCGTTTTTAAAGCGGCCTCTAGACGCTCAATGTTATTGTGCAGTCAAAAACGTGGGTTAGTCAAAAACGTCGTTTTTAAACGGAGAATAACACGTATAGTATCGATGTGCATTACAAAAGCAACAACCAACCCTTGCGGTATCACAGGGCAGACGTAAAGGTTTTCCATCTTGTTCATTTATCTATGGTCGAACGTTCGACTGCCGTCGAACTCCCAGGCGAACTAAGCTAATCGAGGTATTACGTATTGCGAATCTATTAATTCACCTGAAGTTCACCCAAATTCACTCGCCGACAATTGCCTGACTCAGCACTTTGACAGATTGCACCTACAAACGCGTTGCGGTTTGACGGCGTCTTGATGCCTGTTTCACAATGCTACTACACGGCGCGGCGACAGCGCAACTACAAACGCCGTAGCTGTCAAATCCATATTCATTCAATGGAATTATAGGGAGTAAGTTACATAGGAACTACGTGACTATCGGTGTGTATTACAAAAGCAACAACCAATCCCTGCGTAGATCAACGGGCAGACGTACGAAAGATTGGTAGCTCATTGTTTATTCCTGACTGCAAGTCGATACGATGTGTAGTAAAAGATTTGTTGAGTAATAGCAAATGTTCGCCTCCCAGTCCCCAACTTTTTGTGTTCGACTGAATTTGACATAAGAAACTGCAATCCAGTCGAATGTTCGCCAACGGTAATATGGTGAAATCACAGTTCGCCGAAATTGTGACATTTGAGTCGAATGTCATCTGCGCGATTCGCAAACGGTAATACGAATTTGTGTAGTTCGACTCGCGAACGGTAATACATATGTACGGTCAGTCACAAAAGGGTACATATAGCCCTGAAAAGTGCTAGATCAATGCTTATAGACAAAATTCCAATATTATTTATTCATTCCAATATTATTTTCACAGTCTTTGAAAAAAAGTTCAAGATAACATACCCTGAAAGATAGACCTGGCCCCGACAAACGCAACCTGGTCCCAACAGTTGCAACACTTTTACCCAAATTTTTCGAAATTTCACCATAACTTTTTTTCCACCTCTAAGTTGTAAAATTAAGTTTCTAACATCCATGGGTATTTGTCTTCTGCCTTCCATTTTCACGAACTTTTGCGCAAACGGATGCGGTATTTGCGACAAATGAAACGCAACTAAGTTTTAATGAAGAATTCGCATTTGCTGGAAAAAAAAATAGCGTACTTTGTCCCGTCGACTAGGATATTCGTCTGGAACACAGCTGTATGTAGACTTTCGTGAGTTGTTTTTAGGGTTCCATACCCAAAGGTAAAACGGAACCCTATTACTAAGCCTTCGCTGTCCGTCCGTCTGTCTGTCACCAGGCTGTATCTCATGAACCGTGATAGTTAGGGAGTTGAAATACTAAAAACAGAACAAAATGAATATTTAAGGGGGCTCCCATACAACAGACATGATTTTCTACCAAAAAATCCCCTTGGTCACATACTGAACTAAGGTTAGTCGACAATATCCCATAAACAGTAGTAAGCTTCCCAGTTTTGATCTCGTTTGTGTCTTTGATGAATTAATCCTAGCTGCAAACCTTTTTCCCATATTTCCCATTATTGTTATTCACCTTTTGACATCGTTGCTGTCAAGTAAGATAATTGATTTGAATTCAATGGACACTTTGATGATCAACTATATCTCATCATGAAGATAGTACATACATAGTCTCCTTTATATTTATATATACAGATGGTACGGAACCCTTCGTGCGCGAGTCCGACTCGCACTTGGCCGGTTTTTTGTTTTTTTATTTTTTTCGTTGAATTATTCCGAGAAAAGGACTTGTTTTTGTTTTAAATCATGTTTTTGAACAATAATACGTTATTTGATAAATAATATTGGAATTTTGTCTATAAGTATTGATCTAGCAGGGCTATATGTAGACTTTCGTGACCGACTGTATGTATGTCCAAGCACACAATTACTCATCTGGCTTTGTGTCATCGAATTTCCATTCTCTAGATCATTTTAAGTGAGGGCGCCGTGGTTGTGTTGGACTATGAGACACGATGAGCGAGTTCGGATCCCGATACCACCAACGCCATCGAATGTTTATTACAGTTGCCATGGAAAAGCTTCTCAACTCACGCCGTTCTGAATCGGCATTAAACTGTAGGTCCCTTTCACCTATGTGAAAAAAAAATCACACACAACATGGGAGATTGAGAAGAAAGAAAGATCATTTTGCGTGGACAGATGTTCAAATCACATGAGGCTGTAAAGCACCTTCTTCAGTTATCGACTAAGGACATATCCTTCATACGACCAATGATGCGCACATCGAAAAATGGCAAAAGGTCATCTTTAGAAAACCTTCTCGGACAACCAAATACATAGTTCCATTACATTCACATCATTTACAATCGAGAACAAATTAACGTATATCTTAGGTTTATTTTTTATTTTTCTCTTTATAAAATAACTTAATATCAGGTTGTATCTACTATAATAAAAAAAAGAACAAAACAAACAAAAAATGTGATGATTGTTTTCTTTACATTCATTATCACATTTAGTATATGTACGAGTATTTACTAAGAGAGCAAACATAACATTGGGATATTATGTGTACACATTCAACCTAGTAAACACGACTGTGAAATTGCGTTGAAGAATAAATGTTCACATAAAAGCTATTTTCCTTCTTTTTTTGTATATAGTCTAATCAATCTTAGCCCTTTCGACACATGAACAAGCATCGCAGACACGAACCTGTGATGTCCATCCTCGTTCAGGAACGGGTCGACGTGTTTTCGAACAATTTGCGCACACCGCTTGTCCACATGCCCGGCAATGATGTCGTCTACAATCGCCTGTATGTTTGTGGTTTATTGTGCCCTGTGCCTTTGCATTTTCCAATTCTTCAGCCGTTCCGAATGGTGTTTTGCATAAAGAGCAGTCTGGCGATTCCGAGTCAGGTACCCAATATGAAGGACGTGCAGTGTCTTTTATCAAGTCTACAAATATTACGACGTATTAGCACAGTTTGTTTTCATTCATCTCTACGGGTTTGATAATGAAACGGTCTCACCTTTTGGATATTCTAAAACCGAAGTCACACTACTTAACGTATTGTAAATTGTTTCGGTATATTTTCTCACGAATATATCTCCCTCCTCATTCGGCAATCCTGTATTAGTAGTATACAATAAGTGATCGGTTGGATTTTCTAATTTATTTTTATTTTATTTTTTTTATGGAAAATGTGATGATAATTAATTAGTAGGCAGATTAGACATCAAATCCCTACATACCTGTCACTGCTTCTTGATTTTTGCTAAGCTCTTTCTGACAATTATTGCACACGCGTACCACTTGTTTCCAGCCGCGTGCAGGTACTGGCATTTGGTGTGGTGAACATGCGTTGCAAAAACCTTCACCACAACTTCGGCAATGATGTTTACGTAATCCAGTCTTTTCGAAGTTTTTCTTACAGTCAAAGCAATTCTATTAATAAGAAAATGTCACATCCTGCTTCATTCAACATCGATAACAATACTTACTGTGATATCGGCATTTGGTTTCCAGTAGCTTGGTGCAACGGTGTCAGCAAGCCAGTCACTAATTACTTTCGTCGGCTGTGATCCTATGCTACTTATTGCTTCCGTGAGATATGATACTCCGTCGATAACCATTTGAGCAGAGTGTGCCGGTCCTATTTCGGAAATATTGCCGCCTTTCCAAATATGAACAATCTGTGACCTTGAGTGTTCGTCACATAACCGTTTTCAATTGATGTTTCATTTATTTTTTTTTTAATTTTTAAAACCTACCTCACAGCGTCCGCCTCTGGTGGTTTATTTCCAAACCAGTATTTACGCTCGCGATAGATTTCGCCACAGTTTGGACATTCGATAACAGATCCCTTCCAGGCATACTTGGCAAGTCCCAAAAGAGAATTTTCACTTTGCGATTGTGGTTTCATTTTTACGATCACCTTAAAACAATAAATACATACATCGATTCAGTTTTACGATATTAAATAGAATTCCTCACTTCTCTGCCGTTCGTATAACACTGTTGACACAATAAGACTTTGTTCTCAAACTGATGCTGATAGTTACATGGCGAATTATTTTGATGATTTTCACCATCAGCTACGTGACCCATCGAGCGCTGACAACGTCTGCTACATGATTCACAGTGTACTGTACATGTGAAATACTGTTCAGGAAATGGATTAATTGCCTTCTCAACAATTTCACCGGAGAATTTCAAATTGAGAGCCTTCATTGCTTTAAAGACTACACTTGGTTGTCGGGGAGAACGTACGCCTGTATTTTCGATTTCCATTTGTATTGCAGCAATTATTTTTGAAAAGTCAGTTGAACTATCGTCAGCAGTTTTAATACCAACATACCGTAATGAACTGAAAGCATTTGTTTCAATATTCAGGCGAGCAAAACCGTGACGGAGTTTGTTTTCAGCACTTTCTTCAACCGCTGAAATATGGTCAAGATGCGTAGAGAAATTAAATTCATAATAAAAACTAAAATTGGAAGAAAAATACACTTTTGCCCAATAGTAAAATGAAAAGATCAATGCATATATGGTCCCTTAAGTTGGCAAACAATAGTTGTTTTATGTGAAGTAACATTGAATGATTTATACGACGAAAAAGATTGAAGGTCAGAGCATTGGTGCAGTGGTAAACATCTGCGACCGTCGAGCGAAAGGTCTGTAGTTCAAAGACGTTTCATAGCCAAGAAAAAACAATTATGCAACACAGCTGTTGTGAATGAGAAGTGATCAAACATACTGATGAAGGCATAACACTCACAGTATATGGTCACTTTAAACTCATACTCTGTACGTGCAATTCTAATATAACACCGTACGTAAGTGCATGGAAAATTTGCTGAGAACTACAACCAACGTGAAAATTCGTCCGGTTCCGCTCGAATCCTATCTCGGACAACCACCCCTGGAGATAAGTGAACGAACATCTACGACCTCATGAATTAGAAGTCGAAGTTGATCGTTTTGTCCAAGCAGTGCAATATGCGGCGTCGAAGAGAGTACTCGACAGCAAGATCGAATGGGACTCCACTAACATGTAGAGTGCATTAGAGAGTTGTTCTGGAAATTACCATGACCTCGGATTTGCCAACGTTAACCATCATTCCAGTATCAGCACATACGGCCACAAACCTTTCTAGCGCGCGCTGGAGTTCAGTCTGGGAGGATGTGAGGACAACTAAGTCATCTGCAAAAAGAAGGTGGCTTACATATATGTATAATGAAAAGGAGAGGTGACAAGAGGCACCCTTGGCGAAGTCCAACGTCCACGGTGTATGGTATTCAGTCAATACCGTTAACCCGAACGCAGCAAGAGGGCATGGGTAAAGTTGTTTATCGCTCTCAACCTGGCGAGATGCCAGCAACGATCCCTGTTTAAATGCCCGGGTCAAGTTGACATACGGCCTCCTCGCGCCGCCCTCTGGATAGCCTCTTCAACAACCGTTGGGAGGTGAACAAACGTATGCAGCGAAAAAAAATCCCGGCCAGAATGGCGGTTGTGCGGTGGGCTAACAATCCGCCCACGTAAAAAACCTAAAAGTTATGAATGAGCAAGATGCCTAGGCCATGTAGAGCGCATGGAAAATACATCTCCGACCCGAAGAGTCTTCGAATCCATCCCGGAAGGAAGGCGCGGCAGAGGACGGCCGCATCTACAGTTCCACACGCAGGTGGAATGGGGCTTTGACCAACTGGACGTGCGGCACTGGAAACAGCTGGCCAAAGACCGTTCCAGCTGGAGACGCTTGTTGGTTGAGGCCCAGGTTCACCACGGACTGTAACGCCACCTAAGTAAGATTGTCCTTTGAATGGCTTGCAGGTTTCAGCAAGATATTCAGCGAGCACTTTAGCCTTTTCTTCATCGCCTTTCGCCCATTCATCTTGATTTTTCTTTATTGGTGGTGCCTTCAGTTTAGCCTTTTTAATGCCCTTAATAGCTTCCCAAAGGGAATCATTTGATTCCTTGTCAGCGGCTAGACTTTCTAAGTATGAACGAACCCGAAGATTTTTAGATTCTCTGAAAGATTTCCGCAGCAGGTTATATAGTCGGTTTACATTTATTTTATGCTGCGGCGCTCGACTTTGTTGCCATCATTTACGGGCTCTTCATTTCTCCTTTACCAGCTCTTTAATTTCTGTCGGATGTATGTATGTATGTTGGCGTTACAGTCCATGAAGAACCTGAGCCGAGCTTCTCTCAATCACCCATGTTGTATGTGATTTCATTTTCCCATAGGTGAAAGGGACCTACAGTTTATTGCCGGTTCCGAACGGCGAATTTCGAGAAGCTTTTTATGACAATTTTACTACAGGGGGTTTTGTCAGAACCCCGCTGAGGAGAAACACCGTGAAAAACACGTTCGATGACATAGCTGTATCGGGATTCGATCCCGTGTCATTTCTGGTGGATAATTTATTTATGAAGAAATTGTTCGACACTTTCGGAGGTATTATTTCCCGCTGCGTGCTGAATAGCTTCAATGAATCGGTCGACTTCGTACGGCGTCCTAAGTGGCACTCTTAGACTAATACCTTCTCAGTTTGTTCTTCTATTCGCCTAAGTGGTACAGGCTTTTTAATAAGAGTTTCACTCATAGTCAAAATAACTGGAGAATGATCTGAGGAAAGACCAAGGTGATTAAAAAGAGTGATGAACTGGGCCTCCTCCAACAGCATTCTTGGCGACATTAAATATGTGATTGTTCCAACAAAAGTTGTCACTGATGCAAATACCCAGGATGTGATTTCAGAGATACAGTGTTCCGCTTTAACGACAGAAGACAGCATTGTGTTTTGGGTGCATTAAATTCACTCTATTGTTTTCACCCCATTGAATGATGTTGTCGATATCGGAATTTAGTGAGCTTAACATACGCTGCCGCAGGGTCGTAAAGAAGTCTACGAATATGAGAAGCTGGAGGTACTTTCGTCGGTGAAGGAGTGAATTGGATTAGAAGTAATAGATAAGACATCATTTATAAAAATGAGAAAGAGTGTCGGAGACAAAACGGAGCCCTGGGGAACACCAGCATTTACAAAGTGAGTATCAGACTTGAATGCGTCCAACACAACTTGAATGGAACGATTCGAAAGGTAGCTTCTAATCCATAGAAGAAGGGAGTCATCGATCCGAATGCACATATTTTCAACAAAAGAGCTTCATGCCAAACTCTGTTAAATGCTTTCGAAATATCAAGTGCAACTATTTTGCTCTAACCCGCCTGGTGGAACGAACGATTCCACTTCTCGGTGAGATATCCCATTATTTAATGTTGCTGCGGAAACCATACTGTCATTAAGGAGTTTCTGCCACTCGACATATTTCATTATCAGCGTTTCCGTGACCCTGGAACGAAGGGGCGTTAGTATAATCGGTCAGTAATTAGAGGGAGAAGATTCGCCTTTTTTGGGAATGGGCTAGACAAATGCTGTTTTCCACATACTCGAATAGGGCACAGAAGTGTAGGAAAGGTGAAAATGCTTACGCAGTGGTTTTACCAGCGTAGAGGAACACCTCTTCAGAATTATTAGAAAAATACCATCTTGACTAGCGAATTTGTGTATGTAAAGTTCTTTTAAGAACTCTTGCAGCTGTACGAGTACGGAAGTAAATTTGTCCCATGGTGGAATTGACGTACTCCAGAACAGACGGTGACAAAGATGATTTAGGGAGTTGCGACTTTGCTGCGAAGAGGGCAGCAAGCAGATTAGCTTTGTCTGAGGGTTCGACAGCTGGAATGTCATTGTGAATGAGCGTGGGTATAGACGATGAGACGGAGTTCTTAATGCTTTTGATGAAAGACCAAAAAGCTCCGAAAGAAGCTGTTAAGACCGCAATAATTAGCTTTCTTGTATACCCATATTATTCTTTGGGAGCTGATATGACACAGTGATCAGACGAGCCTAGAGGAGATAATACATCCAAATTGTATTTATTAGGCTGAGAGGTAAGGAACACGTCCAGGTTGTTGGCGGTACGATTGGCAACATCCGGGATACGGGATAGTTCATTCACAAGCTGAGTTAACTGCTTCAACTCAGCGAAAATGTTGACATACCTTCCTCCGGACGTTGTCCGTCCAGAATGTTGATGCCACTGAGAACTGTGAACATTGAAATCGGCCGCTATAACGATTTCAGTGCGAGGAAACAGTCAAACAATTCTTTGGATGGAGTCAGACAGTGCATCAAACGCGTCGAAGGTAACGTCTCTCTCCTGGTTTGGGCTTCTATACAGGTTTGCGACGAAATAATCGAATAATTTGTCTGGACTTATTAGAGTTGAAGTAAGAGCTTAACGACAATAGACAAAACTGTATGAAAGTCGAGCTTATGGTACAAGTAAAAAACGGTAATAGGATACAATTTAAAGTAAGAAAAGTCGTTAAACCTGTAGAGGGTGCGGGACTATATACATCGCGCCTCGGATATCGTTTCAATAACCCTTATAATAACGTAATAATAGAATGAATTATTTTCTACTTACAACTATCCAGTGGTTTTGTATGACGGGTCTCATGGAAAACAATGACTGCTGGTCCTAATGCTTGAGCTGTTTCGGGAATGGCAAGTGACTGCAATGCTTGAGCAAAGTGCGAACAGAATGCTTTCGATGCCGTCCCCAAAAATTCAAACATATCACTGTGCAACCGTTCGGAACGTGTTCGATAAATGACAATATCAGATATTGCTAAAATCTGTAAAACAAAATTAAATGATCATTAGTCCAACTTCTGAGACATATGCATTTACTATTAATTGCAACCTTTAGTAACATTCTCATCCGTCGATTACTTTTCCCAGTGGTACCCAAAAGCCCTTCGGTGTCTAGACACAGTACGGCCATTTGATGTTGCATCGCCGCATATACACCCACAGTACAGGAGTTTTGCTCAGAAGATGTCTTAAAAACTTCAGCGCCACGGAAAAATGCATGATTCATCGTATGTGATTTACCATCTCCGGTATTACCGAAAATGGACACAACTTTGATTTTATCATTATCGGTGCAGCGAAGTGTTTTGCAAAATATTTCCGAAGTAGCGACATGTAGATTCTCATGTTCGTCCATCAAGAGGAATGAACGCTGAGAGCTGGTGCCTGACGAGTCATAAGGATCTTCCGAGTCAGTATGTATGAATGGTATTGACCTGAAATCGGTGTCGTGGACTATATCCGGTCTCATTGATTCCTCCTTAAAATTGTCATATGAATAAATATTAGTTTAAGATGCAACTATATATTATAATATATTACAACAACATATTATAATTCTATTCTTAGTCATATTTAATTGGTAATTATACAAATTATTTTTTTCCCTTTATTTAATATCTGTCTAACTGACAAGTTAATGTTTTTACAGATTTTGAAATAAATTACAACCAGGACCAGTGTCCTCTAAAATTGTTCCTTGTTTCAATCATTTCCGGTACAAGCGGGATTTAAACCAATCGATACGAAGAAGGTTTGGTTTTGACCGATCAACCCTAACCGCTCGTTGTTGCCGCCAGATGGCGTTGCACTACGGATGGTAAAAGACTAACAAAGGCCTCGTATGAGTAGCAACTGCCGACGGGTGCTGGTCCGCTAAAAGAGTAAGAGCATCTGCAGCTCTGCTAGGCAGGCCCTACTTCCACCTCCTCGTGGTACCATGTGGAATGTTCCTCACCATGGAAACTATTAACGAAAGAAACAGGATAAATGTCGGTTGGGCTTTGGTCTAGCAAACCGTAACCGGAAAGCCCCACAATTGCTCAGAAACAACCACAAGCCTCGGATATAACGGACCGGATTTATGTTGACGACCTTTGCAAAAAACGAAAAGAGGACAATGATCTTCGGCTCTGTACGTGGAATGTTAGGTCCCTAAACAGACCACGTGTAGCCGAACAACTTGCGGACGCTCTAGACCGCTATAAAGTGGACTTAACCGCCATCTAGGAAATGCGATGTAATGGACCGGGTATAAAGCGGATAGAAAACTGCGACCTACGGCGACTGCTATAGGGAGAACAACGATTATTCGGATTCGGATTTGTTGTTTGAGGTGGACTAAGGCAAAAAGTCCTAAGCTTTCGGCATGTGAGCGAACGCCTTATAACGATCCGCATCGAGGCTAAATTCTCCAACATCAGCCTGATCTGTCTTCACCCCCGCACGCAAGACAAGGGTGACTCCACCAAAGATGAGTTCTACGATCTCCTAAACAGAACGTATGCCCAATGTCCAAGCTATGACATCAAAATTGTATTGGGGGACTTCAATGCTAAGCTGGGTAAGGAAAGCATCTTTGTACGAGTCATCGGTAAACACAGCTTACACGACACCACATCCGATAACGGACACAGGCTGATTGATCTTGCTACGGGGCGAAGTTTCCTTCTAGCCAGTACGCAATTCCCGCACTCCGATATACACAATGGCACCTGGCGGTCGCCAGATCTATTAATGCGGTTGAGGATTTAGAGAGACGTTACTGCGGGCAAGACATTCGAAAGTTTTATCAATAGATAAAGCAAACATGCCTATGTTATAAAGCCAGAACGGAAGCCTGTAGGGATGGGAACGGACACCTAGTAGTAGAATCGCAGTCGATACTGAGAATATGGAAAAACCCCTTCTGCAGACGGCGATTATAGTCAATGTACCGCTGTCAGGTAGAATTATCCATTTCTTAACGAAGAAGATCGTAGAAAATTTCATCGAAACTCAAGTCGAATGGAGCTGCTGGCGCAGGCGTACTGTCTGCTGAGCTATTAAAAGCAGCTGGAGATGACCTGGTTAGGAGCATGCACCAGCTCATCTGTAAGATATGGTCAGAGGAAAGCATGCCCGAGGAATGAAGTCTCAGCATCGTTTGCCCTATTCACAAGAAAGGAGACTCCTCTGACTGCGCCAACTTACTTACTTAGGTGGCGCTAAGGTCCGTAGTGAACCTGGGCCTTAACCAACAAGCGTCTTCAGCTGGCACGGTCTTTGGCCAGCTGTTTTTAGTGCCGCACGCCCAGTTGGGCGTTGCAGGTGCAACGGGACCTTAACCGTTGCACCTGCGTGCGCCACCGTTGAAGCGGCCGTCCTCTGCCGCACTTTCCTTCCGGGGTGGATTCGAAGACTCTTCGGGTCGGAGCTTTATTTTCCATTCGCTCTACATGGCCTAGCCACCTTAGACGCGGCAATGAAAAGTCATCTATACACTCGAACATTGACTCATTTACTATCAGTTATTTATAACTAATGGCATAAAGATAAATACTATCTTGTGTGCACTTAAATACATAATTCGAGGTCCGATTACATGCAATTAAATATACACATACGAGTGCCCGTTGCTGATTCAGTAAACTTTCATTCTTCTTATATTAAGGTAAAATGGTAATTTCTATTAATAGTGCATTCTTTCTTAAATGCGTTTTAGGAATGCCATTGTGTACGGACATTTGCTGAGTCTCTTTCGCGTTTTGTACGTTGCCACAAGCGCGTCAACAACGTGTCATTCAATTTCAAAAGAAAAAGTCGAAACAATAATAATTCAGTACATGTTGTATCTAACGATACATACGATACATATTCACCTAGAGATTTTTGACATGGTGGGTATAAGGGACTCGTTATTTGTATTGCATTGACGAACAAAATAACGTTCGCGATTAAGGTGATTCTTTGGAAACGCTACTTCGTGGTAGTATCTTTGGATATCTAGCACTCCAATTACAAAATGTTCCCTAGAAACATTTGCACGTATCTATATATATATGTATTGGTTACTTACAGATAATTACAGTAGAGATAAAATTAAACTACCTACCTATTTATGCAAGTAAACGGACAGCCTGACACATAGATGACACTAGTTTTTGCCAGTAGCATAGCAATTGTAAGCATTATTTTGCATTCATACAGTAAGAGGCATGCTACAATACAATATGACGTTCTACGTACAAAATTCGGTTTAGCAGCCAGTTCTTTGGTCCACAAAAAGATTGATAAGTGATCTCATAACTCCGTAATTCAGTTTAGAGCATGGCTCCCTAATTATTAGATTGTAACAACGTAAGAATTGCGCGTTTCTTCGAGCTTATTTCTCAATCACCATAAAATGCCTGAAAACAATTTAATAGTGAAACCCTCATTGAAATAATTATTTGAATACACATTTGTGATATTTTGTAAGATTCGTTGGGTTAACATCATTGTAAGCATTTTTAACTAAATTTTAGAAATGGATGTTATTGGAAGAGCATATTCGGCATAGTTTCTGTTCCGAAAATAAAAATAAAAAAGCCACTGACTGCGCCGTGGCGCAGTGGTTAGTGTGTTGGACTCTGCCGCACGATGAGCGTGTTCGGATCCCAATATCACCAACGCCATCGAATGTTTATTTCGCGGCGTCCCGCCTCGGCGGGATACTGGCAAAACCTCCCGTAGTATACTTGCCTTGAAAAAGCTTCTCGACTCACGCCGTTCAAAATCAGTATTAAACTGTAGGTCCCTTTCACCTATGGGAAAAATAAATCACACACAACGTGGGTGATTGAGAGAAGCTTGGCTCTGGTCCTTCATTGGGCTGCAACGCTACCAAAAGAAGAAGAAAAAGCCACATCACGTACCGTAAAATGTTCTACAGCAAAGAATCGGAGCATTTCTGTCGCGTCACAATCAAGAACCCTTTTTGAAGCGTGTCGTTACCGGGTTTGAGAAATCGGCTTTTTTTTTTTTTTATAGTTCGCACAGGTTCAAGAGTCATACTCTTATGATGTTTGTCACACAACCTGGACGGAGTGCAAGTGGTCTGGGTCGTAGATTTTCGTTCACTACTCTCCTGGGGTGGTTGTCCTAGATAGAAATAGAGAGGAACTCGACTGAATTTTCATGTTGCTTGTAGTTCCCAGCAAATGTTCCATGCCATTATGGTATTATATTAGAACTGCACACACACAGAGTATGAATTTGAAGTGACCATATACTCAGTGTTATGTCTTCATTAGTATTTTTGATCACTTTCCATTCACAACTGTTTTGCAAAATTTGTCCGTATAAGAGTTGCATTTCTTGGCTATAGACATATTTTGAATTACAGACCTTCCGCGCGACAGTCGGTGATATTTACCACTGCACCATGGCCACCCCCAATAACATTAATCGTCGCAACCAATGGTATAATCCAGAAGACTGACCAACACAACAACTTAGAGATGAACTTCAACTTAGTTAAGATGTTTACTAAGTGTGTGGAACTGAAGGAACAATTAATTTTAAGATCTTGCGTCAAAAGCAGACTTGCACCGCAGAAGTCTACTGTCAACAGCTGTGCATTGACGACTAAATATTTGCATTTGTTTTAAATTATTTAACGTTGAACAGAAATGCAAAAAGTGCGCAATACTTATGTATGTTACAACCCGATATACTATAGGACGCTGCGAGAACGATTCCCACACCTCAACATCCATAAGGAGACCTGGCGGTCTTTCGATCAATCGACAACTAACCAAATTGATCATATTGCGATCGACGGCAGACACTCCTCCAGCATCCTAGATGTCCGAACCCTTCGAGGAGCCAACATCGACTCGGATCATTACCTTGTTGCAGCCAAGGTACGGATGCGAATTTCTCGGAATCAACGGAGTCGAGTAAGAACACCAACATTTAACGTCGGAGAGCTGCAATCGCAGGAGACCGCCAGGAACTTCGCCGATCAAGTCTCCCTCAAGCTCTCTCAAGTTCCGATGCAATCTGCAGAAACCATAGAATAGCAATGGAGTCGTTGTCAAAACGCCAGCCTGCAGGGATGAGCACGGACAACTAGTAGTGGAGTCACAGTCGATGCTGAGATTGTGGAAGGACCACTTCTGCCGACTGTATAACGGCGATGATAGTCAACATGCCGCCGTCAGGCAGAGCGAGCCATTCACAATGGACGAAGACGAAGAAGAATCCCGTCCACCCGACCTAGACGAGGTTAAGCTAGCGATATCGAAACTTAAGTCTTATAAAGCTGCTGGAGCAGACAGACTCCCCGCGAAACTGTTTAAAGCAGCTGGCGATGAGCTGGTCAGGATCATGCACCAACTCATCTGCAAGATATGGTCGGAAGAATGCATACTCGATGAATGGAATCTTAGCATCGTTTGCCCGGTCCATAAGTAGAGGGATAAGCCTCGTGAACATCGCGTACAAGATCCTCTCTGCCGTACTGTGTAAGGTCCTGAAACCGTTTGTGGACAACCTGATAGGTTTCTACCAGTGTGGTTTCAGGCCAGGAAAATCCACGACAGACCAAATATTTACACTACGGCAGATCTTGGAGAGGACCCATGAATTCCAGGTCGACACGCACCATTTTTTCGTCGACTTTAAAGCCGCGTATGACAGTGTTTATAGAGACGAGCTATACAGAGCCATGTCATGTTTTAACATTCCTGCCAAACTCGTCAGACTGTGCAGGATGACTATGGAGAACTCTCGCTGCTCGATTAAGGTCGGAGGTGAACTAACCCCTTTAATGTTAAAAAAAGGTTTAAGACAGGGTGACGCACTGTCATGTGATTTCTTTAACACTATTCTTGAAAAGATCGTGCCGGACTCTGCGGCCAATACAAGAGGTAGGATATACTTCAAGTCCACACAATTGCTTGCCTACGCAGATGACATTGACGTTATTGGATGGACAAAGCGAGACGTCAATGAGGCGTTCGCAAGCATTGAAGCAGAAGCGGCTAATGTGGGTCTAAGGGTAAATGGGGACAAGACCAAATATATGCTGTCATCAAAGAAAGACGTGCAACACCGACGTCTTGGTCAGAACGTCACCTTCGGCAGCTATATTTTTGAAGTAGTCAAGGACTTCGTCTACCTTGGCTCGATAGTGACAAGCAGCAATGACACCAGCGCTGAGATAAAACGCAGAATAACTCTTGCAAACCGCTGCTTCTTCGGGCTCAAGAGGCAATTGAATAGTAGAGCCCTCTCTCGAAAAACAAAGGTATCCCTCCCCGCTGAGGCTTGGACGTTATCAAAAGCGGATGAAGAGGCTATTGGGCGTTTCGAGAGAAAAATTCTGCGTGCAATCTTTGGTCCCGTTTGTGTAAACGGAGAGTGGAGGAGGAGATTCAACCAAGACCTGTACGGGATGTACAGCGAGATCGGTCTAGTTAAACGTCTTCGGAACCAACGTCTAAGATGGCTAGACCATATAGAGCGTATGGACATCAACGCTCCGGCCCGAAGAGTCTTCGACTCCAACCCCGAGGGATGACGGCAGCAGAGGACAGGTGGAAAGGACCTCACAGGTGGAAAGGGACCTCAGCCAACTGGGCGTCGGCACCGGATGCGACTGGCCAAAGATCGGGCCGGCTGGTAATATACATAAACTGATACCGTGAGGTTAAAACATGCTTGGCCATTAGTTCCACTCGTATGCAATTAATATTGCATGAACAGTTGGCGGCCAAAAACAAAAAATTGTTTGCCCTGGATACCGCATAATTTGACAATCACTTGAAAAAAGGTTTGTGTCGATGGTTGCAAAAAAAAGTTTAAACAATCCAATCGTGGTGTTTCAAGGCACCACGTTACGTGACAGTAACGCATCATAAACCTATGCTTTTAACATTATTTTCTTTTTATTTCTACTTTTTGTAAACATTTTCTTAACAAACTGTATTTAATTTCTAACAAAAATCTTGCTGAAAACTTCATGTCCTAAGTTGCGTAATTACGCGTGGAATGAACCCGGTCCCATGTCAATATCATCTTTGTCAGGTTCTACACGGCGCGTGTTTCTTCTGAACCCTCGTTCCAATTTGAACACGGGTCTACATTAAGCTTTTTTTTTTTTTCACGCGCCTGTTTTTTGACATTTCGTTTCACATTTCATTTTCGTTAGCCTGTGGTGAAATTTGAAAAGTGAGGATGGTATCCAAACGTACACTTCCAAATCAGAAACAGGAGTGAAGCGACATCGAAAACAAAGAAAAAGAGATAAGGAAAGTCAAAAAATGCACGAAATAGCTACGTCCGGGTCTACGTGTTTAAAGAAGGGTGAAATTAATGCAAAAGAGAGGGTAAGTGACACAGAAATACATTGGCACAGTCAGGCGCGGGTAGCTACTTCGGACTTTGGTTCTCGATAATCGAGGCGAAAATTCCACACGCACATACGCGCACACAGCCATCTCTATAAAAACCTTGGATCTGGATTCTGGTGACCTTGAAACGTGTCAAAATATCAAAGTTTGAAATTCGCCCCATTAGTTGGGTATTACACCATGCATCTTTTGGACTTACATCTCTCGGTAATATTCTTTTGAACTGACATTACGAGTCCCAAGGGCTATTACATTGTGCATCTCTCTATAGTGTGGTACACACCTTCGATCAAAATTGACGTTTTAGATGAGTGTCACTAAAAACTGATAGTGAGTGACATGTGTGAATGATGGTTTGTCGATCAAAAGTGATGAGTTGCAAACAATTCAAACGTTGGACATGGATGAGAGTGGATGAGAGCAGATCATTTTTCGAGGAATTTATAAATATTTACGAGTCTCACCGTTGTCTCACTGGGACGAAATGTGTCCAGGATATATACGTCGGGACAAAAAAGACGAAGTTTACCAGGAATTAGTGAATTTAATGAAAAAATACAAATTCGGTGTCCATGGTGACATATGAGATATCTTTTTTGCTTTTCCTTCTTTTCGCTTTCTGGTTCACACAACGTCAGAGTCCACACGAGGGCTGTTTGACGAAGGCTTAAATAAATGCAAAAGAGAGGGTTAGTGAAACAGAGAGATCGAGTCGAAACTGAGTTGAAATTTCGACCCAGGTTTTTCCGCTACGTAGTCGAAAGATCGAAGAGTTCAAACGTAGTTGAAGTGACAGATAGTATGTATATACGGACCATTTACTTTGATTGTGTTAGTGCTGCGTTGTGCCAACCAGCAAGCGAAAAGAAAGAAAAGCAAAAAAGATATCTCACACATATAGAGACAAAATGTCAGTTCGACCCCTCGACCCTGGTTTACATGCATTTTTTCAACTCGATCCGGCTCTGCTAGTTGGATCGAGTCGAGCCGACTCTATTTCAACTTGATCCGCGTTTATATGGATTTCGATCCTAGTTGAATCCGGATTCAACTACGCATGTAAACGGGGTAACTGTGCCAATGTATTTCTGTGTCACTTACCCTCTCTTTTGCACTTATTTCAGCCCTCGTCAAATAGCCCTCATGTAGACTCCGACGTAGCTACTTCGTGCCTTTTTTTGACATTTCCTTATCTCTTTTTCTTTGTTTTGCGATGTCGCTTTACTCCTGTTTCTGACGGGAGTCTATTTTTTGACACTAAATGTCAAAAAACAGGCACGAGCAGAAAAGCTCCGTGTGGACGCGTTCTCAAATTGGAACGTAGGTTCAAAAGAAAAAGGCGCAAAAGAAAGCCCTCGTGTAGACCAGGGATAAAGAATGAGATACCAATCTTTTGGCTTTGACAGGCACTTTGACAGTTTGCACCTACGAACGCGTTGAGGTTTGACGGCGTCTTGACTATGTCATTCTGCCTTGTTCCGACGTCTTGTCAAAAGCGTCGTTTTTAAAGCGGCCTCTAGACGCTAAATATTATTGTGCGAAATATTGCACAATTTTATTGGCTTGCTGCCCCAGACGGTTCAATATTTTTCCCAATAATTTAGTTGACCGGTCATATTTGTATTTAATTCAAAAGCGTTTTGATTTTCCGCAATATATCGCACAATCTTGCAATATTACCTACAGACAAACAATAATTATTAGGCGTCTAGGGGCCGCTTTAATTACAAAGGCAACAACCAACCCCTGCGGGAATCAACGGGCAGACGTACGAAAGTTTGGTATCTCATTCTTTATCCCTGGTGTAGACTCCGACAAAGCAACTGAAATTGTTGCGTTTAATTCAAAGTCATCGTAGCGACGCAAATATGTACATATGTAGTGTAATAAACAGTAAACAACTTTTCTTTCGTTCTGTACGAAAGACCTCAAATACATCCCTGCTTGACAATGGACGTCACAAAGATGTTGATTTGAAGAACGATATCGCTCACGTTATCAGGATTTCAATTAGAGAGAATTACGTTATAAATTGCGCGTCAATCGGATCATATTGCTAAACTAAACACAATCACTTAGATGTTCCTTAAAATGTTTCAAAGGGACTCTCCTGGACATTTTCGTAGGCTAAATCGTAATCTTAAAACCAGTTGTTTGTCTCACAAGCACTTAAGAACGTACATAAATACATAAGTACATACGTGATAAATGCGCTTGAACGCAAACTATACATAACATAGCTATACATAGGTATAGTTTAAGCGTATCCCTATATGCAGAAATGATGTTAATTACCATAATAGACACTCAATTCATACCTTGAATGTTAGCGACTCCATCGGCTCCATTATTGAAGGATTACCATTTACGTTCCAATCAATTTTAAGCATGATTTGCAAGAATGAACAACGTTTTTGACTACACACTGCCAAACAAAGACTTATCAGATAGACTATGTGGTCGATAGGCCCCCAAAATCCCGACAGTTGAATAGTACAATCTGAATATTCGCGTAGATGCTGCAGATCACAATGTAAGACAACACGTCCACAGAAAGCATTTACAACTCGAACGCGACGTAAAAATGCTCTACACAAATGTAACTCTAGACAGGTTTATCGTATTTAACCGGAATTCAAAGTAGATCTGAGAAAATGTGACATCGAGCTGCACAAGAAAATTTTCATTTGACAAATGACATCGGTTAAATTGGAATTTGATTTTGGAATCGCTGGACTGGAAGTAGATGCGCAGATATTCTTATGCAGCGGATTCAAATAAATGGATAATGTTGCACATTATAGCAACACCGGTACAGGGATGGCATAACGGTAAACTTACTGGGTGACTCGTCGTTTTTAAACGAATACCGAATGCTATGTTTAAAAAATATATTTTTTAGTCTTATCCATTTGATCATAAAAAATACGTAGGACGAGAGGGTAGTTGTGAAGTAAATTAAAAAATTCTATCCTTATTAAGCCTTCAATACAAGCGGGCACCGTCTTTTAGATTTCACTCTTTCATCTGACTTTACCGTTAACAATGTTGGCTCTCAACGAACGTTTATTACGGGAAGACGACAGCAGGTGATTGACTTGAACCTATCCAACAGATATGTGAAGGATATCACTAACTGGAAAGACTTGCCTAATGCTACGGTGTCGGAACATAGATATATCAAATCCCAATTAAGTTGTGGTATTTCTTCCTTGCAACCCAGACGGAATCAGCGAAAGACGGAAAGGGTACGGCTAGAGAGGAGCTTGAGAAATCCACTAAAACAGAACAATTGGCAGAGAACGCCGTTCATAACCTGAATATCGCTGTTACCAATTGTTTTGAACTCGCATGCCCTGTCAGCAAACCTCCCTGCAGGAAATTGGTTCCCTGGTGGAGGGAAGCCAGAAGTCTTCGGAAAAGAATGCTCAGATCGAATTTGGAAGATGACTGGAACAGGCATCGGTCGAAGCGGAAAGAATATATGAAGCTTATTCGTAAATCGAAAAACGAATCTTATGAGACCTTCTGCGAAGGGATCAAGTCTCTGAGTGCGACTAGCAAGTTGGTTAATGTCCTCAAACGGGGAAAATCGACAAATCAGGAAATCTGATGATACCTTTACTGAGTCTAAAGCGGGGGACTGCTTCAGACTAATTTCCCGGGAAATCAGACCGCCATTGGCTCGTTGCACGCTCATTCATGGAGGGAAACTGCAAATGGAACGATTACAACAACTAGGCCTGAAGCCATTGAATTTGCTTCGGCATCCTTCGATGGCTTCAAATCGCCATGCACCGATGGGGTATATCCTCTTATGCTGCAAAGAGGCTTAAGGCAGCTGCTTCCTACTTTGAAAATAATTTCCACTGCTCGTCCACTGCTAGCAGAAGGAATGTTAGACTAATTGGTCTAAAACCCTTGGCAAGTAAACTACTTTTACCGTGCGCCAGGAATAGGTATGTAAGTTTCCCTCGAATGCATCTTCTTTCGGTGACGCAACATGCTTATCAGCGAGACTGCGCTTGAAAACCTTGTTGGAAGAATTGAATTCGCGTCCGAAAGAGGAAAGAGTACGCGCTGGGCACATTCGTCGCATTGAGGGAGCTTTGGATAGCCCAACTTTCGAAAGCATGTGCAACGCTGCCATGCCGGAGAACATGGGCTAGATGAAGCAGTGGCTTTGTGGATCCAAGCACTGCTTGTGCACAGGACATTGACCGCTGATGCAGGTCTCGACTTGTGTGTCAAGTCCGGCATAAACAGGTACTGCCCGCAGGGTGGCGTCCTATCTCCGCTGCTATGGTGCATGGTGGTCGACTCTCTGCTTGATGCTCTCAGGCCTATGCGGATGTAGTCGACGTCTTTTTTGTCGGCTTGTGCTTAGCGACTTTCCGTCTCAAAGCACAAGCGGCGCTAAATGGGATCAATGATTGGTGTACCAGAAATGGGCTGTGCGTTAATCCTCTTAAGACCGTTGTCGTTCTCTTCACGAGAAGGACGAAAATTACTGATATGACTCAGCTGGTACTAAAAGGCACTTTCATCCCGGCATCCAAGAAAGCTAAGTATTTAGGAGTCATCTTAGATAGCAAGCTTCTTTGGTCAAAGCATGTTGAGTCAAAAGCCACCAAAGCGCCGTCAGCTTTCTGGCAATGCAAAGAAGCTTTTGGCAACACATTGGGCTTATCGCCGACAAAGTTCCTCTGGATCTACATGGCAATGATAAGATCCATAATCTCATGTGCATCGGTTGTTTGGTGGGATAGACTTACACGCAAACCTGTCGTAGCCTCTTTCACCAAACTCCAAAGAACAGTTTTTCTCAGCTGTAGGGGGGCTTTCCCAGCACGCCGCGCGCTGCTCTAGATGTTACGACGAACCGTCCATCCCTTGATATATTTATCAGAGGATGAGCTCTGAAAGCCATGTCCCGTCTCAAAAGAAATGGCTTTTGGTACAACTCACATTCCCTGTCTCATGGACATGCCATCTGATGCATTGAGCCATCTGCGCTGTAATTTCACAGTCGAGTTTCCATGGATAGTCTTCGCATTTTCACGGATGGCTCCAGGTCTGGGCGCGAGTCCGGAACTAGGATTTTCTTTGAGGGTGAAAACATCCACTGCACTTCTCGTTAGAAAAATATGCGTCTGTCTTTCAATCAGAGACATACGCAAGCCTAATGGCCATGCTCTATGTTGTGAAGGACAGGTGGAGGGAAAAAAGCATATGCGTCTGAAGTGACAGCCAAGCTGCACTCAAAGCTGTGTCAAACCCCCTAACTAGCTCCAAATTAGTAAATTAACTTAAGTCCTTTTTTGAACAGAGTCGGTAGACTCCTTCACTAAGGCTTGTATGCGTTCTGGGTCACTATGGGATCACAGGAATTGAGATCTCTGATGAATTCGCCAGATTGGGTTCAGAGGAGAGTTTCTGGGGATCTGAACCAGCTCTAAATCTATGTGCGTCCACGGTGAATTCCTACATTAACGATTGGGTGCTTAACACACACAACCGTAGATGACTAAGCGCGTATGCCCTGATGTCTACAAGAAATCCGAAGCGTTCCTCCTGTCTTTAAGGAGAATGGACTGCAGAAGACTTGTAGGAGTCATTACGGGCCATTACACTTTTGCTAAACATCTCTTCGTGCTTATCATCAGTGAGACGCCTACCTGTGCAAAGCATTTTGTCTGTGATGTGGCCTGTGGCCTTTGCTGTCGTACGGTGGCGCACATCCCTGAAGCTCCTTCCCATTTTTTCCAGGAAAACGAGGAATTTGAGTTGTCTGTTTGGAGTATAATGGATCAGTATTTGCGTCTGAGTGCTCTAATAGGTAGCAGAAGCCTTCAACAAAAAAAAAAAAAAAAAAAAATTTAATTTTGCGATGGCTTTACGATCCGTGGCGAACCTGGTCTTTAACTAACAATTCTTTCCAGGCAGGACATATATTTAGCTAGCTGTTTCCAGTATACGGCAACTTGACGGATCGAAACTGTGTTATTCGTTTTCCCTTCGCCTAGATTAGATCAAAGCCTCTTTGCAGTAGATAAGAACCGGGGCGACTAAAGTTTTGGCATGTGTCACCTTGACTTTTCTTTTGAAAAAGACTCAAAGAAGCATCGCAAGACTTATACCGCGTCTGATCTCAGTTGTGTTGTTGTCGCCGGTCACTAGTGAGTCAACGCAAACGAAGCCCTTGACCACTTCGTAATTATAGCTGTAGTCTTTTTTGGATGACAGCATATGTTTGGCCGCTTCTGCTTCAATGCTTTTGAACGCCGAATTGAAGTCTCGCTGTGTTCGTTCAATTACGTCGATATCATCCGCGTATGCAAGCAATTGCACAGACTTAAAATAGATCGCACCTCTTGTGTTGGCCAATGAGCTTTATATGTTTTTTTCAAGAACGATGTTAAAAAGGTAAATGAATGTGCGTCACCTTGTCTGAATCCTTTTTTAACACCAAAGGTCTCGGTTCCGCATCGCTTCAAGGGTTGCAGTGGGGGTTGTTCGCAGTGCCATCCCTTGTACTCTACTTAGAAGTTTGACATAGTTAGATCTGCACAGTGCCGTCCATCAGACTAAGCAGCCGTACGTCAGTATAGACCTGGGATGCTTATCCCACTTTAAGTTTGTCATAAGGATAATTGAACAGAACAGAATAAGAATCTTTCTCTCGAAACGACCAAGGATTTCTTCATCCGCTTTAGATAAAGTCCATGCTCCTGCGCCGTATAGGAGGACCGGGATAATTAAGGCCTTATATCAGACCAACTTTGTCGTATTAGAGAGGGCTCTACTTCTCAATTGCCTCTTGAGCCCGAGAAGCAGCGGTTGGTAAGAGTAATTCTGCGCTTAATTTCGAAACTGGTATCGTTGTTCCAGGTCACTGTGGACCGAGGTATATGAAGTCCTTAACTACCTCAAGCTTATATCTGCCAAAATGCACGTTCTGTCCAAGACGTCGGTGGTAAATGTCCTTTTTCGATGACAGCAGATATTTAGTCTTGCCCTCATTACTGCCAAACCAATTTTTGCCGCCTGGCGATCTCAACTTCGTCGAGGTCAGGGGGACGGATTTCTCCGCGATCTTCGTCATCAAGATATAGGTCATTCTGCCTGGTGGCGGTATGTTGGCTGTCATCGCCGTTATAAAGTCTGTAGAAGTTGTTTTTCCAAATTCTCAGCATCGACTGCGTTTCTTCTAATAAGTGTTCCTTCTCATCCTTTTAGGCCGCCGTTCGGGCTTTATAGCCTTGAGACATTCATTTTATCTGTTGATAAAATATTCGAACGTCGTGCCTGCAGTAACACCTCTCCAAGTTTTCAATCCCCCGCTTCTCGTGCTCCCCTTTTTTTTTTTTTTTCTTGAGAAGCTTATGTTCCTCCCTTCTTTTATGTTCGTAGAGCTCACGAGCCGCTCTTGTTTTTTTGTGTAGTGAGGCTGTGTATGCCTCCTGCTTTTCTGAATGAATCCTTCTACACACGTCATCGAACCAGGTGTTTCGTCGTGGTGGAGCTTTAAGGCCCAGCATTTGCGTGGCTATGAGAGCACCGTGGCGCAGTGGGTAGTGTGTTAGCCTCTGGCGCCGATGACACGGGGTCGAATCCCGACACAGCCATGTCATCGAAAGTGTTTTTCACGGTGTTTATTCTCAGCGAGGTTCTGACAAAACCCCCTGTAGTAAAATTGTCATGAAAAGCTTCTCGAAATTCGCCGTTCGGATCCGGCACTAAACTGTAGGTCCCTTTCACCTATGGGAAAATTGAATCACACACAACATGGGTGATTGAGAGAAGCTCGGCTTAGGTCCTTCATGGACTGTAACGCCAAAATACATACATACATACTTGCGTGGCTGTGCTCTCCAGGGCTTGATTGCACTGGCTCCATTGTTGCTCCACTGACTAAGTGGAGGATTGAGGTGTATCGGACAGCTCGAGGCAGACGCGGTTGTCAAAGGCTCTGGCGATCTCCGGCGATAGTAGCTTTCCGACGTCATAGCTTGGTGTTCTAACTCTACTCGACGGTGTTCGTGTTATCCGTTGATAACATCCAAATCGTCTCTGTCCTCTCACCCTATAGCAGTCACCGTAGTAGGTGTCGCAGTTTATCATCCGCTTTTTACCCGGCCCATTCCATCGCATTTCCTGGATGGCCTGTTTAGGGACCTAACATTCCACGTACAGGACCGAAGGTCCTTGCTTGTTATTTGTTTTCTTAACGGGTCGTCAACATAGATTCGTTCCATTTGATCATCCGAGGCTGTTTTCTGTTTCTGAACAATATCCTGTTTGGTGGCGCAGGATACTCGCCATTCGGCATCTTCCGTCAGTAATTTCCAGATGGTACCACGAGGCGGTGGAAGTAAGACCTGACTAGCAGAGCTGCAAGGTGTTCGGCTGCAGAGGCTCTTACTCGCTTTTTGTCGGGCCAGCATCCGCCGGAAGATGCTACCCCTACGAGGGATTCATAGTAATACTAATTTTGGTCGTATGGTCTTATGACTTTTCATTTTCCAATGGATTTTAGATACCTCTTTACATATGTTTTCCTTCTTCCATGTCTTCTACCATCTGTATCTCCTGTACATCGTTGCTTGAGATTTCAATTTCATTTCACTGTGAGCTGAAGTACAAACAATCAGTAGGATCAGGGTTAGGTACGTTGGGGTCTTACTTCTTTATCTGAAATAGACGATATAGTTTTTACAAAGCTCCAGTAATTTTCCAGTACTCCTTGTCTTATTTAAAACTTCTCCGTTTAAATACTGCAATGACGGTAAATGTCGTTATTATTAGAAAAAGCTTGCATTTATAGGAACTATCTCTGATTGATGGCAACACTGTTTATTAGTCACCTGCCGTCGAACAGTGTCAGACCGTCAGTTTTTGCGAATTTGATTGGTTTTCGGTGCTGCTATCCAATCTTTCTAAAAGAAAATCCTATTCTCCAGCCTGCCTACAGTAAATTAATTCGGATTATTGGCATCCTAGGGTGATCACTGGTTAGAGTTGAATACTAAAAAACCTAACACCTCCACAGTATTGCGCTTACCAAAGGGTACTTGTGTGCAGTTGGAAGAAAGTATTGTACACAAAAAACGAAGAAAAAAAATAAGAAAGAAAGAATTGCGGTGTATATTTGAGTTGACAAGGCCCTGATAGGAACCAATCAACATTTTCTCAAATCAGTGGAAGCAGTTGCTGATGCCTGGATTTCATCTCAATGAAATGGGCGAAATGGTATTGGATGCAGTCGATGACATCGGTGTGGTCGATGTTTACGATTTAGCTTCGGACATTGGTAAGGAATATGAGAAAATTATCGACCAATTTGGACCGGAAGCAGTTACTGGACTAATGCCGAAAATAATTAACTCACTTGAGCTACTTGAAGCATTGGCTACAAAGAATGAAAGGGAAAACTCGACGATACAAGAGTTGACTGACAAAATCGCTCAACTTGAAAGCGAGAAATTGGAAAAAGCAGAATTTAGAAAACGATTTGACAAGGTAATTGCGAACGTGTATGTCCAATTGAGAAAGTGCATTTATAATACAAATATTGTTTTATTTTGGAAGGAGTTGGAGGTAATTGAAGAGCAATGGCGTGCTGAAACCGGCGAACTTGTGGAGTTAGTAAGCACGTTACAAGAAGAGAACAAACGATTGGTTAAACAGACGCAAGACTTGCAATCGGCATCGGCACAGTCATCTGGCTTGGGTGCTAGTCTTACTGAGAGCTTTATTTCTATTACTAATAATGAATTATCGACTGCTCTGTCGGATACGCAAGTATTGCAGCGTCTAAAGGAACAGATCTATAAGCAACGCGACGAGCTAAAAAAGAAAGATCGCGAGTTGCAGGACAAATATTCGGACATTGAAAATGTAAGTTTCTAATGGGCCTATTGTTGAATAGGAATTGTAGCCATGTAGTAATAAACCATCATCTTGTCTTCGAATACTTTTAGCTAAACATCCAAATTGAACGCTTGAAAAATTCGGGACGGGAAACTCGTCGCCGTCACAAGTTACTTCAAATCCAAGTGAAAACACTTTGTGAAGAGCGTGCCGATTTTTTGGCTCAATTACAGGATCAACATCGTGATATCATTATGTTACGCAAACGCCTTGGTATTGCTGAGAAAGAAAATGAAGATCTGGTCAAGTCGCATGACGACAATGATCCGAATCGGCCACGATATACCACAATGGAACTGAAGGAGTTACTTAACGAACGTGACGATTTGCTGACAACCATTGATAATCTCAATGAAGAATTGAAGTCGTTAAAACCTGTTGAAAAGGAGAAAACTGATGAAGATGACAAGTCAGATGAGAGCCATTCGGAATCGTAAGGGATTTCAAAGAAAATTATCGAAAAAATAAATTGTTCTTTCCAATCCACAGGCCGCCTGGACACGATGCTCCTGTGCAAGGACCTTTACCCTACGAGCCGGACGATGCACCATGGAAGAAATCATCTGAATCGGGAATCAGAAAATTGTAAGCACAAACGTCTTATTTGATTTAGTAATTTTAATGTTTTTTTTTTTTTTTTGTATGTATTTTACACAGCTTTCGAAAGTTATTCTACGAACCAGACGGTAATACATTCCCAAAACGTTCCTTGGCTACTCTCTCAAAGATGGCACTATCAGCAACACCTAACAACAATGTACAGATGTAAGGAAAATAACACTATCAATCCCAAATTACAAACTAAACATTTACCTACAGTGGAACCAAACTTCGAAAAGACCTTTACCCTATAATTCCAACTTCACTCTCTCTTTGGTTACTGATATCCTTCAGTGAAATTATAAGGAACTTTCGTGAATGCTCGCGTAAATGAGAGGAAAAAGAAATCGGCAGAATAACTAAAAATCGAAACTGCAAATTTGGCACCTGATCTGATCCAATTCGGATTCATTTATATTCACATTCCACGTACTTTCTAACAACTGTAGAATTGGTTTTAACTACTCACTCTGTGGTTAAGAAGTACTGTTCTCACTTTTAAAAAGCTCACCTGCCCATTTTGTAAAGATCAACGCGTTCGTTATTTATAAAGTCAGTGACGAATCACAGATCAGTGTTTAATTCGTGGTCTACAATTTCACCATCACTGACCTCAAATATAGTTTTGTACTTTCATACTAAAGAATCAAGGCTCCAATCCCTATATACAAAAAATATTTTTTTTTTAATAAAAGCCTTGTCCTCATTTTACCCCGTTGTTACCTACAGACTGTTTTTGGATTCCCGATCATACACAGTCTAATGATAGGATAGGTTTGGTACAATAAGTACAGGTATGGTAATCATTTGATCAAAACCTCTGTGCATTATACGTAAGTGCTACACTTAAGGAAACGGAACCAGGGACAACCATTGTCGTCCGTTTTAACATAGTTTTGTCATTTATCTTCTCAATATAATTTAAGTAAAGTACAGTAGGGCCTCGATAATCCGAACACCTACAATTTACACCCTGCTCGGATCAGTGAAACAAACGTTCCGTATTTTTTTGAAATGAAAGCATGATTTTTGTAATTGAGGGTATTTTTAAATCTGATGTACTTTAGCGGGTGACATTCCAAGTGCTTTATCCCTCAATTTACGCAATAGCATTTTTTTCTGGAATGGAGATACAGTAGACTCTCGATAACGTGAACAATTAAAAACCAAAGGAGTTCACGTTTACGGGAGAGTTCACGTTTGCGAAGGCCAAATTTTAAAACGTGTTTTTAACAAATTAAAAATACTGCGTTTTTACTATTACATGAGAGTATATTTAAAGTAATTGCATAGGAAAACAAAAGGTTATGGCATAAAAAGTAACATTAAATATGGACTGAGAACGGGCTGTTTAAAATAGTCGTACACTCCGATTTTCTTACAGATATTTATTGATTAGAAATATACATACATACATACAGTGGCGTGCACCAAATTAGAAACGATTGTCCCATGACGTTACTGCCTTACCAGTCTTTTGCGTCTGCACCTTAAACTAATCCGATTTTTATTTTTTTTTTATATAGTTGCGTTGTTAACTTAATGAAGAACCACATTTAAGTGACATGGGGTACCGTTATTATGTTATAAAATTGTTTTAGTTGACATATACATAGATTTTATTCACTTAAATTATTAATATTTTGTTGAATAACCTTACTTACTTAACGGGCGCTACAGTTCGGGGTGAACCTGGGTCTCAACCAACATGCCTCTCCACCTAGCACGATCTTTCGCTAGTGTTTTCCAATGCCACACGCCCAGTTGGTTGAGGTCCCCTTCCACCTATGCGCGCCACCTCAGGTGCGGCCGTCCTCTATTTCTTCGTCCCTCGGGGTTGGGTTCAAAGACTCTACGGGCTGGAGCTGTGGTGTCCATTCGCTCTACATGGCCTAGCCATCTTAGGCGTTGGATCCGTAGACGCCTGACCAGACTCATGTCGCTGTACAACCCGTACAGTTCGTGATTGAATCTTCTCCTCCAACCCTCCTCTGTGTTTATGGGACCGAGAATCGAACGCAAAATCTTTCTTTGTTGAATAACCATGGTTTTCAATAACTGCTTGCAACCTCCTGGGCAAAGATTCTATTAGAGTTTCGCAAACAAATTTTGGAATTTAATTCCACAGCAATTCTACTTCTTCATAAAGCGCGTGAACCTTTTCAATTTTTCTCTTACAATACTGCCACAAAATCTTAATAGGATTAAGATCTGGGCTACACGACAGCCAATTCATTACATCAAGACTTGTCTTGAAACCATTGTTTAGTGTAAGCCGCGGTGTGCTTCGGATCGTTACCCTGTTGGAATTTTCAAATTACAGGAAGGGGTTCTTCTGCGTAGGGCAGCATTGTATTTTCCAGAATGCTACAATATGGTAGTTTTTCCATATGACCCTCAATTTTTTTAATCGGTCCAACTCCACGCCAAGACATTGCTCCCCATATCATGACACTCCCATCACCATGCTTCACAATGGATCGAGTGTATCTAGGGTCAGATTCCTTTGATTTTGGACGCCGGACACATGCTTTACCATCGGATGTTATTCTGTTGATCCTAGTTTCATCGGAAAAAATAATATTTTTCCACTGATTGACAGCCCAATCCTGATATTTGTACGCGAAATCCATACGCATCGTTCTGTGGCGTTTAGTAAGGAACGGCTTCTTCGCTTGATGGTATCCACAGAAGGTCTGTTATCACTTGCACCAGAAACAGCGGTTCAAATTTCCCTTGCTGTTGAGAAAGGATTTTTTTTTTGCTATGAGGAATAATCAGGGCTTCTTCTCTTTGAGAGGTTGACCTTACTCTTGGCTTGCGTGGTATTTTTTCTATTTTTTCGAAAATATTGAACTGCACTAAAAACCAATTTTTTGGAGCATTTCAATATTTTGGATATTTCTCCATAGGATTTTCAATCTTCGTAATGGTGGATAAATAGGCGTCGGGTTTTAACATCGCAAGATTTATTTTTTCCCATTGCGAAAAAATGAAGGGACACACCATTTTTAATATTTTGAATGATAAAATTGAAAATGTATTTACTTACAATTTTCTTATGTGCTTTTAAAGCTTAAACAGAAATATTTGTTAATCGTTCCTAATTATGCGCACGATCGATTTTGATCACTTTTCACAATTTCATTTTTTATACCATAATAACGGTACCCCATGTCACCTAAATTTTGTTCTTCGTTAAGTTGACAACGTAACTATAAAAAAGAAAAAAAAAGTCGGATTAGTTTAAGGTGCAGACGCAAAAGACTCGTAAGGCAGTAACGTCATGTGACAACCGCTTCTAATTACGTGCACGCCACTGTATGTAGAATAAAAACGTGTCTTCACTTTGGATCCAGAAACTTCAAGGATTAAACAAGAAAGAAAAATAAAAGTCCATTCATGCACGCTGTGTGCTTTTTCTTATATGTGTGTTGAACTTATGTACGTATGTATACATTCACATTGGATTTCACTTTTAACACCCTTCCTCAATGTGAATCTGTATACATATCTTTGTTGATTTTACTTACTTATCAGGCCAGCGATCCATGGAGGATCTGAGCCTGAGCTATAGCTGCCTTCCATCCTTGACGGTCCCGGGCACGCTGCTTCCAGTTATCAAGACCAAGATGTCTTACATCCGCGATTACTTGGTCTTTATACCGGAGGTTCGGTCTTCCTCTTCTTCTCGAACCAGGAGGCTCGGAGTCAAGACCCTCTTAGCTGGAGCGTTGATGTCCATGCGCTCGATGTGGCCGAGCCGGTGTAGTCGACGGATCCTTGCCTTCCGGACTACATCCACATCTTGGTACAGAGTTCGCGGTTGTATCTTCTTCTCCATTCACGTTCCTCACAGACAGGACCAAATATCCGGCGCAGAATTTTTCTTTCGAAAGAACCCAAAATCAGTTCCGCCGTACTGCTTATCGTCCAGCTTTCGGCTCCGTACAGCAAGACTGGCAGTATGAGCGTTTTGTAAAGCATGACTTTGGTCTTTCGAGTGAGGAGTCTTGACCCCAGTTGTTTGGACAAGCCGTAGTAGCAGCGGTTGCCAAGGGCGATTCTATGCCGGATCTCCACTGTGGTGTCAATTGTGGAATTTATGTTTGCCCCGAGGTAGACAAACTCGTTAACTACCTCGAAATTGTGGCTGTCAATTGTTATATTTTGTCCCAGGTGGGGAGCGACGGATTGGTTTTTGCTTGACAGCATGTATTTCGTTTTGTCCTCATTGATCTTAAGACCAAGTCGTTTCGCCTGTTCTTCAATCGCCGTGAATGCTTCCACAATGCCACGGCGAGAACACGCGATGATTTCGATATCATCCGCGTATCCTAGCAGCTGGATGGACTTGTAAAAGATAGTGCCTTCCCTGTTGACGCCTGCCCGTCGCACTATCTGCTCCAACACCAGGTTGAAGAAGTCACATGACAGCGCATCTCCTTGCCGAAATCCGGTGCATGTTTTGAATGGTTCCGAGGTCCTAGAACCGAATTGCACGGTGCATCGCGTGTTTTTTAGCGAAGCGCGACACAACTGGATCAGTTTTACCGGGATCCCGAATTCGGCCATCGCCCCAAGCAGTTCTTCACGATGAATGCTGTCGAATGCGGATTTGAAATCGATGAAAAGATGGTTTGTATCGATTCGAAACTCGTTGGTCTTTTCCAGGATTTGTCGAAGTGTGAAAATTTGGTCTATAATTGATTTGCCGGGCCGGAAGCCGCACTGGTAGCTGCCGATTAGTGCGGTGCAAAATGGTTTTAGACATTTACTCAATACGCTGGACAGGATCTTGTATGCGACATTGAGCAAAGGTTAAACCTCTATAGTACTCGCAAGAGGTAGGATCGCCTTTTTTGTGGGTGGGGCATATAGAGCAGGTATTCCAGTCGTCGGGCATGCTTTCATCTTCCCAAATTCTGCAGATGATCTGGTGCATGCTCCCTACCAGAACGTCGCCGCCAGCCTTGAAGAGCTCTGATGGCAAGCCATCTGAGCCTGCGGCCTTGTTGTTCTTCAGCTTCTGAATAGCTGTGCCGACTTCTTTGATGCTGGGTGGGAGGACTACTTCAGCGGCTGGAGTTGGGATTTTCTCGGTCCCTGCCACTCTCTCTTGGTCATGCTCGTTAAGCAGCTGCTGGAAATGCTGCTTAAATACATCCACTCTTCCCGGTGGGTCGGTGACAAGATTACCCTCGCAGTTTCGAAGAGCCTGGGTGCCCTTTTTGAAGCCCCCTGCAAGGCCTTTGGCTTTCTTGTAAAAGGCTCGTATTTTGTGTTTATCCCTAGACTCCTCGATATCCTTGAGCTGGGAGGCTGCGAAGATTCTTTTCTTTTGTCGCAGTAGTTTTTTCTCCTCCCTTCTTCTGGCTCGGTACTCTTCCTGCGCTGCCCTGGTTTTCCTCTGCAGCGCCTTTTGGTACGTCTTTTTAATTTTACATTACATAAATTAATTTAGATTCATTGGTTCAACAAAATAGGTCTGTTTCCGTACTTGCCGAAAACAGCGAAAATCTACGAAAACCTACGAAAAACTGCGAAAAACTACAAAAGTGTTCCCGTACTCAAAAAATTCACACTTTTGGGCATAACAGAACGCTCTCGAGAGAGCAACAAATTTCCCCATGCTACGAATTTCTGCCCAAGAAATGTGTGTGGGCAGAAATTCATAACTTTGATAAATCATCGATTTCTGTCATTTTTAATGCAAACGTCAGGTGGAAAATTATTCGAAATTTAAATTTGCTTAAAAATGTGTCAAATGCAAACATACAGTTATCTACAAATGTCTACGTACGATCCCCAATCTTGCTATCTGACAAGTTCAAAAGCATTATGAAAAAATCTGATGATGCAGTTTTGTTTCAAATTTCTTTTATTAATGATACACCATAAAATAAGTTAATTTAACAAAAACGTAACAATTAATTTACAAAAAACGAAAAATAAATAATGACAAGAGTCTATATACGGCTGGCATCCCATGTTTCTTTTGTTATACGCATATGGAGAATAACTGAGAAGTACCGTTATTTACAGTTTTTTCATAATGCTGTTGAACTTGTCAGGTAGCAAGAATGGGGGTTGTACGTAGACTTTTATCGCTCACTGTATATTTTTGACATTCGAAAAGTGTGTAGCATATGTGGTTTAATGCGTTCCCGTACCTTTTGGTGATTTTGCCTCCCTTTGAGAGAATTTCATCCCCACTCCTTGAAAATTGACAAAGTCTGAATTTGTTGGTGCACAAAGTACGGGAACACACCTAATGACAATGTTTCTGTTTCGACAAATTTTTTGTAATTACATCTGCTATCAGAGAGCACCGTGGCGCAGTGGGTAGTGTGTTGGCCTCTGACGCCGATGACACGGGATCGAATCCCGACACAGACATGTCATCGAACGTGTTTTTCACGGTGTTTCAAGTGAGGTTAGTTTGATTCTTTTTAAGTATAGCCATAATTACACTCATTTCTTACACATATTGGAGTATTTAAAATGGACAGAGGAAAGCTTTGCACGGGAGAAAGGAGGCAAATAGTCGGTACCATGATACAGGATGGAAAGACTATTTCAGAGGTGGCAAGAACATTTAGGTGCTCTAGGAAGCTTGTTCAAAATGCAATGAAGGTCATACGGTGCAGCCAATCTTCCGCAAATCCCGTAAGGAAAAACGAAAAAAGAAAAACGTCAGAAGTGACTGACAGAATTATCCACAAAATCAGTGGCAGCGACCTTTTCATAACTTCCCGGGAGATAAAGCAACAACTACCTGATCAACACAATGTCGAAATATCAGCCGTAACTGTAAGTCGCCAGTTAATTGAATTCCAGCTTCATGGAAGAATCGTCAGAAAAAAAACCTCTTGTCTCCAAAAAAAAAAACACAATAAAACCGAAAGAGAATACTTATTCTCGCAAATGCTCACAAGAACAAACTCTTGTCCTTTTGGAAAAATATTTTGTGGAGCGACGAAAATAAGTTCAACAGGTTGGGATCAGATGGACAAAAATATGTGCGAAGGCCAACGAACCAAGAGTACCATCCCAGATACACCATTAAGACTGCCCAGCATGGCGGTGGGAGCATAATGGTGGGGCGGCGATGCCATGGCATGGCGTTGGACCAATTGTGAAAATAAATGGCATTATGAGTCAACACCAATATAAGCTAATCCTGAAGAACCAAATGGAGCCATATACCGACGACTCTATGCCTGTATCACGGATACTTCGCATACTTCGCGGATAGTGAAGAATAGGCTTACGGCTCGACAAATTTTCCTGCTTGATTGGCCGGCCCAAAATCCCGATCTGAATCCTATCGAGAATCTTTGGACTGATGTTGACTCCCTTGTTAAAGACTCCAGCTCAAAAAATTTAGAAGAATTTCGGCAAACCAATAAGGCTGCTTGGCCTTATTGGAATATCCTACAAAATATTAATAAAATATTTACTTATACATTAATTTTTGTAGAGTATTTATTCATTTTTTTTGAGTATTCCTCTGACTGTGCTATTTAAATGAAGAACTGCTTTTTTATTTTTTCTAATTTTGAATTATTATTTTTGAGTTGATTTAAAAGAATTATGTGTTTTTTATTAAAGTACATATAAACGCACATCAGTTATAAAACAAAAAAATCGGACCCTCTTTTTAGACTTTTGGCACAACAAAATGTATGAGAACTTACGGGTGTGCTATTTATCTGAACACCACTGTAAGTTGGCGTATACCTTGCCATTTCTTGATTTTTTCTATCCATCCTCAACTAGTAATAAACTCACCTTTTCCAAGTCTTTTGTTAAAAACTATGGTTTCCTCTATTACTATATCACCTAACAAAGGGATGGCTTTTCTTCACTGCTATAAAAACCACGTAAATAAGGCATCTTCAAGCTGGGGCTTTTAAGCGTTGCAAAAGCTTTTCTAGCCCCTGCTTTTGATATCAAACATAGTCAACTTTCCTACGTTATACTGCTGCGCGAGTATTGCTAAAGAAACGCCTTCTTTAATCTTGTCCAAAGTCTTGCATTTTTCTGTTATTGCCAATGTTATATGTTTTCTTTTCTTCGATGTTGAAGCCATGATTCAAAACAAACAAAAAATGGTAGCAAAACGACGCGCGACGAGCAAAAAATCGACGTGTAACAACTAAAGTGAATAACACAACACCGCGAATTCATTTATACACTGCGTGATAGCTAATATACATACACTAGGTAATGGTCTTTCAGGACCGCGTGAGAAGTCGTTTGGGTTATAGAGGTGTTCGGATAAGCGGGGGTTCGGATTATCGGGTCCCTACTGTACTTATATGTCCAGTGATATTGTAAAAACCAATTTGAAATTACATCGCAAGTATGTATTGTTGCATAATTGTGCCCAATATTTACCTAACATGATTGCAAACATTCCTTATTTAAATTCGCCTCACGGTAAAAATAACTAAATTGACATGTCCGTAAAAATAAATTGCCACCCAACTCATCACAGAACCAGCACGGTTATGCCTTCTATTCGTAGATTCCTTTTTAATTCATCAGATTCATCAAGGGCAGACATTTAGCCGTCGAAAAAGATTACTAACTTAAATGTTCGATACCAAATCTGGAAATCCTTAGTAAACTCCTGGCGAGCTTGTTGGCGTCGTGAAATTAGCATTGGTTTTTACTCGATTTATTTTTTTTTTTTTTTAAAGTTTGAAGACCTCTTACTACTGGCTGAAATAGAAGTAATATGCTTACATTACATGTACTTTTTTCAAATCGAACCTGTCCTATCGTCGGGAAATGTACACATGAGGACATACAGATAAGATAGATAATACAGCGCATACCTTGCAAATGAGAGAATTGATGGATAATGGTACACAGTTGAGCATTCCTCTTAATGTTAATGTTTATTACAGTATATCATAGAGTATAGATATATTTTACAAAAAGTAAATAGAAGGATGGTTGTACAAAGAGTAAACATGTTGATACTAAGGAAGCCTTCTTTTTGAACTATACTTAGAACCTCCAATATTTTTGTAGCATTTTTCCTTTTTCTCTTTTGTATTCATGTAAGGGGCTTCCAAAACTTTAATTAGATTTTCTTCTTAACTAATATACAATATGTAAGTAAAATTCAACAGCATCACAGATGGTGACTAATTGCGTTTTGGTTTAGTTGAAACATTATTCAATTGTCAATTCGAAGGTGTTTTTCTTTTTTTAAGAAGATCAATAATATCCAATATAAAACGAACTGAAAAATATAAATATGTAACATATCGTTTACATTTTATTTCATATTGACATGACAGGTTTTAACACATTATTGAAAGAGAAGTAGTTATAGAAACAAATTCTAAATATTCCTTTTAAGCTATTTTATTTCATTGTATTGCATTGGTGCCAAAGATGTATGTACGGTATTGTTCGAAACTTTTACCCATGAATTATTCAACCTTAAATATTTACGTATTTATTCCTTTTAGTGAAAATAAGTTAATTATTAGTTATTGTAATGGGTCGATTTTGCAAATTCCAAAAAATTACATATCTTCACGTTTCAAGGTCACCAGAATCCAAATCCAAGGTTTGTGTGTGTATGTGCGTATGTGCCTCGTTTATCTCGAGAACCAAAGATGATATTGACATGAGATCGGGATCATTCCACGCGTAATTAGGCAATTTGGAACTGAGTAAAATCGGTCCAGCCGTTTTTTGTTAGAAATTAAACAACTAAAAAAATAGGCAAAAAATGAACAACACGCGTTTTTCCCAAGCGGTCCCCCATCTTAATACTAACCGGTGATTGCGGTGATTGAACGAGAACCGATATGAGATTGCTAGGACAGTGTTGTGGTTGGGTAAGAAAACGCACACGCATGAGCTGCTCGTAAGTGTGCACTACCCAATGAGCAATTATTAAACGCACGCGTAGCCGAGTAATTGGCTGTAAGCATTTTTATTTTCGCTCACGAACGCGATTGTGTGCATTTATAGAAGCTCACCCCTATGCGCACTTCATATGTTCGTTAACCAGAACACACACTTATGTGCACTCTGTAGGGTGGGTTCTGTTTAGCGCACATGGGGTGAGTTTCTATAAATGCACACACTCGCGTTCGTGAGCCAAAATGAGTTGATTTACTGTTCGCGAGTTGTTTGCAGAAAAATAAAACATGCAACCATTTCACTTGAACATTTTTTTTTTTATTTTCATTTTTAGGGTTCCGTACTCAAAGGTAAAACGGGACCCTATTACTAAGACTTCGCTGTCCGTCCGTCCGTCCGTCTGTCACCAGCCTGTATCTCATGAACCGTGATAGTTAGACAGTTGAAATTTTCACAGATGATGTATTTCTGTATAGCTATAACGCTATACTAAAATGAATATTTAAGGGGGGCTCCCATACAACAGACATGATTTTCATCCAAAAAATCCCCCTGGTCACATACTGACCTAAGGTTAGTCGACAATATCCCGCAACCAGTAGCAAACTTCCCAGTTTTGATCCCTTTTGTGTCTTTGATGTATTAATCCTAACTGCAACCCTTTTTTCTGTAATTACGAACAATCAATAATAAAAACCCTTTAAACTTTGATGATCCCTATTGTGTCACTTCTAAGTTAATCCTTGCTGCAAACCCTTTCGTACAATTGCTAATCCCTCCTTTTCCATCCTGATAGGTTAAGATATCAAATGTTGCAACAAATTCAATCATAATCCCCTGGATGCCCACCAATGGAGCGATGTGCCACCAAATAAAACAGCCCCAAACAATTATTCCTTCGCCGCCGTGTTTTATCTTTTCCCTTACCTGATGCTTTTTGATGCGCTCATGAGGTCGATGCCGGTAATACTCTTTGCCATCTGATTGGTAACGGTTCACTTTTGTTTCATCACTTCAAATAACCCTTTTCCAGTCATCTACAGTTCAATTCTTGTGCTCTTTACAGAACTTCAAGCGTCGTTGAACGTTTTTATTTGAAAGAGCTGGCTTCCTTTTTTTCACGCTGACGACCAAACCTACTCTTTTTAGAGCACGTCTAGCTGTCCACGTACTTACATCTTTGTTTATAGCTTTTGCAGCATTTTTGGGTGTTCGAATATCCTTATTATGAAGCAACCGTTCCATCAACCGAGCGTTGTCATCAGAAATGATCCTTGGTCGGCCCCAAGATTGTTTGAACACATTTCGGCGTTTTTCAATGTCGTAAACCGTTGTTTTATTTAATCGTAGCTGTTTAGCAATCTTACAATTTTTGCAACAAATTTACGACACTATTTACAAGATCAATTGAAATTTTCTTCATTTTCCTTTAAACGGCAAACTCTTACTTACTTACTTAAGTGGCGCTAGAGTCTGGTGTGAACCTGGGCCTCAAACCACGAATTTCTCCAGCTGGAACGATCTTTTGTCAGCTGTTTCCAGCGGTTAAGGTCCCTTTTCACCTGTGTGCGCCACCTTAGATTCTGTCATCCCCCTGTAGTCCCTGGGTTGGACTCGTAGACTCTTCGGGCCGGGGCTGTGTTATCCATTCGCTTCACAGGGCCTAGCCATCATAGACGTTGGATCCGTAGACGTCATACTAGGCCGATGTCGCTATATAGCCTGTATAGTTCGTGGCTGTATCTTCTCCTTCACTCCCCAATTATAAAAACAGGACCATATATTGAACGCAGAGTTTTTCTCTCGCAACGACCAATGGCCTCCTCATCCGTTTGCGTTAAAGTCCAGGCCTCTGCGCCATAGAGGAGGACCGGGATGATTAAGGTTTTGTACAGCGCAACTTTGGTCTTTCGAGAGAGGGCTCTACTTCTCAATTGCCTCTTGAGCCCAAAGAAGCAGCGGTTGGCAAAAGTAATTCTGCATTTGGTCTCAGCGCTCGTGTTGTTGTCGCTGGTCACTAGTGAGCCAAGGTAGACGAATCCTTGACCACTTCGAATTTGTAGCTGCCAAATGTGACGTGTAAACCGTCAGTTTACCTTCTACTGTGGGAGCACCGTGGCGCAGTGGGTAGTGTGTTGGCCTCTGACGCCGATGACTCGGGATCGAAACCCGACACAGCCATGTCATCGAACGTGTTTTTCACGGTGTTTCTCCTCAGCGGTTTTCTGACAAAACCCCCTGTAGTAAAATTGTCATGAAAAGCTTCTCGAAATTGGCCGTTCGGAACCGGCAATAAACTGTAGGTCCCTTTCACCTATGTGAAAATGAAATCACACAGAACATGGGTGATTGAGAGAAGCTCGGCTCAGGTTCTTCATGGACTGTAACGCCAACATACACATACAAATGTGACGTTCTGGCCGAGACGTCGGTATTGTGCGTCTTTTTTGATTGACAGCATACATACATACATATATATTTCGTTTTATCCTCGTTAACCGAAAGACACATTTTAGCCGCTTCTGCTTCAATGCTCTCTAACGCTGTGTTCGTCCAATTACGTCAATGTCATCCACGTATGCAAGCAGTTGGGCAGACTTGAAATAGATCGTACCTCTTGTGTTAACCAGTGAGTCTCGTATGATCTTTTCAACTTTGTCTAAATCCTTAATGGAGAAGCGGAGTTCCCAAAGGTCATCCTACATAATCTGACAAGTTTGGCAGGGATGTTACAACTAGACATGGCTCCGTATAGCTCGTCTCTATGTACACTGTCATACGCGGCTTTGAAATCGAAGAAAAGGTGATGGGTGGCGATTTGGTATTCTTGGGTCTTCTCCAAGATCTGTCACAGCGTGAATATTTGGTATGACGTGGAATTTCCTGGCCTGAAACCACATTAATAAGAACCTATCAGATTATCCAAAAGGGTTTCAGGCGTTCACAGAGTACGGCAGAGAAGATATGCGATGTTAAGGAGACTTATTCCTCTATAGTTGGCGCAGTTATAGGGGAGTATGGATTCCATTCGTCGGGCATGCTTTCCTCCGACCACATTTTACAGATGAGCTGGTGCATGCGCCCTACCAAATCATCTTCAGCCGCTTTAAATAGGTCGCGTTCGCCGCCTTATTAGTCTTGAGCTTTTAAATTATTAGCTTCATTTCATCCAGATCGGGTGGACGGAATTCTCTTGCATCTTCGTCCGTAGCGAATGGATCATTCTGCCTGAAACTCCCAGTACTTCCTTCCATATTCATAGCATCCACTGTGACTCTACTACTAGTTGTCCGTCTTCATCCCTACAGGCGTCTGCTCTGGCTTTATAGCCCTGGCATTGCGCTGGCAATGCTGCCACTGTTGTTTTGTGGATTGCTCCGACGTCATCGGAGGTTGCGAGAGGTTCAGGTAGCTTTCTGACGTCACACTCTTACGGTACAAATAAAAATACAGTATGTATAGGAATACCATTTTTAAATGGCATTCTCATTTTAAGGGTAAATATGTTAGTTTTTTTGTAATTAACTGTTTTAAGAGTTGTTGTTACTTTATTGGATTGACGTTTAATTTAAGAAATTAACTAAAAATAATTGTAAAAATGCTGTTAGCTTATTAATTTTGACAAATTAACCGTAGAAGTGCAAAACATCCGGATAGTTTTGCTCTCCACTGGATTTTCACTAAAAGGAATTAATACGTAAATATTTGACTTTGTAAAGCTTGACTGTTGCTCTAGCGTATGGTCTCCATCTCCACTCTCCTTCGGATGAGAGCCGGATTATACTTTATTCATATATTTGCCCACTATTCCGGGCGAAAAATTAATTTTTTGTTTTGTTACAATTATATGTATTGGCTGCTCACTCCGTGAACAGCTGTGCGTCGTTTATTCATTTTTTTTTTTTGTGGTATTACAAAAGCAATACAGACCCCTTTCGGGGATCACAGGGCAGACGTACGAAGCCCTGGCATCTCATTGTTTATCCCTGGGCGAGATTCCAAAGCTGATGCCTGTGTCACAATTACCCCGTTTACATGCGTAGTCGAAATATCGAGTCGAAACTGAGTTGAAATTTCGACCCAGGTTTTTCCGCAACGTAGTCGAAAGATTGAAGAGTTCAAACGTAGTTGAAGTGACAGATAGTATGTATATACGGACCTTTTACTTTGATTGGGTTAGTCCTGCGTTGTGCCAACCAGCAAGCGAAAAGCAAAAAAGATATTTCACACATACAGAGACAAAATGTCAGTTCGACTCCTCGACCCAGGTTTACATGCATTTTTTCAACTCGATCCAGGTCTGCTAGCTGGATCGAGTCGAGTCAACTCTATTTCAACTCGATCCGCGTTTATATGAATTTCGATCCTAGTTGAATCCGGATTCAACTACGCATGTAAACGGGGTAAATGCTACTACACGGCGATGCGACAGCGCAACTACAAACGCTGCCGTTTGCTGTGGTTGTAAAGTCGTTCAGTCAATACACAATGTAGCGACTTTCATCGGCGTTTTTTTGACAACGAGGTTACTTGTGTGAGTGAAGTTGGAGGTGAATTCTATAGAGGGAAGTTGGCATCAGTAAAAAATTCGAAGATTGAAACTGAGATTAGTTCATAAATGGATAAAAACAATTTGAAAACAACATTATTGCTAACATGTGCGGCTGCTTTAGCCTATAACAAGTTAAAAGCGAAAACAAAAGTCAGAAGAAGGTGGTGGGTAAGACCAAGTTATCAAACGTATTCCTCCAATGTCGAATTCGAAATGGCACAGCGCCGTGTAGTTCCGACAGTTTTTCGAATTTTCGAAATTACAGCGCTGCGACACGACTACACACGTGCCTATGTGACTTACTCCATATAATTCCATTGTATGAATATGGATTTGACAGCTACGGCGTTTGTAGTCGCGCTGTCGCATCGCCGTATAGTAGCATTGTGAAACAGGCATGATGAATGCCCGTCCATTGATCGGGTGCCGCCTTTTATACTCTCCTTGTGGGGAGTTTCCAAGTGACGTTGTGTTAGGGTTGCCACACCCCTCAAAATACAATTTTCATGTTGTTTGTATGTATAAATAACATAACAATAGTATAATAACATTATAGAATATAATAATCGTATAAATTAGCTGCAGGCGTTACAATTTTAATAATTCATGAGAAAAAGTTGCTTGGGTTTCGAACAATACTGTGCATATGTATACGATGTATTTATCTGTGGTTTTCTTTATTTACAATTATGCTTTTCTGTAATTGCTTGCTCTCTACTCGTATTTAGTCTTTATTTCTTGCTACAGTATTTTTTACACATGCAATTTTATTTGTGAACACTTTATGTTTAAATGAATCCCAATGATCGTATAGATACATAGATGTAAGTTTAAAATAAATTGTATAAACAATTGTGAACAAAACGACCCGAATGTCTTTGCTTTGTATTAACTACACCTACGACGGTGATTAGACAACCAAATATCGTTGTTAAGACGGTCTGTGATTCTAATATATTTAAGTTTTAATTGCATATATAATATGTTGTTAGATATATTGCTTATAGAGGCGACCCTTTTTATTTTGCACTATTTTATTTAGCTTTTGCATCCGCTTGCGATTTCGCACATTATATTTTCTTTTACTTCTTATTCAACGAACAAAAAAAGAGAATACAAATTCGCACGCGTGGTTTACGCAGCAAAATATTATTGTATGTAGAATAGCACTAGACCTTGTTATTGTTAATGTGTTTTGTGTTTGAGAGTAGAAATATTTCAATTAGCAACTTCACAAAACAACAAAAAAAATTAATTATACTCTTAACGATGAAATTGTTAAAAATCATATATTTAAATAAAGTTACACGCAAAAAAGTATGAATGAAAGAAATTCCAACCTCCTGAGGTAATACAACTCATTTCAAAGTACCAATTTATTATAAAGGAACATTTAATGAGTTTTCGTTTTTTTTTGTAAATAATAATAAAATGAACAAATACGCTATAAGCAAGAATTTCTTTTGTTAAAAAAAAAGTCTTTACTGAAATAGAGTTTATTTCATCTGAAAACAATTCCAACCAAATCACCAACCATTTTTGTAGGAGAAAATAAAATGAATTAAACAAAATAGTTTTTCGTTATTTTTTTAATATTGTATCTCTTATTTTGGAATAAAGTCAAATGCATAATTGCACTATTCAATTGTGCATTTGATATACATTTTTGTTTTTTGTTTACTGCTTTTCTGCCAAATGATGGACGACTCGTATTATTAATATTGAAAGAATTTACACATTCATATACATTATACAATTATAAATATATACATAATAAAAACAAATATATATATATTATATTGAATAGCTTTATGTTGAATATGGATTGAATAAAATCTACTAAACTGGATAAAAGTACAAGTTAGTTTTTTTTTTTTATTGCAGCTTTTAAATCCTACGTGCTCGAACGAATTATTACTCGGCTCTCGTCCTATCTAGGACAACCACCCCTGAGAGCAGTGAACGAACATCAACGACCCAAACCACTGCACTCCGTTCAGCGTGTGTGTCTAAAAACACATCATAAGAGAATATAAAAACTCTTGAACCTTTTGAGTCTCTAAAGAAAAAAAAAATGAAATGTTTATAACTTGCAGACGTTGCTCGTTCGTGTACTTTAGCATGATGAAAATGTTGAGTTTACTCAATAAATTGACAATGACAGTTCGATGATTAGTGAAAGCATGCGTTCACAAATTGAATTTAAAGTTGTCAATTCCCTATTGGAAAACCCTATACTTTTAATTTTATGTTAGGTCGGTCCGGTATTTCATAGCCTCTACGAGAGGGACTACACACCTAGGCTTACTCTTTGTGTTGCTACGAGGGGAACGACCTACTATTCATGGAATCAGATCATTAAGGAAGTAGGATCCTACGTATCGTTTCTTTATGACAGAGGGTCGGACAGGCGCAGAGCAGGTTTTGAACGGATTTAACCCCATTTTCGTCTTCACAGCTCTAGCAGAAGTCATTCTCAACTTGCGCTAGTTTTTGTTTGTGAGTGCCAATAAGACAGTGACCAGTGATGATGCCAACGATTTTGTTGATGTCGGTTCGTTTTCGGGAGATTATTCCCATGGTTCGCTGCCGGTCAAGTCGTGACCAGAATTACCTGGTGGTTAGGCAGGTATGCCCTTGGGTCCATCTCAGGGTCGTCTCCGCCATGGCTTGATTTGTTAGCTTTAGTTTCATGGCTGCTAGTGGTCTATCAACGTATGCCATGCTTATTCGTTGCGTCGTTCCTTGTCTGGAACGCTGTGTCCTGTTTCGCTGTGTCCTGGTACCAATGAGAGGGGTACCAGCCATCGCGTTAAGAGATAAGCGGCAGTCGAGGCTTACCTTGGACGTGAGAGGGGTACAAGCCATCGCGTTAAGAGATAAGCGGCAGTCGAGGCTTACCTTGAACGTGTAGCCATAATGCTCCAACGATTTCAGGGCAGCTAGGCTGTTAATGAAGATTCGAATATTTGTGACAGATATCACGTTCCACCTTAGCCAAGACAGGACTTCCTTTATTGCTAGCAGCTCCGCCTGGAAGACACTGCAGTAGTCTGGTAGTTTTAGAGCCTGATTTAGTTTTAATTGTTTACAAAACACTTTGCTACCCATCCCGTCCTTGGTTTTTGGCCATTCTGTGTAAAAATCGACGCAGTCTATCTATTAATTTGAACTTTTGTAGTCGGAGTTCTCTGGCAAAGCTATCCTGTCGTTCAGGATAGAAGCGGGGCCGGGCTTTAATCTTGCTGCGTGTATGTGGCTAGATGCTTACCGTGGATATCAAGCGGGGTGGTTAGGTGGAAAAGCATTTTGATCGCCGCCGTTGAAGTAGACCTTAGGACCCCGGTAAAATAGTGAGATGGTAACACCGATCACAACAACTTTGTTCTGCAATCTACCGATAGGCGCGCTGGCATCAGATAGAAAAAATAAAAATGTCACGCTGAACTCCATTACCGACCAGCGTGGACGGCGGCAAACGATCGACCCGGAAGAATTCGGATACTTCTTCTTCTGGCAGCCGGCACAAGGATCAGACTTGTAAGGTGGTCTTTTAATAAAACTCTACGAAAACTTTTTAAGTTTTTTCTTTCTTTTGAGCGCCGAAAATAATTGGCGCCTCAATAGAATAAGTCTAACAACTATGATGTGGAGTCATAGGGTTATTTTGGCGCTGAGGCCCCATTTTTTCCCTAAGGCTCTCTTGCAAATATAGAAAGCTGTGGTTGCCTTCCTTGCTTGTTTGGTAGCCATTCCAGGTTAATGACAGGAATGGACTGTTTGCACCTGTGCCAAGTTTCACATCAAATTATTCATTAGCGTCTGAGAGCTGCGAAAAGTGAATGGCAAAGGACTAACAAAGGCCTTGTAGGGGTAGCATCTATCCGACGGATGCTGGCCTGCTAAAAAGTGAGAAGAGCCAACGCAGACGAACACCTTGCGGCACTGTTAATAAGTCCCATCCCCACCTCCTCGTGGTTGCATCTGGAGATTTCCTTTGGAAATTACAGATGGAGAAGATCGAATGGCGAGTTTCCTGCGCCAAAAAATAGGTTTGGTCGGTTGGGCTACGGCTTAGTAAGCCGTAATGACACTCAAAGATAATCACAAGTCTCGGATTTAACGTATAAAGAACAGGAGTATCGGTTCTGCACCTGGAATGTTAGGTCCCTTAACAGAAAACGCTCTAAACTGCTATAAAACAGTACATCCTGATTAGTTAAGGAGCTTCTCCAATTCTTTAACAAAGTTGAAACTGCCTCTCGTAGGAGCTGAAATGATCCCCTCAGGAGTCATAATTTCACTGAGATGGATACGCTTCCTGAGGCAAAGAGCAGCACACTCATACAGTAGGTGTCCTGGAGTCTCTTCGTCCTCAAGACAGAGTCGACACTCAGTATCAGATGAGAGGTTCATTTTGTTGAGATGATATCTCAAACCACAGTGTCCCATAAGGTAGATAACTAGTCTTCTGCTATCTACTCTATTAAGTAAGGTATTAAGGGTCGTATAAATCGTTTCGATTAGCGAAGTCCTTGAACCTTGTTCCAAAAGGACAGGTGTTGCGATTGTTCCCGCTTGTCCAAGAAGAAGAAGTTGATCTTAGACTTGCTAGAAATTTCAGCAACTACGTACCTTTTGCTGGAACTTTTCCTGGCGAGTTGTTCGACAGTTTCATTGCCCTTAATACCTTTGTGCGCTGGCACCCACCATAGTTTGACCATGACATTCCTTAACGGATTTTGAATTCACGTTATACGAACTCAGCGCTTTAGCGCTGCTTGGCTATCAGAGAGTATGTTGACGGCTACTCCTCTTATGCCAGTCTCTTAGTTTAGATTGACGCATCTTAGGATGGCAGACCGCTTGGAAGATACATACTAGGACTCATCCCTATGGCCTTCGAAATCTCCCGATTTGTTCCAAAGATACCGGCGCCAACGGCAGAAACCATCTTGGAGCTATCAGTGTACCACTTACACTAGCTCCACGCTTCGAAAGCGGTGGGGGTTTTTATAATATACTTGTCTCATGTACAAATCATGTAAAACTCAATCTGAAAGATACTACCACATTTTCTTCGAGACCCTAGGTTTACGGTCATTAATACCAGCGGTAATGCTTGATTATTTTTTCGAACTATTGCCAAACTTACTTTATAGAATCTGGTATAAGTTGATGTATCGGAAGTGGGACCTTTTTAATGCGCTCCCGCGCTCTGTGTTTCCCTGTTTGGTAGTAATGTCCGTTCTTGGTTGCTCCTGGTAAGGTGAATACTTAAATATTGTGTATGTAATTTTATACGTTATAAGTTACTGCTTGCACTTAAAGGGGATACACCACTTTGGTTACCCCGAAGTTGCATGTGAAATTACAAGTTTGCTTTCAGGAAAGTTATGACGCATAACAAAATGTGACTTGACTTCTAAGAACAACTGCACTGGACAAGATGCATCTCGATGTGGGAATACACCAGCAATCAGGATCTACTCGTTTCCATGGCTGCGAGTGCACATGTACGTATATTCGAACACATGTATGTATCTGCGTATGTACAAGTACAATATGAACTCGACCAATGCACAATTTCGTGTGCTAAGGTATGCAAATTGTATGCATGAGCAATGCTTATAAACCCTATCACCGCCAGAAGTACTTTCACTTGCTTCCCAGCAATTTCAGTCAGCATTGTGTGGGCCACGTCCTTTTTGTGCAAGAGAATCACATTCACCACTCTATATTCTTGGATATCCTAATACATATAAAATGTGCATTTCGATCTATATGTATATATCACACATGCCGTATACCCCACTTGCATCGGAATTTGTGTAGATAGGGTTTACTCCTTATTTTCGTTCACAAATGAACAACTCTGCCAGTGGACGCATGATTTGTTGTTTTTTCCTTGTTTTTGCTGAATCATGACTCATGAGTATGGTTACGTGGATTGAATTCGCAAATTTGATTAATGCAGTATTTTTACTCAACGCATTTTTGCAATTGAGGTTAGGTTATGTCCACGTGGTAATGGGTTACTACTTTAATCAGTCTCCATTCTCGAGATAATTAGAGTTCTGATGCAAGGACTCTTAAGTGCTTTCTAAGTATGCATTAAAATACCCTAGCTACTCCTGAGAGGGAGAAAATTAATTTTGTCTTTACTTCTTAAGAAGACAATGTGCAATCCCTTAATCGAGGAGCTGATTAAGGATGTTTTGGAGATGGACTATGGACAATGGAAAATCGACTGCTGAAAATGACTTGATTGATTGCTTTCGTTTAATTTTGTAACAAAACGGTCCCATGATCACTGCTCACCGAGCTCATTTTGTAAATAAAACTCGTTGCTGTAAATTAAATCATTTAACAAATCCAAGGTTTTTATATAGATGTCTCTGTGTGTATGTGCGTATGTGCTTACGTGCGTATGTGCGTATGCGAGTTCAGAATTTTTGGTCCCGATTATCTCGAGAACCAAAAACGATATTGACATTGACATTTTCATTCGACGCGTAATTACGTAACTTAGAACTGATTAAGTTTCCAGCAAAATCGGGCCAGCCGTTTTTGTTAGAAATTAAATAACAAAAAAACCGGCAAACTAGTTTTGTATACAAATATGTACAGTAAAGCCGGCTACACACCTTACTGCAAACTTGTGCAAGTGTACTCGAATAGATCTGTTTGCGTCGAGATGAGTTCGGATGAAGATGTACTTGCTTTGGCTGCTTTTTGTCTTGTCAAAAGGAAATCTCGGATAAAGAACCGTAGTGTATGGTGCAAAGATGGATTGTTAAAACGAAAAACTTATACTTATACTAATTTGCTAAACGAATTAAATTATCATAATTATCTTAGGATGCAGTACGGAATAAGTACGGTAAAGCACCTGATAAAACTTCAAACCATAGAGAAGACCAACCTCCAATGGCATGAGAGCAACATTGGCTTTATCACCAAACAATTGTGGCCTATGTTAAGCCTCGGACGAACCAGGGACCTAGTGGCAACCAAAAGGGCAACTTTAAGTACTCTAGTGGGTGTCATTACAGGTCACTGCATCATCGGAAAACACGCCGCCAGATTAGGGCTACTCTCCAATGAGTTCTGTTGCGGCTGCATGGACGAGGAGGAGAAGGAATCAATACACCACCTCCTCTGCTCATGTGCCTCTTTTGCGAATCGCAGGAGGATCTACCACGGCGCGCCCTTCTTTGACAATCTAAGTGAGCTAGCAAACCAAAAGATAGCTCAACTCCATTGCTTCATTAGAAGCACCGGTTGGTTCTCAGGTAGTATCACAATGGGCCGACTTCGGCCTACGTGTGGCTTATGCCTACCACATTAACCTAACCTTACCTGTACAGCCCGTATAGTTCTTGGTTGAATCTCCTCCTCCACTCTCCGTTTACACAAATGGGACCAAAGATTGCACGCAGAATTTTCCTCTCGAAACTCCCAAGAGCCTCTTCAACCGCTTTGATAAAGTCCAAGCCTCAGCGCCGTAGAGGAGGACCGGGATGATTAAGGTTTTGTAGAGGGATACCTTAGTTTTTCGAGAGAGGGCTCTACTACTCAGTTGCCTCTTGAGCCCAAAGAAGCAGCGGTTGGCAAGAGTTCTTCTACGTTTTATCTCAGCGTTGGCGTCATTGCTGCTTGTCACTATCGAGCTAAGGTAGACGAAATCCTTGACTACCCCAAAAATATAGCTGCCGAAGGTTGTTGCGCGTGTTTCTTTGATGACAGCATATATTTGGTCTTGTCCCCATCTACCCATAGACTCACTTAAGCCGCTTTTGCTTCAATGCTTGCGAAAACCTCATTGACATCTCGCTTTGTCCGTCCAACAACGTCTATGTCATCTGCGTAGGCAAGAAATTGTGTACACTTGAAGTAGATCGTACCTCTTGCATTGGCCGCACGATCTTTTCCAGAATGATGTTAAAGAAATCACATGACAGTGCGTCGCCCTGTCTTAAACCTTTTTTAAATATCGAAGCGGTCGGTTAGTCCACGGCCGACCTTAATGGAGCAGCGAGAGTTATCCATAGTCATCTTGCATAGTCTGACGAGTTTGGCAGGAATGTTAAAACATGACATGGCTCTGTATAGCTCGTCTCTATAAACACTGTCATACGCGGCTTTAAACTCGACGAAAAGAGGGTGCGTGTCGACCTGGAATTCATGGGTCTTCTCCCAGATCTTCCGTAGTGTAAATATTTGGTCTGTCGTGGATTTTCCTGGCCTGAAACCAATCTGATAGGTTGATTGTCCACGAACGGTTTCAGGTACTTACACAGTACGGCAGAGAGGATCTTGTACGCGAGGTTCAGGAGGCTTATCCCTCTGTAATTGGCGCAGTCATAGGGGTCTCCTTTCTTATGGACCGGGCAAACGATACTGAGATTCCATTCATCGGGCATGCGTTCTTCCGACCATATCTTGCAGATGAGTTGGTGCATGTTTCGATATAGCTATCTTAACATCGTCTAGGTCGGGTGGACGGGATTCTCCTTCGTCTTCGTCCATTGTGAATGGTTCGCTCTGCCTGACGGCGGCATTTTGACTATCATCGCCGTTATACAGTCTGCAGAAGTGGTCCTTCCATAATCTCAGCATCGACTGTGAATCACAGTTTTTCATCCGCTTTTTGCCTGGCCCATCCCATCGCACTTCTTGGAGCGCAGTAATGTCTGCCTTATAGCAGTCCAAAGAGTTGACCAGTTGTTCGGCTGCACCTGGTCTGTTGAGGGACCGAACGTTCCAGGTGCAGAACCGAAATTCGTTTCCTTTTTGACGTTTGCGGGCGTCGTCAACATGTGATCCGTCCGTATCCGAGGCTATTGGTTGTCTCTGAACAAAATTTTTGTTTTAAACGATAGGGATGTTAGCCCTAAGCGCAACCCCCAACCTGGAGGGCCAGGTTCCTCTTTCCCCAGGAACAAGGGGTCGGGTCGCTGCACACATCGGTTCACTACCTGGCGGGTGCCAGTATAGCTATCCAGGGGAGGCCACGCGGAGGCTGTGTGTCAACTTGGATTGAGCAGGGACAGAGATCGAAGCTGGCCTTTGCCAAGTTAAACGCGATCAACTTCTTTGCTCTGTTTGTTCGCTCCCTTCTCAGAAGATGTTACCTTCTGAAAATAAAAAAAAAAATTAACCATTTCGAGATGTACCTATATTTTTTGGCTCTTGGGGATTAAGAGAAACAACCTCTTCTTCTTTTGTGGCGTTACAGCCCGTGTGTACGTGTGATTTATTTTTTCACACAGGTGAAAGGGACCTACAGTTTAAGGCCGATTCTGAATGGTGTGAGTCGAGAAGCTTTTTCAAGGCAAGTATACTACGGGGGGTTGGTGTTATCGGGATCCGAACTCACTCATCGTGCGTCAGAGTCCAACACTAACCACTGCGACACGGCGCCAGCAATCTTATTATACACACAAACAATGGCAAAGGAACAGAAAATAATTATAAAAATTAAGGATATAAGCAAGAAACAAATGTGAACTCCCTAGAAATGTGGTGCTATAACCAACATCCCAATCAATTGGATACATAAGTCTGTGCGATATTGAATCATGACATACAATTTCAATTTAAATGTTCCTGATGACTATACCATGCTGTGATGCTATCGAACTTATAAATCTAGACCACCACTAGCAAACCCGCAAAAAAGTTGAACCATCTCCCAACATTCAGTTCCTTGGGTGATATCTTTAATGGGTTAAATCTACTTAAAACTTTCAGACCGGAAACTTTGCCATCGCATAGGGCTAATTGGTTTCTCGATTATGTAAAATTTACAAGTATGCACATAGTTAAAAAAACACAAAGCAAATTAGTTTCTAAGAGGTTTTCAGACTGCCATGAGTTCCAGCTTACGTCTCCTCCTTCGATATCTCCTTTTAATTTGTTTTCAATAAAAATTTAATTTTAATAGTTTTCAATCGTAGCCTCCACGAGGGGGAGTATACACCTAGGCCAGATAGGCACTTTGTGTTGCTACGAGGGGGCAACCCCCTATTCAAGGAATCATTTTGGGTTTCTTACAAAATTAAGGAATTCAGTTATCCTTATCCGCTGAACGTCAGTCAGATCATTAAGGAAGTAGATCCTTATGACAAACGGACGGACAGGAGCAGAGCAGGTGTTGAATGGATTCAACCTCCTCTTCGTCTTCACAACTACTGCAGAAACAGTCTTTCGAAACTTTCCCTAGTCTTTCGGCATAACTGCCAATAAGACAGTGACCAGTGATGATGTCGGTTCGTTTTAGAGAGATTATTCCCATGGTTCGCTGTCGGTCAAATCGTTGCCAGATTTGCCTGGTGGTTAGGCAGGTATGCCCTGGGGTCCATCTCAGGTTCGTCTCGGCCATGGCTTTTTTTTTTTGTATTGCCGCTTAGCTGTCTGTGTAGATGACAACGTCACTGTACATCGATCTCAAGGACAGCCAGTCGTTAGGCTCACTAATAGCCGTTGATTCAGCTTGGAACATAGACACTGTCACCCACACCGTTGTCTGTCCTGAACCCGTCCGTGTATATTACTAGTGCAGTGCTCTTGCTTGGCAATTCATTCCCTTCCCATTGTCGTCGGTTGGGAATTGTTGTTTTATATAGAATCTAGAAGTCCAGAATCGGGATTAAGTAGTTCGTGACTTTACCTAGATCATTGTTTTGGCGTAGAATACTAGCGTGCCCAATTTCGGAGAACTTCCAATGAGCTGATTTCTTAAGTTGCAACGCCGATTTCTTTACATTTTCCTTGCCAAAGAGAGCCAAGGTAAATAGGTGGAGCATGGTTTCAAGGGCTGCAGTGGGTGTTGTTCGCAGTGCCCCGGTTATACCGACGTACTCTACTTAAAAGTTTGACATAGTTAGATCTGCACAGTGCTGTCCACCATTTTAAACAGCCGTACGTCAGTATAGGCCTAATAACCGCGGTATGCAACCGTTCGTGTTATAGGGTTGTTACTTTTTTGATGTGTTCATCTGCATTCAGTCTCCAGTTGAGCTTCCTGTCGAGTATTGTGTATGTATGCTGGCGTTATAGTCCATGAAGGAGCAAAGCCGAGCTTCTCTCAATCAGCCATGTTGTGTGTGATTTTATTTTTCCATAGGTGAAAGGGAACCTACAGTTTATTTCCGGATCCGAACGGCGAAATTCGAGAAGCTTTTCTTGACAATTATACTACAGAGGGTTTTGTCAGTACCCCACGGAGGAGAAGCACCGTGATAAACATGTTCGATGACATGGCTGTTGTCGGGATTCGATCCCGTGTAATCGGCGTCAGAGGCCAACACACAACCCACTACGCCACAGCGCTCTCTCCTGTCGAGTATTACGCCAAGGTATTTGGCGTGATCTGCGAATCTAAGGTAAGCCTCATTGAGTTTTGGAGAAGAGAAACTATTTCCGTTTTGGAAGGATTTATTCCAAGCCCGCGGTTCTCTGCGCATTTGTCAAGATTGCCCAGGCCTGTTTCCATTAATTCTCGGATTGCTGGGAGGTGTATCTCGCTAAATGCTAGTGCAATATCGTCTGCATAGAAAAATAACCTTGCACCCGCTTCCCTCCAGGGAAAGGAGTACTTCGTTTACAACTGACACCAGCGATAGTGCTCCTCCTTGTGGTATGCCACGTTTTACTGCAGCAGCCGATTCGTTAGCTTTAGCTTAATGGCTGCTAGTGGTCTTCCAGCGTATGCCATGTTTGTTCGTTTCGTCGTTCCTTGTCTGACGAGCAAGTCAGCTCTTTCCTAAATATCGCTGTGTCCTGGTACCCATGAGAGGTGTATATTCAACTGTTCTGCCATCTCGTTAAGAGATGGGCGGTAGTCGAGGCTTGCCTTGGATGTGTAGGCATAAGGCTCCAGCGATTTCAGGGCAGCGAAGATTCGAATAATCTGTGACAGATATCACTTCGGCGCTTGTCGGGACTATTTTTGTCTTTCTGGGTATATTCTTTTGTACTTTTTCTCAAAGACTGGTGCGATCAATGCAGTAGGAGTAAAGTTATTTCGGGGTTGAAGCCTCAGTTTTTCCCTACGGCTCCCTTGCAAGTATAGAGAGCTATGGTTGCCTTCCTTGTTCGTTCGTTAGTGTTTTCTTTCCGGGTCAATGTCCTGTCCAGTATAATACCAAGATATTTGGCACTAGTAGAATAGCTTAGCCTGGTATCAAGTAGGGTGATTTGACATGTGTCCGGGATTTTGTGCTCTCTAGTGATGTACCCTTCGCTAGTTTCGTTTTATAGGGGTTTATCCCGAGTCCATTATTTGGTGCCCATGCCCCACAGTGTAGCCAGGTACTTGCCTGAGATGGCAATAGCAACGTCATCGGCGTAGGCAATAATATCAAGGCTTTCTTTCTCTAGTTTAGTTAGTAGCTCGTTTGCGACTACGTTCCAGAGAATAGGAGAGAGGACAAGAACTCTACTAGGGTGTATTCTTTGAGGTGGATTGATTCTTCAATTTTCCTCACTAAAGTCTGCAAAGCCGTTTCAACCGATTTACCATTGCAGTAGGCATATTGTGCCTTTGAAATTAGTGATGGATCAAAGTTGTGTGCAAGTCTATCAGCCTTTTCAGGGTTTTTAATACGAAGGATGATAGGCAGATAGAACTAAAATCGTTGGGTGTAGTGTGGGAACTTGTGCCAGCCTTGGGGATGAAAAGTACTCTTGCGGACTTCCACCTTTCTAGCATGTGTTTTCAGACTAGACATCTTTGAAGATAACTTCCACCCATGGCATTATCTACTCCATAAAATTCGATGGGGTAGATTCCATCCGGGCCCGGTGATTTCAAGGCCTTACAACTTTTTATCGCCAAAGTAATTTTGTCTTTAAAGATTATGTGATGGTCCCACTGTTACTGGAGAGGCACGAGTTCTTCGTGTTTGCCCTGAGTTTTTTGTTTCCGAGCAACCTGTGAAGTACGTGTTGAGGAAAATATTAAGTCTTTTTCCGACATTGTCCATACTCTATTGGAGAGTAGGCAGCTAGGATTTGAAGCATCTCTTGAAAGAATTTTGTCTGAGATCTATTCCAGACTGCTGCAGAAAAGCCTCCATGATTTCCTTTGCTCTATCCTTGGGGATTGTTTATAATCCCTGAGTGATTTTTTATACTGGCCCCCTGTATCGTTTCCGGTACGTTTCGCATTGTTAATGAACCTACGACATACTTTTCGAAGCTTGCTTGTCCAAGAAAATCTGAGCTTATGTTTTGCACAGCTGGTTGTTCGTGCATTGCACAATTTTTGTGTTAGGATATCGACCAACGTGTCTATATCTGACGAAGAGTGTGAAGGATCAGGGATAATTTTCACTACAGAATTGCCTACCAAGCCCTTACAACAATCCAATATATGCTCCCTGAATTTGGAGGAGAACTGATTGGAGATTGGAGTGGTGTCTTTAGACTGTAGAGAAGGTAGCTGTGATCCGAAAAATAATTCTGTTAGTGAGGAATGGGGATACCAGAGTGATGTTTAGTGCCTCCATTCGGTTTTCCGTAATGAAGGAGGGAGTGGTGCCCTTGTTGCATATATATACATTTAAGGTTAATATGTATTCAAGTACTCCCTCGCCCCTCTCATTTGGGTCGCTGGTGTCCCAAACCCTATGATACGCGTTTGCGCCAGCGCCTCGACGGGTCCTCGACTAAACGTCCGGAATGACCTCTTCTCGGGCCATATATGAAGAAGCTATCCAGAGTTTGGCTTCATGTGATTCAAACAGGTGTAGCCAACGTAGTTGGCTGAACAGCATTGATTATTGATATCTGCCTGTTGGGCGAAGGATTCGCTCGATTTGAATGGATGGCTGAAGCATTCCGGCAATTAATATCTGCTCTCCCGGCTGCAGCAGCCCAGCTGTCAATGTCTGCCTCGATAGTTGGTGCAACACGTCCACTAGTATCTGCCTGGACAGCTTGAGTTGCTCGGCCGCTACATTTTCCTGGCCGACCAGTTAAAAAGTCCGGATGGAAAAAGACTAACAAAGGCTTCGTAGGAGTAGCATCTACCGACGGGTGCTGATCCGCTATAAAAAGCGACAAAGAGCTTTTGAATCCGTACACCTTGCAGCTTTCTTAGCCAGGTCCTACTTCCACCTCTTCGTGGACCATGGAAATTACTAACGGAGGAGGACGAAAGGCGAGCATCCCGCCCCACAAAACAGGATTAATGTCGGGCTATGGTCCAGCTGACCGTAACCCAACAATTGCTCGGAAAAAAGCACAAGCCTCGGATAAGACCGACAGGACTTATGTTGACGACTATTGCAAAAAATGAAAGAAGAACAATGATCTTCGGCTCCGTGCGTGGAATGTTATTGCGCTAAACAGACCACGTGCGGCCGAACAACTTCCGAAGGCCCTAGACCGATATAATGCGTTCTTAACCACCATCCAGGCAATGTGCTGGAATGGACCGGGTAAAAAGCGGATAAAAAACTGCGATATGTGCTACGGTGAATCCTATAGGAGAAGAGGCCAACGACTGTTGGAATGCGAATACGTTGTTCGAGGTGGATTAAGGCAAAACGTCTTAAGCTTTCGGCATGTGAGCGAACGTCCCACTACAACCAGTATGAAGGCTACGTTTCTTAACATCAGCCAGATGGTCCAAATAACTACTCTTGCCACTAGCTAGCCAACCTTCCCGACAGCCCGCCAACATTATCGACAGCCAGCCAATCCACCCAACCTGACCACCAACAAATCAACCTGGTCCCCAACAGCAAACCTGGCGCTACCCCGCGAACCTGGCCATCATCCAGCTAACCAGGCCACCATGCAACCACACTGGCCACCAGCCAGACATTCCTGCCATCAGTCAGCCATCCTTGCTACTAGTCAGCCATCCCGGGAACCAGACAGCCAACCTGGACATCCAACAGCCAGCCTGGACATCCAACACCCAACCTGGCCACCAACCTGTCAACCTGGCTGTTGCCCAGTCAACCTAGCCACCGTCCTTGCTACCAGCGATCCACCCTAGCCAAAATCCAGCAAATCTGGTTTCCTGCCAACCACCCTTGCCACCAGCCAATCAACCTGGCCACCAGCCAGCCAATCTGGCCGCCAGCTAGTCAGCCTGGTAACCAGACAGTCAACCAGGCCACAAGCCAGCAAACCTTGCCACCAGCCAGCCAACCTTGCCACCAGCCAGCCAACCAGGCCACTATAGGTGGCCGGTAGCACAACAGCTCACCAGGCCACTTTGGGTGGCCGGTAGCACGACAGCTCACCAGGCCACTATAGGTGGCCGGCAGCACGAAAGGTCACCAGGCCATTATATGTGGCCGGTACCTCGAGGGCTCACCAGGCCACTAAAGGTGGCCGGCAACACGACAGCTCACCAGGCCACTAAAGGTGGCCGGCAGCACGACAGCTCATCAGGCCACTATAGGTGGCCGGCAGCACGACAGCTCACCAGGCCACTATAGGTGGCCGGCAGCACGACAGCTCACCAGGCCACTATAGGTGGCCGGCAGCACGACAGCTCACCAGGCCACTACAGGTGGCCGGCAGCACGACAGCTCACCAGGCCACTACAGGTGGCCGGCAGTACGACAGCTCACCAGGCCACTATAAATGGCCGGCAGCACGACAGCACGACAGCTCACCAGGCCACTATAGGTGGCCGGCAGCACTACAGGACGACAGCTCACCAGGCCACTATACTTGGCCGGTAGCACGACAGCTAACCATTCCACTATAGTTGGCCGGCAGCACGACATCTCACCAGGGTACTGTGTGTGGCCGGTAGCACGACAGCTCACCAGGCCACTATAGGTGGCCTGCAGCACGACAGCTCCCCAGGCCACTATAGGTGGCCTGCAGCACGACAGCTCACCAGGCCACTATAGGTGGCCTGTAGCACGACAGCTCACTAGGCCACTATAGGTGGCCGGTACCTCGAGAGCTCACCAGGCCACTAAAGGTGGCCGGCAGCACAACAGCTCACTAGGCCACTAAAGGTGGCCGGCAGCCGACAGCTCAGTAGGCCACTATAGGTGGCCGGTACCTCGAGAGCTCACCAGGCCACTAAAGGTGGCCGGCAGCACAACAGCTCCCCAGGCCACTATAGGTGGCCTGCAGCACGACAGCTCACCAGGCCACTATAGGTGGCCTGTAGCACGACAGCTCACTAGGCCACTATAGGTGGCCGGTACCTCGAGAGCTCACCAGGCCACTAAAGGTGGCCGGCAGCACGACAGCTCACCAGGCCACTATAGGTGGCCTGCAGCACAACAGCTCACCAGGCCGCTATAGGTGGCCGGCAGTACGACAGCTCACCAGGCCACTATAGGTGGTCGGCTGCACGACAGCCCACCAGGCAACTATAGGTGGCCGGCAGCACGACAGCCCACCAGGCCACTAAAGGTGGCCGGCATCTCAACAGCTCATCAGACCACTATAGGTGGCCGGCAGCACGACAGCTCACCAGGCCAGTATAGGTGGTCGGCAGCACGACAGCTCACCAATCCACTATAGGTGGCCGGCAGCACGACAGCTTAGCAGGCCACTACAGGTGGCCGGCAGCACGAAAACTCACCAGGCGACTATAGGTGGCCGGCAGCACGACAGCACACCAGGCCACTATAGTTGGGCGGCAGCACAATAGCTCACCAGGCCACTATAGGTGGCCGGCAGCACGACAGCTCACCAGGCCACTCTAGGTGGCCGTCAACACGACAGCTCACCAGGCCACTACAGGTTGGCTAGCAGCCCGGCAGCTCACCAGGCCACTATAGGTGGCCGGCAGCACGACAGCTCACCAGGCCAGTATAGGTGGTCGGCAGCACGACAGCTCACCAATCCACTATAGGTGGCCGGCAGCACGACAGCTTAGCAGGCCACTACAGGTGGCCGGCAGCACGACAACTCACCAGGCCACTATAGGTGGCCGGCAGCACGACAGCACACCAGGCCACTATAGGTGGCCGGCAGCACAATAGCTCACCAGGCCACTATAGGTGGCCGGCAGCACGACAGCTCACCAGGCCACTCTAGGTGGCCGTCAACACGACAGCCCACCAGGCCACTAAAGGTGGCCGGCATCTCGACAGCTCACCAGGCCACTATAGGTGGTTGGCAGCACGTCAGCTCACCAGGCCACTATGGGTGGCCGGCAGCACGACGGCTCACCAGGCAGCTAAAGTGGCCGGCAGCACGACAGCTCACCAGGCCAGTATAGGTGGTCGGCAGCACGACAGCTCACCAATCCACTACAGGTGGCCGGCAGCACGACAGCTTAGCAGGCCACTACAGGTGGCCGGCAGCACCAAAACTCACCAGGCGACTAAAGGTGGCCGGCAGCGCGACAGCTCACCAGGCCACTACAGGTGGCTAGCAGCACGGCAGCTCACCAGGCCACTATAGGTGGCCGGCAGCACGACAGCTCACCAGGCCACAACAGGTGGCTAGCAGCACGGCAGCTCACCAGGCCACTATAGGTGGCCGGCAGGACGACAGCTCCCCAGGTCACTATATGTGGCCGGTAGCACGACAGCTCACCAGGCCACTGTAGGTGGCCGGCAGCACGACAGCTCACCAGGCCACTACAGGTGGCCGGCAGCACGACAGCTCACCAGGCCACTACAGGTGGCCGGCAGCACGACAGCTCACCAGGCCACTATAGGTGGCCGGCAGCACGATAGCTCACCAGGCCACTACAGGTGGCCGGCAGTACGACAGCTCACCAGGCCACTATAAATGGCCGGCAGCACGACAGCACGACAGCTCACCAGGCCACTATAGGTGGCCGGCAGCACGACAGCACGACAGCTCACCAGGCCACTGTAGGTGGCCGGCAGCACGACAGTTCACCAGGCCACTGTAGGTGGCCGGCAGCACGACAGCTCACCAGGCCACTATAGGTGGCCGGTAGCACGAAAGTTCACCAGGCCACTATAGGTGGCCGGCAGCACGACAGCTCACCAGGCCACTACAGGTGGCCGGCAGCACGACAGCACGACAGCTCACCAGGCCACTATAGGTGGCCGGCAGCACGGCAGCACGACAGCTCACCAGGCCACTATAGGTGGCCGGCAGCATGACAGCTCACCAGGCCGCTACAGGTGGCTAGCAGCACGGCAGCTCACCAGGCCACTATAGGTGGCCGGCAGGACGACAGCTCCCCAGGTCACTATATGTGGCCGGTAGCACGACAGCTCACCAGGCCACTGTAGGTGGCCGGCAGCACGACAGCTCACCAGGCCACTACAGGTGGCCGGCAGCACGACAGCTCACCAGGCCACTACAGGTGGCCGGCAGCACGACAGCTCACCAGGCCACTACAGGTGGCCGGCAGCACGACAGCTCACCAGGCCACTATAGGTGGCCGGCAGCACGATAGCACGACAGCTCACCAGGCCACTATAGGTGGCCGGCAGCACGGCAGCACGACAGCTCACCAGGCCACTATAGGTGGCCGGCAGCACGACAGCTCACCAGGCCGCTACAGGTGGCTAGCAGCACGACAGCTCACCAGGCCACTATAGGTGGCCGGCAGGACGACAGCTCCCCAGGTCACTATATGTGGCCGGTAGCACGACAGCTCACCAGGCCACTACAGGTGGCCGGCAGTACGACAGCTCACCAGGCCACTATAAATGGCCGGCAGCACGACAGCACGACAGCTCACCAGGCCACTATAGGTGGCCGGTAGCACGAAAGCTCACCAGGCCACTATAGGTGGTTGGCAGCACGTCAGCTCAGCAGGCCACTATAGGTGGCCGGCAGCACGACAGTTCACCAGACCACTATAGGTGGCCGGCAGCATGACAGCTCACCAGGCCACTATAGGTGGCCGGTATCTCGACAGCTCACCAGGCTACTATAGGTGGTCGGCATCTCGACAGCTCACCAGGCCACTATAGGTGGCCGGCATCTCGACAGCTCACCAGGCCACTATAGGTGGTTGGCAGCACGTCAGCTCACCAGGCCACTATGGGTGGCCGGCAGCACGACGGCTCACCAGGCAGCTATAGGTGGCCGGGAGCGCGAAAGCTCACCAGGCCACTATAGGTGGCCGGCAGCACAACAGCTCACCAGGCCACTATAGGTGGTCGGCAGCACGACAGCTCACCAGGCTGCTATAGGTGGCCGGCAGCACGACAGCTCACCAGGCCACTATAGGTGGCCGGCAGCACGACAGCTCACCAGGCCGCTATAGGTGGCCGGCAGCACGACAGCGCGAAAGCTCACCAGGCCACTATAGGTGGCCGGCAGCACGACAGCACGACAGCTCACCAGGCCATTATAGGTGGCCGGCAGCACGACAGCTCACCAGGCCACTATAAGTGGCCGGTAGCACGAAAGCTCACCAGGCCACTATAGGTTGTTGGCAGCACGTCAGCTCACCAGGTCACTATAGGTGGCCGGCAGCACGACAGCACGACAGTTCACCAGACCACTATAGGTGGCCGGCAGCATGACAGCTCACCAGGCCACTATAGGTGGCCGGTATCTCGACAGCTCACGAGGCCACAATAGGTGGTCGGCATCTCGACAGCTCACCAGGCCACTATAGGTGGCCGGCATCTTGAGAGCTCACCGGGCCACTATAGGTGGTTGGCAGCACGTCAGCTCACCAGGCCACTATAGGTGGCCGGCAGCACGACGGCTCACCAGGCAACTATAGGTGGCCGGCAGCACGACAGCTCAGCAGGCCGGCAGCACGACAGCTCACCAGGCCACTATAGGTGGCCGGTAGCACGAAAGTTCACCAGGCCACTATAGGTGGCCGGCAGCACGACAGCTCACCAGGCCACTACAGGTGGCCGGCAGCACGACAGCACGACAGCTCACCAGGCCACTATAGGTGGCCGGCAGCACGGCAGCACGACAGCTCACCAGGCCACTATAGGTGGCCGGCAGCACGACAGCTCACCAGGCCGCTACAGGTGGCTAGCAGCACGGCAGCTCACCAGGCCACTATAGGTGGCCGGCAGGACGACAGCTCCCCAGGTCACTATATGTGGCCGGTAGCACGACAGCTCACCAGGCCACTGTAGGTGGCCGGCAGCACGACAGCTCACCAGGCCACTACAGGTGGCCGGCAGCACGACAGCTCACCAGGCCACTACAGGTGGCCGGCAGCACGACAGCTCACCAGGCCACTACAGGTGGCCGGCAGCACGACAGCTCACCAGGCCACTATAGGTGGCCGGCAGCACGATAGCTCACCAGGCCACTACAGGTGGCCGGCAGTACGACAGCTCACCAGGCCACTATAAATGGCCGGCAGCACGACAGCACGACAGCTCACCAGGCCACTATAGGTGGCCGGTAGCACGAAAGCTCACCAGGCCACTATAGGTGGTTGGCAGCACGTCAGCTCAGCAGGCCACTATAGGTGGCCGGCAGCACGACAGTTCACCAGACCACTATAGGTGGCCGGCAGCATGACAGCTCACCAGGCCACTATAGGTGGCCGGTATCTCGACAGCTCACCAGGCTACTATAGGTGGTCGGCATCTCGACAGCTCACCAGGCCACTATAGGTGGCCGGCATCTCGACAGCTCACCAGGCCACTATAGGTGGTCGGCAGCACGACAGCTCACCAGGCTGCTATAGGTGGCCGGCAGCACAACAGCTCACCAGGCCACTATAGGTGGCCGGCAGCACGACAGCTCACCAGGCCGCTATAGGTGGCCGGCAGCACGACAGCGCGAAAGCTCACCAGGCCACTATAGGTGGCCGGCAGCACGACAGCACGACAGCTCACCAGGCCATTATAGGTGGCCGGCAGCACGACAGCTCACCAGGCCACTATAGGTGGCCGGTAGCACGAAAGCTCACCAGGCCACTATAGGTTGTTGGCAGCACGTCAGCTCACCAGGTCACTATAGGTGGCCGGCAGCACGACAGCACGACAGTTCACCAGACCACTATAGGTGGCCGGCAGCATGACAGCTCACCAGGACACTATAGGTGGCCGGTATCTCGACAGCTCACGAGGCCACAATAGGTGGTCGGCATCTCGACAGCTCACCAGGCCACTATAGGTGGCCGGCATCTTGAGAGCTCACCGGGCCACTATAGGTGGTTGGCAGCACGTCAGCTCACCAGGCCACTATAGGTGGCCGGCAGCACGACGGCTCACCAGGCAACTATAGGTGGCCGGCAGCACGACAGCTCAGCAGGCCACTACAGGTGGCTAGCGGCACGGCAGCTCACAAGGCCACTATTGGTGGCCGACAGCACGAAAGCTCACCAGGCCACTATAGGTGGCCGGCAGCACGACAGCTCACCAGGCCTTTATAGGTGGTCGGCAGCACGACAGCTCACCAGGCCGCTATAGGTGGCCGGCAGTACCACAGCTCACCAGGCCGCTATAGGTGGCCGGCAGCACGACAGCTCACCAGGCCACTATAGGTGGCCGGCAGCACGACAGCTCACCAGGCCACTACAGGTGGCCGGCAGCACGACAGCACGACAGCTCACCAGGCCACTATAGGTGGCTGGCAGCACGACAGCTCACCAGGCCACTATAGGTGGCTGGCAGCACGACAGCTCACCAGGCCACTACAGGTGGCTAGCAGCACGGCAGCTCACCAGGCCACTATAGGTGGCCGGCAGGACGACAGCTCACCAGGCCACTATAGGTGGCCGGCAGCACGACAGCTCACCAGGCCGCTATAGGTGGCCGGCAGCACGACTGCTCACCAGGCCACTGTAGGTGGTCGGCAGCACGACAGCTCACCAGGCAAATATAGGTGGCAGCAGCACGACAGCTCACCAGGCCACTATAGGTGGTCGGCAGCACGACAGCTCACCAATCCACTATAGGTGGCCGGCAGCACGACAGCTCACCAGGCCACTATAGGTGGCCGGTAGCACGAAAGTTCACCAGGCCACTATAGGTAGCCGGCAGCACGACAGCTCACCAGGCCACTACAGGTGGCCGGCAGCACGACAGCACGACAGCTCACCAGGCCACTATAGGTGGCCGGCAGCACGGCAGCACGACAGCTCACCAGGCCACTATAGGTGGCCGGCAGCACGACAGCTCACCAGGCCGTTACAGGTGGCTAGCAGCACGGCAGCTCACCAGGCCACTATAGGTGGCCGGCAGGACGACAGCTCCCCAGGTCACTATATGTGGCCGGTAGCACGACAGCTCACCAGGCCACTGTAGGTGGCCGGCAGCACGACAGCTCACCAGGCCACTACAGGTGGCCGGCAGCACGACAGCTCACCAGGCCACTACAGGTGGCCGGCAGCACGACAGCTCACCAGGCCACTACAGGTGGCCGGCAGCACGACAGCTCACCAGGCCACTATAGGTGGCCGGCAGCACGACAGCTCACCAGGCCGCTATAGGTGGCCGGCAGCACGACAGCGCGAAAGCTCACCAGGCCACTATAGGTGGCCGGCAGCACGACAGCACGACAGCTCACCAGGCCATTATAGGTGGCCGGCAGCACGACAGCTCACCAGGCCACTATAAGTGGCCGGTAGCACGAAAGCTCACCAGGCCACTATAGGTTGTTGGCAGCACGTCAGCTCACCAGGTCACTATAGGTGGCCGGCAGCACGACAGCACGACAGTTCACCAGACCACTATAGGTGGCCGGCAGCATGACAGCTCACCAGGCCACTATAGGTGGCCGGTATCTCGACAGCTCACGAGGCCACAATAGGTGGTCGGCATCTCGACAGCTCACCAGGCCACTATAGGTGGCCGGCATCTTGAGAGCTCACCGGGCCACTATAGGTGGTTGGCAGCACGTCAGCTCACCAGGCCACTATAGGTGGCCGGCAGCACGACGGCTCACCAGGCAACTATAGGTGGCCGGCAGCACGACAGCTCAGCAGGCCACTACAGGTGGCTAGCGGCACGGCAGCTCACAAGGCCACTATTGGTGGCCGACAGCACGAAAGCTCACCAGGCCACTATAGGTGGCCGGCAGCACGACAGCTCACCAGGCCTTTATAGGTGGTCGGCAGCACGACAGCTCACCAGGCCGCTATAGGTGGCCGGCAGTACCACAGCTCACCAGGCCGCTATAGGTGGCCGGCAGCACGACAGCTCACCAGGCCACTATAGGTGGCCGGCAGCACGACAGCTCACCAGGCCACTACAGGTGGCCGGCAGCACGACAGCACGACAGCTCACCAGGCCACTATAGGTGGCTGGCAGCACGACAGCACGACAGCTCACCAGGCCACTATAGGTGGCCGGCAGCACGACAGCTCACCAGGCCACTACAGGTGGCTAGCAGCACGGCAGCTCACCAGGCCACTATAGGTGGCCGGCAGGACGACAGCTCACCAGGCCACTATAGGTGGCCGGCAGCACGACAGCTCACCAGGCCGCTATAGGTGGCCGGCAGCACGACTGCTCACCAGGCCACTGTAGGTGGTCGGCAGCACGACAGCTCACCAGGCAAATATAGGTGGCAGCAGCACGACAGCTCACCAGGCCACTATAGGTGGTCGGCAGCACGACAGCTCACCAATCCACTATAGGTGGTCGGCAGCACGACAGCTCACCAGGCCACTGTAGGTGGCCGGCAGCACGACAGCTCACCAGGCCACTATAGGTGGCCGGTAGCACGAAAGTTCACCAGGCCACTATAGGTGGCCGGCAGCACGACAGCTCACCAGGCCACTACAGGTGGCCGGCAGCACGACAGCTCACCAGGCCACTATAGGTGGCCGGCAGCACGGCAGCACGACAGCTCACCAGGCCACTATAGGTGGCCGGCAGCACGACAGCTCACCAGGCCGCTACAGGTGGCTAGCAGCACGGCAGCTCACCAGGCCACTATAGGTGGCCGGCAGGACGACAGCTCCCCAGGTCACTATATGTGGCCGGTAGCACGACAGCTCACCAGGCCACTGTAGGTGGCCGGCAGCACGACAGCTCACCAGGCCACTACAGGTGGCCGGCAGCACGACAGCTCACCAGGCCACTACAGGTGGCCGGCAGCACGACAGCTCACCAGGCCACTATAGGTGGCCGGCAGCACGATAGCTCACCAGGCCACTACAGGTGGCCGGCAGTACGACAGCTCACCAGGCCACTATAAATGGCCGGCAGCACGACAGCACGACAGCTCACCAGGCCACTATAGGTGGCCGGTAGCACGAAAGCTCACCAGGCCACTATAGGTGGTTGGCAGCACGTCAGCTCAGCAGGCCACTATAGGTGGCCGGCAGCACGACAGTTCACCAGACCACTATAGGTGGCCGGCAGCATGACAGCTCACCAGGCCACTATAGGTGGCCGGTATCTCGACAGCTCACGAGGCCACAATAGGTGGTCGGCATCTCGACAGCTCACCAGGCCACTATAGGTGGCCGGCATCTTGAGAGCTCACCGGGCCACTATAGGTGGCCGGCAGCACGACAGCTCACCAGGCCAGTATAGGTGGTCGGCAGCACGACAGCTCACCAATCCACTATAGGTGGCCGGCAGCACGACAGCTTAGCAGGCCACTACAGGTGGCCGGCAGCACGACAACTCACCAGGCCACTATAGGTGGCCGGCAGCACGACAGCACACCAGGCCACTATAGGTGGCCGGCAGCACAATAGCTCACCAGGCCACTATAGGTGGCCGGCAGCACGACAGCTCACCAGGCCACTCTAGGTGGCCGTCAACACGACAGCCCACCAGGCCACTAAAGGTGGCCGGCATCTCGACAGCTCACCAGGCCACTATAGGTGGTTGGCAGCACGTCAGCTCACCAGGCCACTATGGGTGGCCGGCAGGACGACGGCTCACCAGGCAGCTAAAGTGGCCGGCAGCACGACAGCTCACCAGGCCAGTATAGGTGGTCGGCAGCACGACAGCTCACCAATCCACTACAGGTGGCCGGCAGCACGACAGCTTAGCAGGCCACTACAGGTGGCCGGCAGCACCAAAACTCACCAGGCGACTAAAGGTGGCCGGCAGCGCGACAGCTCACCAGGCCACTACAGGTGGCTAGCAGCACGGCAGCTCACCAGGCCACTATAGGTGGCCGGCAGCACGACAGCTCACCAGGCCACTATAGGTGGCTAGCAGCACGGCAGCTCACCAGGCCACTATAGGTGGCCGGCAGCACGACAGCTCACCAGGCCACTATAGGTGGCCGGCAGCACGACAGCTCACCAGGCCACTACAGATGGCCGGCAGCACGACAGCACGACAGCACGACAACTCACCAGGCCACTATAAGTGGCCGGCAGCACGACAGCTCACCAATCCACTATAGGTGGCCGGCAGCACGACAGCTCAGCAGGCCACTACAGGTGGCCGGCAGCACGACAGCTCACCAGGCCACTGTAGGTGGTCGGCAGCACGTCAGCTCACCAGGCCACTATAGGTGGCCGGCAGCATGACAGGACGACAGTTCACCAGACCACTATAGGTGGCCGGCAGCACGAAAGCTCACCAGGCCACTATAGGTGGTCGGCAGCACGACAGCTCACCAATCCACTATAGGTGGTCGGCAGCACGACAGCTCACCAGGCCACTGTAGGTGGCCGGCAGCACGACAGCTCACCAGGCCACTATAGGTGGCCGGTAGCACGAAAGTTCACCAGGCCACTATAGGTGGCCGGCAGCACGACGGCTCACCAGGCCACTACAGGTGGCCGGCAGCACGACAGCACGACAGCTCACCAGGCCACTATAGGTGGCCGGCAGCACGGCAGCACGACAGCTCACCAGGCCACTATAGGTGGCCGGCAGCACGACAGCTCACCAGGCCGCTACAGGTGGCTAGCAGCACGGCAGCTCACCAGGCCACTATAGGTGGTCGGCAGCACGACAGCTCACCAATCCACTATAGGTGGTCGGCAGCACGACAGCTCACCAGGCCACTGTAGGTGGCCGGCAGCACGACAGCTCACCAATCCACTATAGGTGGTCGGCAGCACGACAGCTCACCAGGCCACTGTAGGTGGCCGGCAGCACGACAGCTCACCAGGCCACTATAGGTGGCCGGTAGCACGAAAGTTCACCAGGCCACTATAGGTGGCCGGCAGCACGACAGCTCACCAGGCCACTACAGGTGGCCGGCAGCACGACAGCACGACAGCTCACCAGGCCACTATAGGTGGCCGGCAGCACGGCAGCACGACAGCTCACCAGGCCACTATAGGTGGCCGGCAGCACGACAGCTCACCAGGCCGTTACAGGTGGCTAGCAGCACGGCAGCTCACCAGGCCACTATAGGTGGCCGGCAGGACGACAGCTCCCCAGGTCACTATATGTGGCCGGTAGCACGACAGCTCACCAGGCCACTGTAGGTGGCCGGCAGCACGACAGCTCACCAGGCCACTACAGGTGGCCGGCAGCACGACAGCTCACCAGGCCACTACAGGTGGCCGGCAGCACGACAGCTCACCAGGCCACTACAGGTGGCCGGCAGCACGACAGCTCACCAGGCCACTATAGGTGGCCGGCAGCACGACAGCTCACCAGGCCGCTATAGGTGGCCGGCAGCACGACAGCGCGAAAGCTCACCAGGCCACTATAGGTGGCCGGCAGCACGACAGCACGACAGCTCACCAGGCCATTATAGGTGGCCGGCAGCACGACAGCTCACCAGGCCACTATAAGTGGCCGGTAGCACGAAAGCTCACCAGGCCACTATAGGTTGTTGGCAGCACGTCAGCTCACCAGGTCACTATAGGTGGCCGGCAGCACGACAGCACGACAGTTCACCAGACCACTATAGGTGGCCGGCAGCATGACAGCTCACCAGGCCACTATAGGTGGCCGGTATCTCGACAGCTCACGAGGCCACAATAGGTGGTCGGCATCTCGACAGCTCACCAGGCCACTATAGGTGGCCGGCATCTTGAGAGCTCACCGGGCCACTATAGGTGGTTGGCAGCACGTCAGCTCACCAGGCCACTATAGGTGGCCGGCAGCACGACGGCTCACCAGGCAACTATAGGTGGCCGGCAGCACGACAGCTCAGCAGGCCACTACAGGTGGCTAGCGGCACGGCAGCTCACAAGGCCACTATTGGTGGCCGACAGCACGAAAGCTCACCAGGCCACTATAGGTGGCCGGCAGCACGACAGCTCACCAGGCCTTTATAGGTGGTCGGCAGCACGACAGCTCACCAGGCCGCTATAGGTGGCCGGCAGTACCACAGCTCACCAGGCCGCTATAGGTGGCCGGCAGCACGACAGCTCACCAGGCCACTATAGGTGGCCGGCAGCACGACAGCTCACCAGGCCACTACAGGTGGCCGGCAGCACGACAGCACGACAGCTCACCAGGCCACTATAGGTGGCTGGCAGCACGACAGCACGACAGCTCACCAGGCCACTATAGGTGGCCGGCAGCACGACAGCTCACCAGGCCACTACAGGTGGCTAGCAGCACGGCAGCTCACCAGGCCACTATAGGTGGCCGGCAGGACGACAGCTCACCAGGCCACTATAGGTGGCCGGCAGCACGACAGCTCACCAGGCCGCTATAGGTGGCCGGCAGCACGACTGCTCACCAGGCCACTGTAGGTGGTCGGCAGCACGACAGCTCACCAGGCAAATATAGGTGGCAGCAGCACGACAGCTCACCAGGCCACTATAGGTGGTCGGCAGCACGACAGCTCACCAATCCACTATAGGTGGTCGGCAGCACGACAGCTCACCAGGCCACTGTAGGTGGCCGGCAGCACGACAGCTCACCAGGCCACTATAGGTGGCCGGTAGCACGAAAGTTCACCAGGCCACTATAGGTGGCCGGCAGCACGACAGCTCACCAGGCCACTACAGGTGGCCGGCAGCACGACAGCTCACCAGGCCACTATAGGTGGCCGGCAAAACGGCAGCACGACAGCTCACCAGGCCACTATAGGTGGCCGGCAGCACGACAGCTCACCAGGCCGCTACAGGTGGCTAGCAGCACGGCAGCTCACCAGGCCACTATAGGTGGCCGGCAGGACGACAGCTCCCCAGGTCACTATATGTGGCCGGTAGCACGACAGCTCACCAGGCCACTGTAGGTGGCCGGCAGCACGACAGCTCACCAGGCCACTACAGGTGGCCGGCAGCACGACAGCTCACCAGGCCTTTATAGGTGGTCGGCAGCACGACAGCTCACCAGGCCGCTATAGGTGGCCGGCAGTACCACAGCTCACCAGGCCGCTATAGGTGGCCGGCAGCACGACAGCTCACCAGGCCACTATAGGTGGCCGGCAGCACGACAGCTCACCAGGCCACTACAGGTGGCCGGCAGCACGACAGCACGACAGCTCACCAGGCCACTATAGGTGGCTGGCAGCACGACAGCACGACAGCTCACCAGGCCACTATAGGTGGCCGGCAGCACGACAGCTCACCAGGCCACTACAGGTGGCTAGCAGCACGGCAGCTCACCAGGCCACTATAGGTGGCCGGCAGGACGACAGCTCACCAGGCCACTATAGGTGGCCGGCAGCACGACAGCTCACCAGGCCGCTATAGGTGGCCGGCAGCACGACTGCTCACCAGGCCACTGTAGGTGGTCGGCAGCACGACAGCTCACCAGGCAAATATAGGTGGCAGCAGCACGACAGCTCACCAGGCCACTATAGGTGGTCGGCAGCACGACAGCTCACCAATCCACTATAGGTGGTCGGCAGCACGACAGCTCACCAGGCCACTGTAGGTGGCCGGCAGCACGACAGCTCACCAGGCCACTATAGGTGGCCGGTAGCACGAAAGTTCACCAGGCCACTATAGGTGGCCGGCAGCACGACAGCTCACCAGGCCACTACAGGTGGCCGGCAGCACGACAGCTCACCAGGCCACTATAGGTGGCCGGCAGCACGGCAGCACGACAGCTCACCAGGCCACTATAGGTGGCCGGCAGCACGACAGCTCACCAGGCCGCTACAGGTGGCTAGCAGCACGGCAGCTCACCAGGCCACTATAGGTGGCCGGCAGGACGACAGCTCCCCAGGTCACTATATGTGGCCGGTAGCACGACAGCTCACCAGGCCACTGTAGGTGGCCGGCAGCACGACAGCTCACCAGGCCACTACAGGTGGCCGGCAGCACGACAGCTCACCAGGCCACTACAGGTGGCCGGCAGCACGACAGCTCACCAGGCCACTATAGGTGGCCGGCAGCACGATAGCTCACCAGGCCACTACAGGTGGCCGGCAGTACGACAGCTCACCAGGCCACTATAAATGGCCGGCAGCACGACAGCACGACAGCTCACCAGGCCACTATAGGTGGCCGGTAGCACGAAAGCTCACCAGGCCACTATAGGTGGTTGGCAGCACGTCAGCTCAGCAGGCCACTATAGGTGGCCGGCAGCACGACAGTTCACCAGACCACTATAGGTGGCCGGCAGCATGACAGCTCACCAGGCCACTATAGGTGGCCGGTATCTCGACAGCTCACGAGGCCACAATAGGTGGTCGGCATCTCGACAGCTCACCAGGCCACTATAGGTGGCCGGCATCTTGAGAGCTCACCGGGCCACTATAGGTGGCCGGCAGCACGACAGCTCACCAGGCCAGTATAGGTGGTCGGCAGCACGACAGCTCACCAATCCACTATAGGTGGCCGGCAGCACGACAGCTTAGCAGGCCACTACAGGTGGCCGGCAGCACGACAACTCACCAGGCCACTATAGGTGGCCGGCAGCACGACAGCACACCAGGCCACTATAGGTGGCCGGCAGCACAATAGCTCACCAGGCCACTATAGGTGGCCGGCAGCACGACAGCTCACCAGGCCACTCTAGGTGGCCGTCAACACGACAGCCCACCAGGCCACTAAAGGTGGCCGGCATCTCGACAGCTCACCAGGCCACTATAGGTGGTTGGCAGCACGTCAGCTCACCAGGCCACTATGGGTGGCCGGCAGGACGACGGCTCACCAGGCAGCTAAAGTGGCCGGCAGCACGACAGCTCACCAGGCCAGTATAGGTGGTCGGCAGCACGACAGCTCACCAATCCACTACAGGTGGCCGGCAGCACGACAGCTTAGCAGGCCACTACAGGTGGCCGGCAGCACCAAAACTCACCAGGCGACTAAAGGTGGCCGGCAGCGCGACAGCTCACCAGGCCACTACAGGTGGCTAGCAGCACGGCAGCTCACCAGGCCACTATAGGTGGCCGGCAGCACGACAGCTCACCAGGCCACTATAGGTGGCTAGCAGCACGGCAGCTCACCAGGCCACTATAGGTGGCCGGCAGCACGACAGCTCACCAGGCCACTATAGGTGGCCGGCAGCACGACAGCTCACCAGGCCACTACAGATGGCCGGCAGCACGACAGCACGACAGCACGACAACTCACCAGGCCACTATAAGTGGCCGGCAGCACGACAGCTCACCAATCCACTATAGGTGGCCGGCAGCACGACAGCTCAGCAGGCCACTACAGGTGGCCGGCAGCACGACAGCTCACCAGGCCACTGTAGGTGGTCGGCAGCACGTCAGCTCACCAGGCCACTATAGGTGGCCGGCAGCATGACAGGACGACAGTTCACCAGACCACTATAGGTGGCCGGCAGCACGAAAGCTCACCAGGCCACTATAGGTGGTCGGCAGCACGACAGCTCACCAATCCACTATAGGTGGTCGGCAGCACGACAGCTCACCAGGCCACTGTAGGTGGCCGGCAGCACGACAGCTCACCAGGCCACTATAGGTGGCCGGTAGCACGAAAGTTCACCAGGCCACTATAGGTGGCCGGCAGCACGACGGCTCACCAGGCCACTACAGGTGGCCGGCAGCACGACAGCACGACAGCTCACCAGGCCACTATAGGTGGCCGGCAGCACGGCAGCACGACAGCTCACCAGGCCACTATAGGTGGCCGGCAGCACGACAGCTCACCAGGCCGCTACAGGTGGCTAGCAGCACGGCAGCTCACCAGGCCACTATAGGTGGTCGGCAGCACGACAGCTCACCAATCCACTATAGGTGGTCGGCAGCACGACAGCTCACCAGGCCACTGTAGGTGGCCGGCAGCACGACAGCTCACCAATCCACTATAGGTGGTCGGCAGCACGACAGCTCACCAGGCCACTGTAGGTGGCCGGCAGCACGACAGCTCACCAGGCCACTATAGGTGGCCGGTAGCACGAAAGTTCACCAGGCCACTATAGGTGGCCGGCAGCACGACAGCTCACCAGGCCACTACAGGTGGCCGGCAGCACGACAGCACGACAGCTCACCAGGCCACTATAGGTGGCCGGCAGCACGGCAGCACGACAGCTCACCAGGCCACTATAGGTGGCCGGCAGCACGACAGCTCACCAGGCCGTTACAGGTGGCTAGCAGCACGGCAGCTCACCAGGCCACTATAGGTGGCCGGCAGGACGACAGCTCCCCAGGTCACTATATGTGGCCGGTAGCACGACAGCTCACCAGGCCACTGTAGGTGGCCGGCAGCACGACAGCTCACCAGGCCACTACAGGTGGCCGGCAGCACGACAGCTCACCAGGCCACTACAGGTGGCCGGCAGCACGACAGCTCACCAGGCCACTACAGGTGGCCGGCAGCACGACAGCTCACCAGGCCACTATAGGTGGCCGGCAGCACGACAGCTCACCAGGCCGCTATAGGTGGCCGGCAGCACGACAGCGCGAAAGCTCACCAGGCCACTATAGGTGGCCGGCAGCACGACAGCACGACAGCTCACCAGGCCATTATAGGTGGCCGGCAGCACGACAGCTCACCAGGCCACTATAAGTGGCCGGTAGCACGAAAGCTCACCAGGCCACTATAGGTTGTTGGCAGCACGTCAGCTCACCAGGTCACTATAGGTGGCCGGCAGCACGACAGCACGACAGTTCACCAGACCACTATAGGTGGCCGGCAGCATGACAGCTCACCAGGCCACTATAGGTGGCCGGTATCTCGACAGCTCACGAGGCCACAATAGGTGGTCGGCATCTCGACAGCTCACCAGGCCACTATAGGTGGCCGGCATCTTGAGAGCTCACCGGGCCACTATAGGTGGTTGGCAGCACGTCAGCTCACCAGGCCACTATAGGTGGCCGGCAGCACGACGGCTCACCAGGCAACTATAGGTGGCCGGCAGCACGACAGCTCAGCAGGCCACTACAGGTGGCTAGCGGCACGGCAGCTCACAAGGCCACTATTGGTGGCCGACAGCACGAAAGCTCACCAGGCCACTATAGGTGGCCGGCAGCACGACAGCTCACCAGGCCTTTATAGGTGGTCGGCAGCACGACAGCTCACCAGGCCGCTATAGGTGGCCGGCAGTACCACAGCTCACCAGGCCGCTATAGGTGGCCGGCAGCACGACAGCTCACCAGGCCACTATAGGTGGCCGGCAGCACGACAGCTCACCAGGCCACTACAGGTGGCCGGCAGCACGACAGCACGACAGCTCACCAGGCCACTATAGGTGGCTGGCAGCACGACAGCACGACAGCTCACCAGGCCACTATAGGTGGCCGGCAGCACGACAGCTCACCAGGCCACTACAGGTGGCTAGCAGCACGGCAGCTCACCAGGCCACTATAGGTGGCCGGCAGGACGACAGCTCACCAGGCCACTATAGGTGGCCGGCAGCACGACAGCTCACCAGGCCGCTATAGGTGGCCGGCAGCACGACTGCTCACCAGGCCACTGTAGGTGGTCGGCAGCACGACAGCTCACCAGGCAAATATAGGTGGCAGCAGCACGACAGCTCACCAGGCCACTATAGGTGGTCGGCAGCACGACAGCTCACCAATCCACTATAGGTGGTCGGCAGCACGACAGCTCACCAGGCCACTGTAGGTGGCCGGCAGCACGACAGCTCACCAGGCCACTATAGGTGGCCGGTAGCACGAAAGTTCACCAGGCCACTATAGGTGGCCGGCAGCACGACAGCTCACCAGGCCACTACAGGTGGCCGGCAGCACGACAGCTCACCAGGCCACTATAGGTGGCCGGCAGCACGGCAGCACGACAGCTCACCAGGCCACTATAGGTGGCCGGCAGCACGACAGCTCACCAGGCCGCTACAGGTGGCTAGCAGCACGGCAGCTCACCAGGCCACTATAGGTGGCCGGCAGGACGACAGCTCCCCAGGTCACTATATGTGGCCGGTAGCACGACAGCTCACCAGGCCACTGTAGGTGGCCGGCAGCACGACAGCTCACCAGGCCACTACAGGTGGCCGGCAGCACGACAGCTCACCAGGCCACTACAGGTGGCCGGCAGCACGACAGCTCACCAGGCCACTATAGGTGGCCGGCAGCACGATAGCTCACCAGGCCACTACAGGTGGCCGGCAGTACGACAGCTCACCAGGCCACTATAAATGGCCGGCAGCACGACAGCACGACAGCTCACCAGGCCACTATAGGTGGCCGGTAGCACGAAAGCTCACCAGGCCACTATAGGTGGTTGGCAGCACGTCAGCTCAGCAGGCCACTATAGGTGGCCGGCAGCACGACAGTTCACCAGACCACTATAGGTGGCCGGCAGCATGACAGCTCACCAGGCCACTATAGGTGGCCGGTATCTCGACAGCTCACGAGGCCACAATAGGTGGTCGGCATCTCGACAGCTCACCAGGCCACTATAGGTGGCCGGCATCTTGAGAGCTCACCGGGCCACTATAGGTGGCCGGCAGCACGACAGCTCACCAGGCCAGTATAGGTGGTCGGCAGCACGACAGCTCACCAATCCACTATAGGTGGCCGGCAGCACGACAGCTTAGCAGGCCACTACAGGTGGCCGGCAGCACGACAACTCACCAGGCCACTATAGGTGGCCGGCAGCACGACAGCACACCAGGCCACTATAGGTGGCCGGCAGCACAATAGCTCACCAGGCCACTATAGGTGGCCGGCAGCACGACAGCTCACCAGGCCACTCTAGGTGGCCGTCAACACGACAGCCCACCAGGCCACTAAAGGTGGCCGGCATCTCGACAGCTCACCAGGCCACTATAGGTGGTTGGCAGCACGTCAGCTCACCAGGCCACTATGGGTGGCCGGCAGGACGACGGCTCACCAGGCAGCTAAAGTGGCCGGCAGCACGACAGCTCACCAGGCCAGTATAGGTGGTCGGCAGCACGACAGCTCACCAATCCACTACAGGTGGCCGGCAGCACGACAGCTTAGCAGGCCACTACAGGTGGCCGGCAGCACCAAAACTCACCAGGCGACTAAAGGTGGCCGGCAGCGCGACAGCTCACCAGGCCACTACAGGTGGCTAGCAGCACGGCAGCTCACCAGGCCACTATAGGTGGCCGGCAGCACGACAGCTCACCAGGCCACTATAGGTGGCTAGCAGCACGGCAGCTCACCAGGCCACTATAGGTGGCCGGCAGCACGACAGCTCACCAGGCCACTATAGGTGGCCGGCAGCACGACAGCTCACCAGGCCACTACAGATGGCCGGCAGCACGACAGCACGACAGCACGACAACTCACCAGGCCACTATAAGTGGCCGGCAGCACGACAGCTCACCAATCCACTATAGGTGGCCGGCAGCACGACAGCTCAGCAGGCCACTACAGGTGGCCGGCAGCACGACAGCTCACCAGGCCACTGTAGGTGGTCGGCAGCACGTCAGCTCACCAGGCCACTATAGGTGGCCGGCAGCATGACAGGACGACAGTTCACCAGACCACTATAGGTGGCCGGCAGCACGAAAGCTCACCAGGCCACTATAGGTGGTCGGCAGCACGACAGCTCACCAATCCACTATAGGTGGTCGGCAGCACGACAGCTCACCAGGCCACTGTAGGTGGCCGGCAGCACGACAGCTCACCAGGCCACTATAGGTGGCCGGTAGCACGAAAGTTCACCAGGCCACTATAGGTGGCCGGCAGCACGACGGCTCACCAGGCCACTACAGGTGGCCGGCAGCACGACAGCACGACAGCTCACCAGGCCACTATAGGTGGCCGGCAGCACGGCAGCACGACAGCTCACCAGGCCACTATAGGTGGCCGGCAGCACGACAGCTCACCAGGCCGCTACAGGTGGCTAGCAGCACGGCAGCTCACCAGGCCACTATAGGTGGTCGGCAGCACGACAGCTCACCAATCCACTATAGGTGGTCGGCAGCACGACAGCTCACCAGGCCACTGTAGGTGGCCGGCAGCACGACAGCTCACCAATCCACTATAGGTGGTCGGCAGCACGACAGCTCACCAGGCCACTGTAGGTGGCCGGCAGCACGACAGCTCACCAGGCCACTATAGGTGGCCGGTAGCACGAAAGTTCACCAGGCCACTATAGGTGGCCGGCAGCACGACAGCTCACCAGGCCACTACAGGTGGCCGGCAGCACGACAGCACGACAGCTCACCAGGCCACTATAGGTGGCCGGCAGCACGGCAGCACGACAGCTCACCAGGCCACTATAGGTGGCCGGCAGCACGACAGCTCACCAGGCCGCTACAGGTGGCTAGCAGCACGGCAGCTCACCAGGCCACTATAGGTGGCCGGCAGGACGACAGCTCCCCAGGTCACTATATGTGGCCGGTAGCACGACAGCTCACCAGGCCACTATAGGTGGCCGGCAGCACGACAGCTTAGCAGGCCACTACAGGTGGCCGGCAGCACGACAACTCACCAGGCCACTATAGGTGGCCGGCAGCACGACAGCACACCAGGCCACTATAGGTGGCCGGCAGCACAATAGCTCACCAGGCCACTATAGGTGGCCGGCAGCACGACAGCTCACCAGGCCACTCTAGGTGGCCGTCAACACGACAGCCCACCAGGCCACTAAAGGTGGCCGGCATCTCGACAGCTCACCAGGCCACTATAGGTGGCCGGCAGCACGACAGCTCACCAGGCCACTCTAGGTGGCCGTCAACACGACAGCCCACCAGGCCACTAAAGGTGGCCGGCATCTCGACAGCTCACCAGGCCGCTACAGGTGGCTAGCAGCACGGCAGCTCACCAGGCCACTATAGGTGGCCGGCAGGACGACAGCTCCCCAGGTCACTATATATGGCCGGTAGCACGACAGCTCACCAGGCCACTATAGGTGGCCGGCAGCACGACAGCTTAGCAGGCCACTACAGGTGGCCGGCAGCACGACAACTCACCAGGCCACTATAGGTGGCCGGCAGCACGACAGCTCACCAGGCAAATATAGGTGGCAGCAGCACGACAGCTCACCAGGCCACTATAGGTGGTCGGCAGCACGACAGCTCACCAATCCACTATAGGTGGTCGGCAGCACGACAGCTCACCAGGCCACTGTAGGTGGCCGGCAGCACGACAGCTCACCAGGCCACTATAGGTGGCCGGTAGCACGAAAGTTCACCAGGCCACTATAGGTGGCCGGCAGCACGACAGCTCACCAGGCCACTACAGGTGGCCGGCAGCACGACAGCACGACAGCTCACCAGGCCACTATAGGTGGCCGGCAGCACGGCAGCACGACAGCTCACCAGGCCACTATAGGTGGCCGGCAGCACGACAGCTCACCAGGCCGCTACAGGTGGCTAGCAGCACGGCAGCTCACCAGGCCACTATAGGTGGCCGGCAGGACGACAGCTCCCCAGGTCACTATATGTGGCCGGTAGCACGACAGCTCACCAGGCCACTGTAGGTGGCCGGCAGCACGACAGCTCACCAGGCCACTACAGGTGGCCGGCAGCACGACAGCTCACCAGGCCACTACAGGTGGCCGGCAGCACGACAGCTCACCAGGCCACTATAGGTGGCCGGCAGCACGATAGCTCACCAGGCCACTACAGGTGGCCGGCAGTACGACAGCTCACCAGGCCACTATAAATGGCCGGCAGCACGACAGCACGACAGCTCACCAGGCCACTATAGGTGGCCGGTAGCACGAAAGCTCACCAGGCCACTATAGGTGGTTGGCAGCACGTCAGCTCAGCAGGCCACTATAGGTGGCCGGCAGCACGACAGTTCACCAGACCACTATAGGTGGCCGGCAGCATGACAGCTCACCAGGCCACTAAAGGTGGCCGGTATCTCGACAGCTCACGAGGCCACAATAGGTGGTCGGCATCTCGACAGCTCACCAGGCCACTATAGGTGGCCGGCATCTTGAGAGCTCACCGGGCCACTATAGGTGGCCGGCAGCACGACAGCTCACCAGGCCAGTATAGGTGGTCGGCAGCACGACAGCTCACCAATCCACTATAGGTGGCCGGCAGCACGACAGCTTAGCAGGCCACTACAGGTGGCCGGCAGCACGACAACTCACCAGGCCACTATAGGTGGCCGGCAGCACGACAGCACACCAGGCCACTATAGGTGGCCGGCAGCACAATAGCTCACCAGGCCACTATAGGTGGCCGGCAGCACGACAGCTCACCAGGCCACTCTAGGTGGCCGTCAACACGACAGCCCACCAGGCCACTAAAGGTGGCCGGCATCTCGACAGCTCACCAGGCCACTATAGGTGGTTGGCAGCACGTCAGCTCACCAGGCCACTATGGGTGGCCGGCAGCACGACGGCTCACCAGGCAGCTAAAGTGGCCGGCAGCACGACAGCTCACCAGGCCAGTATAGGTGGTCGGCAGCACGACAGCTCACCAATCCACTACAGGTGGCCGGCAGCACGACAGCTTAGCAGGCCACTACAGGTGGCCGGCAGCACCAAAACTCACCAGGCGACTAAAGGTGGCCGGCAGCGCGACAGCTCACCAGGCCACTACAGGTGGCTAGCAGCACGGCAGCTCACCAGGCCACTATAGGTGGCCGGCAGCACGACAGCTCACCAGGCAAATATAGGTGGCAGCAGCACGACAGCTCACCAGGCCACTATAGGTGGTCGGCAGCACGACAGCTCACCAATCCACTATAGGTGGTCGGCAGCACGACAGCTCACCAGGCCACTGTAGGTGGCCGGCAGCACGACAGCTCACCAGGCCACTATAGGTGGCCGGTAGCACGAAAGTTCACCAGGCCACTATAGGTGGCCGGCAGCACGACAGCTCACCAGGCCACTACAGGTGGCCGGCAGCACGACAGCACGACAGCTCACCAGGCCACTATAGGTGGCCGGCAGCACGACAGCTCACCAGGCCGTTACAGGTGGCTAGCAGCACGGCAGCTCACCAGGCCACTATAGGTGGCCGGCAGGACGACAGCTCCCCAGGTCACTATATGTGGCCGGTAGCACGACAGCTCACCAGGCCACTGTAGGTGGCCGGCAGCACGACAGCTCACCAGGCCACTACAGGTGGCCGGCAGCACGACAGCTCACCAGGCCACTACAGGTGGCCGGCAGCACGACAGCTCACCAGGCCACTACAGGTGGCCGGCAGCACGACAGCTCACCAGGCCACTATAGGTGGCCGGCAGCACGACAGCTCACCAGGCCGCTATAGGTGGCCGGCAGCACGACAGCGCGAAAGCTCACCAGGCCACTATAGGTGGCCGGCAGCACGACAGCACGACAGCTCCCCAGGCCATTATAGGTGGCCGGCAGCACGACAGCTCACCAGGCCACTATAAGTGGCCGGTAGCACGAAAGCTCACCAGGCCACTATAGGTTGTTGGCAGCACGTCAGCTCACCAGGTCACTATAGGTGGCCGGCAGCACGACAGCACGACAGTTCACCAGACCACTATAGGTGGCCGGCAGCATGACAGCTCACCAGGCCACTATAGGTGGCCGGTATCTCGACAGCTCACGAGGCCACAATAGGTGGTCGGCATCTCGACAGCTCACCAGGCCACTGTAGGTGGCCGGCATCTTGAGAGCTCACCGGGCCACTATAGGTGGTTGGCAGCACGTCAGCTCACCAGGCCACTATAGGTGGCCGGCAGCACGACGGCTCACCAGGCAACTATAGGTGGCCGGCAGCACGACAGCTCAGCAGGCCACTACAGGTGGCTAGCGGCACGGCAGCTCACAAGGCCACTATTGGTGGCCGACAGCACGAAAGCTCACCAGGCCACTATAGGTGGCCGGCAGCACGACAGCTCACCAGGCCTTTATAGGTGGTCGGCAGCACGACAGCTCACCAGGCCGCTATAGGTGGCCGGCAGTACCACAGCTCACCAGGCCGCTATAGGTGGCCGGCAGCACGACAGCTCACCAGGCCACTATAGGTGGCCGGCAGCACGACAGCTCACCAGGCCACTACAGGTGGCCGGCAGCACGACAGCACGACAGCTCACCAGGCCACTATAGGTGGCTGGCAGCACGACAGCACGACAGCTCACCAGGCCACTATAGGTGGCCGGCAGCACGACAGCTCACCAGGCCACTACAGGTGGCTAGCAGCACGGCAGCTCACCAGGCCACTATAGGTGGCCGGCAGGACGACAGCTCACCAGGCCACTATAGGTGGCCGGCAGCACGACAGCTCACCAGGCCGCTATAGGTGGCCGGCAGCACGACTGCTCACCAGGCCACTGTAGGTGGTCGGCAGCACGACAGCTCACCAGGCAAATATAGGTGGCAGCAGCACGACAGCTCACCAGGCCACTATAGGTGGTCGGCAGCACGACAGCTCACCAATCCACTATAGGTGGTCGGCAGCACGACAGCTCACCAGGCCACTGTAGGTGGCCGGCAGCACGACAGCTCACCAGGCCACTATAGGTGGCCGGTAGCACGAAAGTTCACCAGGCCACTATAGGTGGCCGGCAGCACGACAGCTCACCAGGCCACTACAGGTGGCCGGCAGCACGACAGCTCACCAGGCCACTATAGGTGGCCGGCAGCACGGCAGCACGACAGCTCACCAGGCCACTATAGGTGGCCGGCAGCACGACAGCTCACCAGGCCGCTACAGGTGGCTAGCAGCACGGCAGCTCACCAGGCCACTATAGGTGGCCGGCAGGACGACAGCTCCCCAGGTCACTATATGTGGCCGGTAGCACGACAGCTCACCAGGCCACTGTAGGTGGCCGGCAGCACGACAGCTCACCAGGCCACTACAGGTGGCCGGCAGCACGACAGCTCACCAGGCCACTACAGGTGGCCGGCAGCACGACAGCTCACCAGGCCACTATAGGTGGCCGGCAGCACGATAGCTCACCAGGCCACTAAAGGTGGCCGGCATCTCGACAGCTCACCAGGCCACTATAGGTGGCCGGCAGCACGACAGCTCACCAGGCCACTATAGGTGGTCGGTAGCACGACAGCTCACCAGGCCACTGTAGGTGGCCGGAAGCACGACAGCTCACCAGGCCACTACAGGTGGCCGGCAGCACGACAGCTCACCAGGCCGCTATAGGTGGCCGGCAGCACGACTGCTCACCAGGCCACTGTAGGTGGTCGGCAGCACGACAGCTCACCAGGCAAATATAGGTGGCAGCAGCACGACAGCTCACCAGGCCACTATAGGTGGTCGGCAGCACGACAGCTCACCAATCCACTACAGGTGGCCGGCAGCACGACAGCTCACCAGGCCACTACAGGTGGCCGGCAGCACGACAGCTCACCAGGCCACTATAGGTGGCCGGCAGCACGATAGCTCACCAGGCCACTAAAGGTGGCCGGCATCTCGACAGCTCACCAGGCCACTATAGGTGGCCGGCAGGACGACAGCTCCCCAGGTCACTATATGTGGCCGGTAGCACGACAGCTCACCAGGCCACTGTAGGTGGCCGGCAGCACGACAGCTCACCAGGCCACTACAGGTGGCCGGCAGCACGACAGCTCACCAGGCCGCTATAGGTGGCCGGCAGCACGACTGCTCACCAGGCCACTGTAGGTGGTCGGCAGCACGACAGCTCACCAGGCAAATATAGGTGGCAGCAGCACGACAGCTCACCAGGCCACTATAGGTGGTCGGCAGCACGACAGCTCACCAATCCACTATAGGTGGTCGGCAGCACGACAGCTCACCAGGCCACTGTAGGTGGCCGGCAGCACGACAGCTCACCAGGCCACTATAGGTGGCCGGTAGCACGAAAGTTCACCAGGCCACTATAGGTGGCCGGCAGCACGACAGCTCACCAGGCCACTATAGGTGGCCGGCAGCACGACAGCTCACCAGGCCGCTACAGGTGGCTAGCAGCACGGCAGCTCACCAGGCCACTATAGGTGGCCGGCAGGACGACAGCTCCCCAGGTCACTATATGTGGCCGGTAGCACGACAGCTCACCAGGCCACTGTAGGTGGCCGGCAGCACGACAGCTCACCAGGCCACTACAGGTGGCCGGCAGCACGACAGCTCACCAGGCCACTACAGGTGGCCGGCAGCACGACAGCTCACCAGGCCACTATAGGTGGCCGGCAGCACGATAGCTCACCAGGCCACTAAAGGTGGCCGGCAGTACGACAGCTCACCAGGCCACTATAAATGGCCGGCAGCACGACAGCACGACAGCTCACCAGGCCACTATAGGTGGCCGGTAGCACGAAAGCTCACCAGGCCACTATAGGTGGTTGGCAGCACGTCAGCTCAGCAGGCCACTATAGGTGGCCGGCAGCACGACAGTTCACCAGACCACTATAGGTGGCCGGCAGCATGACAGCTCACCAGGCCACTATAGGTGGCCGGTATCTCGACAGCTCACGAGGCCACAATAGGTGGTCGGCATCTCGACAGCTCACCAGGCCACTATAGGTGGCCGGCATCTTGAGAGCTCACCGGGCCACTATAGGTGGCCGGCAGCACGACAGCTCACCAGGCCAGTATAGGTGGTCGGCAGCACGACAGCTCACCAATCCACTATAGGTGGCCGGCAGCACGACAGCTTAGCAGGCCACTACAGGTGGCCGGCAGCACGACAACTCACCAGGCCACTATAGGTGGCCGGCAGCACGACAGCACACCAGGCCACTATAGGTGGCCGGCAGCACAATAGCTCACCAGGCCACTATAGGTGGCCGGCAGCACGACAGCTCACCAGGCCACTCTAGGTGGCCGTCAACACGACAGCCCACCAGGCCACTAAAGGTGGCCGGCATCTCGACAGCTCACCAGGCCACTATAGGTGGTTGGCAGCACGTCAGCTCACCAGGCCACTATGGGTGGCCGGCAGGACGACGGCTCACCAGGCAGCTAAAGTGGCCGGCAGCACGACAGCTCACCAGGCCAGTATAGGTGGTCGGCAGCACGACAGCTCACCAATCCACTACAGGTGGCCGGCAGCACGACAGCTTAGCAGGCCACTACAGGTGGCCGGCAGCACCAAAACTCACCAGGCGACTAAAGGTGGCCGGCAGCGCGACAGCTCACCAGGCCACTACAGGTGGCTAGCAGCACGGCAGCTCACCAGGCCACTATAGGTGGCCGGCAGCACGACAGCTCACCAGGCCACTATAGGTGGCTAGCAGCACGGCAGCTCACCAGGCCACTATAGGTGGCCGGCAGCACGACAGCTCACCAGGCCACTATAGGTGGCCGGCAGCACGACAGCTCACCAGGCCACTACAGATGGCCGGCAGCACGACAGCACGACAGCACGACAACTCACCAGGCCACTATAAGTGGCCGGCAGCACGACAGCTCACCAATCCACTATAGGTGGCCGGCAGCACGACAGCTCAGCAGGCCACTACAGGTGGCCGGCAGCACGACAGCTCACCAGGCCACTGTAGGTGGTCGGCAGCACGTCAGCTCACCAGGCCACTATAGGTGGCCGGCAGCATGACAGGACGACAGTTCACCAGACCACTATAGGTGGCCGGCAGCACGAAAGCTCACCAGGCCACTATAGGTGGTCGGCAGCACGACAGCTCACCAATCCACTATAGGTGGTCGGCAGCACGACAGCTCACCAGGCCACTGTAGGTGGCCGGCAGCACGACAGCTCACCAGGCCACTATAGGTGGCCGGTAGCACGAAAGTTCACCAGGCCACTATAGGTGGCCGGCAGCACGACGGCTCACCAGGCCACTACAGGTGGCCGGCAGCACGACAGCACGACAGCTCACCAGGCCACTATAGGTGGCCGGCAGCACGGCAGCACGACAGCTCACCAGGCCACTATAGGTGGCCGGCAGCACGACAGCTCACCAGGCCGCTACAGGTGGCTAGCAGCACGGCAGCTCACCAGGCCACTATAGGTGGTCGGCAGCACGACAGCTCACCAATCCACTATAGGTGGTCGGCAGCACGACAGCTCACCAGGCCACTGTAGGTGGCCGGCAGCACGACAGCTCACCAATCCACTATAGGTGGTCGGCAGCACGACAGCTCACCAGGCCACTGTAGGTGGCCGGCAGCACGACAGCTCACCAGGCCACTATAGGTGGCCGGTAGCACGAAAGTTCACCAGGCCACTATAGGTGGCCGGCAGCACGACAGCTCACCAGGCCACTACAGGTGGCCGGCAGCACGACAGCACGACAGCTCACCAGGCCACTATAGGTGGCCGGCAGCACGGCAGCACGACAGCTCACCAGGCCACTATAGGTGGCCGGCAGCACGACAGCTCACCAGGCCGCTACAGGTGGCTAGCAGCACGGCAGCTCACCAGGCCACTATAGGTGGCCGGCAGGACGACAGCTCCCCAGGTCACTATATGTGGCCGGTAGCACGACAGCTCACCAGGCCACTATAGGTGGCCGGCAGCACGACAGCTTAGCAGGCCACTACAGGTGGCCGGCAGCACGACAACTCACCAGGCCACTATAGGTGGCCGGCAGCACGACAGCACACCAGGCCACTATAGGTGGCCGGCAGCACAATAGCTCACCAGGCCACTATAGGTGGCCGGCAGCACGACAGCTCACCAGGCCACTCTAGGTGGCCGTCAACACGACAGCCCACCAGGCCACTAAAGGTGGCCGGCATCTCGACAGCTCACCAGGCCACTATAGGTGGCCGGCAGCACGACAGCTCACCAGGCCACTCTAGGTGGCCGTCAACACGACAGCCCACCAGGCCACTAAAGGTGGCCGGCATCTCGACAGCTCACCAGGCCGCTACAGGTGGCTAGCAGCACGGCAGCTCACCAGGCCACTATAGGTGGCCGGCAGGACGACAGCTCCCCAGGTCACTATATGTGGCCGGTAGCACGACAGCTCACCAGGCCACTATAGGTGGCCGGCAGCACGACAGCTTAGCAGGCCACTACAGGTGGCCGGCAGCACGACAACTCACCAGGCCACTATAGGTGGCCGGCAGCACGACAGCTCACCAGGCAAATATAGGTGGCAGCAGCACGACAGCTCACCAGGCCACTATAGGTGGTCGGCAGCACGACAGCTCACCAATCCACTATAGGTGGTCGGCAGCACGACAGCTCACCAGGCCACTGTAGGTGGCCGGCAGCACGACAGCTCACCAGGCCACTATAGGTGGCCGGTAGCACGAAAGTTCACCAGGCCACTATAGGTGGCCGGCAGCACGACAGCTCACCAGGCCACTACAGGTGGCCGGCAGCACGACAGCACGACAGCTCACCAGGCCACTATAGGTGGCCGGCAGCACGGCAGCACGACAGCTCACCAGGCCACTATAGGTGGCCGGCAGCACGACAGCTCACCAGGCCGCTACAGGTGGCTAGCAGCACGGCAGCTCACCAGGCCACTATAGGTGGCCGGCAGGACGACAGCTCCCCAGGTCACTATATGTGGCCGGTAGCACGACAGCTCACCAGGCCACTGTAGGTGGCCGGCAGCACGACAGCTCACCAGGCCACTACAGGTGGCCGGCAGCACGACAGCTCACCAGGCCACTACAGGTGGCCGGCAGCACGACAGCTCACCAGGCCACTATAGGTGGCCGGCAGCACGATAGCTCACCAGGCCACTACAGGTGGCCGGCAGTACGACAGCTCACCAGGCCACTATAAATGGCCGGCAGCACGACAGCACGACAGCTCACCAGGCCACTATAGGTGGCCGGTAGCACGAAAGCTCACCAGGCCACTATAGGTGGTTGGCAGCACGTCAGCTCAGCAGGCCACTATAGGTGGCCGGCAGCACGACAGTTCACCAGACCACTATAGGTGGCCGGCAGCATGACAGCTCACCAGGCCACTAAAGGTGGCCGGTATCTCGACAGCTCACGAGGCCACAATAGGTGGTCGGCATCTCGACAGCTCACCAGGCCACTATAGGTGGCCGGCATCTTGAGAGCTCACCGGGCCACTATAGGTGGCCGGCAGCACGACAGCTCACCAGGCCAGTATAGGTGGTCGGCAGCACGACAGCTCACCAATCCACTATAGGTGGCCGGCAGCACGACAGCTTAGCAGGCCACTACAGGTGGCCGGCAGCACGACAACTCACCAGGCCACTATAGGTGGCCGGCAGCACGACAGCACACCAGGCCACTATAGGTGGCCGGCAGCACAATAGCTCACCAGGCCACTATAGGTGGCCGGCAGCACGACAGCTCACCAGGCCACTCTAGGTGGCCGTCAACACGACAGCCCACCAGGCCACTAAAGGTGGCCGGCATCTCGACAGCTCACCAGGCCACTATAGGTGGTTGGCAGCACGTCAGCTCACCAGGCCACTATGGGTGGCCGGCAGCACGACGGCTCACCAGGCAGCTAAAGTGGCCGGCAGCACGACAGCTCACCAGGCCAGTATAGGTGGTCGGCAGCACGACAGCTCACCAATCCACTACAGGTGGCCGGCAGCACGACAGCTTAGCAGGCCACTACAGGTGGCCGGCAGCACCAAAACTCACCAGGCGACTAAAGGTGGCCGGCAGCGCGACAGCTCACCAGGCCACTACAGGTGGCTAGCAGCACGGCAGCTCACCAGGCCACTATAGGTGGCCGGCAGCACGACAGCTCACCAGGCCACTATAGGTGGCTAGCAGCACGGCAGCTCACCAGGCCACTATAGGTGGCCGGCAGCACGACAGCTCACCAGGCCACTATAGGTGGCCGGCAGCACGACAGCTCACCAGGCCACTACAGATGGCCGGCAGCACGACAGCACGACAGCACGACAACTCACCAGGCCACTATAAGTGGCCGGCAGCACGACAGCTCACCAATCCACTATAGGTGGCCGGCAGCACGACAGCTCAGCAGGCCACTACAGGTGGCCGGCAGCACGACAGCTCACCAGGCCACTGTAGGTGGTCGGCAGCACGTCAGCTCACCAGGCCACTATAGGTGGCCGGCAGCACGAAAGCTCACCAGGCCACTACAGGTGGCCGGCAGCACGACAGCACGACAGCTCACCAGGCCACTATAGGTGGCCGGCAGCACGACAGTTCACCAGACCACTATAGGTGGCCGGCAGCACGACAGCTCACCAGGCCACTACAGGTGGCCGGCAGCACGACAGCACGACAGCTCACCAGGCCACTACAGGTGGCCGGCAGCACGGCAGCACGACAGCTCACCAGCCCATTATAGGTGGCCGGCAGCACGACAGCACGACAGCTCACCAGGCCACTATAGGTGGCCGGCAGCACGACAGCTCACCAGGCCACTATAGGTGGCCGGCAGCACGACAGCTCACCAGGCCACTATAGGTGGCCGGCAGCACGACAGCTCACCAGGCCACTACAGGTGGCCGGCAGCACGACAGTTCACCAGACCACTATAGGTGGCCGGCAGCACGACAGCTCACCAGGCCACTACAGGTGGCCGGCAGCACGACAGCACGACAGCTCACCAGGCCACTATAGGTGGCCGGTAGCACGAAAGCTCACCAGGCCACTATAGGTGGTTGGCAGCACGTCAGCTCAGCAGGCCACTATAGGTGGCCGGCAGCACGACAGTTCACCAGACCACTATAGGTGGCCGGCAGCATGACAGCTCACCAGGCCACTATAGGTGGCCGGTATCTCGACAGCTCACCAGGCTACTATAGGTGGTCGGCATCTCGACAGCTCACCAGGCCACTATAGGTGGCCGGCATCTCGACAGCTCACCAGGCCACTATAGGTGGTCGGCAGCACGACAGCTCACCAGGCTGCTATAGGTGGCCGGCAGCACAACAGCTCACCAGGCCACTATAGGTGGCCGGCAGCACGACAGCTCACCAGGCCGCTATAGGTGGCCGGCAGCACGACAGCGCGAAAGCTCACCAGGCCACTATAGGTGGCCGGCAGCACGACAGCACGACAGCTCACCAGGCCATTATAGGTGGCCGGCAGCACGACAGCTCACCAGGCCACTATAGGTGGCCGGTAGCACGAAAGCTCACCAGGCCACTATAGGTTGTTGGCAGCACGTCAGCTCACCAGGTCACTATAGGTGGCCGGCAGCACGACAGCACGACAGTTCACCAGACCACTATAGGTGGCCGGCAGCATGACAGCTCACCAGGCCACTATAGGTGGCCAGTATCTCGACAGCTCACGAGGCCACAATAGGTGGTCGGCATCTCGACAGCTCACCAGGCCACTATAGGTGGCCGGCATCTTGAGAGCTCACCGGGCCACTATAGGTGGTTGGCAGCACGTCAGCTCACCAGGCCACTATAGGTGGCCGGCAGCACGACGGCTCACCAGGCAACTATAGGTGGCCGGCAGCACGACAGCTCAGCAGGCCACTACAGGTGGCTAGCGGCACGGCAGCTCACAAGGCCACTATTGGTGGCCGACAGCACGAAAGCTCACCAGGCCACTATAGGTGGCCGGCAGCACGACAGCTCACCAGGCCTTTATAGGTGGTCGGCAGCACGACAGCTCACCAGGCCGCTATAGGTGGCCGGCAGTACCACAGCTCACCAGGCCGCTATAGGTGGCCGGCAGCACGACAGCTCACCAGGCCACTATAGGTGGCCGGCAGCACGACAGCTCACCAGGCCACTACAGGTGGCCGGCAGCACGACAGCACGACAGCTCACCAGGCCACTATAGGTGGCCGGCAGCACGACAGTTCACCAGACCACTATAGGTGGCCGGCAGCACGACAGCTCACCAGGCCACTACAGGTGGCCGGCAGCACGACAGCACGACAGCTCACCAGGCCACTACAGGTGGCCGGCAGCACGGCAGCACGACAGCTCACCAGCCCATTATAGGTGGCCGGCAGCACGACAGCACGACAGCTCACCAGGCCACTATAGGTGGCCGGCAGCACGACAGCTCACCAGGCCACTATAGGTGGCCGGCAGCACGACAGCTCACCAGGCCACTACAGGTGGCCGGCAGCACGACAGTTCACCAGACCACTATAGGTGGCCGGCAGCACGACAGCTCACCAGGCCACTACAGGTGGCCGGCAGCACGACAGCACGACAGCTCACCAGGCCACTATAGGTGGCCGGTAGCACGAAAGCTCACCAGGCCACTATAGGTGGTTGGCAGCACGTCAGCTCAGCAGGCCACTATAGGTGGCCGGCAGCACGACAGTTCACCAGACCACTATAGGTGGCCGGCAGCATGACAGCTCACCAGGCCACTATAGGTGGCCGGTATCTCGACAGCTCACCAGGCTACTATAGGTGGTCGGCATCTCGACAGCTCACCAGGCCACTATAGGTGGCCGGCATCTCGACAGCTCACCAGGCCACTATAGGTGGTCGGCAGCACGACAGCTCACCAGGCTGCTATAGGTGGCCGGCAGCACAACAGCTCACCAGGCCACTATAGGTGGCCGGCAGCACGACAGCTCACCAGGCCGCTATAGGTGGCCGGCAGCACGACAGCGCGAAAGCTCACCAGGCCACTATAGGTGGCCGGCAGCACGACAGCACGACAGCTCACCAGGCCATTATAGGTGGCCGGCAGCACGACAGCTCACCAGGCCACTATAGGTGGCCGGTAGCACGAAAGCTCACCAGGCCACTATAGGTTGTTGGCAGCACGTCAGCTCACCAGGTCACTATAGGTGGCCGGCAGCACGACAGCACGACAGCACGACAGTTCACCAGACCACTATAGGTGGCCGGCAGCATGACAGCTCACCAGGCCACTATAGGTGGCCAGTATCTCGACAGCTCACGAGGCCACAATAGGTGGTCGGCATCTCGACAGCTCACCAGGCCACTATAGGTGGCCGGCATCTTGAGAGCTCACCGGGCCACTATAGGTGGTTGGCAGCACGTCAGCTCACCAGGCCACTATAGGTGGCCGGCAGCACGACGGCTCACCAGGCAACTATAGGTGGCCGGCAGCACGACAGCTCAGCAGGCCACTACAGGTGGCTAGCGGCACGGCAGCTCACAAGGCCACTATTGGTGGCCGACAGCACGAAAGCTCACCAGGCCACTATAGGTGGCCGGCAGCACGACAGCTCACCAGGCCTTTATAGGTGGTCGGCAGCACGACAGCTCACCAGGCCGCTATAGGTGGCCGGCAGTACCACAGCTCACCAGGCCGCTATAGGTGGCCGGCAGCACGACAGCTCACCAGGCCACTATAGGTGGCCGGCAGCACGACAGCTCACCAGGCCACTACAGGTGGCCGGCAGCACGACAGCACGACAGCTCACCAGGCCACTATAGGTGGCTGGCAGCACGACAGCACGACAGCTCACCAGGCCACTATAGGTGGCCGGCAGCACGACAGCTCACCAGGCCACTACAGGTGGCTAGCAGCACGGCAGCTCACCAGGCCACTATAGGTGGCCGGCAGGACGACAGCTCACCAGGCCACTATAGGTGGCCGGCAGCACGACAGCTCACCAGGCCGCTATAGGTGGCCGGCAGCACGACTGCTCACCAGGCCACTGTAGGTGGTCGGCAGCACGACAGCTCACCAGGCAAATATAGGTGGCAGCAGCACGACAGCTCACCAGGCCACTATAGGTGGTCGGCAGCACGACAGCTCACCAATCCACTATAGGTGGCCGGCAGCACGACAGCTCACCAGGCCACTATAGGTGGCCGGTAGCACGAAAGTTCACCAGGCCACTATAGGTGGCCGGCAGCACGACAGCTCACCAGGCCACTACAGGTGGCCGGCAGCACGACAGCACGACAGCTCACCAGGCCACTATAGGTGGCCGGCAGCACGGCAGCACGACAGCTCGCCAGGCCACTATAGGTGGCCGGCAGCACGACAGCTCACCAGGCCGCTACAGGTGGCTAGCAGCACGGCAGCTCACCAGGCCACTATAGGTGGCCGGCACGACGACAGCTCCCCAGGTCACTATATGTGGCCGGTAGCACGACAGCTCACCAGGCCACTGTAGGTGGCCGGCAGCACGACAGCTCACCAGGCCACTACAGGTGGCCGGCAGCACGACAGCTCACCAGGCCACTACAGGTGGCCGGCAGCACGACAGCTCACCAGGCCACTACAGGTGGCCGGCAGCACGACAGCTCACCAGGCCACTATAGGTGGCCGGCAGCACGATAGCTCACCAGGCCACTACAGGTGGCCGGCAGTACGACAGCTCACCAGGCCACTATAAATGGCCGGCAGCACGACAGCACGACAGCTCACCAGGCCACTATAGGTGGCCGGTAGCACGAAAGCTCACCAGGCCACTATAGGTGGTTGGCAGCACGTCAGCTCAGCAGGCCACTATAGGTGGCCGGCAGCACGACAGTTCACCAGACCACTATAGGTGGTCGGCAGCATGACAGCTCACCAGGCCACTATAGGTGGCCGGTATCTCGACAGCTCACCAGGCTACTATAGGTGGTCGGCATCTCGACAGCTCACCAGGCCACTATAGGTGGCCGGCATCTCGACAGCTCACCAGGCCACTATAGGTGGTTGGCAGCACGTCAGCTCACCAGGCCACTATGGGTGGCCGGCAGCACGACGGCTCACCAGGCAGCTATAGGTGGCCGGGAGCGCGAAAGCTCACCAGGCCACTATAGGTGGCCGGCAGCACGACAGCTCACCAGGCCACTATAGGTGGTCGGCAGCACGACAGCTCACCAGGCTGCTATAGGTGGCCGGCAGCACGACAGCTCACCAGGCCACTATAGGTGGCCGGCAGCACGACAGCTCACCAGGCCGCTATAGGTGGCCGGCAGCACGACAGCGCGAAAGCTCACCAGGCCACTATAGGTGGCCGGCAGCACGACAGCACGACAGCTCACCAGGTCATTATAGGTGGCCGGCAGCACGACAGCTCACCAGGCCACTATAGGTGGCCGGTAGCACGAAAGCTCACCAGGCCACTATAGGTTGTTGGCAGCACGTCAGCTCACCAGGACACTATAGGTGGCCGGCAGCACGACAGCACGACAGTTCACCAGACCACTATAGGTGGCCGGCAGCACGACAGCTCACCAGGCCACTATAGGTGGCCGGTATCTCGACAGCTCACGAGGCCACAATAGGTGGTCGGCATCTCGACAGCTCACCAGGCCACTATAGGTGGCCGGCATCTTGAGAGCTCACCGGGCCACTATAGGTGGTTGGCAGCACGTCAGCTCACCAGGCCACTATAGGTGGCCGGCAGCACGACGGCTCACCAGGCAACTATAGGTGGCCGGCAGCACGACAGCTCAGCAGGCCACTACAGGTGGCTAGCGGCACGGCAGCTCACAAGGCCACTATTGGTGGCCGACAGCACGAAAGCTCACCAGGCCACTATAGGTGGCCGGCAGCACGACAGCTCACCAGGCCTTTATAGGTGGTCGGCAGCACGACAGCTCACCAGGCCGCTATAGGTGGCCGGCAGTACCACAGCTCACCAGGCCGCTATAGGTGGCCGGCAGCACGACAGCTCACCAGGCCACTATAGGTGGCCGGCAGCACTACAGGACGACAGCTCACCAGGCCACTATACGTGGCCGGTAGCACGATAGCTCACCAGGCCACTATAGGTGGCCGGCAGCACGACAGCTCACCAGGCCACTATAGGTGGCCGGCAGCACGACAGCTCACCAGGCCACTATAGGTGGCCGGCAGCACGACAGCTCACCAGGCCACTATAGGTGGCCGGCAGCACGACAGCTCACCAGGCCACTATAGGCGGCCGGCAGCACGACAGCTCACCAGGCCACTACAGGTGGCCGGCAGCACGACAGCTCACCAGGCCACTACAGGTGGCCGGCAGCACGACAGCTCACCAGGCCACTATAGGTGGCCGGCAGCACGACAGCTCACCAGGCCACTGTAGGTGGCCGGCAGCACGACAGCTCACCAGGCCACTACAGGTGGCCGGCAGCACGACAGCTCACCAGGCCACTACAGGTGGCCGGCAGCACGACAGCTCACCAGGCCACTACAGGTGGCCGGCAGCACGACAGCTCACCAGGCCACTATAGGTGGCCGGCAGCACGACAGCTCACCAGGCCGCTATAGGTGGCCGGCAGCACGACAGCGCGAAAGCTCACCAGGCCACTATAGGTGGCCGGCAGCACGACAGCACGACAGCTCACCAGGCCATTATAGGTGGCCGGCAGCACGACAGCTCACCAGGCCACTATAAGTGGCCGGTAGCACGAAAGCTCACCAGGCCACTATAGGTTGTTGGCAGCACGTCAGCTCACCAGGTCACTATAGGTGGCCGGCAGCACGACAGCACGACAGTTCACCAGACCACTATAGGTGGCCGGCAGCATGACAGCTCACCAGGCCACTATAGGTGGCCGGTATCTCGACAGCTCACGAGGCCACAATAGGTGGTCGGCATCTCGACAGCTCACCAGGCCACTATAGGTGGCCGGCATCTTGAGAGCTCACCGGGCCACTATAGGTGGTTGGCAGCACGTCAGCTCACCAGGCCACTATAGGTGGCCGGCAGCACGACGGCTCACCAGGCAACTATAGGTGGCCGGCAGCACAACAGCTCAGCAGGCCACTACAGGTGGCTAGCGGCACGGCAGCTCACAAGGCCACTATTGGTGGCCGACAGCACGAAAGCTCACCAGGCCACTATAGGTGGCCGGCAGCACGACAGCTCACCAGGCCTTTATAGGTGGTCGGCAGCACGACAGCTCACCAGGCCGCTATAGGTGGCCGGCAGTACCACAGCTCACCAGGCCGCTATAGGTGGCCGGCAGCACGACAGCTCACCAGGCCACTATAGGTGGCCGGCAGCACGACAGCTCACCAGGCCACTACAGGTGGCCGGCAGCACGACAGCACGACAGCTCACCAGGCCACTATAGGTGGCCGGCAGCACGGCAGCACGACAGCTCACCAGGCCACTATAGGTGGCCGGCAGCACGACAGCTCACCAGGCCGCTACAGGTGGCTAGCAGCACGGCAGCTCACCAGGCCACTATAGGTGGCCGGCAGGACGACAGCTCCCCAGGTCACTATATGTGGCCGGTAGCACGACAGCTCACCAGGCCACTGTAGGTGGCCGGCAGCACGACAGCTCACCAGGCCACTACAGGTGGCCGGCAGCACGACAGCTCACCAGGCCACTATAGGTGGCCGGCAGGACGACAGCTCACCAGGCCACTATAGGTGGCCGGCAGCACGACAGCTCACCAGGCCGCTATAGGTGGCCGGCAGCACGACTGCTCACCAGGCCACTGTAGGTGGTCGGCAGCACGACAGCTCACCAGGCAAATATAGGTGGCAGCAGCACGACAGCTCACCAGGCCACTATAGGTGGTCGGCAGCACGACAGCTCACCAATCCACTATAGGTGGTCGGCAGCACGACAGCTCACCAGGCCACTGTAGGTGGCCGGCAGCACGACAGCTCACCAGGCCACTATAGGTGGCCGGTAGCACGAAAGTTCACCAGGCCACTATAGGTGGCCGGCAGCACGACAGCTCACCAGGCCACTACAGGTGGCCGGCAGCACGACAGCACGACAGCTCACCAGGCCACTATAGGTGGCCGGCAGCACGGCAGCACGACAGCTCACCAGGCCACTATAGGTGGCCGGCAGCACGACAGCTCACCAGGCCGCTACAGGTGGCTAGCAGCACGGCAGCTCACCAGGCCACTATAGGTGGCCGGCAGGACGACAGCTCCCCAGGTCACTATATGTGGCCGGTAGCACGACAGCTCACCAGGCCACTGTAGGTGGCCGGCAGCACGACAGCTCACCAGGCCACTACAGGTGGCCGGCAGCACGACAGCTCACCAGGCCACTATAGGTGGCCGGCAGCACGATAGCTCACCAGGCCACTACAGGTGGCCGGCAGTACGACAGCTCACCAGGCCACTATAAATGGCCGGCAGCACGACAGCACGACAGCTCACCAGGCCACTATAGGTGGCCGGTAGCACGAAAGCTCACTAGGCCACTATAGGTGGTTGGCAGCACGTCAGCTCAGCAGGCCACTATAGGTGGCCGGCAGCACGACAGTTCACCAGACCACTATAGGTGGCCGGCAGCATGACAGCTCACCAGGCCACTATAGGTGGCCGGTATCTCGACAGCTCACGAGGCCACAATAGGTGGTCGGCATCTCGACAGCTCACCAGGCCACTATAGGTGGCCGGCATCTTGAGAGCTCACCGGGCCACTATAGGTGGCCGGCAGCACGACAGCTCACCAGGCCAGTATAGGTGGTCGGCAGCACGACAGCTCACCAATCCACTATAGGTGGCCGGCAGCACGACAGCTTAGCAGGCCACTACAGGTGGCCGGCAGCACGACAACTCACCAGGCCACTATAGGTGGTCGGCAGCACGACAGCACACCAGGCCACTATAGGTGGCCGGCAGCACAATAGCTCACCAGGCCACTATAGGTGGCCGGCAGCACGACAGCTCACCAGGCCACTCTAGGTGGCCGTCAACACGACAGCCCACCAGGCCACTAAAGGTGGCCGGCATCTCGACAGCTCACCAGGCCACTATAGGTGGTTGGCAGCACGTCAGCTCACCAGGCCACTATGGGTGGCCGGCAGCACGACGGCTCACCAGGCAGCTAAAGTGGCCGGCAGCACGACAGCTCACCAGGCCAGTATAGGTGGTCGGCAGCACGACAGCTCACCAATCCACTACAGGTGGCCGGCAGCACGACAGCTTAGCAGGCCACTACAGGTGGCCGGCAGCACCAAAACTCACCAGGCGACTAAAGGTGGCCGGCAGCGCGACAGCTCACCAGGCCACTACAGGTGGCTAGCAGCACGGCAGCTCACCAGGCCACTATAGGTGGCCGGCAGCACGACAGCTCACCAGGCCACTATAGGTGGCTAGCAGCACGGCAGCTCACCAGGCCACTATAGGTGGCCGGCAGCACGACAGCTCACCAGGCCACTATAGGTGGCCGGCAGCACGACAGCTCACCAGGCCACTACAGATGGCCGGCAGCACGACAGCACGACAGCACGACAACTCACCAGGCCACTATAAGTGGCCGGCAGCACGACAGCTCACCAATCCACTATAGGTGGCCGGCAGCACGACAGCTCAGCAGGCCACTACAGGTGGCCGGCAGCACGACAGCTCACCAGGCCACTGTAGGTGGTCGGCAGCACGTCAGCTCACCAGGCCACTATAGGTGGCCGGCAGCATGACAGGACGACAGTTCACCAGACCACTATAGGTGGCCGGCAGCACGAAAGCTCACCAGGCCACTACAGGTGGCCGGCAGCACGACAGCACGACAGCTCACCAGGCCACTATAGGTGGCCGGCAGCACGACAGTTCACCAGACCACTATAGGTGGCCGGCAGCACGACAGCTCACCAGGCCACTACAGGTGGCCGGCAGCACGACAGCACGACAGCTCACCAGGCCACTTCAGGTGGCCGGCAGCACGGCAGCACGACAGCTCACCAGCCCATTATAGGTGGCCGGCAGCACGACAGCACGACAGCTCACCAGGCCACTATAGGTGGCCGGCAGCACGACAGCTCACCAGGCCACTATAGGTGGCCGGCAGCACGACAGCTCACCAGGCCACTACAGGTGGCCGGCAGCACGACAGCACGACAGCTCACCAGGCCACTATAAGTGGCCGGCAGCACGGCAGCACGACAGCTCACCAGGCCACTATAGGTGGCCGGCAGCACGACAGCTCACCAGGCCACAACAGGTGGCTAGCAGCACGGCAGCTCACCAGGCCACTATAGGTGGCCGGCAGGACGACAGCTCCCCAGGTCACTATATGTGGCCGGTAGCACGACAGCTCACCAGGCCACTGTAGGTGGCCGGTAGCACGACAGCTCACCAGGCCACTGTAGGTGGCCGGCAGCACGACAGCTCACCAGGCCACTACAGGTGGCCGGCAGCACGACAGCTCACCAGGCCACTACAGGTGGCCGGCAGCACGACAGCTCACCAGGCCACTATAGGTGGCCGGCAGCACGATAGCTCACCAGGCCACTACAGGTGGCCGGCAGTACGACAGCTCACCAGGCCACTATAAATGGCCGGCAGCACGACAGCACGACAGCTCACCAGGCCACTATAGGTAGCCGGCAGCACGACAGCACGACAGCTCACCAGGCCACTGTAGGTGGCCGGCAGCACGACAGTTCACCAACGACTGTTGGAATGCGAATACGTTGTTCGAGGTGGATTAAGGCAAAACGTCTTAAGCTTTCGGCATGTGAGCGAACGTCCCACTACAACCAGTATGAAGGCTACGTTTCTTAACATCAGCCAGATGGTCCAAATAACTACTCTTGCCACTAGCTAGCCAACCTTCCCGACAGCCCGCCAACATTATCGACAGCCAGCCAATCCACCCAACCTGACCACCAACAAATCAACCTGGTCCCCAACAGCAAACCTGGCGCTACCCCGCGAACCTGGCCATCATCCAGCTAACCAGGCCACCATGCAACCACACTGGCCACCAGCCAGACATTCCTGCCATCAGTCAGCCATCCTTGCTACTAGTCAGCCATCCCGGGAACCAGACAGCCAACCTGGACATCCAACAGCCAGCCTGGACATCCAACACCCAACCTGGCCACCAACCTGTCAACCTGGCTGTTGCCCAGTCAACCTAGCCACCGTCCTTGCTACCAGCGATCCACCCTAGCCAAAATCCAGCAAATCTGGTTTCCTGCCAACCACCCTTGCCACCAGCCAATCAACCTGGCCACCAGCCAGCCAATCTGGCCGCCAGCTAGTCAGCCTGGTAACCAGACAGTCAACCAGGCCACAAGCCAGCAAACCTTGCCACCAGCCAGCCAACCTTGCCACCAGCCAGCCAACCAGGCCACTATAGGTGGCCGGTAGCACAACAGCTCACCAGGCCACTTTGGGTGGCCGGTAGCACGACAGCTCACCAGGCCACTATAGGTGGCCGGCAGCACGAAAGGTCACCAGGCCATTATATGTGGCCGGTACCTCGAGGGCTCACCAGGCCACTAAAGGTGGCCGGCAACACGACAGCTCACCAGGCCACTAAAGGTGGCCGGCAGCACGACAGCTCATCAGGCCACTATAGGTGGCCGGCAGCACGACAGCTCACCAGGCCACTATAGGTGGCCGGCAGCACGACAGCTCACCAGGCCACTATAGGTGGCCGGCAGCACGACAGCTCACCAGGCCACTACAGGTGGCCGGCAGCACGACAGCTCACCAGGCCACTACAGGTGGCCGGCAGTACGACAGCTCACCAGGCCACTATAAATGGCCGGCAGCACGACAGCACGACAGCTCACCAGGCCACTATAGGTGGCCGGCAGCACTACAGGACGACAGCTCACCAGGCCACTATACTTGGCCGGTAGCACGACAGCTAACCATTCCACTATAGTTGGCCGGCAGCACGACATCTCACCAGGGTACTGTGTGTGGCCGGTAGCACGACAGCCCACCAGGCCACTATAGGTGGCCTGCAGCACGACAGCTCCCCAGGCCACTATAGGTGGCCTGCAGCACGACAGCTCACCAGGCCACTATAGGTGGCCTGTAGCACGACAGCTCACTAGGCCACTATAGGTGGCCGGTACCTCGAGAGCTCACCAGGCCACTAAAGGTGGCCGGCAGCACAACAGCTCACTAGGCCACTAAAGGTGGCCGGCAGCCGACAGCTCAGTAGGCCACTATAGGTGGCCGGTACCTCGAGAGCTCACCAGGCCACTAAAGGTGGCCGGCAGCACAACAGCTCCCCAGGCCACTATAGGTGGCCTGCAGCACGACAGCTCACCAGGCCACTATAGGTGGCCTGTAGCACGACAGCTCACTAGGCCACTATAGGTGGCCGGTACCTCGAGAGCTCACCAGGCCACTAAAGGTGGCCGGCAGCACGACAGCTCACCAGGCCACTATAGGTGGCCTGCAGCACAACAGCTCACCAGGCCGCTATAGGTGGCCGGCAGTACGACAGCTCACCAGGCCACTATAGGTGGTCGGCTGCACGACAGCCCACCAGGCAACTATAGGTGGCCGGCAGCACGACAGCCCACCAGGCCACTAAAGGTGGCCGGCATCTCAACAGCTCATCAGACCACTATAGGTGGCCGGCAGCACGACAGCTCACCAGGCCAGTATAGGTGGTCGGCAGCACGACAGCTCACCAATCCACTATAGGTGGCCGGCAGCACGACAGCTTAGCAGGCCACTACAGGTGGCCGGCAGCACGAAAACTCACCAGGCGACTATAGGTGGCCGGCAGCACGACAGCACACCAGGCCACTATAGTTGGGCGGCAGCACAATAGCTCACCAGGCCACTATAGGTGGCCGGCAGCACGACAGCTCACCAGGCCACTCTAGGTGGCCGTCAACACGACAGCTCACCAGGCCACTACAGGTTGGCTAGCAGCCCGGCAGCTCACCAGGCCACTATAGGTGGCCGGCAGCACGACAGCTCACCAGGCCAGTATAGGTGGTCGGCAGCACGACAGCTCACCAATCCACTATAGGTGGCCGGCAGCACGACAGCTTAGCAGGCCACTACAGGTGGCCGGCAGCACGACAACTCACCAGGCCACTATAGGTGGCCGGCAGCACGACAGCACACCAGGCCACTATAGGTGGCCGGCAGCACAATAGCTCACCAGGCCACTATAGGTGGCCGGCAGCACGACAGCTCACCAGGCCACTCTAGGTGGCCGTCAACACGACAGCCCACCAGGCCACTAAAGGTGGCCGGCATCTCGACAGCTCACCAGGCCACTATAGGTGGTTGGCAGCACGTCAGCTCACCAGGCCACTATGGGTGGCCGGCAGCACGACGGCTCACCAGGCAGCTAAAGTGGCCGGCAGCACGACAGCTCACCAGGCCAGTATAGGTGGTCGGCAGCACGACAGCTCACCAATCCACTACAGGTGGCCGGCAGCACGACAGCTTAGCAGGCCACTACAGGTGGCCGGCAGCACCAAAACTCACCAGGCGACTAAAGGTGGCCGGCAGCGCGACAGCTCACCAGGCCACTACAGGTGGCTAGCAGCACGGCAGCTCACCAGGCCACTATAGGTGGCCGGCAGCACGACAGCTCACCAGGCCACAACAGGTGGCTAGCAGCACGGCAGCTCACCAGGCCACTATAGGTGGCCGGCAGGACGACAGCTCCCCAGGTCACTATATGTGGCCGGTAGCACGACAGCTCACCAGGCCACTGTAGGTGGCCGGCAGCACGACAGCTCACCAGGCCACTACAGGTGGCCGGCAGCACGACAGCTCACCAGGCCACTACAGGTGGCCGGCAGCACGACAGCTCACCAGGCCACTATAGGTGGCCGGCAGCACGATAGCTCACCAGGCCACTACAGGTGGCCGGCAGTACGACAGCTCACCAGGCCACTATAAATGGCCGGCAGCACGACAGCACGACAGCTCACCAGGCCACTATAGGTGGCCGGCAGCACGACAGCACGACAGCTCACCAGGCCACTGTAGGTGGCCGGCAGCACGACAGTTCACCAGGCCACTGTAGGTGGCCGGCAGCACGACAGCTCACCAGGCCACTATAGGTGGCCGGTAGCACGAAAGTTCACCAGGCCACTATAGGTGGCCGGCAGCACGACAGCTCACCAGGCCACTACAGGTGGCCGGCAGCACGACAGCACGACAGCTCACCAGGCCACTATAGGTGGCCGGCAGCACGGCAGCACGACAGCTCACCAGGCCACTATAGGTGGCCGGCAGCATGACAGCTCACCAGGCCGCTACAGGTGGCTAGCAGCACGGCAGCTCACCAGGCCACTATAGGTGGCCGGCAGGACGACAGCTCCCCAGGTCACTATATGTGGCCGGTAGCACGACAGCTCACCAGGCCACTGTAGGTGGCCGGCAGCACGACAGCTCACCAGGCCACTACAGGTGGCCGGCAGCACGACAGCTCACCAGGCCACTACAGGTGGCCGGCAGCACGACAGCTCACCAGGCCACTACAGGTGGCCGGCAGCACGACAGCTCACCAGGCCACTATAGGTGGCCGGCAGCACGATAGCACGACAGCTCACCAGGCCACTATAGGTGGCCGGCAGCACGGCAGCACGACAGCTCACCAGGCCACTATAGGTGGCCGGCAGCACGACAGCTCACCAGGCCGCTACAGGTGGCTAGCAGCACGACAGCTCACCAGGCCACTATAGGTGGCCGGCAGGACGACAGCTCCCCAGGTCACTATATGTGGCCGGTAGCACGACAGCTCACCAGGCCACTACAGGTGGCCGGCAGTACGACAGCTCACCAGGCCACTATAAATGGCCGGCAGCACGACAGCACGACAGCTCACCAGGCCACTATAGGTGGCCGGTAGCACGAAAGCTCACCAGGCCACTATAGGTGGTTGGCAGCACGTCAGCTCAGCAGGCCACTATAGGTGGCCGGCAGCACGACAGTTCACCAGACCACTATAGGTGGCCGGCAGCATGACAGCTCACCAGGCCACTATAGGTGGCCGGTATCTCGACAGCTCACCAGGCTACTATAGGTGGTCGGCATCTCGACAGCTCACCAGGCCACTATAGGTGGCCGGCATCTCGACAGCTCACCAGGCCACTATAGGTGGTTGGCAGCACGTCAGCTCACCAGGCCACTATGGGTGGCCGGCAGCACGACGGCTCACCAGGCAGCTATAGGTGGCCGGGAGCGCGAAAGCTCACCAGGCCACTATAGGTGGCCGGCAGCACAACAGCTCACCAGGCCACTATAGGTGGTCGGCAGCACGACAGCTCACCAGGCTGCTATAGGTGGCCGGCAGCACGACAGCTCACCAGGCCACTATAGGTGGCCGGCAGCACGACAGCTCACCAGGCCGCTATAGGTGGCCGGCAGCACGACAGCGCGAAAGCTCACCAGGCCACTATAGGTGGCCGGCAGCACGACAGCACGACAGCTCAGCAGGCCATTATAGGTGGCCGGCAGCACGACAGCTCACCAGGCCACTATAAGTGGCCGGTAGCACGAAAGCTCACCAGGCCACTATAGGTTGTTGGCAGCACGTCAGCTCACCAGGTCACTATAGGTGGCCGGCAGCACGACAGCACGACAGTTCACCAGACCACTATAGGTGGCCGGCAGCATGACAGCTCACCAGGCCACTATAGGTGGCCGGTATCTCGACAGCTCACGAGGCCACAATAGGTGGTCGGCATCTCGACAGCTCACCAGGCCACTATAGGTGGCCGGCATCTTGAGAGCTCACCGGGCCACTATAGGTGGTTGGCAGCACGTCAGCTCACCAGGCCACTATAGGTGGCCGGCAGCACGACGGCTCACCAGGCAACTATAGGTGGCCGGCAGCACGACAGCTCAGCAGGCCGGCAGCACGACAGCTCACCAGGCCACTATAGGTGGCCGGTAGCACGAAAGTTCACCAGGCCACTATAGGTGGCCGGCAGCACGACAGCTCACCAGGCCACTACAGGTGGCCGGCAGCACGACAGCACGACAGCTCACCAGGCCACTATAGGTGGCCGGCAGCACGGCAGCACGACAGCTCACCAGGCCACTATAGGTGGCCGGCAGCACGACAGCTCACCAGGCCGCTACAGGTGGCTAGCAGCACGGCAGCTCACCAGGCCACTATAGGTGGCCGGCAGGACGACAGCTCCCCAGGTCACTATATGTGGCCGGTAGCACGACAGCTCACCAGGCCACTGTAGGTGGCCGGCAGCACGACAGCTCACCAGGCCACTACAGGTGGCCGGCAGCACGACAGCTCACCAGGCCACTACAGGTGGCCGGCAGCACGACAGCTCACCAGGCCACTACAGGTGGCCGGCAGCACGACAGCTCACCAGGCCACTATAGGTGGCCGGCAGCACGATAGCTCACCAGGCCACTACAGGTGGCCGGCAGTACGACAGCTCACCAGGCCACTATAAATGGCCGGCAGCACGACAGCACGACAGCTCACCAGGCCACTATAGGTGGCCGGTAGCACGAAAGCTCACCAGGCCACTATAGGTGGTTGGCAGCACGTCAGCTCAGCAGGCCACTATAGGTGGCCGGCAGCACGACAGTTCACCAGACCACTATAGGTGGCCGGCAGCATGACAGCTCACCAGGCCACTATAGGTGGCCGGTATCTCGACAGCTCACCAGGCTACTATAGGTGGTCGGCATCTCGACAGCTCACCAGGCCACTATAGGTGGCCGGCATCTCGACAGCTCACCAGGCCACTATAGGTGGTCGGCAGCACGACAGCTCACCAGGCTGCTATAGGTGGCCGGCAGCACAACAGCTCACCAGGCCACTATAGGTGGCCGGCAGCACGACAGCTCACCAGGCCGCTATAGGTGGCCGGCAGCACGACAGCGCGAAAGCTCACCAGGCCACTATAGGTGGCCGGCAGCACGACAGCACGACAGCTCACCAGGCCACTATAGGTGGCCGGCAGCACGGCAGCACGACAGCTCACCAGGCCACTATAGGTGGCCGGCAGCACGACAGCTCACCAGGCCGTTACAGGTGGCTAGCAGCACGGCAGCTCACCAGGCCACTATAGGTGGCCGGCAGGACGACAGCTCCCCAGGTCACTATATGTGGCCGGTAGCACGACAGCTCACCAGGCCACTGTAGGTGGCCGGCAGCACGACAGCTCACCAGGCCACTACAGGTGGCCGGCAGCACGACAGCTCACCAGGCCACTACAGGTGGCCGGCAGCACGACAGCTCACCAGGCCACTACAGGTGGCCGGCAGCACGACAGCTCACCAGGCCACTATAGGTGGCCGGCAGCACGACAGCTCACCAGGCCGCTATAGGTGGCCGGCAGCACGACAGCGCGAAAGCTCACCAGGCCACTATAGGTGGCCGGCAGCACGACAGCACGACAGCTCACCAGGCCATTATAGGTGGCCGGCAGCACGACAGCTCACCAGGCCACTATAAGTGGCCGGTAGCACGAAAGCTCACCAGGCCACTATAGGTTGTTGGCAGCACGTCAGCTCACCAGGTCACTATAGGTGGCCGGCAGCACGACAGCACGACAGTTCACCAGACCACTATAGGTGGCCGGCAGCATGACAGCTCACCAGGCCACTATAGGTGGCCGGTATCTCGACAGCTCACGAGGCCACAATAGGTGGTCGGCATCTCGACAGCTCACCAGGCCACTATAGGTGGCCGGCATCTTGAGAGCTCACCGGGCCACTATAGGTGGTTGGCAGCACGTCAGCTCACCAGGCCACTATAGGTGGCCGGCAGCACGACGGCTCACCAGGCAACTATAGGTGGCCGGCAGCACGACAGCTCAGCAGGCCACTACAGGTGGCTAGCGGCACGGCAGCTCACAAGGCCACTATTGGTGGCCGACAGCACGAAAGCTCACCAGGCCACTATAGGTGGCCGGCAGCACGACAGCTCACCAGGCCTTTATAGGTGGTCGGCAGCACGACAGCTCACCAGGCCGCTATAGGTGGCCGGCAGTACCACAGCTCACCAGGCCGCTATAGGTGGCCGGCAGCACGACAGCTCACCAGGCCACTATAGGTGGCCGGCAGCACGACAGCTCACCAGGCCACTACAGGTGGCCGGCAGCACGACAGCACGACAGCTCACCAGGCCACTATAGGTGGCTGGCAGCACGACAGCACGACAGCTCACCAGGCCACTATAGGTGGCCGGCAGCACGACAGCTCACCAGGCCACTACAGGTGGCTAGCAGCACGGCAGCTCACCAGGCCACTATAGGTGGCCGGCAGGACGACAGCTCACCAGGCCACTATAGGTGGCCGGCAGCACGACAGCTCACCAGGCCGCTATAGGTGGCCGGCAGCACGACTGCTCACCAGGCCACTGTAGGTGGTCGGCAGCACGACAGCTCACCAGGCAAATATAGGTGGCAGCAGCACGACAGCTCACCAGGCCACTATAGGTGGTCGGCAGCACGACAGCTCACCAATCCACTATAGGTGGTCGGCAGCACGACAGCTCACCAGGCCACTGTAGGTGGCCGGCAGCACGACAGCTCACCAGGCCACTATAGGTGGCCGGTAGCACGAAAGTTCACCAGGCCACTATAGGTGGCCGGCAGCACGACAGCTCACCAGGCCACTACAGGTGGCCGGCAGCACGACAGCTCACCAGGCCACTATAGGTGGCCGGCAGCACGGCAGCACGACAGCTCACCAGGCCACTATAGGTGGCCGGCAGCACGACAGCTCACCAGGCCGCTACAGGTGGCTAGCAGCACGGCAGCTCACCAGGCCACTATAGGTGGCCGGCAGGACGACAGCTCCCCAGGTCACTATATGTGGCCGGTAGCACGACAGCTCACCAGGCCACTGTAGGTGGCCGGCAGCACGACAGCTCACCAGGCCACTACAGGTGGCCGGCAGCACGACAGCTCACCAGGCCACTACAGGTGGCCGGCAGCACGACAGCTCACCAGGCCACTATAGGTGGCCGGCAGCACGATAGCTCACCAGGCCACTACAGGTGGCCGGCAGTACGACAGCTCACCAGGCCACTATAAATGGCCGGCAGCACGACAGCACGACAGCTCACCAGGCCACTATAGGTGGCCGGTAGCACGAAAGCTCACCAGGCCACTATAGGTGGTTGGCAGCACGTCAGCTCAGCAGGCCACTATAGGTGGCCGGCAGCACGACAGTTCACCAGACCACTATAGGTGGCCGGCAGCATGACAGCTCACCAGGCCACTATAGGTGGCCGGTATCTCGACAGCTCACGAGGCCACAATAGGTGGTCGGCATCTCGACAGCTCACCAGGCCACTATAGGTGGCCGGCATCTTGAGAGCTCACCGGGCCACTATAGGTGGCCGGCAGCACGACAGCTCACCAGGCCAGTATAGGTGGTCGGCAGCACGACAGCTCACCAATCCACTATAGGTGGCCGGCAGCACGACAGCTTAGCAGGCCACTACAGGTGGCCGGCAGCACGACAACTCACCAGGCCACTATAGGTGGCCGGCAGCACGACAGCACACCAGGCCACTATAGGTGGCCGGCAGCACAATAGCTCACCAGGCCACTATAGGTGGCCGGCAGCACGACAGCTCACCAGGCCACTCTAGGTGGCCGTCAACACGACAGCCCACCAGGCCACTAAAGGTGGCCGGCATCTCGACAGCTCACCAGGCCACTATAGGTGGTTGGCAGCACGTCAGCTCACCAGGCCACTATGGGTGGCCGGCAGGACGACGGCTCACCAGGCAGCTAAAGTGGCCGGCAGCACGACAGCTCACCAGGCCAGTATAGGTGGTCGGCAGCACGACAGCTCACCAATCCACTACAGGTGGCCGGCAGCACGACAGCTTAGCAGGCCACTACAGGTGGCCGGCAGCACCAAAACTCACCAGGCGACTAAAGGTGGCCGGCAGCGCGACAGCTCACCAGGCCACTACAGGTGGCTAGCAGCACGGCAGCTCACCAGGCCACTATAGGTGGCCGGCAGCACGACAGCTCACCAGGCCACTATAGGTGGCTAGCAGCACGGCAGCTCACCAGGCCACTATAGGTGGCCGGCAGCACGACAGCTCACCAGGCCACTATAGGTGGCCGGCAGCACGACAGCTCACCAGGCCACTACAGATGGCCGGCAGCACGACAGCACGACAGCACGACAACTCACCAGGCCACTATAAGTGGCCGGCAGCACGACAGCTCACCAATCCACTATAGGTGGCCGGCAGCACGACAGCTCAGCAGGCCACTACAGGTGGCCGGCAGCACGACAGCTCACCAGGCCACTGTAGGTGGTCGGCAGCACGTCAGCTCACCAGGCCACTATAGGTGGCCGGCAGCATGACAGGACGACAGTTCACCAGACCACTATAGGTGGCCGGCAGCACGAAAGCTCACCAGGCCACTATAGGTGGTCGGCAGCACGACAGCTCACCAATCCACTATAGGTGGTCGGCAGCACGACAGCTCACCAGGCCACTGTAGGTGGCCGGCAGCACGACAGCTCACCAGGCCACTATAGGTGGCCGGTAGCACGAAAGTTCACCAGGCCACTATAGGTGGCCGGCAGCACGACGGCTCACCAGGCCACTACAGGTGGCCGGCAGCACGACAGCACGACAGCTCACCAGGCCACTATAGGTGGCCGGCAGCACGGCAGCACGACAGCTCACCAGGCCACTATAGGTGGCCGGCAGCACGACAGCTCACCAGGCCGCTACAGGTGGCTAGCAGCACGGCAGCTCACCAGGCCACTATAGGTGGTCGGCAGCACGACAGCTCACCAATCCACTATAGGTGGTCGGCAGCACGACAGCTCACCAGGCCACTGTAGGTGGCCGGCAGCACGACAGCTCACCAATCCACTATAGGTGGTCGGCAGCACGACAGCTCACCAGGCCACTGTAGGTGGCCGGCAGCACGACAGCTCACCAGGCCACTATAGGTGGCCGGTAGCACGAAAGTTCACCAGGCCACTATAGGTGGCCGGCAGCACGACAGCTCACCAGGCCACTACAGGTGGCCGGCAGCACGACAGCACGACAGCTCACCAGGCCACTATAGGTGGCCGGCAGCACGGCAGCACGACAGCTCACCAGGCCGCTACAGGTGGCTAGCAGCACGGCAGCTCACCAGGCCACTATAGGTGGCCGGCAGGACGACAGCTCCCCAGGTCACTATATGTGGCCGGTAGCACGACAGCTCACCAGGCCACTATAGGTGGCCGGCAGCACGACAGCTTAGCAGGCCACTACAGGTGGCCGGCAGCACGACAACTCACCAGGCCACTATAGGTGGCCGGCAGCACGACAGCACACCAGGCCACTATAGGTGGCCGGCAGCACAATAGCTCACCAGGCCACTATAGGTGGCCGGCAGCACGACAGCTCACCAGGCCACTCTAGGTGGCCGTCAACACGACAGCCCACCAGGCCACTAAAGGTGGCCGGCATCTCGACAGCTCACCAGGCCACTATAGGTGGCCGGCAGCACGACAGCTCACCAGGCCACTCTAGGTGGCCGTCAACACGACAGCCCACCAGGCCACTAAAGGTGGCCGGCATCTCGACAGCTCACCAGGCCGCTACAGGTGGCTAGCAGCACGGCAGCTCACCAGGCCACTATAGGTGGCCGGCAGGACGACAGCTCCCCAGGTCACTATATGTGGCCGGTAGCACGACAGCTCACCAGGCCACTATAGGTGGCCGGCAGCACGACAGCTTAGCAGGCCACTACAGGTGGCCGGCAGCACGACAACTCACCAGGCCACTATAGGTGGCCGGCAGCACGACAGCTCACCAGGCAAATATAGGTGGCAGCAGCACGACAGCTCACCAGGCCACTATAGGTGGTCGGCAGCACGACAGCTCACCAATCCACTATAGGTGGTCGGCAGCACGACAGCTCACCAGGCCACTGTAGGTGGCCGGCAGCACGACAGCTCACCAGGCCACTATAGGTGGCCGGTAGCACGAAAGTTCACCAGGCCACTATAGGTGGCCGGCAGCACGACAGCTCACCAGGCCACTACAGGTGGCCGGCAGCACGACAGCACGACAGCTCACCAGGCCACTATAGGTGGCCGGCAGCACGGCAGCACGACAGCTCACCAGGCCACTATAGGTGGCCGGCAGCACGACAGCTCACCAGGCCGCTACAGGTGGCTAGCAGCACGGCAGCTCACCAGGCCACTATAGGTGGCCGGCAGGACGACAGCTCCCCAGGTCACTATATGTGGCCGGTAGCACGACAGCTTACCAGGCCACTGTAGGTGGCCGGCAGCACGACAGCTCACCAGGCCACTACAGGTGGCCGGCAGCACGACAGCTCACCAGGCCACTACAGGTGGCCGGCAGCACGACAGCTCACCAGGCCACTATAGGTGGCCGGCAGCACGATAGCTCACCAGGCCACTACAGGTGGCCGGCAGTACGACAGCTCACCAGGCCACTATAAATGGCCGGCAGCACGACAGCACGACAGCTCACCAGGCCACTATAGGTGGCCGGTAGCACGAAAGCTCACCAGGCCACTATAGGTGGTTGGCAGCACGTCAGCTCAGCAGGCCACTATAGGTGGCCGGCAGCACGACAGTTCACCAGACCACTATAGGTGGCCGGCAGCATGACAGCTCACCAGGCCACTAAAGGTGGCCGGTATCTCGACAGCTCACGAGGCCACAATAGGTGGTCGGCATCTCGACAGCTCACCAGGCCACTATAGGTGGCCGGCATCTTGAGAGCTCACCGGGCCACTATAGGTGGCCGGCAGCACGACAGCTCACCAGGCCAGTATAGGTGGTCGGCAGCACGACAGCTCACCAATCCACTATAGGTGGCCGGCAGCACGACAGCTTAGCAGGCCACTACAGGTGGCCGGCAGCACGACAACTCACCAGGCCACTATAGGTGGCCGGCAGCACGACAGCACACCAGGCCACTATAGGTGGCCGGCAGCACAATAGCTCACCAGGCCACTATAGGTGGCCGGCAGCACGACAGCTCACCAGGCCACTCTAGGTGGCCGTCAACACGACAGCCCACCAGGCCACTAAAGGTGGCCGGCATCTCGACAGCTCACCAGGCCACTATAGGTGGTTGGCAGCACGTCAGCTCACCAGGCCACTATGGGTGGCCGGCAGCACGACGGCTCACCAGGCAGCTAAAGTGGCCGGCAGCACGACAGCTCACCAGGCCAGTATAGGTGGTCGGCAGCACGACAGCTCACCAATCCACTACAGGTGGCCGGCAGCACGACAGCTTAGCAGGCCACTACAGGTGGCCGGCAGCACCAAAACTCACCAGGCGACTAAAGGTGGCCGGCAGCGCGACAGCTCACCAGGCCACTACAGGTGGCTAGCAGCACGGCAGCTCACCAGGCCACTATAGGTGGCCGGCAGCACGACAGCTCACCAGGCCACTATAGGTGGCTAGCAGCACGGCAGCTCACCAGGCCACTATAGGTGGCCGGCAGCACGACAGCTCACCAGGCCACTATAGGTGGCCGGCAGCACGACAGCTCACCAGGCCACTACAGATGGCCGGCAGCACGACAGCACGACAGCACGACAACTCACCAGGCCACTATAGGTGGCCGGTAGCACCAAAACTCACCAGGCGACTAAAGGTGGCCGGCAGCGCGACAGCTCACCAGGCCACTACAGGTGGCTAGCAGCACGGCAGCTCACCAGGCCACTATAGGTGGCCGGCAGCACGACAGCTCACCAGGCCACTATAGGTGGCTAGCAGCACGGCAGCTCACCAGGCCACTATAGGTGGCCGGCAGCACGACAGCTCACCAGGCCACTATAGGTGGCTAGCAGCACGACAGCTCACCAGGCCACTATAGGTGGCCGGTAGCACGAAAGCTCACCAGGCCACTATAGGTGGTTGGCAGCACGTCAGCTCAGCAGGCCACTATAGGTGGCCGGCAGCACGACAGTTCACCAGACCACTATAGGTGGCTAGCAGCACGGCAGCTCACCAGGCCACTATAGGTGGCCGGCAGCACGACAGCTCACCAGGCCACTATAGGTGGCCGGCAGCACGACAGCTCACCAGGCCACTACAGATGGCCGGCAGCACGACAGCACGACAGCACGACAGCTTAGCAGGCCACTACAGGTGGCCGGCAGCACCAAAACTCACCAGGCGACTAAAGGTGGCCGGCAGCGCGACAGCTCACCAGGCCACTACAGGTGGCTAGCAGCACGGCAGCTCACCAGGCCACTATAGGTGGCCGGCAGCACGACAGCTCACCAGGCCACTATAGGTGGCTAGCAGCACGGCAGCTCACCAGGCCACTATAGGTGGCCGGCAGCACGACAGCTCACCAGGCCACTATAGGTGGCTAGCAGCACGGCAGCTCACCAGGCCACTATAGGTGGCCGGCAGCACGACAGCTCACCAGGCCACTATAGGTGGCTAGCAGCACGACAGCTTACCAGGCCACTGTAGGTGGCCGGCAGCACGACAGCTCACCAGGCCACTACAGGTGGCCGGCAGCACGACAGCTCACCAGGCCACTACAGGTGGCCGGCAGCACGACAGCTCACCAGGCCACTATAGGTGGCCGGCAGTACGACAGCTCACCAGGCCACTATAAATGGCCGGCAGCACGACAGCACGACAGCTCACCAGGCCACTATAGGTGGCCGGTAGCACGAAAGCTCACCAGGCCACTATAGGTGGTTGGCAGCACGTCAACTCACCAGGCCACTATAAGTGGCCGGCAGCACGACAGCTCACCAATCCACTATAGGTGGCCGGCAGCACGACAGCTCAGCAGGCCACTACAGGTGGCCGGCAGCACGACAGCTCACCAGGCCACTGTAGGTGGTCGGCAGCACGTCAGCTCACCAGGCCACTATAGGTGGCCGCCAGCACGCCAGCTCACCAGGCCACTATAAATGGCTGGCAGCGCGATAGCTCACCAGGTCACTATAGGTTGCCGGCAGCACGACAGCTCACCAGGCCACTATAGGTGGCCGGCAGCATGACAGCTCACCAGGCCACTATAGGTAGCCGGCGGCATGACAGTTCACCAGGCCACTATAAATGGCTGGCAGCGCGATAGCTCACCAGGTCACTATAGGTGGCCGGCAGCACGACAGCACACCAGGCCACTATAGGTGGCCGGCAGCACAATAGCTCACCAGGCCACTATAGGTGGCCGGCAGCACGACAGCTCACCAGGCCACTCTAGGTGGCCGTCAACACGACAGCCCACCAGGCCACTAAAGGTGGCCGGCATCTCGACAGCTCACCAGGCCACTATAGGTGGCCGGCAGCACGGCAGCACGACAGCTCACCAGGCCACTATAGGTGGCCGGCAGCACGACAGCTCACCAGGCCGCTACAGGTGGCTAGCAGCACGGCAGCTCACCAGGCCACTATAGGTGGTCGGCAGCACGACAGCTCACCAATCCACTATAGGTGGTCGGCAGCACGACAGCTCACCAGGCCACTGTAGGTGGCCGGCAGCACGACAGCTCACCAGGCCGCTACAGGTGGCTAGCAGCACGGCAGCTCACCAGGCCACTATAGGTGGCCGGCAGGACGACAGCTCACCAATCCACTATAGGTGGTCGGCAGCACGACAGCTCACCAATCCACTATAGGTGGTCGGCAGCACGACAGCACACCAGGCCACTATAGGTGGCCGGCAGCACAATAGCTCACCAGGCCACTACAGATGGCCGGCAGCACGACAGCACGACAGCACGACAGCTTAGCAGGCCACTACAGGTGGCCGGCAGCACCAAAACTCACCAGGCGACTAAAGGTGGCCGGCAGCGCGACAGCTCACCAGGCCACTACAGGTGGCTAGCAGCACGGCAGCTCACCAGGCCACTATAGGTGGCCGGCAGCACGACAGCTCACCAGGCCACTATAGGTGGCTAGCAGCACGGCAGCTCACCAGGCCACTATAGGTGGCCGGCAGCACGACAGCTCACCAGGCCACTATAGGTGGCTAGCAGCACGGCAGCTCACCAGGCCACTGTAGGTGGTCGGCAGCACGTCAGCTCACCAGGCCACTATAGGTGGCCGCCAGCACGCCAGCTCACCAGGCCACTATAAATGGCTGGCAGCGCGATAGCTCACCAGGTCACTATAGGTGGCCGGCAGCACGACAGCACACCAGGCCACTATAGGTGGCCGGCAGCACAATAGCTCACCAGGCCACTATAGGTGGCCGGCAGCACGACAGCTCACCAGGCCACTCTAGGTGGCCGTCAACACGACAGCCCACCAGGCCACTAAAGGTGGCCGGCATCTCGACAGCTCACCAGGCCACTATAGGTGGCCGGCAGCACGACAGCTCACCAGGCCACTCTAGGTGGCCGTCAACACGACAGCCCACCAGGCCACTAAAGGTGGCCGGCATCTCGACAGCTCACCAGGCCGCTACAGGTGGCTAGCAGCACGGCAGCTCACCAGGCCACTATAGGTGGCCGGCAGGACGACAGCTCCCCAGGTCACTATATGTGGCCGGTAGCACGACAGCTCACCAGGCCACTATAGGTGGCCGGCAGCACGACAGCTTAGCAGGCCACTACAGGTGGCCGGCAGCACCAAAACTCACCAGGCGACTAAAGGTGGCCGGCAGCGCGACAGCTCACCAGGCCACTACAGGTGGCTAGCAGCACGGCAGCTCACCAGGCCACTATAGGTGGCCGGCAGCACGACAGCTCACCAGGCCACTATAGGTGGCTAGCAGCACGACAGCTTACCAGGCCACTGTAGGTGGCCGGCAGCACGACAGCTCACCAGGCCACTACAGGTGGCCGGCAGCACGACAGCTCACCAGGCCACTACAGGTGGCCGGCAGCACGACAGCTCACCAGGCCACTATAGGTGGCCGGCAGCACGATAGCTCACCAGGCCACTACAGGTGGCCGGCAGTACGACAGCTCACCAGGCCACTATAAATGGCCGGCAGCACGACAGCACGACAGCTCACCAGGCCACTATAGGTGGCCGGTAGCACGAAAGCTCACCAGGCCACTATAGGTGGTTGGCAGCACGTCAACTCACCAGGCCACTATAAGTGGCCGGCAGCACGACAGCTCACCAATCCACTATAGGTGGCCGGCAGCACGACAGCTCAGCAGGCCACTACAGGTGGCCGGCAGCACGACAGCTCACCAGGCCACTGTAGGTGGTCGGCAGCACGTCAGCTCACCAGGCCACTATAGGTGGCCGGCAGCATGACAGGACGACAGTTCACCAGACCACTATAGGTGGCCGGCAGCACGAAAGCTCACCAGGCCACTATAGGTGGTCGGCAGCACGACAGCTCACCAATCCACTATAGGTGGTCGGCAGCACGACAGCTCACCAGGCCACTGTAGGTGGCCGGCAGCACGACAGCTCACCAGGCCACTATAGGTGGCCGGTAGCACGAAAGTTCACCAGGCCACTATAGGTGGCCGGCAGCACGACGGCTCACCAGGCCACTACAGGTGGCCGGCAGCACGACAGCACGACAGCTCACCAGGCCACTATAGGTGGCCGGCAGCACGGCAGCACGACAGCTCACCAGGCCACTATAGGTGGCCGGCAGCACGACAGCTCACCAGGCCGCTACAGGTGGCTAGCAGCACGGCAGCTCACCAGGCCACTATAGGTGGTCGGCAGCACGACAGCTCACCAATCCACTATAGGTGGTCGGCAGCACGACAGCTCACCAGGCCACTGTAGGTGGCCGGCAGCACGACAGCTCACCAATCCACTATAGGTGGTCGGCAGCACGACAGCTCACCAGGCCACTGTAGGTGGCCGGCAGCACGACAGCTCACCAGGCCACTATAGGTGGCCGGTAGCACGAAAGTTCACCAGGCCACTATAGGTGGCCGGCAGCACGACAGCTCACCAGGCCACTACAGGTGGCCGGCAGCACGACAGCACGACAGCTCACCAGGCCACTATAGGTGGCCGGCAGCACGGCAGCACGACAGCTCACCAGGCCACTATAGGTGGCCGGCAGCACGACAGCTCACCAGGCCGCTACAGGTGGCTAGCAGCACGGCAGCTCACCAGGCCACTATAGGTGGCCGGCAGGACGACAGCTCCCCAGGTCACTATATGTGGCCGGTAGCACGACAGCTCACCAGGCCACTATAGGTGGCCGGCAGCACGACAGCTTAGCAGGCCACTACAGGTGGCCGGCAGCACGACAACTCACCAGGCCACTATAGGTGGCCGGCAGCACGACAGCACACCAGGCCACTATAGGTGGCCGGCAGCACAATAGCTCACCAGGCCACTATAGGTGGCCGGCAGCACGACAGCTCACCAGGCCACTCTAGGTGGCCGTCAACACGACAGCCCACCAGGCCACTAAAGGTGGCCGGCATCTCGACAGCTCACCAGGCCACTATAGGTGGCCGGCAGCACGACAGCTCACCAGGCCACTCTAGGTGGCCGTCAACACGACAGCCCACCAGGCCACTAAAGGTGGCCGGCATCTCGACAGCTCACCAGGCCGCTACAGGTGGCTAGCAGCACGGCAGCTCACCAGGCCACTATAGGTGGCCGGCAGGACGACAGCTCCCCAGGTCACTATATGTGGCCGGTAGCACGACAGCTCACCAGGCCACTATAGGTGGCCGGCAGCACGACAGCTTAGCAGGCCACTACAGGTGGCCGGCAGCACGACAACTCACCAGGCCACTATAGGTGGCCGGCAGCACGACAGCTCACCAGGCAAATATAGGTGGCAGCAGCACGACAGCTCACCAGGCCACTATAGGTGGTCGGCAGCACGACAGCTCACCAATCCACTATAGGTGGTCGGCAGCACGACAGCTCACCAGGCCACTGTAGGTGGCCGGCAGCACGACAGCTCACCAGGCCACTATAGGTGGCCGGTAGCACGAAAGTTCACCAGGCCACTATAGGTGGCCGGCAGCACGACAGCTCACCAGGCCACTACAGGTGGCCGGCAGCACGACAGCACGACAGCTCACCAGGCCACTATAGGTGGCCGGCAGCACGGCAGCACGACAGCTCACCAGGCCACTATAGGTGGCCGGCAGCACGACAGCTCACCAGGCCGCTACAGGTGGCTAGCAGCACGGCAGCTCACCAGGCCACTATAGGTGGCCGGCAGGACGACAGCTCCCCAGGTCACTATATGTGGCCGGTAGCACGACAGCTTACCAGGCCACTGTAGGTGGCCGGCAGCACGACAGCTCACCAGGCCACTACAGGTGGCCGGCAGCACGACAGCTCACCAGGCCACTACAGGTGGCCGGCAGCACGACAGCTCACCAGGCCACTATAGGTGGCCGGCAGCACGATAGCTCACCAGGCCACTACAGGTGGCCGGCAGTACGACAGCTCACCAGGCCACTATAAATGGCCGGCAGCACGACAGCACGACAGCTCACCAGGCCACTATAGGTGGCCGGTAGCACGAAAGCTCACCAGGCCACTATAGGTGGTTGGCAGCACGTCAGCTCAGCAGGCCACTATAGGTGGCCGGCAGCACGACAGTTCACCAGACCACTATAGGTGGCCGGCAGCATGACAGCTCACCAGGCCACTAAAGGTGGCCGGTATCTCGACAGCTCACGAGGCCACAATAGGTGGTCGGCATCTCGACAGCTCACCAGGCCACTATAGGTGGCCGGCATCTTGAGAGCTCACCGGGCCACTATAGGTGGCCGGCAGCACGACAGCTCACCAGGCCAGTATAGGTGGTCGGCAGCACGACAGCTCACCAATCCACTATAGGTGGCCGGCAGCACGACAGCTTAGCAGGCCACTACAGGTGGCCGGCAGCACGACAACTCACCAGGCCACTATAGGTGGCCGGCAGCACGACAGCACACCAGGCCACTATAGGTGGCCGGCAGCACAATAGCTCACCAGGCCACTATAGGTGGCCGGCAGCACGACAGCTCACCAGGCCACTCTAGGTGGCCGTCAACACGACAGCCCACCAGGCCACTAAAGGTGGCCGGCATCTCGACAGCTCACCAGGCCACTATAGGTGGTTGGCAGCACGTCAGCTCACCAGGCCACTATGGGTGGCCGGCAGCACGACGGCTCACCAGGCAGCTAAAGTGGCCGGCAGCACGACAGCTCACCAGGCCAGTATAGGTGGTCGGCAGCACGACAGCTCACCAATCCACTACAGGTGGCCGGCAGCACGACAGCTTAGCAGGCCACTACAGGTGGCCGGCAGCACCAAAACTCACCAGGCGACTAAAGGTGGCCGGCAGCGCGACAGCTCACCAGGCCACTACAGGTGGCTAGCAGCACGGCAGCTCACCAGGCCACTATAGGTGGCCGGCAGCACGACAGCTCACCAGGCCACTATAGGTGGCTAGCAGCACGGCAGCTCACCAGGCCACTATAGGTGGCCGGCAGCACGACAGCTCACCAGGCCACTATAGGTGGCCGGCAGCACGACAGCTCACCAGGCCACTACAGATGGCCGGCAGCACGACAGCACGACAGCACGACAACTCACCAGGCCACTATAGGTGGCCGGTAGCACCAAAACTCACCAGGCGACTAAAGGTGGCCGGCAGCGCGACAGCTCACCAGGCCACTACAGGTGGCTAGCAGCACGGCAGCTCACCAGGCCACTATAGGTGGCCGGCAGCACGACAGCTCACCAGGCCACTATAGGTGGCTAGCAGCACGGCAGCTCACCAGGCCACTATAGGTGGCCGGCAGCACGACAGCTCACCAGGCCACTATAGGTGGCTAGCAGCACGACAGCTCACCAGGCCACTATAGGTGGCCGGTAGCACGAAAGCTCACCAGGCCACTATAGGTGGTTGGCAGCACGTCAGCTCAGCAGGCCACTATAGGTGGCCGGCAGCACGACAGTTCACCAGACCACTATAGGTGGCTAGCAGCACGGCAGCTCACCAGGCCACTATAGGTGGCCGGCAGCACGACAGCTCACCAGGCCACTATAGGTGGCCGGCAGCACGACAGCTCACCAGGCCACTACAGATGGCCGGCAGCACGACAGCACGACAGCACGACAGCTTAGCAGGCCACTACAGGTGGCCGGCAGCACCAAAACTCACCAGGCGACTAAAGGTGGCCGGCAGCGCGACAGCTCACCAGGCCACTACAGGTGGCTAGCAGCACGGCAGCTCACCAGGCCACTATAGGTGGCCGGCAGCACGACAGCTCACCAGGCCACTATAGGTGGCTAGCAGCACGGCAGCTCACCAGGCCACTATAGGTGGCCGGCAGCACGACAGCTCACCAGGCCACTATAGGTGGCTAGCAGCACGACAGCTCACCAGGCCACTATAGGTGGCCGGTAGCACGAAAGCTCACCAGGCCACTATAGGTGGTTGGCAGCACGTCAGCTCAGCAGGCCACTATAGGTGGCCGGCAGCACGACAGTTCACCAGACCACTATAGGTGGCCGGCAGCATGACAGCTCACCAGGCCACTATAGGTGGCCGGTATCTCGACAGCTCACCAGGCTACTATAGGTGGTCGGCATCTCGACAGCTCACCAGGCCACTATAGGTGGCCGGCATCTCGACAGCTCACCAGGCCACTATAGGTGGTCGGCAGCACGACAGCTCACCAGGCTGCTATAGGTGGCCGGCAGCACAACAGCTCACCAGGCCACTATAGGTGGCCGGCAGCACGACAGCTCACCAGGCCGCTATAGGTGGCCGGCAGCACGACAGCGCGAAAGCTCACCAGGCCACTATAGGTGGCCGGCAGCACGACAGCACGACAGCTCACCAGGCCATTATAGGTGGCCGGCAGCACGACAGCTCACCAGGCCACTATAGGTGGCCGGCAGCACGACAGCTCACCAGGCCACTATAGGTGGCCGGTAGCACGAAAGCTCACCAGGCCACTATAGGTTGTTGGCAGCACGTCAGCTCACCAGGTCACTATAGGTGGCCGGCAGCACGACAGCACGACAGTTCACCAGACCACTATAGGTGGCCGGCAGCATGACAGCTCACCAGGCCACTATAGGTGGCCAGTATCTCGACAGCTCACGAGGCCACAATAGGTGGTCGGCATCTCGACAGCTCACCAGGCCACTATAGGTGGCCGGCATCTTGAGAGCTCACCGGGCCACTATAGGTGGTTGGCAGCACGTCAGCTCACCAGGCCACTATAGGTGGCCGGCAGCACGACGGCTCACCAGGCAACTATAGGTGGCCGGCAGCACGACAGCTCAGCAGGCCACTACAGGTGGCTAGCGGCACGGCAGCTCACAAGGCCACTATTGGTGGCCGACAGCACGAAAGCTCACCAGGCCACTATAGGTGGCCGGCAGCACGACAGCTCACCAGGCCTTTATAGGTGGTCGGCAGCACGACAGCTCACCAGGCCGCTATAGGTGGCCGGCAGTACCACTACAGGTGGCCGCTATAGGTGGCTGGCAGCACGACAGCACGACAGCTCACCAGGCCACTATAGGTGGCCGGCAGCACGACAGCTCACCAGGCCACTACAGGTGGCTAGCAGCACGGCAGCTCACCAGGCCACTATAGGTGGCCGGCAGGACGACAGCTCACCAGGCCACTATAGGTGGCCGGCAGCACGACAGCTCACCAGGCCGCTATAGGTGGCCGGCAGCACGACTGCTCACCAGGCCACTGTAGGTGGTCGGCAGCACGACAGCTCACCAGGCAAATATAGGTGGCAGCAGCACGACAGCTCACCAGGCCACTATAGGTGGTCGGCAGCACGACAGCTCACCAATCCACTATAGGTGGCCGGCAGCACGACAGCTCACCAGGCCACTATAGGTGGCCGGTAGCACGAAAGTTCACCAGGCCACTATAGGTGGCCGGCAGCACGACAGCTCACCAGGCCACTACAGGTGGCCGGCAGCACGACAGCACGACAGCTCACCAGGCCACTATAGGTGGCCGGCAGCACGGCAGCACGACAGCTCGCCAGGCCACTATAGGTGGCCGGCAGCACGACAGCTCACCAGGCCGCTACAGGTGGCTAGCAGCACGGCAGCTCACCAGGCCACTATAGGTGGCCGGCACGACGACAGCTCCCCAGGTCACTATATGTGGCCGGTAGCACGACAGCTCACCAGGCCACTGTAGGTGGCCGGCAGCACGACAGCTCACCAGGCCACTACAGGTGGCCGGCAGCACGACAGCTCACCAGGCCACTACAGGTGGCCGGCAGCACGACAGCTCACCAGGCCACTACAGGTGGCCGGCAGCACGACAGCTCACCAGGCCACTATAGGTGGCCGGCAGCACGATAGCTCACCAGGCCACTACAGGTGGCCGGCAGTACGACAGCTCACCAGGCCACTATAAATGGCCGGCAGCACGACAGCACGACAGCTCACCAGGCCACTATAGGTGGCCGGTAGCACGAAAGCTCACCAGGCCACTATAGGTGGTTGGCAGCACGTCAGCTCAGCAGGCCACTATAGGTGGCCGGCAGCACGACAGTTCACCAGACCACTATAGGTGGTCGGCAGCATGACAGCTCACCAGGCCACTATAGGTGGCCGGTATCTCGACAGCTCACCAGGCTACTATAGGTGGTCGGCATCTCGACAGCTCACCAGGCCACTATAGGTGGCCGGCATCTCGACAGCTCACCAGGCCACTATAGGTGGTTGGCAGCACGTCAGCTCACCAGGCCACTATGGGTGGCCGGCAGCACGACGGCTCACCAGGCAGCTATAGGTGGCCGGGAGCGCGAAAGCTCACCAGGCCACTATAGGTGGCCGGCAGCACGACAGCTCACCAGGCCACTATAGGTGGTCGGCAGCACGACAGCTCACCAGGCTGCTATAGGTGGCCGGCAGCACGACAGCTCACCAGGCCACTATAGGTGGCCGGCAGCACGACAGCTCACCAGGCCGCTATAGGTGGCCGGCAGCACGACAGCGCGAAAGCTCACCAGGCCACTATAGGTGGCCGGCAGCACGACAGCACGACAGCTCACCAGGCCATTATAGGTGGCCGGCAGCACGACAGCTCACCAGGCCACTATAGGTGGCCGGTAGCACGAAAGCTCACCAGGCCACTATAGGTTGTTGGCAGCACGTCAGCTCACCAGGACTCTATAGGTGGCCGGCAGCACGACAGCACGACAGTTCACCAGACCACTATAGGTGGCCGGCAGCACGACAGCTCACCAGGCCACTATAGGTGGCCGGTATCTCGACAGCTCACGAGGCCACAATAGGTGGTCGGCATCTCGACAGCTCACCAGGCCACTATAGGTGGCCGGCATCTTGAGAGCTCACCGGGCCACTATAGGTGGTTGGCAGCACGTCAGCTCACCAGGCCACTATAGGTGGCCGGCAGCACGACGGCTCACCAGGCAACTATAGGTGGCCGGCAGCACGACAGCTCAGCAGGCCACTACAGGTGGCTAGCGGCACGGCAGCTCACAAGGCCACTATTGGTGGCCGACAGCACGAAAGCTCACCAGGCCACTATAGGTGGCCGGCAGCACGACAGCTCACCAGGCCTTTATAGGTGGTCGGCAGCACGACAGCTCACCAGGCCGCTATAGGTGGCCGGCAGTACCACAGCTCACCAGGCCGCTATAGGTGGCCGGCAGCACGACAGCTCACCAGGCCACTATAGGTGGCCGGCAGCACTACAGGACGACAGCTCACCAGGCCACTATACGTGGCCGGTAGCACGATAGCTCACCAGGCCACTATAGGTGGCCGGCAGCACGACAGCTCACCAGGCCACTATAGGTGGCCGGCAGCACGACAGCTCACCAGGCCACTATAGGCGGCCGGCAGCACGACAGCTCACCAGGCCACTACAGGTGGCCGGCAGCACGACAGCTCACCAGGCCACTACAGGTGGCCGGCAGCACGACAGCTCACCAGGCCACTATAGGTGGCCGGCAGCACGACAGCTCACCAGGCCACTGTAGGTGGCCGGCAGCACGACAGCTCACCAGGCCACTACAGGTGGCCGGCAGCACGACAGCTCACCAGGCCACTACAGGTGGCCGGCAGCACGACAGCTCACCAGGCCACTACAGGTGGCCGGCAGCACGACAGCTCACCAGGCCACTATAGGTGGCCGGCAGCACGACAGCTCACCAGGCCGCTATAGGTGGCCGGCAGCACGACAGCGCGAAAGCTCACCAGGCCACTATAGGTGGCCGGCAGCACGACAGCACGACAGCTCACCAGGCCATTATAGGTGGCCGGCAGCACGACAGCTCACCAGGCCACTATAAGTGGCCGGTAGCACGAAAGCTCACCAGGCCACTATAGGTTGTTGGCAGCACGTCAGCTCACCAGGTCACTATAGGTGGCCGGCAGCACGACAGCACGACAGTTCACCAGACCACTATAGGTGGCCGGCAGCATGACAGCTCACCAGGCCACTATAGGTGGCCGGTATCTCGACAGCTCACGAGGCCACAATAGGTGGTCGGCATCTCGACAGCTCACCAGGCCACTATAGGTGGCCGGCATCTTGAGAGCTCACCGGGCCACTATAGGTGGTTGGCAGCACGTCAGCTCACCAGGCCACTATAGGTGGCCGGCAGCACGACGGCTCACCAGGCAACTATAGGTGGCCGGCAGCACAACAGCTCAGCAGGCCACTACAGGTGGCTAGCGGCACGGCAGCTCACAAGGCCACTATTGGTGGCCGACAGCACGAAAGCTCACCAGGCCACTATAGGTGGCCGGCAGCACGACAGCTCACCAGGCCTTTATAGGTGGTCGGCAGCACGACAGCTCACCAGGCCGCTATAGGTGGCCGGCAGTACCACAGCTCACCAGGCCGCTATAGGTGGCCGGCAGCACGACAGCTCACCAGGCCACTATAGGTGGCCGGCAGCACGACAGCTCACCAGGCCACTACAGGTGGCCGGCAGCACGACAGCACGACAGCTCACCAGGCCACTATAGGTGGCCGGCAGCACGGCAGCACGACAGCTCACCAGGCCACTATAGGTGGCCGGCAGCACGACAGCTCACCAGGCCGCTACAGGTGGCTAGCAGCACGGCAGCTCACCAGGCCACTATAGGTGGCCGGCAGGACGACAGCTCCCCAGGTCACTATATGTGGCCGGTAGCACGACAGCTCACCAGGCCACTGTAGGTGGCCGGCAGCACGACAGCTCACCAGGCCACTACAGGTGGCCGGCAGCACGACAGCTCACCAGGCCACTATAGGTGGCCGGCAGGACGACAGCTCACCAGGCCACTATAGGTGGCCGGCAGCACGACAGCTCACCAGGCCGCTATAGGTGGCCGGCAGCACGACTGCTCACCAGGCCACTGTAGGTGGTCGGCAGCACGACAGCTCACCAGGCAAATATAGGTGGCAGCAGCACGACAGCTCACCAGGCCACTATAGGTGGTCGGCAGCACGACAGCTCACCAATCCACTATAGGTGGTCGGCAGCACGACAGCTCACCAGGCCACTGTAGGTGGCCGGCAGCACGACAGCTCACCAGGCCACTATAGGTGGCCGGTAGCACGAAAGTTCACCAGGCCACTATAGGTGGCCGGCAGCACGACAGCTCACCAGGCCACTACAGGTGGCCGGCAGCACGACAGCACGACAGCTCACCAGGCCACTATAGGTGGCCGGCAGCACGGCAGCACGACAGCTCACCAGGCCACTATAGGTGGCCGGCAGCACGACAGCTCACCAGGCCGCTACAGGTGGCTAGCAGCACGGCAGCTCACCAGGCCACTATAGGTGGCCGGCAGGACGACAGCTCCCCAGGTCACTATATGTGGCCGGTAGCACGACAGCTCACCAGGCCACTGTAGGTGGCCGGCAGCACGACAGCTCACCAGGCCACTACAGGTGGCCGGCAGCACGACAGCTCACCAGGCCACTATAGGTGGCCGGCAGCACGATAGCTCACCAGGCCACTACAGGTGGCCGGCAGTACGACAGCTCACCAGGCCACTATAAATGGCCGGCAGCACGACAGCACGACAGCTCACCAGGCCACTATAGGTGGCCGGTAGCACGAAAGCTCACTAGGCCACTATAGGTGGTTGGCAGCACGTCAGCTCAGCAGGCCACTATAGGTGGCCGGCAGCACGACAGTTCACCAGACCACTATAGGTGGCCGGCAGCATGACAGCTCACCAGGCCACTATAGGTGGCCGGTATCTCGACAGCTCACGAGGCCACAATAGGTGGTCGGCATCTCGACAGCTCACCAGGCCACTATAGGTGGCCGGCATCTTGAGAGCTCACCGGGCCACTATAGGTGGCCGGCAGCACGACAGCTCACCAGGCCAGTATAGGTGGTCGGCAGCACGACAGCTCACCAATCCACTATAGGTGGCCGGCAGCACGACAGCTTAGCAGGCCACTACAGGTGGCCGGCAGCACGACAACTCACCAGGCCACTATAGGTGGCCGGCAGCACGACAGCACACCAGGCCACTATAGGTGGCCGGCAGCACAATAGCTCACCAGGCCACTATAGGTGGCCGGCAGCACGACAGCTCACCAGGCCAGTATAGGTGGTCGGCAGCACGACAGCACACCAGGCCACTATAGGTGGCCGGCAGCACGGCAGCACGACAGCTCACCAGGCCACTATAGGTGGCCGGCAGCACGACAGCTCACCAGGCCACTATAGGTGGCCGGCAGCACGACAGCTCACCAGGCCAGTATAGGTGGCCGGCAGCACGACAGCACACCAGGCCACTATAGGTGGCCGGCAGCACAATAGCTCACCAGGCCACTATAGGTGGCCGGCAGCACGACAGCTCACCAGGCCACTACAGGTGGCTAGCAGCACGGCAGCTCACCAGGACACTATAGGTGGCCGGCAGGACGACAGCTCACCAGGCCACTATAGGTGGCCGGCAGCACGACAGCTCACCAGGCCGCTATAGGTGGCCGGCAGCACGACTGCTCACCAGGCCACTGTAGGTGGTCGGCAGCACGACAGCTCACCAGGCAAATATAGGTGGCAGCAGCACGACAGCTCACCAGGCCACTATAGGTGGTCGGCAGCACGACAGCTCACCAATCCACTATAGGTGGTCGGCAGCACGACAGCTCACCAGGCCACTGTAGGTGGCCGGCAGCACGACAGCTCACCAGGCCACTATAGGTGGCCGGTAGCACGAAAGTTCACCAGGCCACTATAGGTGGCCGGCAGCACGACAGCTCACCAGGCCACTACAGGTGGCCGGCAGCACGACAGCTCACCAGGCCACTATAGGTGGCCGGCAGCACGGCAGCACGACAGCTCACCAGGCCACTATAGGTGGCCGGCAGCACGACAGCTCACCAGGCCGCTACAGGTGGCTAGCAGCACGGCAGCTCACCAGGCCACTATAGGTGGCCGGCAGGACGACAGCTCCCCAGGTCACTATATGTGGCCGGTAGCACGACAGCTCACCAGGCCACTGTAGGTGGCCGGCAGCACGACAGCTCACCAGGCCACTACAGGTGGCCGGCAGCACGACAGCTCACCAGGCCACTACAGGTGGCCGGCAGCACGACAGCTCACCAGGCCACTATAGGTGGCCGGCAGCACGATAGCTCACCAGGCCACTACAGGTGGCCGGCAGTACGACAGCTCACCAGGCCACTATAAATGGCCGGCAGCACGACAGCACGACAGCTCACCAGGCCACTATAGGTGGCCGGTAGCACGAAAGCTCACCAGGCCACTATAGGTGGTTGGCAGCACGTCAGCTCAGCAGGCCACTATAGGTGGCCGGCAGCACGACAGTTCACCAGACCACTATAGGTGGCCGGCAGCATGACAGCTCACCAGGCCACTATAGGTGGCCGGTATCTCGACAGCTCACGAGGCCACAATAGGTGGTCGGCATCTCGACAGCTCACCAGGCCACTATAGGTGGCCGGCATCTTGAGAGCTCACCGGGCCACTATAGGTGGCCGGCAGCACGACAGCTCACCAGGCCAGTATAGGTGGTCGGCAGCACGACAGCTCACCAATCCACTATAGGTGGCCGGCAGCACGACAGCTTAGCAGGCCACTACAGGTGGCCGGCAGCACGACAACTCACCAGGCCACTATAGGTGGCCGGCAGCACGACAGCACACCAGGCCACTATAGGTGGCCGGCAGCACAATAGCTCACCAGGCCACTATAGGTGGCCGGCAGCACGACAGCTCACCAGGCCACTCTAGGTGGCCGTCAACACGACAGCCCACCAGGCCACTAAAGGTGGCCGGCATCTCGACAGCTCACCAGGCCACTATAGGTGGTTGGCAGCACGTCAGCTCACCAGGCCACTATGGGTGGCCGGCAGGACGACGGCTCACCAGGCAGCTAAAGTGGCCGGCAGCACGACAGCTCACCAGGCCAGTATAGGTGGTCGGCAGCACGACAGCTCACCAATCCACTACAGGTGGCCGGCAGCACGACAGCTTAGCAGGCCACTACAGGTGGCCGGCAGCACCAAAACTCACCAGGCGACTAAAGGTGGCCGGCAGCGCGACAGCTCACCAGGCCACTACAGGTGGCTAGCAGCACGGCAGCTCACCAGGCCACTATAGGTGGCCGGCAGCACGACAGCTCACCAGGCCACTATAGGTGGCTAGCAGCACGGCAGCTCACCAGGCCACTATAGGTGGCCGGCAGCACGACAGCTCACCAGGCCACTATAGGTGGCCGGCAGCACGACAGCTCACCAGGCCACTACAGATGGCCGGCAGCACGACAGCACGACAGCACGACAACTCACCAGGCCACTATAAGTGGCCGGCAGCACGACAGCTCACCAATCCACTATAGGTGGCCGGCAGCACGACAGCTCAGCAGGCCACTACAGGTGGCCGGCAGCACGACAGCTCACCAGGCCACTGTAGGTGGTCGGCAGCACGTCAGCTCACCAGGCCACTATAGGTGGCCGGCAGCATGACAGGACGACAGTTCACCAGACCACTATAGGTGGCCGGCAGCACGAAAGCTCACCAGGCCACTATAGGTGGTCGGCAGCACGACAGCTCACCAATCCACTATAGGTGGTCGGCAGCACGACAGCTCACCAGGCCACTGTAGGTGGCCGGCAGCACGACAGCTCACCAGGCCACTATAGGTGGCCGGTAGCACGAAAGTTCACCAGGCCACTATAGGTGGCCGGCAGCACGACGGCTCACCAGGCCACTACAGGTGGCCGGCAGCACGACAGCACGACAGCTCACCAGGCCACTATAGGTGGCCGGCAGCACGGCAGCACGACAGCTCACCAGGCCACTATAGGTGGCCGGCAGCACGACAGCTCACCAGGCCGCTACAGGTGGCTAGCAGCACGGCAGCTCACCAGGCCACTATAGGTGGTCGGCAGCACGACAGCTCACCAATCCACTATAGGTGGTCGGCAGCACGACAGCTCACCAGGCCACTGTAGGTGGCCGGCAGCACGACAGCTCACCAATCCACTATAGGTGGTCGGCAGCACGACAGCTCACCAGGCCACTGTAGGTGGCCGGCAGCACGACAGCTCACCAGGCCACTATAGGTGGCCGGTAGCACGAAAGTTCACCAGGCCACTATAGGTGGCCGGCAGCACGACAGCTCACCAGGCCACTACAGGTGGCCGGCAGCACGACAGCACGACAGCTCACCAGGCCACTATAGGTGGCCGGCAGCACGGCAGCACGACAGCTCACCAGGCCACTATAGGTGGCCGGCAGCACGACAGCTCACCAGGCCGCTACAGGTGGCTAGCAGCACGGCAGCTCACCAGGCCACTATAGGTGGCCGGCAGGACGACAGCTCCCCAGGTCACTATATGTGGCCGGTAGCACGACAGCTCACCAGGCCACTATAGGTGGCCGGCAGCACGACAGCTTAGCAGGCCACTACAGGTGGCCGGCAGCACGACAACTCACCAGGCCACTATAGGTGGCCGGCAGCACGACAGCACACCAGGCCACTATAGGTGGCCGGCAGCACAATAGCTCACCAGGCCACTATAGGTGGCCGGCAGCACGACAGCTCACCAGGCCACTCTAGGTGGCCGTCAACACGACAGCCCACCAGGCCACTAAAGGTGGCCGGCATCTCGACAGCTCACCAGGCCACTATAGGTGGCCGGCAGCACGACAGCTCACCAGGCCACTCTAGGTGGCCGTCAACACGACAGCCCACCAGGCCACTAAAGGTGGCCGGCATCTCGACAGCTCACCAGGCCGCTACAGGTGGCTAGCAGCACGGCAGCTCACCAGGCCACTATAGGTGGCCGGCAGGACGACAGCTCCCCAGGTCACTATATGTGGCCGGTAGCACGACAGCTCACCAGGCCACTATAGGTGGCCGGCAGCACGACAGCTTAGCAGGCCACTACAGGTGGCCGGCAGCACGACAACTCACCAGGCCACTATAGGTGGCCGGCAGCACGACAGCTCACCAGGCAAATATAGGTGGCAGCAGCACGACAGCTCACCAGGCCACTATAGGTGGTCGGCAGCACGACAGCTCACCAATCCACTATAGGTGGTCGGCAGCACGACAGCTCACCAGGCCACTGTAGGTGGCCGGCAGCACGACAGCTCACCAGGCCACTATAGGTGGCCGGTAGCACGAAAGTTCACCAGGCCACTATAGGTGGCCGGCAGCACGACAGCTCACCAGGCCACTACAGGTGGCCGGCAGCACGACAGCACGACAGCTCACCAGGCCACTATAGGTGGCCGGCAGCACGGCAGCACGACAGCTCACCAGGCCACTATAGGTGGCCGGCAGCACGACAGCTCACCAGGCCGCTACAGGTGGCTAGCAGCACGGCAGCTCACCAGGCCACTATAGGTGGCCGGCAGGACGACAGCTCCCCAGGTCACTATATGTGGCCGGTAGCACGACAGCTTACCAGGCCACTGTAGGTGGCCGGCAGCACGACAGCTCACCAGGCCACTACAGGTGGCCGGCAGCACGACAGCTCACCAGGCCACTACAGGTGGCCGGCAGCACGACAGCTCACCAGGCCACTATAGGTGGCCGGCAGCACGATAGCTCACCAGGCCACTACAGGTGGCCGGCAGTACGACAGCTCACCAGGCCACTATAAATGGCCGGCAGCACGACAGCACGACAGCTCACCAGGCCACTATAGGTGGCCGGAAGCACGAAAGCTCACCAGGCCACTATAGGTGGTTGGCAGCACGTCAGCTCAGCAGGCCACTATAGGTGGCCGGCAGCACGACAGTTCACCAGACCACTATAGGTGGCCGGCAGCATGACAGCTCACCAGGCCACTAAAGGTGGCCGGTATCTCGACAGCTCACGAGGCCACAATAGGTGGTCGGCATCTCGACAGCTCACCAGGCCACTATAGGTGGCCGGCATCTTGAGAGCTCACCGGGCCACTATAGGTGGCCGGCAGCACGACAGCTCACCAGGCCAGTATAGGTGGTCGGCAGCACGACAGCTCACCAATCCACTATAGGTGGCCGGCAGCACGACAGCTTAGCAGGCCACTACAGGTGGCCGGCAGCACGACAACTCACCAGGCCACTATAGGTGGCCGGCAGCACGACAGCACACCAGGCCACTATAGGTGGCCGGCAGCACAATAGCTCACCAGGCCACTATAGGTGGCCGGCAGCACGACAGCTCACCAGGCCACTCTAGGTGGCCGTCAACACGACAGCCCACCAGGCCACTAAAGGTGGCCGGCATCTCGACAGCTCACCAGGCCACTATAGGTGGTTGGCAGCACGTCAGCTCACCAGGCCACTATGGGTGGCCGGCAGCACGACGGCTCACCAGGCAGCTAAAGTGGCCGGCAGCACGACAGCTCACCAGGCCAGTATAGGTGGTCGGCAGCACGACAGCTCACCAATCCACTACAGGTGGCCGGCAGCACGACAGCTTAGCAGGCCACTACAGGTGGCCGGCAGCACCAAAACTCACCAGGCGACTAAAGGTGGCCGGCAGCGCGACAGCTCACCAGGCCACTACAGGTGGCTAGCAGCACGGCAGCTCACCAGGCCACTATAGGTGGCCGGCAGCACGACAGCTCACCAGGCCACTATAGGTGGCTAGCAGCACGGCAGCTCACCAGGCCACTATAGGTGGCCGGCAGCACGACAGCTCACCAGGCCACTATAGGTGGCCGGCAGCACGACAGCTCACCAGGCCACTACAGATGGCCGGCAGCACGACAGCACGACAGCACGACAACTCACCAGGCCACTATAGGTGGCCGGTAGCACCAAAACTCACCAGGCGACTAAAGGTGGCCGGCAGCGCGACAGCTCACCAGGCCACTACAGGTGGCTAGCAGCACGGCAGCTCACCAGGCCACTATAGGTGGCCGGCAGCACGACAGCTCACCAGGCCACTATAGGTGGCTAGCAGCACGGCAGCTCACCAGGCCACTATAGGTGGCCGGCAGCACGACAGCTCACCAGGCCACTATAGGTGGCTAGCAGCACGACAGCTCACCAGGCCACTATAGGTGGCCGGTAGCACGAAAGCTCACCAGGCCACTATAGGTGGTTGGCAGCACGTCAGCTCAGCAGGCCACTATAGGTGGCCGGCAGCACGACAGTTCACCAGACCACTATAGGTGGCTAGCAGCACGGCAGCTCACCAGGCCACTATAGGTGGCCGGCAGCACGACAGCTCACCAGGCCACTATAGGTGGCCGGCAGCACGACAGCTCACCAGGCCACTACAGATGGCCGGCAGCACGACAGCACGACAGCACGACAGCTTAGCAGGCCACTACAGGTGGCCGGCAGCACCAAAACTCACCAGGCGACTAAAGGTGGCCGGCAGCGCGACAGCTCACCAGGCCACTACAGGTGGCTAGCAGCACGGCAGCTCACCAGGCCACTATAGGTGGCCGGCAGCACGACAGCTCACCAGGCCACTATAGGTGGCTAGCAGCACGGCAGCTCACCAGGCCACTATAGGTGGCCGGCAGCACGACAGCTCACCAGGCCACTATAGGTGGCTAGCAGCACGACAGCTCACCAGGCCACTATAGGTGGCCGGTAGCACGAAAGCTCACCAGGCCACTATAGGTGGTTGGCAGCACGTCAGCTCAGCAGGCCACTATAGGTGGCCGGCAGCACGACAGTTCACCAGACCACTATAGGTGGCCGGCAGCATGACAGCTCACCAGGCCACTATAGGTGGCCGGTATCTCGACAGCTCACCAGGCTACTATAGGTGGTCGGCATCTCGACAGCTCACCAGGCCACTATAGGTGGCCGGCATCTCGACAGCTCACCAGGCCACTATAGGTGGTCGGCAGCACGACAGCTCACCAGGCTGCTATAGGTGGCCGGCAGCACAACAGCTCACCAGGCCACTATAGGTGGCCGGCAGCACGACAGCTCACCAGGCCGCTATAGGTGGCCGGCAGCACGACAGCGCGAAAGCTCACCAGGCCACTATAGGTGGCCGGCAGCACGACAGCACGACAGCTCACCAGGCCATTATAGGTGGCCGGCAGCACGACAGCTCACCAGGCCACTATAGGTGGCCGGCAGCACGACAGCTCACCAGGCCACTATAGGTGGCCGGTAGCACGAAAGCTCACCAGGCCACTATAGGTTGTTGGCAGCACGTCAGCTCACCAGGTCACTATAGGTGGCCGGCAGCACGACAGCACGACAGTTCACCAGACCACTATAGGTGGCCGGCAGCATGACAGCTCACCAGGCCACTATAGGTGGCCAGTATCTCGACAGCTCACGAGGCCACAATAGGTGGTCGGCATCTCGACAGCTCACCAGGCCACTATAGGTGGCCGGCATCTTGAGAGCTCACCGGGCCACTATAGGTGGTTGGCAGCACGTCAGCTCACCAGGCCACTATAGGTGGCCGGCAGCACGACGGCTCACCAGGCAACTATAGGTGGCCGGCAGCACGACAGCTCAGCAGGCCACTACAGGTGGCTAGCGGCACGGCAGCTCACAAGGCCACTATTGGTGGCCGACAGCACGAAAGCTCACCAGGCCACTATAGGTGGCCGGCAGCACGACAGCTCACCAGGCCTTTATAGGTGGTCGGCAGCACGACAGCTCACCAGGCCGCTATAGGTGGCCGGCAGTACCACTACAGGTGGCCGCTATAGGTGGCTGGCAGCACGACAGCACGACAGCTCACCAGGCCACTATAGGTGGCCGGCAGCACGACAGCTCACCAGGCCACTACAGGTGGCTAGCAGCACGGCAGCTCACCAGGCCACTATAGGTGGCCGGCAGGACGACAGCTCACCAGGCCACTATAGGTGGCCGGCAGCACGACAGCTCACCAGGCCGCTATAGGTGGCCGGCAGCACGACTGCTCACCAGGCCACTGTAGGTGGTCGGCAGCACGACAGCTCACCAGGCAAATATAGGTGGCAGCAGCACGACAGCTCACCAGGCCACTATAGGTGGTCGGCAGCACGACAGCTCACCAATCCACTATAGGTGGCCGGCAGCACGACAGCTCACCAGGCCACTATAGGTGGCCGGTAGCACGAAAGTTCACCAGGCCACTATAGGTGGCCGGCAGCACGACAGCTCACCAGGCCACTACAGGTGGCCGGCAGCACGACAGCACGACAGCTCACCAGGCCACTATAGGTGGCCGGCAGCACGGCAGCACGACAGCTCGCCAGGCCACTATAGGTGGCCGGCAGCACGACAGCTCACCAGGCCGCTACAGGTGGCTAGCAGCACGGCAGCTCACCAGGCCACTATAGGTGGCCGGCACGACGACAGCTCCCCAGGTCACTATATGTGGCCGGTAGCACGACAGCTCACCAGGCCACTGTAGGTGGCCGGCAGCACGACAGCTCACCAGGCCACTACAGGTGGCCGGCAGCACGACAGCTCACCAGGCCACTACAGGTGGCCGGCAGCACGACAGCTCACCAGGCCACTACAGGTGGCCGGCAGCACGACAGCTCACCAGGCCACTATAGGTGGCCGGCAGCACGATAGCTCACCAGGCCACTACAGGTGGCCGGCAGTACGACAGCTCACCAGGCCACTATAAATGGCCGGCAGCACGACAGCACGACAGCTCACCAGGCCACTATAGGTGGCCGGTAGCACGAAAGCTCACCAGGCCACTATAGGTGGTTGGCAGCACGTCAGCTCAGCAGGCCACTATAGGTGGCCGGCAGCACGACAGTTCACCAGACCACTATAGGTGGTCGGCAGCATGACAGCTCACCAGGCCACTATAGGTGGCCGGTATCTCGACAGCTCACCAGGCTACTATAGGTGGTCGGCATCTCGACAGCTCACCAGGCCACTATAGGTGGCCGGCATCTCGACAGCTCACCAGGCCACTATAGGTGGTTGGCAGCACGTCAGCTCACCAGGCCACTATGGGTGGCCGGCAGCACGACGGCTCACCAGGCAGCTATAGGTGGCCGGGAGCGCGAAAGCTCACCAGGCCACTATAGGTGGCCGGCAGCACGACAGCTCACCAGGCCACTATAGGTGGTCGGCAGCACGACAGCTCACCAGGCTGCTATAGGTGGCCGGCAGCACGACAGCTCACCAGGCCACTATAGGTGGCCGGCAGCACGACAGCTCACCAGGCCGCTATAGGTGGCCGGCAGCACGACAGCGCGAAAGCTCACCAGGCCACTATAGGTGGCCGGCAGCACGACAGCACGACAGCTCACCAGGCCATTATAGGTGGCCGGCAGCACGACAGCTCACCAGGCCACTATAGGTGGCCGGTAGCACGAAAGCTCACCAGGCCACTATAGGTTGTTGGCAGCACGTCAGCTCACCAGGACTCTATAGGTGGCCGGCAGCACGACAGCACGACAGTTCACCAGACCACTATAGGTGGCCGGCAGCACGACAGCTCACCAGGCCACTATAGGTGGCCGGTATCTCGACAGCTCACGAGGCCACAATAGGTGGTCGGCATCTCGACAGCTCACCAGGCCACTATAGGTGGCCGGCATCTTGAGAGCTCACCGGGCCACTATAGGTGGTTGGCAGCACGTCAGCTCACCAGGCCACTATAGGTGGCCGGCAGCACGACGGCTCACCAGGCAACTATAGGTGGCCGGCAGCACGACAGCTCAGCAGGCCACTACAGGTGGCTAGCGGCACGGCAGCTCACAAGGCCACTATTGGTGGCCGACAGCACGAAAGCTCACCAGGCCACTATAGGTGGCCGGCAGCACGACAGCTCACCAGGCCTTTATAGGTGGTCGGCAGCACGACAGCTCACCAGGCCGCTATAGGTGGCCGGCAGTACCACAGCTCACCAGGCCGCTATAGGTGGCCGGCAGCACGACAGCTCACCAGGCCACTATAGGTGGCCGGCAGCACTACAGGACGACAGCTCACCAGGCCACTATACGTGGCCGGTAGCACGATAGCTCACCAGGCCACTATAGGTGGCCGGCAGCACGACAGCTCACCAGGCCACTATAGGTGGCCGGCAGCACGACAGCTCACCAGGCCACTATAGGTGGCCGGCAGCACGACAGCTCACCAGGCCACTATAGGTGGCCGGCAGCACGACAGCTCACCAGGCCACTATAGGCGGCCGGCAGCACGACAGCTCACCAGGCCACTACAGGTGGCCGGCAGCACGACAGCTCACCAGGCCACTACAGGTGGCCGGCAGCACGACAGCTCACCAGGCCACTATAGGTGGCCGGCAGCACGACAGCTCACCAGGCCACTGTAGGTGGCCGGCAGCACGACAGCTCACCAGGCCACTACAGGTGGCCGGCAGCACGACAGCTCACCAGGCCACTACAGGTGGCCGGCAGCACGACAGCTCACCAGGCCACTACAGGTGGCCGGCAGCACGACAGCTCACCAGGCCACTATAGGTGGCCGGCAGCACGACAGCTCACCAGGCCGCTATAGGTGGCCGGCAGCACGACAGCGCGAAAGCTCACCAGGCCACTATAGGTGGCCGGCAGCACGACAGCACGACAGCTCACCAGGCCATTATAGGTGGCCGGCAGCACGACAGCTCACCAGGCCACTATAAGTGGCCGGTAGCACGAAAGCTCACCAGGCCACTATAGGTTGTTGGCAGCACGTCAGCTCACCAGGTCACTATAGGTGGCCGGCAGCACGACAGCACGACAGTTCACCAGACCACTATAGGTGGCCGGCAGCATGACAGCTCACCAGGCCACTATAGGTGGCCGGTATCTCGACAGCTCACGAGGCCACAATAGGTGGTCGGCATCTCGACAGCTCACCAGGCCACTATAGGTGGCCGGCATCTTGAGAGCTCACCGGGCCACTATAGGTGGTTGGCAGCACGTCAGCTCACCAGGCCACTATAGGTGGCCGGCAGCACGACGGCTCACCAGGCAACTATAGGTGGCCGGCAGCACAACAGCTCAGCAGGCCACTACAGGTGGCTAGCGGCACGGCAGCTCACAAGGCCACTATTGGTGGCCGACAGCACGAAAGCTCACCAGGCCACTATAGGTGGCCGGCAGCACGACAGCTCACCAGGCCTTTATAGGTGGTCGGCAGCACGACAGCTCACCAGGCCGCTATAGGTGGCCGGCAGTACCACAGCTCACCAGGCCGCTATAGGTGGCCGGCAGCACGACAGCTCACCAGGCCACTATAGGTGGCCGGCAGCACGACAGCTCACCAGGCCACTACAGGTGGCCGGCAGCACGACAGCACGACAGCTCACCAGGCCACTATAGGTGGCCGGCAGCACGGCAGCACGACAGCTCACCAGGCCACTATAGGTGGCCGGCAGCACGACAGCTCACCAGGCCGCTACAGGTGGCTAGCAGCACGGCAGCTCACCAGGCCACTATAGGTGGCCGGCAGGACGACAGCTCCCCAGGTCACTATATGTGGCCGGTAGCACGACAGCTCACCAGGCCACTGTAGGTGGCCGGCAGCACGACAGCTCACCAGGCCACTACAGGTGGCCGGCAGCACGACAGCTCACCAGGCCACTATAGGTGGCCGGCAGGACGACAGCTCACCAGGCCACTATAGGTGGCCGGCAGCACGACAGCTCACCAGGCCGCTATAGGTGGCCGGCAGCACGACTGCTCACCAGGCCACTGTAGGTGGTCGGCAGCACGACAGCTCACCAGGCAAATATAGGTGGCAGCAGCACGACAGCTCACCAGGCCACTATAGGTGGTCGGCAGCACGACAGCTCACCAATCCACTATAGGTGGTCGGCAGCACGACAGCTCACCAGGCCACTGTAGGTGGCCGGCAGCACGACAGCTCACCAGGCCACTATAGGTGGCCGGTAGCACGAAAGTTCACCAGGCCACTATAGGTGGCCGGCAGCACGACAGCTCACCAGGCCACTACAGGTGGCCGGCAGCACGACAGCACGACAGCTCACCAGGCCACTATAGGTGGCCGGCAGCACGGCAGCACGACAGCTCACCAGGCCACTATAGGTGGCCGGCAGCACGACAGCTCACCAGGCCGCTACAGGTGGCTAGCAGCACGGCAGCTCACCAGGCCACTATAGGTGGCCGGCAGGACGACAGCTCCCCAGGTCACTATATGTGGCCGGTAGCACGACAGCTCACCAGGCCACTGTAGGTGGCCGGCAGCACGACAGCTCACCAGGCCACTACAGGTGGCCGGCAGCACGACAGCTCACCAGGCCACTATAGGTGGCCGGCAGCACGATAGCTCACCAGGCCACTACAGGTGGCCGGCAGTACGACAGCTCACCAGGCCACTATAAATGGCCGGCAGCACGACAGCACGACAGCTCACCAGGCCACTATAGGTGGCCGGTAGCACGAAAGCTCACTAGGCCACTATAGGTGGTTGGCAGCACGTCAGCTCAGCAGGCCACTATAGGTGGCCGGCAGCACGACAGTTCACCAGACCACTATAGGTGGCCGGCAGCATGACAGCTCACCAGGCCACTATAGGTGGCCGGTATCTCGACAGCTCACGAGGCCACAATAGGTGGTCGGCATCTCGACAGCTCACCAGGCCACTATAGGTGGCCGGCATCTTGAGAGCTCACCGGGCCACTATAGGTGGCCGGCAGCACGACAGCTCACCAGGCCAGTATAGGTGGTCGGCAGCACGACAGCTCACCAATCCACTATAGGTGGCCGGCAGCACGACAGCTTAGCAGGCCACTACAGGTGGCCGGCAGCACGACAACTCACCAGGCCACTATAGGTGGCCGGCAGCACGACAGCACACCAGGCCACTATAGGTGGCCGGCAGCACAATAGCTCACCAGGCCACTATAGGTGGCCGGCAGCACGACAGCTCACCAGGCCACTCTAGGTGGCCGTCAACACGACAGCCCACCAGGCCACTAAAGGTGGCCGGCATCTCGACAGCTCACCAGGCCACTATAGGTGGTTGGCAGCACGTCAGCTCACCAGGCCACTATGGGTGGCCGGCAGCACGACGGCTCACCAGGCAGCTAAAGTGGCCGGCAGCACGACAGCTCACCAGGCCAGTATAGGTGGTCGGCAGCACGACAGCTCACCAATCCACTACAGGTGGCCGGCAGCACGACAGCTTAGCAGGCCACTACAGGTGGCCGGCAGCACCAAAACTCACCAGGCGACTAAAGGTGGCCGGCAGCGCGACAGCTCACCAGGCCACTACAGGTGGCTAGCAGCACGGCAGCTCACCAGGCCACTATAGGTGGCCGGCAGCACGACAGCTCACCAGGCCACTATAGGTGGCTAGCAGCACGGCAGCTCACCAGGCCACTATAGGTGGCCGGCAGCACGACAGCTCACCAGGCCACTATAGGTGGCCGGCAGCACGACAGCTCACCAGGCCACTACAGATGGCCGGCAGCACGACAGCACGACAGCACGACAACTCACCAGGCCACTATAAGTGGCCGGCAGCACGACAGCTCACCAATCCACTATAGGTGGCCGGCAGCACGACAGCTCAGCAGGCCACTACAGGTGGCCGGCAGCACGACAGCTCACCAGGCCACTGTAGGTGGTCGGCAGCACGTCAGCTCACCAGGCCACTATAGGTGGCCGGCAGCATGACAGGACGACAGTTCACCAGACCACTATAGGTGGCCGGCAGCACGAAAGCTCACCAGGCCACTACAGGTGGCCGGCAGCACGACAGCACGACAGCTCACCAGGCCACTATAGGTGGCCGGCAGCACGACAGTTCACCAGACCACTATAGGTGGCCGGCAGCACGACAGCTCACCAGGCCACTACAGGTGGCCGGCAGCACGACAGCACGACAGCTCACCAGGCCACTACAGGTGGCCGGCAGCACGGCAGCACGACAGCTCACCAGCCCATTATAGGTGGCCGGCAGCACGACAGCACGACAGCTCACCAGGCCACTATAGGTGGCCGGCAGCACGACAGCTCACCAGGCCACTATAGGTGGCCGGCAGCACGACAGCTCACCAGGCCACTACAGGTGGCCGGCAGCACGACAGCACGACAGCTCACCAGGCCACTATAAGTGGCCGGCAGCACGGCAGCACGACAGCTCACCAGGCCACTATAGGTGGCCGGCAGCACGACAGCTCACCAGGCCACAACAGGTGGCTAGCAGCACGGCAGCTCACCAGGCCACTATAGGTGGCCGGCAGGACGACAGCTCCCCAGGTCACTATATGTGGCCGGTAGCACGACAGCTCACCAGGCCACTGTAGGTGGCCGGTAGCACGACAGCTCACCAGGCCACTGTAGGTGGCCGGCAGCACGACAGCTCACCAGGCCACTACAGGTGGCCGGCAGCACGACAGCTCACCAGGCCACTACAGGTGGCCGGCAGCACGACAGCTCACCAGGCCACTATAGGTGGCCGGCAGCACGATAGCTCACCAGGCCACTACAGGTGGCCGGCAGTACGACAGCTCACCAGGCCACTATAAATGGCCGGCAGCACGACAGCACGACAGCTCACCAGGCCACTATAGGTGGCCGGCAGCACGACAGCACGACAGCTCACCAGGCCACTGTAGGTGGCCGGCAGCACGACAGTTCACCAGGCCACTGTAGGTGGCCGGCAGCACGACAGCTCACCAGGCCACTATAGGTGGCCGGTAGCACGAAAGTTCACCAGGCCACTATAGGTGGCCGGCAGCACGACAGCTCACCAGGCGACTACAGGTGGCCGGCAGCACGACAGCACGACAGCTCACCAGGCCACTATAGGTGGCCGGCAGCACGGCAGCACGACAGCTCACCAGGCCACTATAGGTGGCCGGCAGCATGACAGCTCACCAGGCCGCTACAGGTGGCTAGCAGCACGGCAGCTCACCAGGCCACTATAGGTGGCCGGCAGGACGACAGCTCCCCAGGTCACTATATGTGGCCGGTAGCACGACAGCTCACCAGGCCACTGTAGGTGGCCGGCAGCACGACAGCTCACCAGGCCACTACAGGTGGCCGGCAGCACGACAGCTCACCAGGCCACTACAGGTGGCCGGCAGCACGATAGCTCACCAGGCCACTACAGGTGGCCGGCAGCACGACAGCTCACCAGGCCACTATAGGTGGCCGGCAGCACGATAGCACGACAGCTCACCAGGCCACTATAGGTGGCCGGCAGCACGGCAGCACGACAGCTCACCAGGCCACTATAGGTGGCCGGCAGCACGACAGCTCACCAGGCCGCTACAGGTGGCTAGCAGCACGGCAGCTCACCAGGCCACTATAGGTGGCCGGCAGGACGACAGCTCCCCAGGTCACTATATGTGGCCGGTAGCACGACAGCTCACCAGGCCACTACAGGTGGCCGGCAGTACGACAGCTCACCAGGCCACTATAAATGGCCGGCAGCACGACAGCACGACAGCACGACAGCTCACCAGGCCACTATAGGTGGCCGGTAGCACGAAAGCTCACCAGGCCACTATAGGTGGTTGGCAGCACGTCAGCTCAGCAGGCCACTATAGGTGGCCGGCAGCACGACAGTTCTCCAGACCACTATAGGTGGCCGGCAGCATGACAGCTCACCAGGCCACTATAGGTGGCCGGTATCTCGACAGCTCACCAGGCTACTATAGGTGGTCGGCATCTCGACAGCTCACCAGGCCACTATAGGTGGCCGGCATCTCGACAGGTCACCAGGCCACTATAGGTGGTTGGCAGCACGTCAGCTCACCAGGCCACTATGGGTGGCCGGCAGCACGACGGCTCACCAGGCAGCTATAGGTGGCCGGGAGCGCGAAAGCTCACCAGGGCACTATAGGTGGCCGGCAGCACGACAGCTCACCAGGCCACCATAGGTGGTCGGCAGCACGACAGCTCACCAGGCTGCTATAGGTGGCCGGCAGCACGACAGCTCACCAGGCCACTATAGGTGGCCGGCAGCACGACAGCTCACCAGGCCGCTATAGGTGGCCGGCAGCACGACAGCGCGAAAGCTCACCAGGCCACTATAGGTGGCCGGCAGCACGACAGCACGACAGCTCACCAGGCCATTATAGGTGGCCGTCAGCACGACAGCTCACCAGGCCACTATAAGTGGCCGGTAGCACGAAAGCTCACCAGGCCACTATAGGTTGTTGGCAGCACGTCAGCTCACCAGGTCACTATAGGTGGCCGGCAGCACGACAGCACGACAGTTCACCAGACCACTATAGGTGGCCGGCAGCATGACAGCTCACCAGGCCACTATAGGTGGCCGGTATCTCGACAGCTCACGAGGCCACAATAGGTGGTCGGCATCTCGACAGCTCACCAGGCCACTATAGGTGGCCGGCATCTTGAGAGCTCACCGGGCCACTATAGGTGGTTGGCAGCACGTCAGCTCACCAGGCCACTATAGGTGGCCGGCAGCACGACGGCTCACCAGGCAACTATAGGTGGCCGGCAGCACGACAGCTCAGCAGGCCACTACAGGTGGCCGGCAGCACGACAGCTCACCAGGCCTTTATAGGTGGTCGGCAGCACGACAGCTCACCAGGCCGCTATAGGTGGCCGGCAGTACCACAGCTCACCAGGCCGCTATAGGTGGCCGGCAGCACGACAGCTCACCAGGCCACTATAGGTGGCCGGCAGCACGACAGCTCACCAGGCCACTACAGGTGGCCGGCAGCACGACAGCACGACAGCTCACCAGGCCACTATAGGTGGCTGGCAGCACGACAGCACGACAGCTCACCAGGCCACTATAGGTGGCCGGCAGCACGACAGCTCACCAGGCCACTACAGGTGGCTAGCAGCACGGCAGCTCACCAGGCCACTATAGGTGGCCGGCAGGACGACAGCTCACCAGGCCACTATAGGTGGCCGGCAGCACGACAGCTCACCAGGCCGCTATAGGTGGCCGGCAGCACGACTGCTCGCCAGGCCACTGTAGGTGGTCGGCAGCACGACAGCTCACCAGGCAAATATAGGTGGCAGCAGCACGACAGCTCACCAGGCCACTATAGGTGGTCGGCAGCACGACAGCTCACCAATCCATTATAGGTGGCCGGCAGCACGACAGCTCACCAGGCCACTGTAGGTGGCCGGCAGCACGACAGCTCACCAGGCCACTATAGGTGGCCGGTAGCACGAAAGTTCACCAGGCCACTATAGGTGGCCGGCAGCACGACAGCTCACCAGGCCACTACAGGTGGCCGGCAGCACGACAGCACGACAGCTCACCAGGCCACTATAGGTGGCCGGCAGCACGGCAGCACGACAGCTCACCAGGCCACTATAGGTGGCCGGCAGCACGACAGCTCACCAGGCCGCTACAGGTGGCTAGCAGCACGGCAGCTCACCAGGCCACTATAGGTGGCCGGCAGGACGACAGCTCCCCAGGTCACTATATGTGGCCGGTAGCACGACAGCTCACCAGGCCACTGTAGGTGGCCGGCAGCACGACAGCTCACCAGGCCACTACAGGTGGCCGGCAGCACGACAGCTCACCAGGCCACTACAGGTGGCCGGCAGCACGACAGCTCACCAGGCCACTACAGGTGGCCGGCAGCACGACAGCTCACCAGGCCACTATAGGTGGCCGGCAGCACGATAGCTCACCAGGCCACTACAGGTGGCCGGCAGTACGACAGCTCACCAGGCCACTATAAATGGCCGGCAGCACGACAGCACGACAGCTCACCAGGCCACTATAGGTGGCCGGTAGCACGAAAGCTCACCAGGCCACTATAGGTGGTTGGCAGCACGTCAGCTCAGCAGGCCACTATAGGTGGCCGGCAGCACGACAGTTCACCAGACCACTATAGGTGGCCGGCAGCATGACAGCTCACCAGGCCACTATAGGTGGCCGGTATCTCGACAGCTCACCAGGCTACTATAGGTGGTCGGCATCTCGACAGCTCACCAGGCCACTATAGGTGGCCGGCATCTCGACAGCTCACCAGGCCACTATAGGTGGTCGGCAGCACGACAGCTCACCAGGCTGCTATAGGTGGCCGGCAGCACAACAGCTCACCAGGCCACTATAGGTGGCCGGCAGCACGACAGCTCACCAGGCCGCTATAGGTGGCCGGCAGCACGACAGCGCGAAAGCTCACCAGGCCACTATAGGTGGCCGGCAGCACGACAGCACGACAGCTCACCAGGCCATTATAGGTGGCCGGCAGCACGACAGCTCACCAGGCCACTATAGGTGGCCGGTAGCACGAAAGCTCACCAGGCCACTATAGGTTGTTGGCAGCACGTCAGCTCACCAGGTCACTATAGGTGGCCGGCAGCACGACAGCACGACAGTTCACCAGACCACTATAGGTGGCCGGCAGCATGACAGCTCACCAGGCCACTATAGGTGGCCGGTATCTCGACAGCTCACGAGGCCACAATAGGTGGTCGGCATCTCGACAGCTCACCAGGCCACTATAGGTGGCCGGCATCTTGAGAGCTCACCGGGCCACTATAGGTGGTTGGCAGCACGTCAGCTCACCAGGCCACTATAGGTGGCCGGCAGCACGACGGCTCACCAGGCAACTATAGGTGGCCGGCAGCACGACAGCTCAGCAGGCCACTACAGGTGGCTAGCGGCACGGCAGCTCACAAGGCCACTATTGGTGGCCGACAGCACGAAAGCTCACCAGGCCACTATAGGTGGCCGCCAGCACGACAGCTCACCAGGCCTTTATAGGTGGTCGGCAGCACGACAGCTCACCAGGCCGCTATAGGTGGCCGGCAGTACCACAGCTCACCAGGCCGCTATAGGTGGCCGGCAGCACGACAGCTCACCAGGCCACTATAGGTGGCCGGCAGCACGACAGCTCACCAGGCCACTACAGGTGGCCGGCAGCACGACAGCACGACAGCTCACCAGGCCACTATAGGTGGCTGGCAGCACGACAGCACGACAGCTCACCAGGCCACTATAGGTGGCCGGCAGCACGACAGCTCACCAGGCCACTACAGGTGGCTAGCAGCACGGCAGCTCACCAGGCCACTATAGGTGGCCGGCAGGACGACAGCTCACCAGGCCACTATAGGTGGCCGGCAGCACGACAGCTCACCAGGCCGCTATAGGTGGCCGGCAGCACGACTGCTCACCAGGCCACTGTAGGTGGTCGGCAGCACGACAGCTCACCAGGCAAATATAGGTGGCAGCAGCACGACAGCTCACCAGGCCACTATAGGTGGTCGGCAGCACGACAGCTCACCAATCCACTATAGGTGGCCGGCAGCACGACAGCTCACCAGGCCACTATAGGTGGCCGGTAGCACGAAAGTTCACCAGGCCACTATAGGTGGCCGGCAGCACGACAGCTCACCAGGCCACTACAGGTGGCCGGCAGCACGACAGCACGACAGCTCACCAGGCCACTATAGGTGGCCGGCAGCACGGCAGCACGACAGCTCGCCAGGCCACTATAGGTGGCCGGCAGCACGACAGCTCACCAGGCCGCTACAGGTGGCTAGCAGCACGGCAGCTCACCAGGCCACTATAGGTGGCCGGCACGACGACAGCTCCCCAGGTCACTATATGTGGCCGGTAGCACGACAGCTCACCAGGCCACTGTAGGTGGCCGGCAGCACGACAGCTCACCAGGCCACTACAGGTGGCCGGCAGCACGACAGCTCACCAGGCCACTACAGGTGGCCGGCAGCACGACAGCTCACCAGGCCACTACAGGTGGCCGGCAGCACGACAGCTCACCAGGCCACTATAGGTGGCTGGCAGCACGATAGCTCACCAGGCCACTACAGGTGGCCGGCAGTACGACAGCTCACCAGGCCACTATAAATGGCCGGCAGCACGACAGCACGACAGCTCACCAGGCCACTATAGGTGGCCGGTAGCACGAAAGCTCACCAGGCCACTATAGGTGGTTGGCAGCACGTCAGCTCAGCAGGCCACTATAGGTGGCCGGCAGCACGACAGTTCACCAGACCACTATAGGTGGCCGGCAGCATGACAGCTCACCAGGCCACTATAGGTGGCCGGTATCTCGACAGCTCACCAGGCTACTATAGGTGGTCGGCATCTCGACAGCTCACCAGGCCACTATAGGTGGCCGGCATCTCGACAGCTCACCAGGCCACTATAGGTGGTTGGCAGCACGTCAGCTCACCAGGCCACTATGGGTGGCCGGCAGCACGACGGCTCACCAGGCAGCTATAGGTGGCCGGGAGCGCGAAAGCTCACCAGGCCACTATAGGTGGCCGGCAGCACGACAGCTCACCAGGCCACTATAGGTGGTCGGCAGCACGACAGCTCACCAGGCTGCTATAGGTGGCCGGCAGCACGACAGCTCACCAGGCCACTATAGGTGGCCGGCAGCACGACAGCTCACCAGGCCGCTATAGGTGGCCGGCAGCACGACAGCGCGAAAGCTCACCAGGCCACTATAGGTGGCCGGCAGCACGACAGCACGACAGCTCACCAGGCCATTATAGGTGGCCGGCAGCACGACAGCTCACCAGGCCACTATAGGTGGCCGGTAGCACGAAAGCTCACCAGGCCACTATAGGTTGTTGGCAGCACGTCAGCTCACCAGGACACTATAGGTGGCCGGCAGCACGACAGCACGACAGTTCACCAGACCACTATAGGTGGCCGGCAGCACGACAGCTCACCAGGCCACTATAGGTGGCCGGTATCTCGACAGCTCACGAGGCAGCACGTCAGCTCACCAGGACACTATAGGTGGCCGGCAGCACGACAGCACGACAGTTCACCAGACCACTATAGGTGGCCGGCATCTCGACAGCTCACCAGGCCACTATAGGTGGCCGGCATCTTGAGAGCTCACCGGGCCACTATAGGTGGTTGGCAGCACGTCAGCTCACCAGGCCACTATAGGTGGCCGGCAGCACGACGGCTCACCAGGCAACTATAGGTGGCCGGCAGCACGACAGCTCAGCAGGCCACTACAGGTGGCTAGCGGCACGGCAGCTCACAAGGCCACTATTGGTGGCCGACAGCACGAAAGCTCACCAGGCCACTATAGGTGGCCGGCAGCACGACAGCTCACCAGGCCTTTATAGGTGGTCGGCAGCACGACAGCTCACCAGGCCGCTATAGGTGGCCGGCAGTACCACAGCTCACCAGGCCGCTATAGGTGGCCGGCAGCACGACAGCTCACCAGGCCACTATAGGTGGCCGGCAGCACTACAGGACGACAGCTCACCAGGCCACTATACGTGGCCGGTAGCACGATAGCTCACCAGGCCACTATAGGTGGCCGGCAGCACGACAGCTCACCAGGCCACTATAGGTGGCCGGCAGCACGACAGCTCACCAGGCCACTATAGGTGGCCGGCAGCACGACAGCTCACCAGGCCACTATAGGTGGCCGGCAGCACGACAGCTCACCAGGCCACTATAGGCGGCCGGCAGCACGACAGCTCACCAGGCCACTACAGGTGGCCGCCAGTACGACAGCTCACCAGGCCACTATAGGTGGCCGGCAGCACGACAGCTCACCAGGCCACTACAGGTGGCCGGCAGCACGACAGCTCACCAGGCCACTATAGGTGGCCGGCAGCACTACAGGACGACAGCTCACCAGGCCACTATACGTGGCCGGTAGCACGATAGCTCACCAGGCCACTATAGGTGGCCGGCAGCACGACAGCTCACCAGGCCACTATAGGTGGCCGGCAGCACGACAGCTCACCAGGCCACTATAGGTGGCCGGCAGCACGACAGCTCACCAGGCCACTATAGGTGGCCGGCAGCACGACAGCTCACCAGGCCACTATAGGCGGCCGGCAGCACGACAGCTCACCAGGCCACTACAGGTGGCCGCCAGTACGACAGCTCACCAGGCCACTATAGGTGGCCGGCAGCACGACAGCTCACCAGGCCACTACAGGTGGCCGGCAGCACGACAGCACGACAGCTCACCAGGCCACTATAGGTGGCCGGCAGCACGGCAGCGCAGCAGGCCACTACAGGTGGCCGGCAGCACGACTGCTCACCAGGCCACTGTAGGTGGTCGGCAGCACGACAGCTCACCAGGCAAATATAGGCGGCCGGCAGCACGACAGCTCACCAGGCCACTATAGGTGGCCGGCAGCACGACAGCTCACCAGGCCACTACAGGTGGCTAGCAGCACGGCAGCTCACCAGGCCACTATAGGTGGCCGGCAGGACGACAGCTCATCAGGCCACTATAGGTGGCCGGCAGCACGACAGCTCACCAGGCCGCTATAGGTGGCCGGCAGCACGACTGCTCACCAGGCCACTGTAGGTGGTCGGCAGCACGACAGCTCACCAGGCAAATATAGGTGGCAGCAGCACGACAGCTCACCAGGCCACTATAGGTGGTCGGCAGCACGACAGCTCACCAATCCACTATAGGTGGCCGGCAGCACGGCAGCGCAGCAGGCCACTACAGGTGGCCGGCAGCACGACTGCTCACCAGGCCACTGTAGGTGGTCGGCAGCACGACAGCTCACCAGGCAGATATAGGTGGCCGGCAGCACGACAGCTCACCAGGCCACTACAGGTGGCTAGCAGCACGGCAGCTCACCAGGCCACTATAGGTGGCCGGCAGCACGACAGCTCACCAGGCCACTATAGGTGGCCGGCAGCACGACAGCTCACCAGGCCACTACAGATGGCCGGCAGCACGACAGCACGACAGCACGACAACTCAAGAGGCCACTATAAGTGGCCGGCAGCACGACAGCTCACCAATCCACTATAGGTGGCCGGCAGCACGACAGCTCAGCAGGCCACTACAGGTGGCCGGCAGCACGACAGCTCGCCGGGCTACTATAGGTGGCCGGCAGCACTACAGGACGACAGCTCACCAGGCCACTATACGTGGCCGGTAGCACGATAGCTCACCAGGCCACTATAGGTGGCCGGCAGCACGACAGCTCACCAGGCCACTATAGGTGGCCGGCAGCACGACAGCTCACCAGGCCACTATAGGTGGCCGGCAGCACGACAGCTCACCAGGCCACTATAGGCGGCCGGCAGCACGACAGCTCACCAGGCCACTACAGGGGGCCGCCAGTACGACAGCTCACCAGGCCACTATCAATGGCCGGCAGCACGACAGCACGACAGCTCACCAGGCCACTATAAGTGGTCGGCAGCACGACAGTTCACCAGACCATTATAGGTGGCCGGTATCTCGACAGCTCACCAGGCCACTACAGGTGGCCGCCAGTACGACAGATCACCAGGCCACTATAGGTGGCCGGCAGCACGACAGCTCACCAGGCCACTACAGGTGGCCGGCAACACGACAGCACGACAGCTCACCAGGCCACTATGGGTGGCCGGCAGCACGGCAGCACGACAGCTCACCAGGCCACTATAGGTGGCCGGCAGCACGACAGCTCACCAGGCCACTACAGGTGGCTAGCAGCACGGCAGCTCACCAGGCCACTATAGGTGGCCGGCAGGACGACAGCTCCCCAGGTCACTATATGTGGCCGGTAGCACGACAGCTCACCAGGCCACTGTAGGTGGCCGGCAGCACGACAGCTCACCAGGCCACTACAGGTGGCCGGCAGCACGACAGCTCACCAGGCCACTACAGATGGCCGGCAGCACGACAGCACGACAGCACGACAACTCACCAGGCCACTATAAGTGGCCGGCAGCACGACAGCTCACCAATCCACTATAGGTGGCCGGCAGCACGACAGCTCAGCAGGCCACTACAGGTGGCCGGCAGCACGACAGCTCACCGGGCTACTATAGGTGGCCGGCAGCACTACAGGACGACAGCTCACCAGGCCACTATACGTGGCCGGTAGCACGATAGCTCACCAGGCCACTATAGGTGGCCGGCAGCACGACAGCTCACCAGGCCACTATAGGTGGCCGGCAGCACGACAGCTCACCAGGCCACTATAGGTGGCCGGCAGCACGACAGCTCACCAGGCCACTATAGGCGGCCGGCAGCACGACAGCTCACCAGGCCACTACAGGTGGCCGCCAGTACGACAGCTCACCAGGCCACTATCAATGGCCGGCAGCACGACAGCACGACAGCTCACCAGGCCACTATAAGTGGTCGGCAGCACGACAGCACGACAGATCACCAGACCATTATAGGTGGCCGGCAGCATGACAGTTCACCAGGCCGTTATAGGCGGCCGGCAGCACGACAGCTCACCAGGCCACTACAGGTGGCCGCCAGTACGACAGATCACCAGGCCACTATAGGTGGCCGGCAGCACGACAGCTCACCAGGCCACTACAGGTGGCCGGCAGCACGACAGCACGACAGCTCACCAGGCCACTATAGGTGGCCGGCAGCACGGCAGCACGACAGCTCACCAGGCCACTATAGGTGGCCGGCAGCACGACAGCTCACCAGGCCACTACAGGTGGCTAGCAGCACGGCAGCTCACCAGGCCACTATAGGTGGCCGGCAGGACGACAGCTCCCCAGGTCACTATATGTGGCCGGTAGCACGACAGCTCACCAGGCCACTGTAGGTGGCCGGCAGCACGACAGCTCACCAGGCCACTACAGGTGGCCGGCAGCACGACAGCTCACCAGGCCACTACAGGTGGCCGGCAGCACGACAGCTCACCAGGCCACTATAGGTGGCCGGCAGCACGATAGCTCACCAGGCCACTACAGGTGGCCGGCAGTACGACAGCTCACCAGGCCACTACAGGTGGCCGGCAGCACGACAGCACGACAGCTCACCAGGCCACTATAGGTGGCCGGCAGCACGACAGCACGACAGCTCACCAGGCCACTGTAGGTGGCCGGCAGCACGACAGCTCACCAGGCCACTATAGGTGGCCGGTAGCACGAAAGCTCACCAGGCCACTATAGGTGGCCGGCAGCACGACAGCTCACCAGGCCACTACAGGTGGCCGGCAGCACGACAGCACGACAGCTCACCAGGCCACTATAGGTGGCCGGCAGCACGGCAGCACGACAGCTCACCAGGCCACTATAGGTGGCCGGCAGCACGACAGCTCACCAGGCCGCTACAGGTGGCTAGCAGCACGGCAGCTCACCAGGCCACTATAGGTGGCCGGCAGGACGACAGCTCCCCAGGTCACTATATGTGGCCGGTAGCACGACAGCTCACCAGGCCACTGTAGGTGGCCGGCAGCATGACAGCTCACCAGGCCACTACAGGTGGCCGGCAGCACGACAGCTCACCAGGCCACTACAGGTGGCCGGCAGCACGACAGCTCACCAGGCCACTATAGGTGGCCGGCAGCACGATAGCTCACCAGGCCACTACAGGTGGCCGGCAGTACGACAGCTCACCAGGCCACTATAAATGGCCGGCAGCACGACAGCACGACAGCTCACCAGGCCACTATAGGTGGCCGGCAGCACGACAGCACGACAGCTCACCAGGCCACTGTAGGTGGCCGGCAGCACGACAGCTCACCAGGCCACTATAGGTGGCCGGTAGCACGAAAGCTCACCAGGCCACTATAGGTGGTTGGCAGCACGTCAGCTCAGCAGGCCACTATAGGTGGCCGGCAGCACGACAGCTCACCAGGCCGCTATAGGTGGCCGGCAGTACCACAGCTCACCAGGCCGCTATAGGTGGCCGGCAGCACGACAGCTCACCAGGCCACTATAGGTGGCCGGCAGCACTACAGGACGACAGCTTACCAGGCCACTATACGTGGCCGGTAGCACGATAGCTCACCAGGCCACTGTAGGTGGCTGGCAGCACGACAGCTCACCAGGCCACTATAGGTGGCCGGCAGCACGACAGCTCACCAGGCCACTATAGGTGGCCGGCAGCACGACAGCTCACCAGGGCACTATAGGTGGCCGGCAGCACGACAGCTCACCAGGCCACTATAGGCGGCCGGCAGCACGACAGCTCACCAGGCCACTACAGGTGGCCGCCAGTACGACAGCTCACCCGGCCACTACAGGTGGCCGGCAGCACGACAGCTCACCAGGCCACTATAGGTGGCCGGCAGCACGACAGCTCACCAGGCCACTATAGGTGGCCGGCAGCACGACAGCTCAGCAGGCCAGTACAGGTGGCCGGCAGCACGACAGCACGACAGCTCACCAGGCCACTATAGGTGGCCGGCAGCACGACAGCTCACCAGGCCACTACAGGTGGCTACCAGCACGGCAGCTCACCAGGCCACTATAGGTGGCCGGCAGGACGACAGCTCACCAGGCCACTATAGGTGGCCGGCAGCACGACAGCTCACCAGGCCGCTATAGGTGGCCGGCAGCACGACTGCTCACCAGGCCACTGTAGGTGGTCGGCAGCACGACAGCTCACCAGGCAAATATAGGTGGCAGCAGCACGACAGCTCACCAGGCCACTATAGGTGGTCGGCAGCACGACAGCTCACCAATCCACTATAGGTGGCCGGCAGCACGGCAGCTCAGCAGGCCACTACAGGTGGCCGGCAGCACGACTGCTCACCAGGCCACTGTAGGTGGTCGGCAGCACGACAGCTCACCAGGCCACTATAGGTGGTTGGCAGCACGTCAGCTCGACAGGCCACTTTAGGTGGCCGGCAGCACACCAGGCAACTATAGGTGGCCGGCAGCACGACAGCTCACCAGGCCGCTATAAGTGGCCGGCAGCACGACAGCTCACCAGGCCACTATAGGTGGCCGGCAGCACGACAGCTAACCAGGCCGCTATAGGTGGCCGGCAGCACGACAGCTCACCAGGCCACTACAGGTGGCTAGCAGCACGCAGCTCACCAGGCCACTATAGGTGGCCGGCAGCACGACAGCTCACCAGGCCGCTATAGGTGGTCGGCAGCACGACAGCTCACCAATCCACTATAGGTGGCCGGCAGCACGACAGCTCACCAGGCTACTATAGGTGGCCGGCAGCACGACAGCTCACCAGGCCACTATAGGTGGTTGGCAGCACGTCAGCACAGCAGGCCACTATAGGTGGCCGGCAGCACGACAGCACGACAGCTCACCAGGCCACTACAGGTGGCCGGCAGCACGACAGCACGACAGCTCACCAGGCCACTATAGGTGGCCGGTAGCACGAAAGCTCACCAGGCCACTATAGGTGGTTGGCAGCACGTCAGCACAGCAGGCCACTATAGGTGGCCGGCAGCACGACAGCACGACAGTTCACCAGACCACTATAGGTGGCCGGCAGCATGACAGCTCACCAGGTCACTGTAGGTGGCCGTGAGCACGAAAGCTCACCAGGCCACTATAGGTGGTTGGCAGCACGTCAGCTCAGCAGGCCACTATAGGTGGCCGGCATCTCGACAGCTCACCAGGACACTATAGGTGGTTGGCTGCACGTCAGCTCACCAGGCCACTATAGGTGGCCGGCAGCACGACGGCTCACCAGGCAACTATAGGTGGCCGGCAGCACGACAGCTCACCAGGCAACTATAGGTGGCCGGCAGCACGACAGCACGACAGCTCACCAGGGCACTATGGGTGGCCGGTAGCACGAAAGCTCACCAGGCCTCTATAGGTGGTTGGCAGCACGTCAGCTCAGCAGGCCGCTATAGGTGGCCGGCAGCACGACAGCTCTCCAGGCAACTATAGGTGGCCGGCAGCACGACAGCCCACCAGGCCACTACAGGTGGCTAGCAGCACGGCAGCTCACCAGGCCACTATAGGTGGTCGGCAGCACGACAGCTCACCAATCCACTATAGGTGGCCGGCAGCACGACAGCTCAGCAGGCTACTACAGGTGGCCGGCAGCACGACAGCTCACCAGGCCAATGTAGGTGGTCGGCAGCACGGCAGCTCACCAGGCAAATATAGGTGGCCGGCAGCACGATAGCTCACCAGGCCACTACAGATGGCTAGCAGCACGGCAGCTCACCAGGCCACTATAGGTGGCCGGCAGCACGACAGCTCACCAGGCCACTTTAGGTGGCCGGCAGCACGACAGCTCACTAGGCAAATATAGGTGGCCGGCAGCACGACAGCTCACCAGGCCACTACAGATGGCTAGCAGCTCGGCAGAACACCAGGCCACTATAGGTGGCCGGTAGCACGAAAGCTCACCAGGCCACTATAGGTGGTTGGCAGCACGTCAGCTCAGCAGGCCACTATAGGTGGCCGGCATCTCGACAGCTCACCAGGCCACTATAGGTGGTTGGCAGCACGTCAGCTCACCAGGTCACTATAGGTGGCCGGCAGCACGACAGCTCACCAGGCAAATATAGGTGGCCGGCCGCACGACAGCTCACCAGGCCACTATAGGTGGCCGGCAGCACGACAGCTCACCAGGCCACTATCGGTGGCCGGCAGCACGGCAGCTCACCAGGCCACTATAAGTGGCCGGCAGCACGACAGCTCACCAGGCCACTATAGGTGGCCGGCAGCACGACAGCTCACCAGGCCACTATAGGTGGCCGACAGCACGACAGCTCACCAGGCCACTATAGATGGCCGGCAGCACGACGGCTCACCAGGCCACTATAGGTGGCCGCCAGCACGCCAGCTCACCAGGCCACTATAAATGGCTGGCAGCGCGATAGCTCACCAGGTCACTATAGGTTGCCTGCAGCACGACAGCTCACCAGGCCACTATAGGTGGCCGGCAGCATGACAGCTCACCAGGCCACTAGAGGTGGCCGGCAGCACGACAGCTCACCAGGCAACTATGGGTGGTCGGCAGCACGACAGCTCACCAGGCAACTATAGGTGGCCGGCAGCACGACAGCTCACCAGGCCACTACAGGTGGCTAGCAGCACGGCAGCACACCAGGCCACTATAGGTGGCCGCCAGCACGCCAGCTCATCAGGCCACTATAAATGGCTGGCAGCGCGATAGCTCACCAGGTCACTATAGGTGGCCGGCAGCACGACAGTTCACCAGGCCACTATAGGTGGCCGGCAGCACGACAGCTCACCAGACCACTATAGGTGGCCGGCAGCACTACAGCTCAGCAGGCCCCTACAGGTGGCCGGCAGCACGACAGCTCACCAGGCCACTATAGGTGGCCGGCAGCACGACAGCTCACCAGGCCACTATAGGTGGCCGGCGGCATGACAGTTCACCAGGCAAGTATAGGTGGTCGGAAGCACGACAGCTCACCAGGCCACTATAGATGGCCGGCAGCACGACAGCTCACCAGGCCACTATAGGGGGCCGGCAGCCCGACAGCTCACCAGGCCACTATAGGTGGCCGGCAGCACGACAGCTCACCAGGCCACTATAGGTGGCCGGCAGCACGACAGCTCAGCAGGCCAGTACAGGTGGCCGGCAGCAAGACAGCTCACCGGGCCACTATAGGTGGCCAGCAGCACGACAGCTCACCAGGCCACTATAGGTGGCCGGCAGCACCACAGCTCACCAGGTCACTATAAGTGGCTGGCAGCACGAGAGCTCACCAGGCCGCTATAGGTGGCTGGCAGCACGACAGCTCACCAGGCCACTATAGGTGGCCGGCAGCACGACAGCTCACCAGGCCACTATAGGTGGCCGGCAGCACGACAGCTCACCAGGCCACTTTAGGTGGCCGGCAGCACGAGAGCACACCAGGCCGCTATAGGTGGCTGGCAGCACGACAGCTCACCAGGCCACTATAGGTGGCCGGCAGCACGACAGCTCACCGGGCCACTATAGGTGGCCGGCAGCACGACAGCTCCCCAGGTCACTATAAGTGGTCGGCAGCACGACAGCTCACCAGGCCACTATAGGGGGCCGGCAGCCCGACAGCACACCAGGCCACTATAGGTGGTCGGAAGCACGACAGTTCACCAGGCCACTATAGGTGGCCGGCAGCACGACAGCTCACCAGACCACTATAGGTGGCCGGCAGCACGACAGCCCACCAGGCCACTACAGGTGGCTAGCAGCACGGCAGCTCACCAGGCCACTATAGGTGGACGGCAGCTTGTCAGCTCACCAGGCCACTATAGGTGGCCGGCAGCACGACAGCTCACCAGGCAACTAAGGGTGGTCGGCAGCACGACAGCTCACCAGGCAACTATAGGTGGCCGGCAGCACGACAGCTCACCAGGCCACTACAGGTGGCTAGCAGCACGGCAGCTCACCAGGCCACTATAGGTGGCCGCCAGCACGCCAGCTCACCAGGCCACTATAGGTGGCCGGCAGCACGACAGCTCACCAGGCCACTATAGGTGGCCGGCAGCACGACAGCTCACCAGGCCACTATCGGTGGCCGGCAGCACGGCAGCTCACCAGGCCACTATAAGTGGCCGGCAGCACGACAGCTCACCAGGCCACTATAGGTGGCCGGCAGCACGACAGCTCACCAGGCCACTATAGGTGGCCGACAGCACGACAGCTCACCAGGCCACTATAGATGGCCGGCAGCACGACGGCTCACCAGGCCACTATAGGTGGCCGCCAGCACGCCAGCTCACCAGGCCACTATAAATGGCTGGCAGCGCGATAGCTCACCAGGTCACTATAGGTTGCCGGCAGCACGACAGCTCACCAGGCCACTATAGGTGGCCGGCAGCATGACAGCTCACCAGGCCACTATAGGTGGCCGGCAGCACGACAGCTCACCAGGCAACTATGGGTGGTCGGCAGCACGACAGCTCACCAGGCAACTATAGGTGGCCGGCAGCACGACAGCTCACCAGGCCACTACAGGTGGCTAGCAGCACGGCAGCACACCAGGCCACTATAGGTGGCCGCCAGCACGCCAGCTCATCAGGCCACTATAAATGGCTGGCAGCGCGATAGCTCACCAGGTCACTATAGGTGGCCGGCAGCACGACAGTTCACCAGGCCACTATAGGTGGCCGGCAGCACGACAGCTCACCAGACCACTATAGGTGGCCGGCAGCACTACAGCTCAGCAGGCCCCTACAGGTGGCCGGCAGCACGACAGCTCACCAGGCCACTATAGGTGGCCGGCAGCACGACAGCTCACCAGGCCACTATAGGTAGCCGGCGGCATGACAGTTCACCAGGCAAGTATAGGTGGTCGGAAGCACGACAGCTCACCAGGCCACTATAGATGGCCGGCAGCACGACAGCTCACCAGGCCACTATAGGGGGCCGGCAGCCCGACAGCTCACCAGGCCACTATAGGTGGCCGGCAGCACGACAGCTCACCAGGCCACTATAGGTGGCCGGCAGCACGACAGCTCAGCAGGCCAGTACAGGTGGCCGGCAGCAAGACAGCTCACCGGGCCACTATAGGTGGCCAGCAGCACGACAGCTCACCAGGCCACTATAGGTGGCCGGCAGCACCACAGCTCACCAGGTCACTATAAGTGGCTGGCAGCACGAGAGCTCACCAGGCCGCTATAGGTGGCTGGCAGCACGACAGCTCACCAGGCCACTATAGGTGGCCGGCAGCACGACAGCTCACCAGGCCACTATAGGTGGCCGGCAGCACGACAGCTCACCAGGCCACTTTAGGTGGCCGGCAGCACGAGAGCACACCAGGCCGCTATAGGTGGCCGGCAGCACGACAGCTCACCAGGCCACTATAGGTGGCCGGCAGCACGACAGCTCACCAGGCCACTATAGGTGGCCGGCAGCACGACAGCTCACCAGGCCACTTTAGGTGGCCGGCAGCACGAGAGCACACCAGGCCGCTATAGGTGGCTGGCAGCACGACAGCTCACCAGGCCACTATAGGTGGCCGGCAGCACGACAGCTCACCTGGCCACTATAGGTGGCCGGCAGCACGACAGCTCAGCAGGCCACTACAGGTCTACAGGTGGCCGGCAGCACGACAGCTCACCGGGCCACTATAGGTGGCCGGCAGCACGACAGCTCACCAGGCCACTATAGGTGGCCGGCAGCACGACAGCTCACCGGGCCACTATAGGTGGCCGGCAGCACGACAGCTCACCGGGCCACTATAGGTGGCCGGCAGCACGACGCGACAGCTCCCCAGGTCACTATAGGTGGCCGGCAGCACGACAGCTAAGCAGGCCACTACAGGTGGCCGGCAGCACGACAGCTCACCGGGCCACTATAGGTGGCCGGCAGCACGACAGCTCACCGGGCCACTATAGGTGGCCGGCAGCACGACAGCTCCCCAGGTCACTATAAGTGGTCGGCAGCACGACAGCTCACCAATCCACTATAGGTGGCCGGCAGCACGACAGCTCACCAGGCCACTACAGATGGCCGGCTGTACGACAGCTCACCAGGCCACTATAGGTGGTTGGCAGCACGTCAGCTCAGCAGGCCACTATAGGTGGCCGGCATCTCGACAGCTCACCAGGCCACTATAGATGGCCGGCAGCACGACAGCTCACCAGGCCACTATAGGTGGTTGGCAGCACGTCAGCTCAGCAGGCCACTATAGGTGGCCGGCATCTCGACAGCTCACCAGGCCACTATAGATGGCCGGCAGCACGACAGCTCACCAGGCCACTATAGGTGGCCGGCAGCACGGCAGCTCACCAGGCCGCTATAAGTGGCTGGCAGCACGACAGCTCACCATGCCACTATAGGTGGCCGGCAGCACGACAGCTCACCAGGCCACTATAAGTGGTCGGCAGCACGACAGCTCACCAATCCACTATAGGTGGCCGGCAGCACGACAGCTCACCAGGCCACTACAGATGGCCGGCTGTACGACAGCTCACCAGGCCACTATAGGTGGTTGGCAGCACGTCAGCTCAGCAGGCCACTATAGGTGGCCGGCATCTCGACAGCTCACCAGGCCACTATAGATGGCCGGCAGCACGACAGCTCACCAGGCCACTATAGGTGGCCGGCAGCACTACAGCTCAGCAGGCCCCTATAGATGGCTGGCAGCACGACAGCTCACCAGGCCACTATAGGTGGCCGGCAGCACGACAGCTCACCAGGCCACTATAGGTGGCCGGCAGCACGACAGCTCAGCAGGCCACGACAGCTCACCAGGTCACTATAAGTGGTCGGCAGCACGACAGCTCACCAATCCACTATAGGTGGCCGGCAGCACGACAGCTCCCCAGGTCACTATAAGTGGTCGGCAGCACGACAGCTCACCAATCCACTATAGGTGGCCGGCAGCACGACAGCTCACCAGGCCACTACAGATGGCCGGCTGTACGACAGCTCACCAGGCCACTATAGGTGGTTGGCAGCACGTCAGCTCAGCAGGCCACTATAGGTGGCCGGCATCTCGACAGCTCACCAGGCCACTATAGATGGCCGGCAGCACGACAGCTCACCAGGCCACTATAGGGGGCAGGCAGCACGACAGCTCACCAGGCCACTATAGGTGGCCGGCAGCACGGCAGCTCACCAGGCCGCTATAAGTGGCTGGCAGCACGACAGCTCACCATGCCACTATAGGTGGCCGGCAGCACGACAGCTCACCAGGCCACTATAGGTGGCCGGCAGCACGACAGCTCAGCAGGCCACTATAGGTGGCCGGCAGCACGACAGCTCACCTGGCCACTATAGGTGGCCGGCAGCACGACAGCTCAGCAGGCCACTACAGGTCTACAGGTGGCCGGCAGCACGACAGCTCACCGGGCCACTATAGGTGGCCGGCAGCACGACAGCTCACCAGGCCACTATAGGTGGCCGGCAGCACGACAGCTCACCGGGCCACTATAGGTGGCCGGCAGCACGACAGCTCACCGGGCCACTATAGGTGGCCGGCAGCACGACGCGACAGCTCCCCAGGTCACTATAGGTGGCCGGCAGCACGACAGCTAAGCAGGCCACTACAGGTGGCCGGCAGCACGACAGCTCACCGGGCCACTATAGGTGGCCGGCAGCACGACAGCTCACCGGGCCACTATAGGTGGCCGGCAGCACGACAGCTCCCCAGGTCACTATAAGTGGTCGGCAGCACGACAGCTCACCAATCCACTATAGGTGGCCGGCAGCACGACAGCTCACCAGGCCACTACAGATGGCCGGCTGTACGACAGCTCACCAGGCCACTATAGGTGGTTGGCAGCACGTCAGCTCAGCAGGCCACTATAGGTGGCCGGCATCTCGACAGCTCACCAGGCCACTATAGATGGCCGGCAGCACGACAGCTCACCAGGCCACTATAGGGGGCAGGCAGCACGACAGCTCACCAGGCCACTATAGGTGGCCGGCAGCACGGCAGCTCACCAGGCCGCTATAAGTGGCTGGCAGCACGACAGCTCACCATGCCACTATAGGTGGCCGGCAGCACGACAGCTCACCAGGCCACTATAGGTGGCCGGCAGCACGACAGCTCAGCAGGCCACTATAGGTGGCCGGCAGCACGACAGCTCACCGGGCCACTATAGGTGGCTGGCAGCACGACAGCTCACCAGGCCACTATAGACGGCCGGCAGCACGACAGCTCACCAGGCCACTATAGGTGGCCGGCAGGACGACAGCTCACCAGGCCACTAAAGGTGGCCGGCAGCACGACAGCTCACCAGGGGGCTATAGGTGGCCGGTATCGCGACAGCTCACCGTGCCACTACAGGTGGCCGGCAGCACGACAGCTCACCAGACCACTATAGGTGGCCGGCAGCACGAAAGCTCACCAGGCCACTATAGGTGGACGGCAGCTTGTCAGCTCACCAGGCCACTATAGGTGGCCGGCAGCACGACAGCTCACCAGGCAACTATGGGTGGTCGGCAGCACGACAGCTCACCAGGCAACTATAGGTGGCCGGCAGCACGACAGCTCACCAGGCCACTACAGGTGGCTAGCAGCACGGCAGCTCACCAGGCCACTATAGGTGGCCGCCAGCACGCCAGCTCACCAGGCCACTATAAATGGCTGGCAGCGCGATAGCTCACCAGGTCACTATAGGTGGCCGGCAGCACGACAGCTCACCAGGCCACTATAGGTGGCCGGCAGCACGACAGCTCACCAGACCACTATAGGTGGCCGGCAGCACGACAGCTCAGCAGGCCCCTACAGGTGGCCGGCAGCACGACAGCTCACCAGGCCACTATAGGTGACCGGCAGCACGACAGCTCACCAGGCCACTATAGGTGGCCGGCGGCACGACACTTCACCAGGCAAGTATAGGTGGCCGGCAGCACGACAGCTCACCAGGCCACTATAGGGGGCCGGCAGCCCGACAGCTCACCAGGCCACTATAGGTGGCCGGCAGCACGACAACTCACCAGGCCGCTATAGATGGCTGGCAGCACGACAGCTCACCAGGCCACTATAGGTGGCCGGCAGCACGACAGTTCACCAGGCCACTATAGGTGGCCGGCAGCACGACAGCTCAGCAGGCCACTACAGGTGGCCGGCAGCAAGACAGCTCACCGGGCCACTATAGGTGGCCGGCAGCACGACAGCTCACCAGGCCACTATAGGTGGCCGGCAGCACGACAGCTCACCAGACCACTATAGGTGGCCGGCAGCACTACAGCTCAGCAGGCCCCTATAGATGGCTGGCAGCACGACAGCTCACCAGGCCACTATAGGTGGCCGGCAGCACGACAGCTCACCAGGCCACTATAGGTGGCCGGCAGCACGACAGCTCAGCAGGCCACGACAGCTCACCAGGCCACTATAGGTGGCCGGCAGCACGACAGCTCACCAGGTCACTATAAGTGGCTGGCAGCACGAGAGCTCACCAGGCCGCTATAGGTGGCCGGCAGCACGACAGCTCACCAGGCCGCTATAAGTGGCCGGCAGCACGACAGCTCACCAGGCCACTATAGGTGGCCGGCAGCACGACAGCTAACCAGGCCGCTATAGGTGGCCGGCAGCACGACAGCTCACCAGGCCACTACAGGTGGCTAGCAGCACGCAGCTCACCAGGCCACTATAGGTGGCCGGCAGCACGACAGCTCACCAGGCCGCTATAGGTGGTCGGCAGCACGACAGCTCACCAATCCACTATAGGTGGCCGGCAGCACGACAGCTCACCAGGCTACTATAGGTGGCCGGCAGCACGACAGCTCACCAGGCCAATGTAGGTGGTCGGCAGCACGGCAGCTCACCAGGCAAATATAGGTGGCCGGCAGCACGATAGCTCACCAGGCCACTACAGATGGCTAGCAGCACGGCAGCTCACCAGGCCACTATAGGTGGCCGGCAGCACGACAGCTCACCAGGCCACTATAGGTGGTTGGCAGCACGTCAGCACACCAGGCCACTATAGGTGGCCGGCAGCACGACAGCACGACAGCTCACCAGGCCACTACAGGTGGTTGGCAGCACGACAGCACGACAGCTCACCAGGCCACTATAGGTGGCCGGTAGCACGGAAGCTCACCAGGCCACTATAGGTGGTTGGCAGCACGTCAGCACAGCAAGCCACTATAGGTGGCCGGCAGCACGACAGCACGACAGTTCACCAGACCACTATAGGTGGCCGGCAGCATGACAGCTCACCAGGTCACTGTAGGTGGCCGTGAGCACGAAAGCTCACCAGGCCACTATAGGTGGTTGGCAGCACGTCAGCTCAGCAGGCCACTATAGGTGGCCGGCATCTCGACAGCTCACCAGGACACTATAGGTGGTTGGCTGCACGTCAGCTCACCAGGCCACTATAGGTGGCCGGCAGCACGACGGCTCACCAGGCAACTATAGGTGGCCGGCAGCACGACAGCTCACCAGGCAACTATAGGTGGCCGGCAGCACGACAGCACGACAGCTCACCAGGGCACTATGGGTGGCCGGTAGCACGAAAGCTCACCAGGCCTCTATAGGTGGTTGGCAGCACGTCAGCTCAGCAGGCCGCTATAGGTGGCCGGCAGCACGACAGCTCTCCAGGCAACTATAGGTGGCCGGCAGCACGACAGCCCACCAGGCCACTACAGGTGGCTAGCAGCACGGCAGCTCACCAGGCCACTATAGGTGGTCGGCAGCACGACAGCTCACCAATCCACTATAGGTGGCCGGCAGCACGACAGCTCAGCAGGCTACTACAGGTGGCCGCCAGCACGACAGCTCACCGGGCCACTATAGGTGGCCGGCAGCACGACGCGACAGCTCCCCAGGTCACTATAGGTGGCCGGCAGCACGACAGCTCAGCAGGCCACTACAGGTGGCCGGCAGCACGACAGCTCACCGGGCCACTATAGGTGGCCGGCAGCACGACAGCTCACCGGCCACTATAGGTGGCCGGCAGCACGACAGCTCCCCAGGTCACTATAAGTGGTCGGCAGCACGACAGCTCACCAATCCACTATAGGTGGCCGGCAGCACGACAGCTCACCAGGCCACTACAGATGGCCGGCTGTACGACAGCTCACCAGGCCACTATAGGTGGTTGGCAGCACGTCAGCTCAGCAGGCCACTATAGGTGGCCGGCATCTCGACAGCTCACCAGGCCACTATAGATGGCCGGCAGCACGACAACTCACCGGGCCACTATAGGTGGCCGGCAGCACGACAGCTCCCCAGGTCACTATAAGTGGTCGGCAGCACGACAGCTCACCAATCCACTATAGGTGGCCGGCAGCACGACAGCTCACCAGGCCACTACAGATGGCCGGCTGTACGACAGCTCACCAGGCCACTATAGGTGGTTGGCAGCACGTCAGCTCAGCAGGCCACTATAGGTGGCCGGCAGCACGACAGCTCACCAGGCCACTATAGGTGGCCGGCAGCACGACAGCTCACCAGGCCACTATAGGGGGCCGGCAGCACGACAGCTCACCAGGCCACTATAGGTGGCCGGCAGCACGACAGCTCACCAGGCCGCTATAGGTGGCTGGCAGCACGACAGCTCACCAGGCCACTATAGGTGGCCGGCAGCACGACAGCTCACCAGGCCACTATAGGTGGCCGCCAGCACGACAGCTCAGCAGGCCACTATAGGTGGCCGGCAGCACGACAGCTCACCGGGCCACTATAGGTGGCTGGCAGCACGACAGCTCACCAGGCCACTATAGACGGCCGGCAGCACGACAGCTCACCAGGCCACTATAGGTGGCCGGCAGGACGACAGCTCACCAGGCCACTAAAGGTGGCCGGCAGCACGACAGCTCACCAGGCCACTATAGGTGGCCGGCAGCACGACAGCTCACCTGGCCACTATAGGTGGCCGGCAGCACGACAGCTCAGCAGGCCACTACAGGTGGCCGCCAGCACGACAGCTCAGCAGGCCACTATAGGTGGCCGGCAGCACGACAGCTCACCGGGCCACTATAGGTGGCTGGCAGCACGACAGCTCACCAGGCCACTATAGACGGCCGGCAGCACGACAGCTCACCAGGCCACTATAGGTGGCCGGCAGCACGACAGCTCGCCAGGCTACTATAGGTGGCCGGCAGCACGACAGCTCACCAGGCCACTATAGGTGGTTGGCAGCACGTCAGCACAGCAGGCCACTATAGGTGGCCGGAAGCACGACAGCACGACAGCTCACCAGGCCACTATAGGTGGCCGGCAGCACGACAGCTCACCAGGCCACTATAGGTGGCCGGTAGCACGAAAGCTCACCAGGCCACTATAGGTGGTTGGCAGCACGTCAGCACAGCAGGCCACTATAGGTGGCCGGCAGCACGACAGCACGACAGTTCACCAGACCACTATAGGTGGCCGGCAGCATGACAGCTCACCAGGCCACTTTAGGTGGCCGTTAGAACGAAAGCTCACCAGGCCACTATAGGTGGTTGGCAGCACGTCAGCTCAGCAGGCCACTATAGGTGGCCGGCATCTCGACAGCTCACCAGGACACTATAGGTGGTTGGCTGCACGTCAGCTCACCAGGCCACTATAGGTGGCCGGCAGCACGACGGCTCACCAGGCAACTATAGGTGGCCGGCAGCACGACAGCTCACCAGGCAACTATAGGTGGCCGGCAGCACGACAGCACGACAGCTCACCAGGCCACTACAGATGGCCGGCTGTACGACAGCTCACCAGGCCACTATAGGTGGTTGGCAGCACGTCAGCTCAGCAGGCCACTATAGGTGGCCGGCATTTCGACAGCTCACCAGGCCACTATAGATGGCCGGCAGCACGACAGCTCACCAGGCCACTATAGGGGGCCGGCAGCACGACAGCTCACCAGGCCACTATAGGTGGCCGGCAGCACGACAGCTCACCAGGCCGCTATAGGTGGCTGGCAGCACGACAGCTCACCAGGCCACTATAGGTGGCCGGCAGCACGACAGCTCACCAGGCCACTATAGGTGGCCGCCAGCACGACAGCTCAGTAGGCCACTATAGGTGGCCGGCAGCACGACAGCTCACCGGGCCACTATAGGTGGCTGGCAGCACGACAGTTCACCAGGCCACTATAGACGGCCGGCAGCACGACAGCTCACCAGGCCACTATAGGTGGCCGGCAGGACGACAGCTCACCAGGCCACTAAAGGTGGCCGGCAGCACGACAGCTCACCAGGCCGCTATAGGTGGTCGGCAGCACGACAGCTCACCAATCCACTATAGGTGGCCGGCAGCACGACAGCTCACCAGGCTACTATAGGTGGCCGGCAGCACGACAGCTCACCAGGCCACTATAGGTGGTTGGCAGCACGTCAGCACAGCAGGCCACTATAGGTGGCCGGCAGCACGACAGCACGACAGCTCACCAGGCCACTATAGGTGGCCGGCAGCACGACAGCTCACCAGGCCACTATAGGTGGCCGGTAGCACGAAAGCTCACCAGGCCACTATAGGTGGTTGGCAGCACGTCAGCACAGCAGGCCACTATAGGTGGCCGGCAGCACGACAGCACGACAGTTCACCAGACCACTATAGGTGGCCGGCAGCATGACAGCTCACCAGGCCACTATAGGTGGCCGTTAGCACGAAAGCTCACCAGGCCACTATAGGTGGTTGGCAGCACGTCAGCTCAGCAGGCCACTATAGGTGGCCGGCATCTCGACAGCTCACCAGGACACTATAGGTGGTTGGCTGCACGTCAGCTCACCAGGCCACTATAGGTGGCCGGCAGCACGACGGCTCACCAGGCAACTATAGGTGGCCGGCAGCACGACAGCTCACCAGGCAACTATAGGTGGCCGGCAGCACGACAGCACGACAGCTCACCAGGGCACTATGGGTGGCCGGTAGCACGAAAGCTCACCAGGCCTCTATAGGTGGTTGGCAGCACGTCAGCTCAGCAGGCCGCTATAGGTGGCCGGCAGCACGACAGCTCTCCAGGCAACTATAGGTGGCCGGCAGCACGACAGCCCACCAGGCCACTACAGGTGGCTAGCAGCACGGCAGCTCACCAGGCCACTATAGGTGGCCGGCAGCACGACAGCTCACCAGGCCACTATAGGTGGTCGGCAGCACGACAGCTCACCAATCCACTATAGGTGGCCGGCAGCACGACAGCTCAGCAGGCTACTACAGGTGGCCGGCAGCACGACAGCTCACCAGGCCAATGTAGGTGGTCGGCAGCACGACAGCTCACCAGGCAAATATAGGTGGCCGGCAGCACGATAGCTCACCAGGCCACTACAGATGGCTAGCAGCACGGCAGCTCACCAGGCCACTATATGTAGGTGGCCGGCAGCACGACAGCTCACTAGGCAAATATAGGTGGCCGGCAGCACGACAGCTCACCAGGCCACTACAGGTGGCTAGCAGCTCGACAGAACACCAGGCCACTATAGGTGGCCGGTAGCACGAAAGCTCACCAGGCCACTATAGGTGGTTGGCAGCACGTCAGCTCAGCAGGCCACTATAGGTGGCCGGCATCTCGACAGCTCACCAGGCCACTATAGGTGGTTGGCAGCACGTCAGCTCACCAGGTCACTATAGGTGGCCGGCAGCACGACAGCTCACCAGGCAAATATAGGTGGCCGGCCGCACGACAGCTCACCAGGCCACTATAGGTGGCCGGCAGCACGACAGCTCACCAGGCCACTATAGGTGGCCGGAAGCACGAAAGCTCACCAGGCCACTATCGGTGGCCGGCAGCACGGCAGCTCACCAGGCCACTATAAGTGGCCGGCAGCACGACAGCTCACCAGGCCACTATAGGTGGCCGGCAGCACGACAGCTCACCAGGCCACTATAGGTGGCCGACAGCACGACAGCTCACCAGGCCACTATAGATGGCCGGCAGCACGACGGCTCACCAGGCCACTATAGGTGGCCGCCAGCACGCCAGCTCACCAGGCCACTATAAATGGCTGGCAGCGCGATAGCTCACCAGGTCACTATAGGTTGCCGGCAGCACGACAGCTCACCAGGCCACTATAGGTGGCCGGCAGCATGACAGCTCACCAGGCCACTATAGGTGGCCGGCAGCACGACAGCTCACCAGGCAACTATGGGTGGTCGGCAGCACCACAGCTCACCAGGCAACTATAGGTGGCCGGCAGCACGACAGCTCACCAGGCCACTACAGGTGGCTAGCAGCACGGCAGCACACCAGGCCACTATAGGTGGCCGCCAGCACGCCAGCTCATCAGGCCACTATAAATGGCTGGCAGCGCGATAGCTCACCAGGTCACTATAGGTGGCCGGCAGCACGACAGTTCACCAGGCCACTATAGGTGGCCGGCAGCACGACAGCTCACCAGACCACTATAGGTGGCCGGCAGCACTACAGCTCAGCAGGCCCCTACAGGTGGCCGGCAGCACGACAGCTCACCAGGCCACTATAGGTGGCCGGCAGCACGACAGCTCACCAGGCCACTATAGGTGGCCGGCGGCATGACAGTTCACCAGGCAAGTATATGTGGTCGGAAGCACGACAGCTCACCAGGCCACTATAGATGGCCGGCAGCACGACAGCTCACCAGGCCACTATAGGGGGCCGGCAGCCCGACAGCTCACCAGGCCACTATAGGTGGCCGGCAGCACGACAGCTCACCAGGCCACTATAGGTGGCCGGCAGCACGACAGCTCAGCAGGCCACTACAGGTGGCCGGCAGCAAGACAGCTCACCGGGCCACTATAGGTGGCCAGCAGCACGACAGCTCACCAGGCCACTATAGGTGGCCGGCAGCACCACAGCTCACCAGGTCACTATAAGTGGCTGGCAGCACGACAGCTCACCAGGCCACTATAGGTGGCCGGCAGCACGACAGCTCACCAGGCCACTATAGGTGGCCGTCAGCACGACAGCTCACCAGGCCACTTTAGGTGGCCGGCAGCACGAGAGCACACCAGGCCGCTATAGGTGGCTGGCAGCACGACAGCTCACCAGGCCACTATAGGTGGCCGGCAGCACGACAGCTCACCTGGCCACTATAGGTGGCCGGCAGCACGACAGCTCAGCAGGCCACTACAGGTCTATAGGTGGCCGGCAGCACGACAGCTCACCGGGCCACTATAGGTGGCCGGCAGCACGACAGCTCACCAGGCCACTATAGGTGGCCGGCAGCACGACAGCTCACCGGGCCACTATAGGTGGCCGGCAGCACGACAGCTCACCGGGCCACTATAGGTGGCCGGCAGCACGACGCGACAGCTCCCCAGGTCACTATAGGTGGCCGGCAGCACGACATCTCAGCAGGCCACTACAGGTGGCCGGCAGCACGACAGCTCACCGGGCCACTATAGGTGGCCGGCAGCACGACAGCTCACCGGGCCACTATAGGTGGCCGGCAGCACGACAGCTCCCCAGGTCACTATAAGTGGTCGGCAGCACGACAGCTCACCAATCCACTATAGGTGGCCGGCAGCACGACAGCTCACCAGGCCACTACAGATGGCCGGCTGTACGACAGCTCACCAGGCCACTATAGGTGGTTGGCAGCACGTCAGCTCAGCAGGCCACTATAGGTGGCCGGCATCTCGACAGCTCACCAGGCCACTATAGATGGCCGGCAGCACGACAGCTCACCAGGCCACTATAGGGGGCCGGCAGCACGACAGCTCACCAGGCCACTATAGGTGGCCGGCAGCACGACAGCTCACCAGGCCGCTATAGGTGGCTGGCAGCACGACAGCTCACCAGGCCACTATAGGGTGCCGGCAGCACGACAGCTCACCAGGCCACTATAGGTGGCCGGCAGCACGACAGCTCAGCAGGCCACTATAGGTGGCCGGCAGCACGACAGCTCACCGGGCCACTATAGGTGGCTGGCAGCACGACAGCTCACCAGGCCACTATAGACGGCCGGCAGCACGACAGCTCACCAGGCCACTATAGGTGGCCGGCAGGACGACAGCTCACCAGGCCACTAAAGGTGGCCGGCAGCACGACAGCTCACCAGGGGGCTATAGGTGGCCGGTATCTCGACAGCTCACCGTGCCACTACAGGTGGCCGGCAGCACGACAGCTCACCAGACCACTATAGGTGGCCGGCAGCACGACAGCTCACCAGGCCACTATAGGTGGCCGGAAGCACGAAAGCTCACCAGGCCACTATCGGTGGCCGGCAGCACGGCAGCTCACCAGGCCACTATAAGTGGCCGGCAGCACGACAGCTCACCAGGCCACTATAGGTGGCCGGCAGCACGACAGCTCACCAGGCCACTATAGGTGGCCGACAGCACGACAGCTCACCAGGCCACTATAGATGGCCGGCAGCGCGACGGCTCACCAGGCCACTATAGGTGGCCGCCAGCACGCCAGCTCACCAGGCCACTATAAATGGCTGGCAGCGCGATAGCTCACCAGGTCACTATAGGTTGCCGGCAGCACGACAGCTCACCAGGCCACTATAGGTGGCCGGCAGCATGACAGCTCACCAGGCCACTATAGGTGGCCGGCAGCACGACAGCTCACCAGGCAACTATGGGTGGTCGGCAGCACCACAGCTCACCAGGCAACTATAGGTGGCCGGCAGCACGACAGCTCACCAGGCCACTACAGGTGGCTAGCAGCACGGCAGCACACCAGGCCACTATAGGTGGCCGCCAGCACGCCAGCTCATCAGGCCACTATAAATGGCTGGCAGCGCGATAGCTCACCAGGTCACTATAGGTGGCCGGCAGCACGACAGTTCACCAGGCCACTATAGGTGGCCGGCAGCACGACAGCTCACCAGACCACTATAGGTGGCCGGCAGCACTACAGCTCAGCAGGCCCCTACAGGTGGCCGGCAGCACGACAGCTCACCAGGCCACTATAGGTGGCCGGCAGCACGACAGCTCACCAGGCCACTATAGGTGGCCGGCGGCATGACAGTTCACCAGGCAAGTATAGGTGGTCGGAAGCACGACAGCTCACCAGGCCACTATAGATGGCCGGCAGCACGACAGCTCACCAGGCCACTATAGGGGGCCGGCAGCCCGACAGCTCACCAGGCCACTATAGGTGGCCGGCAGCACGACAGCTCACCAGGCCACTATAGGTGGCCGGCAGCACGACAGCTCAGCAGGCCACTACAGGTGGCCGGCAGCAAGACAGCTCACCGGGCCACTATAGGTGGCCAGCAGCACGACAGCTCACCAGGCCACTATAGGTGGCCGGCAGCACCACAGCTCACCAGGTCACTATAAGTGGCTGGCAGCACGAGAGCTCACCAGGCCGCTATAGGTGGCTGGCAGCACGACAGCTCACCAGGCCACTATAGGTGGCCGGCAGCACGACAGCTCACCTGGCCACTATAGGTGGCCGGCAGCACGACAGCTCAGCAGGCCACTACAGGTCTATAGGTGGCCGGCAGCACGACAGCTCACCGGGCCACTATAGGTGGCCGGCAGCACGACAGCTCACCAGGCCACTATAGGTGGCCGGCAGCACGACAGCTCACCGGGCCACTATAGGTGGCCGGCAGCACGACAGCTCACCAGGCCACTATAGGTGGCCGGCAGCACCACAGCTCACCAGGTCACTATAAGTGGCTGGCAGCACGAGAGCTCACCAGGCCGCTATAGGTGGCTGGCAGCACGACAGCTCACCAGGCCACTATAGGTGGCCGGCAGCACCACAGCTCACCAGGTCACTATAAGTGGCTGGCAGCACGAGAGCTCACCAGGCCGCTATAGGTGGCTGGCAGCACGACAGCTCACCAGGCCACTATAGGTGGCCGGCAGCACGACAGCTCACCTGGCCACTATAGGTGGCCGGCAGCACGACAGCTCAGCAGGCCACTACAGGTCTATAGGTGGCCGGCAGCACGACAGCTCACCGGGCCACTATAGGTGGCCGGCAGCACGACAGCTCACCAGGCCACTATAGGTGGCCGGCAGCACGACAGCTCACCAGGCCACTTTAGGTGGCCGGCAGCACGAGAGCACACCAGGCCGCTATAGGTGGCTGGCAGCACGACAGCTCACCAGGCCACTATAGGTGGCCGGCAGCACGACAGCTCACCTGGCCACTATAGGTGGCCGGCAGCACGACAGCTCAGCAGGCCACTACAGGTCTATAGGTGGCCGGCAGCACGACAGCTCACCGGGCCACTATAGGTGGCCGGCAGCACGACAGCTCACCAGGCCACTATAGGTGGCCGGCAGCACGACAGCTCACCGGGCCACTATAGGTGGCCGGCAGCACGACAGCTCACCGGGCCACTATAGGTGGCCGGCAGCACGACGCGACAGCTCCCCAGGTCACTATAGGTGGCCGGCAGCACGACATCTCAGCAGGCCACTACAGGTGGCCGGCAGCACGACAGCTCACCGGGCCACTATAGGTGGCCGGCAGCACGACAGCTCACCGGGCCACTATAGGTGGCCGGCAGCACGACAGCTCCCCAGGTCACTATAAGTGGTCGGCAGCACGACAGCTCACCAATCCACTATAGGTGGCCGGCAGCACGACAGCTCACCAGGCCACTACAGATGGCCGGCTGTACGACAGCTCACCAGGCCACTATAGGTGGTTGGCAGCACGTCAGCTCAGCAGGCCACTATAGGTGGCCGGCATCTCGACAGCTCACCAGGCCACTATAGATGGCCGGCAGCACGACAGCTCACCAGGCCACTATAGGGGGCCGGCAGCACGACAGCTCACCAGGCCATTATAGGTGGCCGGCAGCACGACAGCTCACCAGGCCGCTATAGGTGGCTGGCAGCACGACAGCTCACCAGGCCACTATAGGGTGCCGGCAGCACGACAGCTCACCAGGCCACTATAGGTGGCCGGCAGCACGACAGCTCAGCAGGCCACTATAGGTGGCCGGCAGCACGACAGCTCACCGGGCCACTATAGGTGGCTGGCAGCACGACAGCTCACCAGGCCATTATAGACGGCCGGCAGCACGACAGCTCACCAGGCCACTATAGGTGGCCGGCAGGACGACAGCTCACCAGGCCACTAAAGGTGGCCGGCAGCACGACAGCTCACCAGGGGGCTATAGGTGGCCGGTATCTCGACAGCTCACCGTGCCACTACAGGTGGCCGGCAGCACGACAGCTCACCAGACCACTATAGGTGGCCGGCAGCACGAAAGCTCACCAGGCCACTATAGGTGGACGGCAGCTTGTCAGCTCACCAGGCCACTATAGGTGGCCGGCAGCACGACAGCTCACCAGGCAACTATGGGTGGTCGGCAGCACGACAGCTCACCAGGCAACTATAGGTGGCCGGCAGCACGACAGCTCACCAGGCCACTACAGGTGGCTAGCAGCACGGCAGCTCACCAGGCCACTATAGGTGGCCGCCAGCACGCCAGCTCACCAGGCCACTATAAATGGCTGGAAGCGCGATAGCTCACCAGGTCACTATAGGTGGCCGGCAGCACGACAGCTCACCAGGCCACTATAGGTGGCCGGCAGCACGACAGCTCACCAGACCACTATAGGTGGCCGGCAGCACGACAGCTCAGCAGGCCCCTACAGGTGGCCGGCAGCACGACAGCTCACCAGGCCACTATAGGTGACCGGCAGCACGACAGCTCACCAGGCCACTATAGGTGGCCGGCGGCACGACACTTCACCAGGCAAGTATAGGTGGTCGGCAGCACGACAGCTCACCAGGCCACTATAGATGGCCGGCAGCACGACAGCTCACCAGGCCACTATAGGGGGCCGGCAGCCCGACAGCTCACCAGGCCACTATAGGTGGCCGGCAGCACGACAGCTCACCAGGCCGCTATAGATGGCTGGCAGCACGACAGCTCACCAGGCCACTATAGGTGGCCGGCAGCACGACAGCTCACCAGGCCACTATAGGTGGCCGGCAGCACGACAGCTCAGCAGGCCACTACAGGTGGCCGGCAGCAAGACAGTTCACCGGGCCACTATAGGTGGCCGGCAGCACGACAGCTCACCAGGCCACTATAGGTGGCCGGCAGCACGACAGCTCACCAGGTCACTATAAGTGGCTGGCAGCACGAGAGCTCACCAGGCCGCTATAGGTGGCTGGCAGCACGACAGCTCACCAGGCCACTATAGGTGGCCGGCAGCACGACAGCTCACCAGGCCACTATAGGTGGCCGGCAAGACGACAGCTCACCAGGCCACTATAAGTGGCCGGCAGCACGACAGCTCACCAGGCCACTATAGATGGCCGGCAGCACGACAGCTCACCATGCCACTATAGGGGGCCGGCAGTGCGACAGATCACCAGGCCACTATAGGTGGCCGGCCGCACGACAGCACACCAGGCCGCTATAGGTGACCGGCAGCACGACAGCTCACCAGGCCACTATAGGTGGCCGGCGGCACGACACTTCACCAGGCAAGTATAGGTGGTCGGCAGCACGACAGCTCACCAGGCCACTATAGGTGGCCGGCAGCACGACAGCTCACCTGGCCACTATAGGTGGCCGGCAGCACGACAGCTCAGCAGGCCACTACAGGTGGCCGGCAGCACGACAGCTCACCGGGCCACTATAGGTGGCCGGCAGCACGACAGCTCACCGGGCCACTATAGGTGGCCGGCAGCAGGACAGCTCCCCAGGTCACTATAGGTGGCCGGCAGCACGACAGCTCACCGTGCCAATATAGGTGGCCGGCAGCACGACAGCTCACCGGGCCACTATAGGTGGCCGGCAGCACGACAGCTCCCCAGGTCACTATAAGTGGTCGGCAGCCCGACAGCTCACCAATCCACTATAGGTGGCCGGCAGCACGACAGCTCACCAGGCCACTCAGGTGGCCGGCTGTACGACAGCTCACCAGGCCACTGTAGGTGGTTGGCAGCACGTCAGCTCAGCAGGCCACTATAGGTGGCCGGCATCTCGACAGCTCACCAGGCCACTATAGATGGCCGGCAGCACGACAGCTCACCAGGCCACTATAGGGGGCCGGCAGCACGACAGCTCACCAGGCCACTATAGGTGGCCGGCAGCACGACAGCTCACCAGGCCGCTACAGGTGGCTGGCAGCACGACAGCTCACCAGGCCACTATAGGTGGCCGGCAGCACGACAGCTCACCAGGCCACTATAGGTGGCCGGCAGCACGACAGCTCAGCAGGCCACTATAGGTGGCCGGCAGCACGACAGCTCACCGGGCCACTATAGGTGGCTGGCAGCACGACAGCTCACCAGGCCACTATAGACGGCCGGCAGCACGACAGCTCACCAGGCCACTATAGGTGGCCGGCAGGACGACAGCTCACCAGGCCACTAAAGGTGGCCGGCAGCACGACAGCACGACAGCTCACCAGGGGGCTATAGGTGGCCGGCATCTCGACAGCTCACCGTGCCACTACAGGTGGCCGGCAGCACGACGGCTCTCCGGGCCACTATAGGTGGCTGGCAGCACGAGAGCTCACCAGGCCGCTATAGGTGGCTGGCAGCACGACAGCTCACCAGGCCACTATAGGTGGCCGGCAGCGCGACAACTCACCAGGCCACTATAGGTGGCCGGCAGCACGACAGCTCACCAGGCCACTTTAGGTGGCCGGCAGCACGACAGCTCACCAGGCCACTATAGATGGCCGGCAGCACGACAGCTCACCAAGCCACTATAGGGGGCCGGCAGCACGACAGCTCACCAGGCCACTATCGGTGGCCGGCAGCACGAGAGCACACCAGGCCGCTATAGGTGGCTGGCAGCACGACAGCTCACCAGGCCACTATAGGTGGCCGGCAGCACGACAGCTCACCTGGCCACTATAGGTGGCCGGCAGCACGACAGCTCAGCAGGCCACTACAGGTCTACAGGTGGCCGGCAGCACGACAGCTCACCGGGCCACTATAGGTGGCCGGCAGCACGACAGCTCACCGGGCCACTATAGGTGGCCGGCAGCACGACAGCTCACCGGGCCACTATAGGTGGCCGGCAGCACGACAGCTCACCGGGCCACTATAGGTGGCCGGCAGCACGACGCGACAGCTCCCCAGGTCACTATAGGTGGCCGGCAGCACGACGCGACAGCTCCCCAGGTCACTATAGGTGGCCGGCAGCACGACAGCTCACCGGGCCACAATAGGTGGCCGGCAGCACGACAGCTCACCGGGCCACTATAGGTGGCCGGCAGCACGACAGCTCCCCAGGCCACTATAGGGGGCCGGCAGCACGACAGCTCACCAGGCCATTATAGGTGGCCGGCAGCACGACAGCTCACCAGGCCGCTATAGGTGGCTGGCAGCACGACAGCTCACCAGGCCACTATAGGGTGCCGGCAGCACGACAGCTCACCAGGCCACTATAGGTGGCCGGCAGCACGACAGCTCAGCAGGCCACTATAGGTGGCCGGCAGCACGACAGCTCACCGGGCCACTATAGGTGGCCGGCAGCACGAAAGCTCACCAGGCCACTATAGGTGGACGGCAGCTTGTCAGCTCACCGGGCCACTATAGGTGGCCGGCAGCACGACGCGACAGCTCCCCAGGTCACTATAGGTGGCCGGCAGCACGACAGCTCAGCAGGCCACTACAGGTGGCCGGCAGCACGACAGCTCACCGGGCCACAATAGGTGGCCGGCAGCACGACAGCTCACCGGGCCACTATAGGTGGCCGGCAGCACGACAGCTCCCCAGGCCACTATAGGGGGCCGGCAGCACGACAGCTCACCAGGCCATTATAGGTGGCCGGCAGCACGACAGCTCACCAGGCCGCTATAGGTGGCTGGCAGCACGACAGCTCACCAGGCCACTATAGGGTGCCGGCAGCACGACAGCTCACCAGGCCACTATAGGTGGCCGGCAGCACGACAGCTCAGCAGGCCACTATAGGTGGCCGGCAGCACGACAGCTCACCGGGCCACTATAGGTGGCCGGCAGCACGACAGCTCACCGGGCCACTATAGGTGGCCGGCAGCACGACAGCTCACCGGGCCACTATAGGTGGCCGGCAGCACGACGCGACAGCTCCCCAGGTCACTATAGGTGGCCGGCAGCACGACAGCTCAGCAGGCCACTACAGGGTGCCGGCAGCACGACAGCTCACCAGGCCACTATAGGTGGCCGGCAGCACGACAGCTCAGCAGGCCACTATAGGTGGCCGGCAGCCCGACAGCTCACCAGGCCACTATAGGTGGCCGGCAGCACGACAGCTCACCAGGCCGCTATAGATGGCTGGCAGCACGACAGCTCACCAGGCCACTATAGGTGGCCGGCAGCACGACAGCTCACCAGGCCACTATAGGTGGCCGGCAGCACGACAGCTCAGCAGGCCACTACAGGTGGCCGGCAGCAAGACAGTTCACCGGGCCACTATAGGTGGCCGGCAGCACGACAGCTCACCAGGCCACTATAGGTGGCCGGCAGCACGACAGCTCACCAGGTCACTATAAGTGGCTGGCAGCACGAGAGCTCACCAGGCCGCTATAGGTGGCTGGCAGCACGACAGCTCACCAGGCCACTATAGGTGGCCGGCAGCACGACAGCTCACCAGGCCACTATAGGTGGCCGGCAAGACGACAGCTCACCAGGCCACTATAAGTGGCCGGCAGCACGACAGCTCACCAGGCCACTATAGATGGCCGGCAGCACGACAGCTCACCATGCCACTATAGGGGGCCGGCAGTGCGACAGATCACCAGGCCACTATAGGTGGCCGGCCGCACGACAGCACACCAGGCCGCTATAGGTGACCGGCAGCACGACAGCTCACCAGGCCACTATAGGTGGCCGGCGGCACGACACTTCACCAGGCAAGTATAGGTGGTCGGCAGCACGACAGCTCACCAGGCCACTATAGGTGGCCGGCAGCACGACAGCTCACCTGGCCACTATAGGTGGCCGGCAGCACGACAGCTCAGCAGGCCACTACAGGTGGCCGGCAGCACGACAGCTCACCGGGCCACTATAGGTGGCCGGCAGCACGACAGCTCACCGGGCCACTATAGGTGGCCGGCAGCACGACGCGACAGCTCCCCAGGTCACTATAGGTGGCCGGCAGCACGACGCGACAGCTCCCCAGGTCACTATAGGTGGCCGGCAGCACGACAGCTCACCGGGCCACAATAGGTGGCCGGCAGCACGACAGCTCACCGGGCCACTATAGGTGGCCGGCAGCACGACAGCTCCCCAGGCCACTATAGGGGGCCGGCAGCACGACAGCTCACCAGGCCATTATAGGTGGCCGGCAGCACGACAGCTCACCAGGCCGCTATAGGTGGCTGGCAGCACGACAGCTCACCAGGCCACTATAGGGTGCCGGCAGCACGACAGCTCACCAGGCCACTATAGGTGGCCGGCAGCACGACAGCTCAGCAGGCCACTATAGGTGGCCGGCAGCACGACAGCTCACCGGGCCACTATAGGTGGCCGGCAGCACGAAAGCTCACCAGGCCACTATAGGTGGACGGCAGCTTGTCAGCTCACCGGGCCACTATAGGTGGCCGGCAGCACGACGCGACAGCTCCCCAGGTCACTATAGGTGGCCGGCAGCACGACAGCTCAGCAGGCCACTACAGGTGGCCGGCAGCACGACAGCTCACCGGGCCACAATAGGTGGCCGGCAGCACGACAGCTCACCGGGCCACTATAGGTGGCCGGCAGCACGACAGCTCCCCAGGCCACTATAGGGGGCCGGCAGCACGACAGCTCACCAGGCCATTATAGGTGGCCGGCAGCACGACAGCTCACCAGGCCGCTATAGGTGGCTGGCAGCACGACAGCTCACCAGGCCACTATAGGGTGCCGGCAGCACGACAGCTCACCAGGCCACTATAGGTGGCCGGCAGCACGACAGCTCAGCAGGCCACTATAGGTGGCCGGCAGCACGACAGCTCACCGGGCCACTATAGGTGGCCGGCAGCACGACAGCTCACCGGGCCACTATAGGTGGCCGGCAGCACGACAGCTCACCGGGCCACTATAGGTGGCCGGCAGCACGACGCGACAGCTCCCCAGGTCACTATAGGTGGCCGGCAGCACGACAGCTCAGCAGGCCACTACAGGGTGCCGGCAGCACGACAGCTCACCAGGCCACTATAGGTGGCCGGCAGCACGACAGCTCAGCAGGCCACTATAGGTGGCCGGCAGCCCGACAGCTCACCAGGCCACTATAGGTGGCCGGCAGCACGACAGCTCACCAGGCCGCTATAGATGGCTGGCAGCACGACAGCTCACCAGGCCACTATAGGTGGCCGGCAGCACGACAGCTCACCAGGCCACTATAGGTGGCCGGCAGCACGACAGCTCAGCAGGCCACTACAGGTGGCCGGCAGCAAGACAGTTCACCGGGCCACTATAGGTGGCCGGCAGCACGACAGCTCACCAGGCCACTATAGGTGGCCGGCAGCACGACAGCTCACCAGGTCACTATAAGTGGCTGGCAGCACGAGAGCTCACCAGGCCGCTATAGGTGGCTGGCAGCACGACAGCTCACCAGGCCACTATAGGTGGCCGGCAGCACGACAGCTCACCAGGCCACTATAGGTGGCCGGCAAGACGACAGCTCACCAGGCCACTATAAGTGGCCGGCAGCACGACAGCTCACCAGGCCACTATAGATGGCCGGCAGCACGACAGCTCACCATGCCACTATAGGGGGCCGGCAGTGCGACAGATCACCAGGCCACTATAGGTGGCCGGCCGCACGACAGCACACCAGGCCGCTATAGGTGACCGGCAGCACGACAGCTCACCAGGCCACTATAGGTGGCCGGCGGCACGACACTTCACCAGGCAAGTATAGGTGGTCGGCAGCACGACAGCTCACCAGGCCACTATAGGTGGCCGGCAGCACGACAGCTCACCTGGCCACTATAGGTGGCCGGCAGCACGACAGCTCAGCAGGCCACTACAGGTGGCCGGCAGCACGACAGCTCACCGGGCCACTATAGGTGGCCGGCAGCACGACAGCTCACCGGGCCACTATAGGTGGCCGGCAGCAGGACAGCTCCCCAGGTCACTATAGGTGGCCGGCAGCACGACAGCTCACCGTGCCAATATAGGTGGCCGGCAGCACGACAGCTCACCGGGCCACTATAGGTGGCCGGCAGCACGACAGCTCCCCAGGTCACTATAAGTGGTCGGCAGCCCGACAGCTCACCAATCCACTATAGGTGGCCGGCAGCACGACAGCTCACCAGGCCACTCAGGTGGCCGGCTGTACGACAGCTCACCAGGCCACTGTAGGTGGTTGGCAGCACGTCAGCTCAGCAGGCCACTATAGGTGGCCGGCATCTCGACAGCTCACCAGGCCACTATAGATGGCCGGCAGCACGACAGCTCACCAGGCCACTATAGGGGGCCGGCAGCACGACAGCTCACCAGGCCACTATAGGTGGCCGGCAGCACGACAGCTCACCAGGCCGCTACAGGTGGCTGGCAGCACGACAGCTCACCAGGCCACTATAGGTGGCCGGCAGCACGACAGCTCACCAGGCCACTATAGGTGGCCGGCAGCACGACAGCTCAGCAGGCCACTATAGGTGGCCGGCAGCACGACAGCTCACCGGGCCACTATAGGTGGCTGGCAGCACGACAGCTCACCAGGCCACTATAGACGGCCGGCAGCACGACAGCTCACCAGGCCACTATAGGTGGCCGGCAGGACGACAGCTCACCAGGCCACTAAAGGTGGCCGGCAGCACGACAGCACGACAGCTCACCAGGGGGCTATAGGTGGCCGGCATCTCGACAGCTCACCGTGCCACTACAGGTGGCCGGCAGCACGACGGCTCTCCGGGCCACTATAGGTGGCTGGCAGCACGAGAGCTCACCAGGCCGCTATAGGTGGCTGGCAGCACGACAGCTCACCAGGCCACTATAGGTGGCCGGCAGCGCGACAACTCACCAGGCCACTATAGGTGGCCGGCAGCACGACAGCTCACCAGGCCACTTTAGGTGGCCGGCAGCACGACAGCTCACCAGGCCACTATAGATGGCCGGCAGCACGACAGCTCACCAAGCCACTATAGGGGGCCGGCAGCACGACAGCTCACCAGGCCACTATCGGTGGCCGGCAGCACGAGAGCACACCAGGCCGCTATAGGTGGCTGGCAGCACGACAGCTCACCAGGCCACTATAGGTGGCCGGCAGCACGACAGCTCACCTGGCCACTATAGGTGGCCGGCAGCACGACAGCTCAGCAGGCCACTACAGGTCTACAGGTGGCCGGCAGCACGACAGCTCACCGGGCCACTATAGGTGGCCGGCAGCACGACAGCTCACCGGGCCACTATAGGTGGCCGGCAGCACGACAGCTCACCGGGCCACTATAGGTGGCCGGCAGCACGACGCGACAGCTCCCCAGGTCACTATAGGTGGCCGGCAGCACGACAGCTCAGCAGGCCACTACAGGTGGCCGGCAGCACGACAGCTCACCGGGCCACAATAGGTGGCCGGCAGCACGACAGCTCACCGGGCCACTATAGGTGGCCGGCAGCACGACAGCTCCCCAGGTCACTATAAGTGGTCGGCAGCACGACAGCTCACCAATCCACTATAGGTGGCCGGCAGCACGACAGCTCACCAGGCCACTACAGATGGCCGGCTGTACGACAGCTCACCAGGCCACTATAGGGGGCCGGCAGCACGACAGCTCACCAGGCCACTATAGGTGGCCGGCAGCACGACAGCTCACCAGGCCGCTACAGGTGGCTGGCAGCACGACAGCTCACCAGGCCACTATAGGTGGCCGGCAGCACGACAGCTCACCATGCCACTATAGGGGGCCGGCAGTACGACAGATCACCAGGCCACTATAGGTGGCCGGCCGCACGACAGCACACCAGGCCGCTATAGGTGACCGGCAGCACGACAGCTCACCAGGCCACTATAGGTGGCCGGCAGCACGACAGCTCACCAGGCCACTATAGGTGGCCGTCAGCACGACAGCTCACCAGGCCACTTTAGGTGGCCGGCATCTCGACAGCTCACCAGGCCACTATAGATGGCCGGCAGCACGACAGCTCACCAGGCCACTATAGGGGGCCGGCAGCACGACAGCTCACCAGGCCACTATAGGTGGCCGGCAGCACGACAGCTCACCAGGCCGCTACAGGTGGCTGGCAGCACGACAGCTCACCAGGCCACTATAGGTGGCCGGCAGCACGACAGCTCACCATGCCACTATAGGGGGCCGGCAGTACGACAGATCACCAGGCCACTATAGGTGGCCGGCCGCACGACAGCACACCAGGTCGCTATAGGTGACCGGCAGCACGACAGCTCACCAGGCCACTATAGGTGGCCGGCAGCACGACAGCTCACCAGGCCACTATAGGTGGCCGTCAGCACGACAGCTCACCAGGCCACTTTAGGTGGCCGGCAGCACGAGAGCACACCAGGCCGCTATAGGTGGCTGGCAGCACGACAGCTCACCAGGCCACTATAGGTGGCCGGCAGCACGACAGCTCACCTGGCCACTATAGGTGGCCGGCAGCACGACAGCTCAGCAGGCCACTACAGGTCTATAGGTGGCCGGCAGCACGACAGCTCACCGGGCCACTATAGGTGGCCGGCAGCACGACAGCTCACCAGGCCACTATAGGTGGCCGGCAGCACGACAGCTCACCGGGCCACTATAGGTGGCCGGCAGCACGACAGCTCACCGGGCCACTATAGGTGGCCGGCAGCACGACGCGACAGCTCCCCAGGTCACTATAGGTGGCCGGCAGCACGACATCTCAGCAGGCCACTACAGGTGGCCGGCAGCACGACAGCTCACCGGGCCACTATAGGTGGCCGGCAGCACGACAGCTCACCGGGCCACTATAGGTGGCCGGCAGCACGACAGCTCACCGGGCCACTATAGGTGGCCGGCAGCACGACAGCTCCCCAGGTCACTATAAGTGGTCGGCAGCACGACAGCTCACCAATCCACTATAGGTGGCCGGCAGCACGACAGCTCACCAGGCCACTACAGATGGCCGGCTGTACGACAGCTCACCAGGCCACTATAGGTGGTTGGCAGCACGTCAGCTCAGCAGGCCACTATAGGTGGCCGGCATCTCGACAGCTCACCAGGCCACTATAGATGGCCGGCAGCACGACAGCTCACCAGGCCACTATAGGGGGCCGGCAGCACGACAGCTCACCAGGCCACTATAGGTGGCCGGCAGCACGACAGCTCACCAGGCCGCTATAGGTGGCTGGCAGCACGACAGCTCACCAGGCCACTATAGGTGGCCGGCAGCACGACAGCTCACCAGGCCACTATAGGTGGCCGGCAGCACGACAGCTCAGCAGGCCACTATAGGTGGCCGGCAGCACGACAGCTCACCGGGCCACTATAGGTGGCTGGCAGCACGACAGCTCACCAGGCCACTATAGACGGCCGGCAGCACGACAGCTCACCAGGCCACTATAGGTGGCCGGCAGGACGACAGCTCACCAGGCCACTAAAGGTGGCCGGCAGCACGACAGCTCACCAGGGGGCTATAGGTGGCCGGTATCTCGACAGCTCACCGTGCCACTACAGGTGGCCGGCAGCACGACAGCTCACCAGACCACTATAGGTGGCCGGCAGCACGAAAGCTCACCAGGCCACTATAGGTGGACGGCAGCTTGTCAGCTCACCAGGCCACTATAGGTGGCCGGCAGCACGACAGCTCACCAGGCAACTATGGGTGGTCGGCAGCACGACAGCTCACCAGGCAATTATAGGTGGCCGGCAGCACGACAGCTCACCAGGCCACTACAGGTGGCTAGCAGCACGGCAGCTCACCAGGCCACTATAGGTGGCCGCCAGCACGCCAGCTCACCAGGCCACTATAAATGGCTGGAAGCGCGATAGCTCACCAGGTCACTATAGGTGGCCGGCAGCACGACAGCTCACCAGGCCACTATAGGTGGCCGGCAGCACGACAGCTCACCAGACCACTATAGGTGGCCGGCAGCACGACAGCTCAGCAGGCCCCTACAGGTGGCCGGCAGCACGACAGCTCACCAGGCCACTATAGGTGACCGGCAGCACGACAGCTCACCAGGCCACTATAGGTGGCCGGCGGCACGACACTTCACCAGGCAAGTATAGGTGGTCGGCAGCACGACAGCTCACCAGGCCACTATAGATGGCCGGCAGCACGACAGCTCACCAGGCCACTATAGGGGGCCGGCAGCCCGACAGCTCACCAGGCCACTATAGGTGGCCGGCAGCACGACAGCTCACCAGGCCGCTATAGATGGCTGGCAGCACGACAGCTCACCAGGCCACTATAGGTGGCCGGCAGCACGACAGCTCACCAGGCCACTATAGGTGGCCGGCAGCACGACAGCTCAGCAGGCCACTACAGGTGGCCGGCAGCAAGACAGTTCACCGGGCCACTATAGGTGGCCGGCAGCACGACAGCTCACCAGGCCACTATAGGTGGCCGGCAGCACGACAGCTCACCAGGTTACTATAAGTGGCTGGCAGCACGAGAGCTCACCAGGCCGCTATAGGTGGCTGGCAGCACGACAGCTCACCAGGCCACTATAGGTGGCCGGCAGCACGACAGCTCACCAGGCCACTATAGGTGGCCGGCAGCACGACAGCTCACAAGGCCACTATAAGTGTCCGGCAGCACGACAGCTCACCAGGCCACTATAGATGGCCGGCAGCACGACAGCTCACCATGCCACTATAGGGGGCCGGCAGTACGACAGATCACCAGGCCACTATAGGTGGCCGGCCGCACGACAGCACACCAGGCCGCTATAGGTGACCGGCAGCACGACAGCTCACCAGGCCACTATAGGTGGCCGGCGGCACGACACTTCACCAGGCAAGTATAGGTGGTCGGCAGCACGACAGCTCACCAGGCCACTATAGGTGGCCGGCAGCACGACAGCTCACCTGGCCACTATAGGTGGCCGGCAGCACGACAGCTCAGCAGGCCACTACAGGTGGCCGGCAGCACGACAGCTCACCGGGCCACTATAGGTGGCCGGCAGCACGACAGCTCACCGGGCCACTATAGGTGGCCGGCAGCAGGACAGCTCCCCAGGTCACTATAGGTGGCCGGCAGCACGACAGCTCACCGTGCCAATATAGGTGGCCGGCAGCACGACAGCTCACCGGGCCACTATAGGTGGTCGGCAGCACGACAGCTCCCCAGGTCACTATAAGTGGTCGGCAGCCCGACAGCTCACCAATCCACTATAGGTGGCCGGCAGCACGACAGCTCACCAGGCCACTCAGATGGCCGGCTGTACGACAGCTCACCAGGCCACTGTAGGTGGTTGGCAGCACGTCAGCTCAGCAGGCCACTATAGGTGGCCGGCATCTCGACAGCTCACCAGGCCACTATAGATGGCCGGCAGCACGACAGCTCACCAGGCCACTATAGGGGGCCGGCAGCACGACAGCTCACCAGGCCACTATAGGTGGCCGGCAGCACGACAGCTCACCAGGCCGCTACAGGTGGCTGGCAGCACGACAGCTCACCAGGCCACTATAGGTGGCCGGCAGCACGACAGCTCACCAGGCCACTATAGGTGGCCGGCAGCACGACAGCTCAGCAGGCCACTATAGGTGGCCGGCAGCACGACAGCTCACCGGGCCACTATAGGTGGCTGGCAGCACGACAGCTCACCAGGCCACTATAGACGGCCGGCAGCACGACAGCTCAGCAGGCCACTATAGGTGGCCGGCATCTCGACAGCTCACCAGGCCACTATAGATGGCCGGCAGCACGACAACTCACCGGGCCACTATAGGTGGCCGGCAGCACGACAGCTCCCCAGGTCACTATAAGTGGTCGGCAGCACGACAGCTCACCAATCCACTATAGGTGGCCGGCAGCATGACAGCTCACCAGGCCACTACAGATGGCCGGCTGTACCACAGCTCACCAGGCCACTATAGGTGGTTGGCAGCACGTCAGCTCAGCAGGCCACTATAGGTGGCCGGCATTTCGACAGCTCACCAGGCCACTATAGATGGCCGGCAGCACGACAGCTCACCAGGCCACTATAGGGGGCCGGCAGCACGACAGCTCACCAGGCCACTACAGGTGGCCGGCAGCAAGACAGTTCACCGGGCCACTATAGGTGGCCGGCAGCACGACAGCTCACCAGGCCACTATAGGTGGCCGGCAGCACGACAGCTCACCAGGTCACTATAAGTGGCTGGCAGCACGAGAGCTCACCAGGCCGCTATAGGTGGCTGGCAGCACGACAGCTCACCAGGCCACTATAGGTGGCCGGCAGCACGACAGCTCACCAGGCCACTATAGGTGGCCGGCAGCACGACAGCTCACCAGGCCGCTATAGGTGGCTGGCAGCACGACAGCTCACCAGGCCACTATAGGTGGCCGGCAGCACGACAGCTCACCAGGCCACTATAGGTGGCCGCCAGCACGACAGCTCAGCAGGCCACTATAGGTGGCCGGCAGCACGACAGCTCACCGGGCCACTATAGGTGGCTGGCAGCACGACAGCTCACCAGGCCACTATAGACGGCCGGCAGCACGACAGCTCACCAGGCCACTATAGGTGGCCGGCAGGACGACAGTTCACCAGGCCACTAAAGGTGGCCGGCAGCACGACAGCTCACCAGGGGCTATAGGTGGCCGGCATCTCGACAGCTCACCGTGCCACTACAGGTGGCCGGCAGCACGACAGCTCACCAGACCACTATAGGTGGCCGGCAGCACGAAAGCTCACCAGGCCACTATAGGTGGCCGGCAGCTTGTCAGCTCACCAGGCCACTATAGGTGGCCGGCAGCAAGACAGCTCACCAGGCAACTATGGGTGGTCGGCAGCACGACAGCTCACCAGGCAACTATAGGTGGCCGGCAGCATGACAGCTCACCAGGCCACTATAGGTGGCCGGCAGCACGACAGCTCACCAGGCCACTATAGGTGGCCGCCAGCACGACAGCTCAGCAGGCCACTATAGGTGGCCGGCAGCACGACAGCTCACCAGGCCACTATAGGTGACCGGCAGCACGACAGCTCACCAGGCCACTATAGGTGGCCGGCGGCACGACACTTCACCAGGCAAGTATAGGTGGTCGGCAGCACGACAGCTCACCAGGCCACTATAGATGGCCGGCAGCACGACAGCTCACCAGGCCACTATAGGGGGCCGGCAGCCCGACAGCTCACCAGGCCACTATAGGTGGCCGGCAGCACGACAGCTCACCAGGCCGCTATAGATGGCTGGCAGCACGACAGCTCACCAGGCCACTACAGGTGGCCGGCAGCAAGACAGCTCACCGGGCCACTATAGGTGGCCGGCAGCACGACAGCTCACCAGGCCACTATAGGTGGCCGGCAGCACGACAGCTCACCAGGTCACTATAAGTGGCTGGCAGCACGAGAGCTCACCAGGCCGCTATAGGTGGCTGGCAGCACGACAGCTCACCAGGCCACTATAGGTGGCCGGCAGCACGACAGCTCACCAGGCCACTATAGGTGGCCGGCAGCACGACAGCTCACCAGGCCACCATAGATGGCCGGCAGCACGACAGCTCACCAGGCCACTATAGGGGGCCGGCAGCACGACAGATCACCAGGCCACTATAGGTGGCCGGCCGCACGACAGCACACCAGGCCGCTATAGGTGGCTGGCAGCACGACAGCTCACCAGGCCACTATAGGTGGCCGGCAGCACGACAGCTCACCTGGCCACTATAGGTGGCCGGCAGCACGACAGCTCAGCAGGCCACTACAGGTGGCCGGCAGCACGACAGCTCATCGGGCCACTATAGGTGGCCGGCATCTCGACAGCTCACCGTGCCACTAAAGGTGGCCGGCAGCACGACAGCACGACAGCTCACCAGGGGGCTATAGGTGGCCGGCATCTCGACAGCTCACCGTGCCACTACAGGTGGCCGGCAGCACGACAGCTCACCAGGCCACTTCAGGTGGCCGGCAGCACGACTGCTCACCAGGCCGCTATAGGTGGCCGGCCGCACGACAGCACACCAGGCCGCTATAGGTGGCTGGCAGCACGACAGCTCACCAGGCCACTATAGGTGGCCGGCAGCACGGCAGCTCACCAGGCCACTTCAGGTGGCCGGCAGCACGACTGCTCACCAGGCCACTATAGGTGGCCGGCAGCACGACAGCTCACCAGGCCACTATAGGTGGCCGGCAGCACGACAGCACGACAGCTCACCAGGCCGCTATAGATGGGCGGCAGCACGATAGCTCACCAGGCCACTTCAGGTGGCCGGCAGCACGACGGCTCACCAGGCCACTATAGGTGGCTAGCAGCACGGCAGCTCACCAGGCCACTATAGGTGGCCGGCAGCACGACAGCTCTCCAGGCCACTATAGGTGGTCGGCAGCACGACAGCTCACCAATGCACTATAGGTGGCCGGCAGCACGACAGCTCACCAGGCCACTTCAGGTGGCCGGCAGCACGACTGCTCACCAGGCCGCTATAGGTGGCCGGCCGCACGACAGCACACCAGGCCGCTATAGGTGGCTGGTAGCACGACAGCTCACCAGGCCACTATAGGTGGCCGGCAGCACGGCAGCTCACCAGGCCACTTCAGGTGGCCGGCAGCACGACTGCTCACCAGGCCACTATAGGTGGCCGGCAGCACGACAGCTCACCAGGCCACTATAGGTGGCCGGCAGCACGACATCTCACCAGGCCACTATAGGTTGCCGGCAGCACGACAGATCAGCAGGCCCCTATAGGTGGCCGGCAGCACGACAGCTCACCAGGCCACTATAGGTGGCCGGCAGCACGACAGCTCACCAGGCCACTATAGGTGGCCGGCAGCACGACAGCTCACCAGGTCACTATAAGTGGCTGGCAGCACGAGAGCTCACCAGGCCGCTATAGATGGGCGGCAGCACGATAGCTCACCAGGCCACTTCAGGTGGCCGGCAGCACGACGGCTCACCAGGCCACTATAGGTGGCTAGCAGCACGGCAGCTCACCAGGCCACTATAGGTGGCCGGCAGCACGACAGCTCTCCAGGCCACTATAGGTGGTCGGCAGCACGACAGCTCACCAATGCACTATAGGTGGCCGGCAGCACGACAGCTCACCAGGCCACTTCAGGTGGCCGGCAGCACGACTGCTCACCAGGCCGCTATAGGTGGCCGGCCGCACGACAGCACACCAGGCCGCTATAGGTGGCCGGCCGCACGACAGCACACCAGGCCGCTATAGGTGGCTGGTAGCACGACAGCTCACCAGGCCACTATAGGTGGCCGGCAGCACGGCAGCTCACCAGGCCACTTCAGGTGGCCGGCAGCACGACTGCTCACCAGGCCACTATAGGTGGCCGGCAGCACGACAGCTCACCAGGCCACTATAGGTGGCCGGCAGCACGACATCTCACCAGGCCACTATAGGTGGCCGGCAGCACGACAGATCAGCAGGCCACTATAGGTGGCCGGCAGCACGACAGCTCACCAGGCCACTATGGGTGGCCGGCAGCACGACAGCTCACCAGGTCACTATAAGTGGCTGGCAGCACGAGAGCTCACCAGGCCGCTATAGGTGGCTGGCAGCACGACAGCTCACCAGGCCACTATAGGTGGCCGGCAGCACGACAGCTCACCAGGCCACTATAGGTGGCCGGCAGCACGACAGCTCACCAGGCCACTATAGATGGCCGGCAGCACGACAGCTCACCAGGCCACTATAGGGGGCCGGCAGCACGACAGATCACCAGGCCACTATAGGTGGCCGGCCGCACGACAGCACACCAGGCCGCTATAGGTGGCTGGCAGCACGACAGCTCACCAGGCCACTATAGGTGGCCGGCAGCACGACAGCTCACCTGGCCACTATAGGTGGCCGGCAGCACGACAGCTCAGCAGGCCACTACAGGTGGCCGGCAGCACGACAGCTCACCGGGCCACTATAGGTGGCCGGCAGCACGACAGCTCCCCAGGTCACTATAGGTGGCCGGCAGCACGACAGCTCAGCAGGCCACTACAGGTGGCCGGCAGCACGACAGCTCAGCGTGCCACTATAGGTGGCCGGCAGCACGACAGCTCACCGGGCCACTATAGGTGGCCGGCAGCACGACAGCTCCCCAGGTCACTATAAGTGGTCGGCAGCACGACAGCTCACCAATCCACTATAGGTGGCCGGCAGCACGACAGCTCACCAGGCCACTACAGATGGCCGGCTGTACGACAGCTCACCAGGCCACTATAGGTGGTTGGCAGCACGTCAGCTCAGCAGGCCACTATAGGTGGCCGGCATCTCGACAGCTCACCAGGCCACTATAGATGGCCGGCAGCACGACAGCTCACCAGGCCACTATAGGGGGCCGGCAGCACGACAGCTCACCAGGCCACTATAGGTGGCCGGCAGCACGACAGCTCACCAGGCCGCTACAGGTGGCTGGCAGCACGACAGCTCACCAGGCCACTATAGGTGGCCGGCAGCACGACAGCTCACCAGGCCACTATAGGTGGCCGGCAGCACGACAGCTCAGCAGGCCACCATAGGTGGCCGGCAGCACGACAGCTCACCGGGCCACAATAGGTGGCTGGCAGCACGACAGCTCACCAGGCCACTATAGACGGCCGGCAGCACGACAGCTCACCAGGCCACTATAGGTGGCCGGCAGGACGACAGCTCACCAGGCCACTAAAGGTGGCCGGCAGCACGACAGCACGACAGCTCACCAGGGGGCTATAGGTGGCCGGCATCTCGACAGCTCACCGTGCCACTACAGGTGGCCGGCAGCACGACAGCTCACCAGGCCACTTCAGGTGGCCGGCAGCACGACTGCTCACCAGGCCGCTATAGGTGGCCGGCCGCACGACAGCACACCAGGCCGCTATAGGTGGCTGGCAGCACGACAGCTCACCAGGCCACTATAGGTGGCCGGCAGCACGGCAGCTCACCAGGCCACTTCAGGTGGCCGGCAGCACGACTGCTCACCAGGCCACTATAGGTGGCCGGCAGCACGACAGCTCACCAGGCCACTATAGGTGGCCGGCAGCACGACAGCACGACAGCTCACCAGGCCGCTATAGATGGGCGGCAGCACGATAGCTCACCAGGCCACTTCAGGTGGCCGGCAGCACGACGGCTCACCAGGCCACTATAGGTGGCTAGCAGCACGGCAGCTCACCAGGCCACTATAGGTGGCCGGCAGCACGACAGCTCTCCAGGCCACTATAGGTGGTCGGGAGCACGACAGCTCACCAATGCACTATAGGTGGCCGGCAGCACGACAGCTCACCAGGCCACTTCAGGTGGCCGGCAGCACGACTGCTCACCAGGCCGCTATAGGTGGCCGGCCGCACGACAGCACACCAGGCCGCTATAGGTGGCTGGTAGCACGACAGCTCACCAGGCCACTATAGGTGGCCGGCAGCACGGCAGCTCACCAGGCCACTTCAGGTGGCCGGCAGCACGACTGCTCACCAGGCCACTATAGGTGGCCGGCAGCACGACAGCTCACCAGGCCACTATAGGTGGCCGGCAGCACGACATCTCACCAGGCCACTATAGGTGGCCGGCAGCACGACAGATCAGCAGGCCACTATAGGTGGCCGGCAGCACGACAGCTCACCAGGCCACTATAGGTGGCCGGCAGCACGACAGCACGACAGCTCACCAGGCCGCTATAGATGGGCGGCAGCACGACAGCTCACCAGACCACTATAGGTGGCCGACATCTCGACAGCTCACCGCGCCAATACAGGTGGCCGGCAGCACGACAGCTCACCAGGCCACTACAGGTGGCTAGCAGCACGGCAGCTCACCAGGCCACTATAGGTGGCCGGCAGCACGACAGCTCTCCAGGCCACTATAGGTGGTCGGCAGCACGACAGCTCACCAATGCACTATAGGTGGCCGGCAGCACGACAGCTCAGCAGGCCACTACAGGTGGCCGGCAGCACGACAGCTCACCAGGCCACTATAGATGGCCGGCAGCACGACAGCTCACCAGGCCACTATAGGGGGCCGGCCGCACGACAGCACACCAGGCCGCTATAGGTGGCTGGCAGCACGACAGCTCACCAGGCCACTATAGGTGGCCGGCAGCACGGCAGCTCACCAGGCCACTTCAGGTGGCCGGCAGCACGACTGCTCACCAGGCCACTATAGGTGGCCGGCAGCACGACAGCTCACCAGGCCACTATAGGTGGCCGGCAGCACGGCAGCTCACCAGGCCACTTCAGGTGGCCGGCAGCACGACTGCTCACCAGGCCACTATAGGTGGCCGGCAGCACGACAGCTCACCAGGCCACTATAGGTGGCCGGCAGCACGACAGCACGACAGCTCACCAGGCCGCTATAGATGGGCGGCAGCACGATAGCTCACCAGGCCACTTCAGGTGGCCGGCAGCACGACGGCTCACCAGGCCACTATAGGTGGCTAGCAGCACGGCAGCTCACCAGGCCACTATAGGTGGCCGGCAGCACGACAGCTCTCCAGGCCACTATAGGTGGTCGGCAGCACGACAGCTCACCAATGCACTATAGGTGGCCGGCAGCACGACAGCTCACCAGGCCACTTCAGGTGGCCGGCAGCACGACTGCTCACCAGGCCGCTATAGGTGGCCGGCCGCACGACAGCACACCAGGCCGCTATAGGTGGCTGGTAGCACGACAGCTCACCAGGCCACTATAGGTGGCCGGCAGCACGGCAGCTCACCAGGCCACTTCAGGTGGCCGGCAGCACGACTGCTCACCAGGCCACTATAGGTGGCCGGCAGCACGACAGCTCACCAGGCCACTATAGGTGGCCGGCAGCACGACAGCTCACCAGGTCACTATAAGTGGCTGGCAGCACGAGAGCTCACCAGGCCGCTATAGGTGGCTGGCAGCACGACAGCTCACCAGGCCACTATAGGTGGCCGGCAGCACGACAGCTCCCCAGGTCACTATAAGTGGTCGGCAGCCCGACAGCTCACTAATCCACTATAGGTGGCCGGCAGCACGACAGCTCACCAGGCCACTCAGATGGCCGGCTGTACGTCAGCTCACCAGGCCACTGTAGGTGGTTGGCAGCACGTCAGCTCTGCAGGCCACTATAGGTGGCCGGCATCTCGACAGCTCACCAGGCCACTATAGATGGCCGGCAGCACGACAGCTCACCAGGCCACTATAGGGGGCCGGCAGCACGACAGCTCACCAGGCCACTATAGGTGGCCGGCAGCACGACAGCTCACCAGGCCGCTACAGGTGGCTGGCAGCACGACAGCTCACCAGGCCACTATAGGTGGCCGGCAGCACGACAGCTCACCAGGCCACTATAGGTGGCCGGCAGCACGACAGCTCAGCAGGCCACTATAGGTGGCCGGCAGCACGACAGCTCACCGGGCCACTATAGGTGGCTGGCAGCACGACAGCTCACCAGGCCACTATAGACGGCAGGCAGCACGACAGCTCACCAGGCCACTATAGGTGGCCGGCAGGACGACAGCTCACCAGGCCACTAAAGGTGGCCGGTAACACGACAGCACGACAGCTCACCAGGGGGCTATAGGTGGCCGGCATCTCGACAGCTCACCGTGCCACTACAGGTGGCCGGCAGCACGACAGCTCACCGGGCCACTATAGGTGGCTGGCAGCACGAGAGCTCACCAGGCCGCTATAGGTGGCCGGCAGCACGACAGCTCAGCAGGCCACTACAGGTGGCCGGCAGCACGACAGCTCACCGGGCCACTATAGGGGGCCGGCAGCACGACAGCTCCCCAGGTCACTATAGGTGGCCGGCAGCACGACAGCTCACCGTGCCACTATAGGTGGCCGGCAGCACGACAGCTCACCGGGCCACTATAGGTGGCCGGCAGCACGACAGCTCCCCAGGTCACTATAAGTGGTCGGCAGCACGACAGCTCACCAATCCACTATAGGTGGCCGGCAGCACGACAGCTCACCAGGCCACTACAGATGGCCGGCTGTACGACAGCTCACCAGGCCACTATAGGTGGTTGGCAGCACGTCAGCTCAGCAGGCCACTATAGGTGGCCGGCATCTCGACAGCTCACCAGGCCACTATAGATGGCCGGCAGCACGACAGCTCACCAGGCCACTATAGGGGGCCGGCAGCACGACAGCTCACCAGGCCACTATATGTGGCCGGCAGCACGACAGCTCACCAGGCCGCTACAGGTGGCTGGCAGCACGACAGCTCACCAGGCCACTATAGGTGGCCGGCAGCACGACAGCTCACCAGGCCACTATAGGTGGCCGGCAGCACGACAGCTTAGCAGGCCACTATAGGTGGCCGGCAGCACGACAGCTCACCGGGCCACAATAGGTGGCTGGCAGCACGACAGCTCACCAGGCCACTATAGACGGCCGGCAGCACGACAGCTCACCAGGCCACTATAGGTGGCCGGCAGGACGACAGCTCACCAGGCCACTAAAGGTGGCCGGCAGCACGACAGCACGACAGCTCACCAGGGGGCTATAGGTGGCCGGCATCTCGACAGCTCACCGTGCCACTACAGGTGGCCGGCAGCACGACAGCTCACCAGGCCACTTCAGGTGGCCGGCAGCACGACTGCTCACCAGGCCGCTATAGGTGGCTGGCAGCACGACAGCTCACCAGGCCACTATAGGTGGCCGGCAGCACGGCAGCTCACCAGGCCACTTCAGGTGGCCGGCAGCACGACTGCTCACCCGGCCACTATAGGTGGCCGGCAGCACGACAGCTCACCAGGCCACTATAGGTGGCCGGCAGCACGACAGCACGACAGCTCACCAGGCCGCTATAGATGGGCGGCAGCACGATAGCTCACCAGGCCACTTCAGGTGGCCGGCAGCACGACGGCTCACCAGGCCACTATAGGTGGCTAGCAGCACGGCAGCTCACCAGGCCACTATAGGTGGCCGGCAGCACGACAGCTCTCCAGGCCACTATAGGTGGTCGGCAGCACGACAGCTCACCAATGCACTATAGGTGGCCGGCAGCACGACAGCTCACCAGGCCACTTCAGGTGGCCGGCAGCACGACTGCTCACCAGGCCGCTATAGGTGGCCTGCCGCACGACAGCACACTAGGCCGCTATAGGTGGCTGGTAGCACGACAGCTCACCAGGCCACTATAGGTGGCCGGCAGCACGGCAGCTCACCAGGCCACTTCAGGTGGCCGGCAGCACGACTGCTCACCAGGCCACTATAGGTGGCCGGCAGCACGACAGCTCACCAGGCCACTATAGGTGGCCGGCAGCACGACATCTCACCAGGCCACTATAGGTGGCCGGCAGCACGACAGATCAGCAGGCCACTATAGGTGACCGGCAGCACGACAGCTCACCAGGCCACTATAGGTGGCCGGCAGCACGACAGCTCACCAGGCCACTATAGGTGGCTGGCAGCACGACAGCACGACAGCTCACCAGGCCGCTATAGATGGGCGGCAGCACGACAGCTCACCAGACCACTATAGGTGGCCGACATCTCGACAGCTCACCGCGCCAATACAGGTGGCCGACATCTCGACAGCTCACCGCGCCAATACAGGTGGCCGGCAGCACGACAGCTCACCAGGCCACTACAGGTGGCTAGCAGCACGGCAGCTCACCAGGCCACTATAGGTGGCCGGCAGCACGACAGCTCTCCAGGCCACTATAGGTGGTCGGCAGCACGACAGCTCACCAATGCACTATAGGTGGCCGGCAGCACGACAGCTCAGCAGGCCACTACAGGTGGCCGGCAGCACGACAGCTCACCAGGCCACTATAGATGGCCGGCAGCACGACAGCTCACCAGGCCACTATAGGGGGCCGGCCGCACGACAGCACACCAGGCCGCTATAGGTGGCTGGCAGCACGACAGCTCACCAGGCCACTATAGGTGGCCGGCAGCACGGCAGCTCACCAGGCCACTTCAGGTGGCCGGCAGCACGACTGCTCACCAGGCCACTATAGGTGGCCGGCAGCACGACAGCTCACCAGGCCACTATAGGTGGCCGGCAGCACGGCAGCTCACCAGGCCACTTCAGGTGGCCGGCAGCACGACTGCTCACCAGGCCACTATAGGTGGCCGGCAGCACGACAGCTCACCAGGCCACTATAGGTGGCCGGCAGCACGACAGCACGACAGCTCACCAGGCCGCTATAGATGGGCGGCAGCACGATAGCTCACCAGGCCACTTCAGGTGGCCGGCAGCACGACGGCTCACCAGGCCACTATAGGTGGCTAGCAGCACGGCAGCTCACCAGGCCACTATAGGTGGCCGGCAGCACGACAGCTCTCCAGGCCACTATAGGTGGTCGGCAGCACGACAGCTCACCAATGCACTATAGGTGGCCGGCAGCACGACAGCTCACCAGGCCACTTCAGGTGGCCGGCAGCACGACTGCTCACCAGGCCGCTATAGGTGGCCGGCCGCACGACAGCACACCAGGCCGCTATAGGTGGCTGGTAGCACGACAGCTCACCAGGCCACTATAGGTGGCCGGCAGCACGGCAGCTCACCAGGCCACTTCAGGTGGCCGGCAGCACGACTGCTCACCAGGCCACTATAGGTGGCCGGCAGCACGACAGCTCACCAGGCCACTATAGGTGGCCGGCAGCACGACAGCTCACCAGGTCACTATAAGTGGCTGGCAGCACGAGAGCTCACCAGGCCGCTATAGGTGGCTGGCAGCACGACAGCTCACCAGGCCACTATAGGCTCACCAGGCCACTATAGGTGGCCGGCAGCACGACAGCACGACAGCTCACCAGGCCGCTATAGATGGGCGGCAGCACGATAGCTCACCAGGCCACTTCAGGTGGCCGGCAGCACGACGGCTCACCAGGCCACTATAGGTGGCTAGCAGCACGGCAGCTCACCAGGCCACTATAGGTGGCCGGCAGCACGACAGCTCTCCAGGCCACTATAGGTGGTCGGCAGCACGACAGCTCACCAATGCACTATAGGTGGCCGGCAGCACGACAGCTCACCAGGCCACTTCAGGTGGCCGGCAGCACGACTGCTCACCAGGCCGCTATAGGTGGCCTGCCGCACGACAGCACACTAGGCCGCTATAGGTGGCTGGTAGCACGACAGCTCACCAGGCCACTATAGGTGGCCGGCAGCACGGCAGCTCACCAGGCCACTTCAGGTGGCCGGCAGCACGACTGCTCACCAGGCCACTATAGGTGGCCGGCAGCACGACAGCTCACCAGGCCACTATAGGTGGCCGGCAGCACGACATCTCACCAGGCCACTATAGGTGGCCGGCAGCACGACAGATCAGCAGGCCACTATAGGTGACCGGCAGCACGACAGCTCACCAGGCCACTATAGGTGGCCGGCAGCACGACAGCTCACCAGGCCACTATAGGTGGCTGGCAGCACGACAGCACGACAGCTCACCAGGCCGCTATAGATGGGCGGCAGCACGACAGCTCACCAGACCACTATAGGTGGCCGACATCTCGACAGCTCACCGCGCCAATACAGGTGGCCGGCAGCACGACAGCTCACCAGGCCACTACAGGTGGCTAGCAGCACGGCAGCTCACCAGGCCACTATAGGTGGCCGGCAGCACGACAGCTCTCCAGGCCACTATAGGTGGTCGGCAGCACGACAGCTCACCAATGCACTATAGGTGGCCGGCAGCACGACAGCTCACCAGGCTACTACAGGTGGCCGGCAGCACGACTGCTCACCAGGCCACTATAGGAGGCCGGCAGCACGACAGCACGACAGTTCACCAGACCACTATAGGTGGCCGGCAGCATGACAGCTCACCAGGCCACTATAGGTGGCCGGTAGCACGAAAGCTCACCAGGCCACTATAGGTGGTTGGCAGCACGTCAGCTCAGCAGGCCACTATAGGTGGCCGGCATCTCGACAGCTCACCAGGCCACTATAGGTGGTTGGCAGCACGTCAGCTCACCAGGCCACTATAGGTGGCCGGCAGCACGACGGCTCACCAGGCAACTATAGGTGGCCGGCAGCACGACAGCACGACAGCTCACCAGGCCGCTATAGATGGGCGGCAGCACGACAGCTCACCAGACCACTATAGGTGGCCGACATCTCGACAGCTCACCGCGCCAATACAGGTGGCCGGCAGCACGACAGCTCACCAGGCCACTACAGGTGGCTAGCAGCACGGCAGCTCACCAGGCCACTATAGGTGGCCGGCAGCACGACAGCTCTCCAGGCCACTATAGGTGGTCGGCAGCACGACAGCTCACCAATGCACTATAGGTGGCCGGCAGCACGACAGCTCACCAGGCTACTACAGGTGGCCGGCAGCACGACTGCTCACCAGGCCACTATAGGAGGCCGGCAGCACGACAGCACGACAGTTCACCAGACCACTATAGGTGGCCGGCAGCATGACAGCTCACCAGGCCACTATAGGTGGCCGGTAGCACGAAAGCTCACCAGGCCACTATAGGTGGTTGGCAGCACGTCAGCTCAGCAGGCCACTATAGGTGGCCGGCATCTCGACAGCTCACCAGGCCACTATAGGTGGTTGGCAGCACGTCAGCTCACCAGGCCACTATAGGTGGCCGGCAGCACGACGGCTCACCAGGCAACTATAGGTGGCCGGCAGCACGACAGCTCACCAGGCAACTATAGGTGGCCGGCAGCACGACAGCTCACCAGGGCACTATGGGTGGCCGGTAGTACGAAAGCTCACCAGGCCTCTATAGGTGGTTGGCAGCACGTCAGCTCAGCAGGCCGCTATAGGTGGCCTGCAGCACGACAGCTCTCCAGGCAACTATAGGTGGCCGGCAGCACGACAGCCCACCAGGCCACTACAGGTGGCTAGCAGCACGGCAGCTCACCAGGCCACTATAGGTGGCCGGCAGCACGACAGCTCCCCAGACCACTATAGGTGGTCGGCAGCACGACAGCTCACCAATCCACTATAGGTGGCCGGCAGCACGACAGCTCAGCAGGCTACTACAGGTGGCCGGCAGCACGACAGCTCACCAGGCCAATGTAGGTGGTCGGCAGCACGACAGCTCACCAGGCAAATATAGGTGGCCGGCAGCACGACAGCTCACCAGGCCACTACAGGTGGCTAGCAGCACGGCAGCTCACCAGGCCACTATAGGTGGCCGGCAGCACGACAGTCTTCAGGCCACTATAGGTGGCCGGTAGCACGACAGATCAGCAGGCCACTATAGGTTTCCGGCAGCACGACAGCTCACCAGGTCACTATAGGTGGCCGGCAGTACGACAGCTCACCAGGCCACTATAAGTGGCCGGCAGCACCACAGCTCAGCAGGCTACTACAGGTGGCCGGCAGCACGACAGCTCACCAGGCCAATGTAGGTGGTCGGCAGCACGACAGCTCACCAGGCAAATATAGGTGGCCGGCAGCACGACAGCTCACCAGGCCACTACAGGTGGCTAGCAGCACGGCAGCTCACCAGGCCACTATAGGTGGCCGGCAGCACGACAGTCTTCAGGCCACTATAGGTGGCCGGTAGCACGACAGATCAGCAGGCCACTATAGGTTTCCGGCAGCACGACAGCTCACCAGGTCACTATAGGTGGCCGGCAGTACGACAGCTCACCAGGCCACTATAAGTGGCCGGCAGCACCACAGCTCACCAGGCCATTATAGGTGGCCGGCAGCCAACCTAACCACCCTTGCTATCAGTCAGGCAGTCTTGACGCCATCTAACCAACATGGTCACCTGCCAGCCAACCTTGCCAACAGCCAATCAACCTGGCCACCAGCCAGCCAATCTGGCCGCCAGCTAGTCAGCCTGGTAATCAGACAGTCAACCATGCCACAAGCCAGCCAACCTTGCCACCAGCCAGCCAACCATAGCACTAGTCAGCCACCCTTGCCACCATCCAGCCAGCCTGGCCACCAGCCAACCAACCTGACCGCCGGTTAGCCAACCTTGTAACCAGACAGTCATCCTGGCCACTTGCTAGCCAACCTTACCACCAGCCGGCTAACCATACCACAAGCCAGCCAACCTTTGCCACCAGCCAGGTAAGCTGGCCTCCAGCCAGCTAGACCGGCCTCCAGTCAGTCAACGTGCCCATCAGCCAGCCAATCAGGCTACCAGCCGGTCACCCTGGCCCCCAGCCAGACAGCATGGTCACCAGCCAGCTAACCTTGCACCCGACAGCCACCTTGGCCACCAACCAGTCAACCATGCTGTCGCCGATCTCTTAACGAGATGGCAGTACAGTTTAACATACAGCTTATCTGGGTACCGGGACATAGCAACATTACAGGTAATGAAAGGAACGACGCTACAATCAATCGTGGCTTGTGAGGGAGTACCCCTTGCAACCATTAAACATAATCTGACCAATCTCGCCAGGGCCGAGACGAACCTGAGATCGACCCAGGGACATACCTGCGTCATCACCAGGCAAATCTGGCCTCGGCTTGACAGTCAACGAACAAGGAGTATAATCTCCCTAAAAAGAACTGACATCTACAAAGTCATCGGTGTCATCACAGGATACTGCCTCATTGGCAGTCACTCACAAAAATTAGTAACAGTTCCGAATGATTTCTGCAGAAGCTGTCAGGACGAGGAGGAGGTCGAATCCATTCACCACCTTCTCTGTGCCTGTCCAGCTCTTTGCAATATCAGGAAACGTTACCTAGGCTCTTACTTCCTTAACGGTCTGACAGATGTTCAGAAAGTAGGGATACCTGCTCTTCTTAACTTCTTAAGAAGCACAAAATGGTTCCACGAATAGGGGGGTAAGACCCCCTCCTAGCTGCACATCGGGCCTCCCTGGCCTATGTGCATTTTTCCCAATTCTGGGAAGGCTACGATCCTACCTACCTACCTAGCCATCCTTGCCATCAGTCAGCCATCCTTGTCACCATCTAGCTAACCTGGTCATCTGCCAGCCAACCTTGCCGCCAGCCAGCCCACCTGGCCACCAGTCAGCGAACGTGTCCACAAGCCAGTCAATCAGGCCACTAGCCGGCCAACCTGGCCACCAGCCAGACTACATGGTCACCAGCCGGCCAACCTGTACACCTGACAGCCAACTTGGCCACCCTCCTGTCAATCAGCTGCGCTGGCCACCAGCCAGCTAAACTTGCCACCAGCCAGCTAAACTTGCCACCAGCCAGCCAACCTTATCACCAGCAAATCAACCTTGCAACCAGCCAGCCAATCATGCCACCTGTCTACCAGCCAGCTAACCTGACCAGGTAGTCAAAGTCAGTTACTTAGAGTTAGTCAGATAACTGCTTATAAGCATGGTCACTAATAATATGCAAGGTCACTGCTAATAAGCAAGGTTGCTGCTAGTAAACAAGATCATTGACCGTTTGAACAAGGTCGCTGACCTTTTGAACAAGGTCACTGACCTTTTGAACAAGGTCACTGACCTTTTGAACATGGTCACTGACCTTTTCAACAAGGTTACTGAACTTTTGTGCAAGGTCACTGACCTTTTGATCAAGGTCACTGACCTTTTGAACAAGGTCACTGACCTTTTGAACAAGGTCACTGACCTTTTGAACACGGTCACTGACCTTTTGAACACGGTCACTGACCTTTTGAACAAGGTCACTGACCTTTTGAACAAGGTCACTCACACTTTGAGCAGTGGCCTAAGTTACCTGGTTGGCGGCAAGGCTGCCTAGCTGGTGGCCAGGGTAGCTGGCTGGCTGTAAGTATAAGTATAATTCCAGAATAATTCCAGAAAAGTGGAAGTGTGCAATGGTAATTTTCATCCCCAAAGCCGGCAGGAATTCTCACACTTCCCCCAAGGATCTACGGCCTATCTGTCTATCATCCTTCGCTCTGAAAACTTTAGAAAGGCTGATGGACTTACACATACGGCACAGCTTGGATCCCTCCATAATTTCTAAGGCACAGCACGCCTACTGTAAAAGTAGATCGGTCGAAACAGCTCTTCACATATTAGCGAGGAACATCGAAAGATCAATCCATCTCAAAGAATACACTCTAAAAGCCTTCCTAGACATAGAGGGCGCCTTTAACAACGTCACTCCGAAAGCAATAATAGAAGGGCTAGAAAAGCTAAGGTGGAGAGGACTCTGATAGAGCTGATCAGCGAGTTGTTATTAACGCGCAAGATTCACTATAAGTGGGGATACCTAGTAACTACCAGAGTAGTTACCAAGGGAACCCCGCAAGGTGGGGTCCTCTCACCTCTTCTCTGTAATGTAGTTGTAAACGAACTACTAATCAAACTGGAGAAAGAAGGCCTGGACGTTGTTGCCTACGCCGATGACGTCGCCATCTCAATCTCAGGTAAATGCCTATCTACACTGAATGACCGCATGCAAACGGCATTCTCATTTCTATGCAAACGGGAGCATAGTAACGGGCTCAGGATTAACCCCCAGAAAACGGAGCTCGTGCTATTTATCAAAAAGCACAAAATCCCGGGAAACTGCCCATTCACTCTGCTCGATACCAGGTTAGCCTACTCCCCTAGTGCCAAATTCCTTGGCATTATACCCGATAGGAAATCAACTTGGAAGAGCAATACAATTAAAAGAGCAAAAAAAGCAACAATAGCTCTCTACACATGTAAGAAAGCCCTATGAAAAAAATGGGTATTCAACCCCAAGACCACCCTATGGCTCTACATCACGGTCGTTAGACCCATACTAATATATAGAGTGATAGTCTGGTGGGCTGCACTAGACAAGAAAACATACCACAAACAACTCGAGAAGGTACAAAGGATGGCATGTATGTGCATTACCGGGGCCCTCAGGTCCACACCAACGGCTGCGCTTAACATGATACTAGATCTTACACCACTCGATATTTTCAAATTGCCACACACACGGCCGTAAGATTAAAAGCCAATTCGAAGTGGGCGAGCTATGTCACTGGCCACTCCTCCATCCTGCAAAACAGGATAACTGTGACAGAAAACCTGGACCACACAGAGCCCACCATAGTCTTGGACAAAAACTTTACGATGATCTATCCGGACAGCAAGAACTGGACCCGTCAAACTCAACCGCGCAGAAATTGCGTGGATTTCTACACTGACGGGTCTTAAACCTAAGACGGGGTGGGCAGTGGAGTTTTCTGCAAACAGCTCAAGCTACATATGTATATAAAGCTCTAAAATTACCAGATCACTGCAGCGTTTTCCAGGCGGAACTGTTGGCAATAAAAGAGGCTTTGTCTTGGTTGAAGTGGAACGTAATATCCACCACGGATATTTGCATTCTCACAGACAGTCAAGCAGCCTTAAAGTCATTCGAGTCCTATGTTTACACATCAAAATCTAGTCTCGCCTGTCGCAGATCTCTTAACGAGATGGCAGAACAGTTCAACATACAGCTTATCTGGGTACCGGGACTCAGCGACGTTACAGGTAATGAAAAAGCCGACACACTCCCCAAACAAGGAACGACGCTACAATCAATCGTGGCTTGTGAGGGAGTACCCTTTGCAACCATTAAACATAATCTGACCAATCTCGCCAGGGCCGAGACGAACCTGAGATCGACCCAGGGACATACCTGCGTCATCACCAGGCAAATCTGGCCTCGGCTTGACAGTCAACGAACAAGGAGTATAATCTCCCTAAAAAGAACTGACATCTACAAAGTCATCGGTGTCATCACAGGATACTGCCTCATTGGCAGTCACTCACAAAAACTAGGAACAGTTCCGAATGATTTCTGCAGAAGCTATCAGGACGAAGAGGAGGTCGAATCCATTCACCACCTTCTCTGTGCCTGTCCAGCTCTTTGCAATATCAGGAAACGTTACCTAGGCTCTTACTTCCTTAACGGTCTGACAGATGTTCAGAAAATAGGGATACCTGATCTTCTTAGCTTCTTAAGAAGCACAAAATGGTTCCACGAATAGGGGGGCAAGACCCCCTCGTAGCTGCACAAGGGGCCTCCCTGGCCTATGTGCATTCTTCTCAATTCGGGGAAGGCTACGGCCCTACCACCTACCTACCTAAGTATTGATAAGAAATTATTTTTTTTTAGTGAGGTTTAGTTATTTAAAATTTGATGTGCCTCTAAAGGGTGGGAAATTTTAATAAATTTGGCAAACGCGAAGAAGGATGGGTCATGGAAGACACTGCACATCGGAAGAAAACTGGGCAAGCCTGGGAGAACTACAGCTAATGAGCATCGAAAAATCGTCCGTCTTTCCAAATCCGACCCGTTTATGTCTTCCAGGGATATAAGAACAGAGCTTGAGTTAAATGTGTTATCACGTACCATTCGTCGAAAGCTTGTCGAAAATAATTTAAATGGCAGAATTGCCAGGGCCGTGCCTTTCTTGAGAAAAGCCAATGTAAAATGCAGACTAGATTTCGTTAAGGCCCATCTGAGTTGGAATACGTCTGAAGGTATTAAGGAATGGCGAAACGTACCATTGACCGATGAGACAAAAATTAATTTATTTGGAAGTGATGGCAGGCAAACTGTACGAAGACCAGCGTTGCACCGTATCCTCGATATACGGTTAAAATTGTAAAGCACGGCGGCGGAAATGGGGGGGGTTGTTTTCTTAGTACGGCCTTGGTGCAGTTCACCTTATTGATGCTAATATGGACCAGCATCAGTACGTATCAATTTTAGAGATAACCATGCTGTGGAGCAGAACATGCCTCTTAAGTGTGTCCTACAGCAGGATAATGACCCCAAACACACATCCAAGGTAGCCAAGAAGTTTTTGGCAGACCAAAATATTACTTTAACGAAATGGCCATCTCAGTCACCTGACTGGAACCCCATCGAACATCTATGGGGGGACCTAAAATAGGCCGGTGGCCGGCATCAAGCGAAGAATTAGATCGAGTTATGGGTAATCATATAACGGGAGTGGTCTCAAATTTCCTTAGAAAGATGCCGTAAATAAGTTTACTCCATGCCAAAAAGATGTTTGGCAGTCATTTCAAATTAAGGTCAGGCACCTAAGTATTAAATGTTTTTATTTTAAATGTACGTTACAAAATGCAAACATTATGGATCAACCTGGATTCAACTTTTTTGTCCAGCCCATTCCATGAATTCATTTTTAGGGTTCCGTGCGTCCGAAAAAATATACGGAACCCTTATAGGATCACTGTGTGTCCGTCTGTCCGTCGGTCACAGTCAATTATCTCCGAATCTACCGGACCGATTAAGTTGAAATTTGGTACACATATAAATTTCTGTGACCCAAAGGCGGATGTGTGACGTCAATAGATGAAATCGGTATATGGGCGGTCATTTTTGGGGGGAAGGTAGGAAATGAATATATCCATGTTGGCTGCCCGATGTCCGGGTGGACGGGTCACCTGGCTGCTGGCCAGATTGGCTGGCTGGTGGTCAGGTTGACTGGCTGGTGGTATCGTTGGCTGGCTGGTAGCCAGGTTGACTGGTTGGATGGTGGCAAGGATGGCTGACTGATGGCGATGATGGCTGGCTGCCGGCCAGATTTTCTGGCCGGGATGGTTGGGTAGTGGCAGGTTATCTGGCTGGTGGCCAGATGGGCTAGGTGGTGGCCAGGTTGGCCGGCAGGCGTCCAGAGCGGCTAGTTGGTGGCCAAGTGTGTCGACTGATATCCAGGTTGGTTTTCCTGGGGCCCAGGTTGGCTGGCTGGTGGCAAGGTTAGCTGGCAGGTGGCCAGGTTGGCTATATGGTGGCAAGGGTGGCTAACTGATGTCAAGGATAGTGGTTAGGTTGACTTGCCAGCGGCCAGGTTGGCTGGTTAGTGGCCAGGTGGGCTGACGAGTATCCTGGTTGGCTGTCTGGTGTCAAGGTTGACTTGCAGGTAGCAAGGTTGGTTGGTAGGTGGCCAGATTTGCTGGCTGGTGGTAAAGTTGGCTGGGTAGAGGGGCCTGGTTGGCTCTTCGTAGCCAGGTCGATTGGCCAACCTTGCTGGCTGACTGGTGGCCAGGTTGGCTGACTGGGGGCCAGGTTGACTGGCTGGTAAATAAGTTGGCTGACTAGTGCCGGGTTGGCGGTCTGGTGGACAGGTCGGCCGGCTGGTGGCCAGGTTGGTTGGCTGGTGACCAGGTTGTCTGGATGGTGATTAAGTTGGCTGGCTGGTGGCAAGGTTGGCTGGCCGGGAGCATGTTTGGTTGGCCGGTGGCCAAGTTGACTGTCTGGTGAACAGGTGGACTGGCTAGTATCGGAGTTGACGGGCTGGTGGACAGGTCTGCTGGCTAGTGACCAGGTTGGCTAGCTGGTGGCAAGGTTGGCTGCCTGGTGTCCGGGTGGGAGGGCTATTGGACAGGTCAGCTGGCTGGTGTGCAGGTTGTCTGGCTAGTGGCAAGGTTGGCTGGCTAGTGGATAAGTTGGCTGGCTAGTGGCAAGGTTGGCTGCGCAGTGTCCGGGTGGGCGGGCTATTGGACAGGTCTGCTGGTTGGCCTGTGGCAAGGTTGACTGGCAGATGGCAGGTTTTATTGATCCTCCAGTTTTCCTCACCAAGGTGTGCAAGCCTTTTTAGACCGATCTAGTCTCCAGACTAGACAACCTTTGAAGATATTTTCCAGCCGCGGTTTTATCCACTCCATAGTCTGTGCACATTCGATGGGGTAAATTCGATCCGGTCCCGCTGACTTAGAGAGCATAAAGCTTTTTATAGTCAAGATTGCTTATAATCCCTGAGTTATCTTTTCTTTAGGCCTAAGTTTGTATGATTTCTGGTACTCTTCGCTATGACACATTTTTCGAAGCCTGCTTGCCCAAGAAAATCTGGGCTTGTGTTGTCAGCTCATTGGCTTATATCGGCCTGGACAACTGAAGCGCAACATTCTCCGACATGTTCGATTGTATAACAAAGGCACCTCTCTGCAGTCTGTTCGGAATGATTGAGTCAAAAATAAGATATTAGGAGTGCAACTTTTTACAAAGTAAATATTTAATTCCTCAGTTAGCTTGTTGTGTTAATTAAGCCTCGGTGTCTGCATAGTCGTGGAACCTACTTCGAAATTGCTTTTGTCAGACGCCAGAAAACGCTCTAACCAGTCTTATCCTTGCTCACGGGGTTTTTTGGTTATAGTTCTACCTACCTCAATCCCTGACTTTCGAAGTATAATGTTCTATATATGGTTCGGGGCGAATATATTCCGTTGTTCTTTTAGTGATTTTATTCAAGTGGCGCTACAGTTGTGGGTAAACTGCGCCATCAACTAACATTGCGCTCTAACTCTGTGCTCTGTTGCATCGGATCGTTAAAATGAATACTGTTTTGGCTAAAATTGTTGTTTCCATTTCCTGTTCGGATCCGTGGATTCGTGGATCCGTGGATTCGGAACTCAGAATGTTTTCCTCTTTATCCGCTTTCTATTTAAACATTTACCCCGTGGAGGAGGATCGAGATAGTTCAAGTTTTCTAATTTTTCTATGAAATGATTGGCAAGACTTATCCTAAGCGCTGGAAAACTCATTTAAACTCAATACTTTTTTTTTTGAGTGGTTCTTCTTCTCTTCTTTGGTGGCGTTACAGCCCATGAAGGGTCAGAGCCAAGCTTCTCTCAATCATCCATGTTGTGTGCGATTTATTTTTTACACAGGTGAAAAGGACCTACAGTTTAAAGCCGATTCCGAACGGCGTTAATCGAGAAGCTTTTTCATGGCAAGGTTACTACGGGGGGTTTTGCCAGTACCCCGCCGAGGAGGGACACCGCGAAATAAACAATAAACATTTTGGAGTGGGTGCCTTATAAAATTCATGGCTACCAGCGGTAACAGCCTGTGCACACTCAATGCTCTAATCACGTCGATGTTGATTGTTACGACAGTTACGAGTAAAGGAAATCAAATAATCATGCGTATTTCGATATGTATACATAAATACCCCTCCAGGATATCCGGGAATGCGTCCAATATCGTTCGGATCTCAAATTCCTTACGGAAAATGTATGCCCTCGAAACACTTCTCCTATTTATACCAAATTCATTGTAAACGCGTAATCTCATTTCCTACTCGATAATTGAAATTCTTTTTAGTATCTGAGAACAATCATTCTTGCGCATACCTCATTTACACACAGAACAACGTTGAGGATTCTAATCCCTTTTGACTCTATATGCTATCCTTGATTTCCTATATTATCCCTTACAAACATAGTTCCAATCTGGGCGTCATCAAAATTACGAATTAATTTATGCAATGTCTGTGTAGGCAATGGTTAAACTGCACTCCAGTATTGGAACTTTTTGACAGAAGTTTATAAATTGGAAAAGTTTCACTTCGTCAAGTAATTGCATCCCTAACTTAGTTTCTATGAGCAAAGCAATGTGGCATACCTTCCACGCAAAACGTGTGGTGTTTAAAGTGAACAGTGCTCATACTCAAATTGGTATTGTTGTTCTTGCTTTTTTGAAGTAGTTGAATCAAGTTTTTTAACCACATAATTTAAATTGTAGGTAAGAAGTTTATATCAGACTATAAGACAGTAAGAAATAAAAATGTATTGAATTCCTTATTGGAGAATATGAACTTAATTTACTTTGATGGCGTTACAGTTCGGGGTGAACCAGGGCCTCAACCAACAAGCCTCTCCAGCCGGCACGATCTCTGGCCAGCCGCTTCCAGTGCCGCACGCCCAGTTGGTTGAGGTCCCTTTCCACCTGTGCGCGCTACCTTAAATGCGATCGTCCTCTGCTGCGTCATCCCTCGGGGTTGGAGTCGAAGACTCTTCGGGCCGGAGCGTTGATGTCCATTCGCTCTACATGGCCCAGCCATCTTAGACGTTGGATTCGAAGACGTCTAACTAGGCCGATGTCGCTGTACAGCCCGGGCTGGTTGAATCTCCTTCTCCACTCTCCGTTTACACAAACGGGACCAAAGATTGCACGCAGAATTTTCCTCTCGAAACGCCCAAGAGCCTCTTCATCCGCTTTTGATAACGTCCAAGCCTCAGCGCCATAGAGAAGGACCGGGATGATTAAGGTTTTGTAGAGGAGAACCTTAGTTTTTCGAGAGAGGGCTCTATTACTCAATTGCCTCTTGAGCCCGAAGAAGCAGCGATTGGCAAGAGTTATTCTGTGTTTTATCTCAGCGCTGGTGTCGTTGCTGCTTGTCACTATCGAGCAAAGGTAGACGAAGTCCTTGACTTCTTCAAAAATATAGCTGCCGAAGGTGACGTTCTGACCAAGACGTCGGTGTTGCGCGTCTTTCTTGGATGACAGCATATATTTGGTCTTGTCCCCATTTACCCTTAGACCCACTTTAGCCGCTTCTGCTTCAATGCTTGCAAACGCCTCATTGACGTCTCACTTTGTTCGTCCAATAACGTCAATATCATCTGCGTAGGCAAGCAATTGTGTGGACTTGCAGTATATCGTACCTCTTGTATTGGCCGCGGAGTCCCGCACGATCTTTTCAAGAATGATGTCGAAGAAATCACATGACAGTGCGTCGCCCTGTCTAAAACTTTTTTAACATCAAAGGGGTCGGCTAGTTAACCCCCGACCTTAATGGAGCAGCGAGAGTTCTCCATAGTCATCTTGCACAGTCTGACGAGCTTGGCAGGAATGTTAAAACATGACATGGCTCTGTATAGCTCGTCTCCATAAACACTGTCATACGCGGCTTTAAAGTCAACGAAAAGATGGTGCGTGTCTACCTGGAATTCATGGGTCTTCTCCAAGGTCTGCCGTAGTGTAAATATTTGGTCTATCGTGGATTTTCCTGGCCTGAAACCACACTGGTAGGAACCTATCAGATTGTCCACGACCGGTTTCAGGTACTTACACAGTACGACAGAGAGAATCTTATACGCGATGTTCATGAGGCTTATCCCTCTGTAATTGGCGCAGTCATAGGGTCTCCTTTCTTATGGACCGGGCAAACGATACTGAGATTCCATTCATCGGGCATGCGTTCTTCGGGGAAGATGAACACTTACTTAATTATGGGCACTATGGACTTCACAGCCATGTCATCGAACGTGTTTTCACGGTGTTTCTCCTCAGCGGGGTTCTGACAAAACCCCTGTAGTAAGATTGTCAAGAAAAGCTTCTCGAAACTCGCCGTTCGGAACCGGCAATAAACTGTAGGTCCCTTTCACCTATGGGAAAATGAAATCACAAACAACATGGGTGATTGAGAGAAGCTCGGCTTAGGTCCTTCATGGACTGTAACGCCAACATACATACATGGACTTCTTATAGACTAAGTGAGCTTTGATCTCTTGTTAACCTCACCTAACTTATTGATGGAAGAAATAGAGTGTGTGACAAAACTATAGAAACTTTTAACATTCCACCAGACTTTCCTGGCTTACTAAGAAAGATACAATGGTACGTTATTTCTATGTACAACTTCTAGTCATACGAAGAATTTAAATATTGCTTGTTAATAAATATCAACTATTTCTTAAATATTTTACGTATAGAAAATAACTGTAGCGTTCCATGGTAAAATGATGTAATGGCGTTCAAACTACTTGTAATTTCCCGAAGACAACGGAAATTAAAAAACAACAAGGACGACTTTTATCGACAATAGATAAAAGAAATAAACGAAGAAGAAGAACCTTAAAGCGCTTTTTTATCGTCCTCCTCGTGCCAAGCCTTCTGTCTCTCTTCTCGGGAAACCGTGCCTGACTGCCATTGCCCATCTGTTCAGGTGCTACAAGGCTTCTTCTCACAAAACCACTTTACTTTGGTGACGTTACAGCCCATGAAGGGCCAGAGCCAAGCTTCTCTCAATCACCCATGTTGTTAGTTGAGAAGTTTTTTCAAGGCAAGTATACTACGGGGAGATTTGCCAGTGCCCTGACGACGAGGGAAACCGCGAAATAAACATTCGATGGCTTTGGTGTTATCGGGATCCGAACTCGATCATTTTGCGTCGGAGTCCAACACACTAACCACTGCGCCACGGGGTCCTCAAACAAAAATATCTTATACCATTTAAAAAGCCAACGATAGCACGGGCTTTCTGGTAAAAAGTTTCGAACATAAAGATGGCGGCAATGTAAGTTGAAGAGAGGTTTTCTTTTCAATTAGGTCGGAGATACAGACAGCTTGGGGATTGAATCTGATCTTAGACTATTGACCTTAGTTATCAATGACGAGTTATCAACGTTTTTTGGAAGCTACAGTATTCACTCCTTAGGTCACTACTTCACGACGTGGCGCAGGTTTATGTGACTTATCCTACAAAAGACATTAAACGGCAGTTTAGGTTAGCTTAGGTAAGTGGGGCCCTACTGATGAAAAGTCAAGGCTCACGTAGACTACATAGAGTCCATTGTGCCCAATTAATTTACTTAACCCGTTGATACCTAGGCATTTACTGTTGAGCTGAACCATTCAGACGAGGATAAGAATCCTAGTATTCTGTCTAGCCCAATGTTACATACCTCTTCTAGTCCCGAAAGGAAGTATCCTCTTAGGAATACATTCCTTTTTCGGGCTAGCGCCGGACATTCGCACAGCAGGTGTCGAATGGATTCAATTTCCTTTTCGTCCCTGCAGTTTCTGCAGAAGTCAATGTAGGGCTGGCCTAGTCGAGCTGCATGGTAAGATAGCATGCAGTGCCCGGTGAGGGCATCGATTGCCAGTCGAATATTCCAACGATTGAACTTCAGCAGATTTTCCGTCCTTTTCTTATTATAGACGGGCCAAGTCGATCTCGCCGTTGCGCATGTATCTAAGTGACACCATCGCTTATTGGCTTTCAATAATAGCTCCGTCTCTATCTCCCTGTAGAGCGCACTGAGTGGCGTTTTGGCCTCGGTTGAGATCTGCGCGGAATTTGCACTTGATCCCAGCCTAGCCAGCTCGTCCGTCCTCTCGTTTCCAGAGGTATTCCCATGACCAGGTACCCAGCAGAGGGTCACCTCATTTACATCCGATATCTCTTCTAACCTGTTTTTGCAGAGTTTGACGAGTTTGGATCTTATCCATGCTGCCTGCAAAGCCTTAATGGCTGCCTGGCTGCCAACATAGATTTTGCTCCTTTCTCCTGAGAGATTCTCGCTGCTAATCAGGTCTGCCGCCTGCTTGATTGCGAAAACCTCAGCTTGGAAATCACTGCATTCATCATCGAGCCTATAGGAGCGATGTATATCCCGAGACTCAAAATAGACTCCGGCACCTGTGCCAACATCCATTTTGGATCCGTCGGTGTAGATTGCCAGTTTATTTTCCGTGCGTACCATATCACCGGTCTATTCCTCCCTGGAGGGAATTCTAATAGAGAATCTCCTCTCCCAGGAAGGAAGTCATATGTCTATTAATCGTTCCAGCGTTTTCATAAGGGACGACGATAGACTGATAAGTCTAAAGTCCTTTGCAGTAGCATGGTTGACTTTACCCGACTTGGGTATGAAAAAAATTCTAACTTCCCTCCACGCTTGAGGAACATACCCCATCCTGAACCACCAGGAGTAAATGCGCTGCAGCCACGGAAGAATGACATCACATGGCTCCTGCAACATAATCGAAAAAATCGAATCCTTTCCCGGCGCCTTCTAGTGGTCAAAAGTGTTGGTTGCCCACAGGATCTTTTTATCAGTAACAATCTTACCGATTGTCTCATGTTCGAAACACTCCCTTGGCAGCGTGCCCGCCGAATTGAAGGTTCCTGCATTCTCGCAGCGAGGGAAATGACAATTAAGTAGGGAATCAAGCACGCTCTCGTTTGAGTTGGTCCAGCTACCAACAGATCTCTTAATAGAGGACATCTGTGTGGGAGCTTTTGCAAGGACCTTCCTCAGACGAGCCGCACCCGTACATGATTCAATAGAGCTACAGAAGCTTCTCCAAGAGTCCTTCTTGGCAAATCTAATTTCTATTTGTATTATAATGTTTAAGTCATTTTGTCTAGCGTAAGATGGTTATAAGATTAATAAAAATTATTTTTAAATGTAAAAAAACTGTGCGTTTCCTTACTCTGAACCACAACATCCTCCGAGCATTCTTATATGTATGTATCGGTTCTCGTCCGATCACCACAATCAACCAGCGTGGGGCGCGGCCAGGACTTGATGGGGGCCGCTTAGGAACACCGCGCGTTGTTAATTTTTTTGCCTTATTTTTAGTTATTTTATTTCTAGCAAAAAACGGCTCCACCGATTTTGCTGAAAACTTCATCAGTTCTAAGTTGCGTAATTATACGTCCATATCATCGAGATAATCGAAGCGAAAATTCCGCACGCACATACGTACATACACACACATACATCTCTATGAAAACCTTGCATTTGGATTCTGGTGACCTTGAAATGTAAAGATATGTCAAAATTTTAAATTCGCAAGATCGGCCTCATTACAATAACTTCACACGGAAAAGTTAATAAAATCTAGACGCTCGCTGATCCTCAAAATAGGTAAATTCCGCTGAAATTTGTCCAACAAAGTGAAGTTTCTTGATCGTCTGTATGTATGTATGTATGTTGGCGTTACAGTCCATGAAGAACCTGAGCCGAGCTTCTCTCAATCACCCATGTTGTGTGTGATTTCATTTTTCCCATAGGTGAAAGGGACCTACAGTTTATTGCCGGTTCCGAACGGCGAATTTCGAGAAGCTTTTCATGACAATTTTACTACAGGGGGTTTTGTCAGAACCCCACTGAGGAGAAACACCGTAAAAACCCGTTCGATGACATGGCTGTGTCAGGATTCTTGATCGTCTAATCTTAGTATTTTTGGTTAAGCTCTAGGTTTTATTATTAACATTCACTCATTTATAGAAATTAAAAGAAAGAAATCCTCATACATATACTAACTTTCTTATTTTTTTTTTAAGGTTATGTCATCAATTTAAGAATCTTTCTCATATATACTTCAAATTCGTTTCAAAGCAAATTCTGGGATCCTATGAGCAGTAGATCAAAGCTCGAGTAACCAAAAGCAAAGTCAAGTGGTTTAGTTAAGTTTTCTTTTCCATATACTACCTAAAAGTGCTACTTCCATTGACGAAAATATTTATACTCCGAACACCGGACTTTGGGATACTAAATGAAACTATTAATCCATTTTACCGTTACTACTTCGTCAAAAGTCAGTCCATCAAAATCACTAAAACAACGATAAAGTTTGGCATTTTTAAAACCCAGATGCTTACAATGTTTCACTAATATGGACGCCGAAGTGACAATAAAATATTAATTTGTGTTTTAGATTGTAATAAAAAAGATAAGGATGAAAGCTTTAGCACAGAAGCATCAATCAGAAGCACACATATACTCGTACAGTTTTTATTGCTTACTTTATATTTGGCAAAGGTGAAATATAAAATGCTCATGTTCGGGTGCAACCGTTGTTACTCAGATATTGATCATAACGACTTTCTTCAACCACTTACTGTTTGAGGACTCATTTACGGGTAGTTAATAAAATTGAACGAAAAGTAAGGACTCGTATTTCAGTTCGTTACTGTAGTGAGCTTATTAATGAAATTATGTAAGGGGAAGTACTAAAAGATAGAGAAATAAATATGTTTATATGACTATACGGATAAGGACTCAAGTAAGAGATTTGTAGATGATGAAGTGTTATGCTAATACTTGAACAATGAGTTGCAAACATGACATGAAAAGGGTGGATTCACCATATGCTAAAATATTTCCATGGAGTGGATGTAGTTAGTTACCAGAGGCTTGCCCCTAAAAGAAGTTAATATCCAATCCTACATGTACATTTCTCTGCTTGCAAGTTCCCCTTTCTTCTTCTTCTTCTTCTTCTTCTTAACGGGCGCTAAAGTTCTTCGTCCCTCGGGGTTGGATTCAAAGACTCTCCGGGCTGGAGCTGTGGTGTCCATTCGCTCCACATGGCCCAGCCATCTTAGGCGTTGAATCCGTAGACGCCTGACTAGGCTCATGTCGCTCTACAGCCCGTAAAGTTCATGGTTGAATCTTCTCCTCCATCCCCCGTTTGCGCTTATAGGCCCAAAAATCACGCGCAAAATCTTTCTCTCGAACCGACCAAGAGCCTCCTCATCCGCTTTTGATAGTGTCCATGCCTTTGCGCCGTACAACAGGACCGGGATGATAAGGGTCTTATATAGAGTCAACTTTGTCGTTTGGGAGAGGGCTCTATTACTCAATTGCCTCCTGAGCCCAAAGAAACAGCGATTGGCAAGAGTGATTCTGCGTTTGATTTCGGAACTGATGTCGTTGTTCCAGGTCACTGCGGAGCCAAGGTAGACCAAGTCCTTAACTACCTCGAACTTATATCTGCCAATATAAACGTTCTGGCCAAGAGGTCGGTGGTGAGCGTCCTTTTTTGATGAGAGCACATATATAGTTTTGCTCTTGTTTACCGCCAGACTAACTTTCGCCGCCTCGAACTCAATACTCGCAAACGCCCCATTGACATCTCGCTGTGATCTACCTATTATGTCAATATCTTCGGCGTATGCAAGGAGTTACGAGGACTTGAAATAGACTGTGCCTCTTGTATTGGCGAGTGATTTTTGCACAATCATTTCCAATATGATGTTGAAGAAATCACACGACGGCCCATCGCCCTGCCTAAATTCTTTTTTGACAACAAAACTTTCAGAAAGGTATTCACCGATTCGGATGGAGCAGCGAGCATTCTCCAAACTCATCCTGCATAGTCGAGTTTAGCAGGTATGTCAAAGGTAGACATAGCGTTGTATAGCTCGTCTCTAATTACGCTGGCGTATACGGCTTTGAAGTCGACAAATAGGTGGTGAGTGTCGACTTGAAATTCATTGGTTTTTTCCAGGATCTGCCATAGTGAGAAGATTTGGTCGGTGGTGGACTTCCCTGGCCTGAATCCGCACTGATAAGGACCTATCAGCTTTTAACCGTTGTTAGTTCTGCTAAATTGACACCGCAGCAATCTGGTTGTCTGAAGATTAAACTGAGGTTAAGCTTTTTGCAGAATATACCACACCCCACTCCTGTCAACATTTCGAACCCATTGGTATGGAGGCACTGTATTGGGATTGATAGGATACTACCTGCGTGATTTTGCTTACTGTGTTGGTATAATTGCCAAAGACGCAATTATAATGCCATTTGCTTGAGCAGTCACGATGCAACCGAAGTAGCTGGTTCACTATCATGTTCTAAAGAAAAAGTGATACCACCCCTACTTGCAGTGTGCCTCTATTTACTTGCTCTCGTGAATAAACTAAGATTTCCTCCAAAGACTTTAGAAGAGAGAAAGACAGACTTTGTTTTTGACATTGACATAATAACCTTTGTCTGACTTTAGGATAAAAACGGCTTTGGCTGCATGCGTGAGGCTACTTATAAAGAATTGAGTTAATCAATGTATGATGAGATCTGTCATAAACTGGAGATATATACATATATCTGAACATCGAATGAAATGAATCCCGAGTCAATCTGGTTATTTGTTTTCAACATATTGGAGTATATGTACATACATATAAGGTAATTTAACAACTTTTTTCAATTATTTCTAAAGCTTTTACGCATCATATAAAAGTCCTGAAACCATGTCATTTCCGTTTTTGAAATATCGTTGAAGAGGGTCATCTTGATTAGAAAATGAAATTGTTGAGCCCGGAAATGGCTCACCGATGGGTCGAAATCCGAAAGCAAAGTAGGGGCTGTAGTGTTGGCACCTAGCTGCAGACTCACAATCCTCTCTGCGGTGAGTCAACAATATTTCAGGCGAAACTGTTTGCAATCAATGAAGTAGCACACTGCATCCGCAACAGCAAAAACTAACAATATAAAGATATCGATATTCTCAGAAAGCCAAGCGGTTCTCAATGCATTAAAGAGTTGCACTTTTAACTCTAAAACTGTCTGGGAATGCCACAAAGCAAAGCTACCCTGGACAGAACAAAATTTACCGGTTGTTTGGGGGTTTCAACAAGACAATGACCCTAAACATACCACAAAGCTCATAAAAAAGTTGTTCGAAGACAACTCATTTACAGTTCTTAATTGGCCATCAGGTAATGCAGACGTGAATCCAATCGAGCATTTGTGAGGCGATGTTAAGAAGGCTGTTAGCGCGCGGGGGGAGGGAGCGAGCAAACAGAGCAAAGAAGTTGATCGCGCTTAACATGGCAAACGCCAGCTTCGATCTCTGTCCCTGCTCAATCCAAATTGACACACAGCCTTCGCGTGGCCCCACCTGGATAGCTATCCTATCACCCGTCAGGTAGTGAACCAATGTGTGCAGCAACCCAACCCCTTGTTCCTGGGGAAAGAGGACCCTGGCCCTCCAGGTTGGGGGTTGTGCTTAGGGGTAACATCCCTACCACGTAAAAACCTACTTGTTCCGAAACGAAACGACCCCTGCAAACGATTGACGGGCTTGAGAGTCTGCACCTGGAATGTGAGGTCCCTTAACAGACCGGGTGCAGGCGATCAATTGGAGCAAGCCCTCAACTGCTATAAAGCAGATATAACTGCACTCCAAGAAGTGCGATGGGATGAACCAGCCAAAAGACGAATGAAAAACTGCGACATCTATTACGGGAACTGCTTCAAGGAGAACAAACAGCGCCTATTCAGGTGCGGATTCATCACATTGCGATCGACGCTAGACACTCCTCCTTCCGAGGGGCCCACATTGACTCGGACCACTACCTTGTTGTAGCCAAGGTACGAATGAGGATATCAAGATTGCTTGGGAGTCGAGTAGGACTACGTAAGTTTGACGTCGGAAAGCTACAATCGCAAGAGACTGCCAGAATCTTTGCCGATCGTGTCTCCTCCAAGCTCTCTCAAAATCCGCCCTCAGCAGCACAAACAATAGAGCAGGAATGGGCGCATTGCCAGAACGCCGTCATAGACGCTGCCTCAGAGGTGCTGGGTTTCAAGCCGCCACCACCTAGAACCCCTGGTTCGATGAACAATGCGAACAAGCCCATGCAGCAAAACAAGAGGCATATAAGGCCATGCTGCAACGCGGACAAGAGCTGCTCGCGAAATCTATGAGCAGAAGAGAAGAGAGGAACACACGCTTTTCAGAAGAAAGAAGAGAGAAGCGTGAGATCGAAGAGATGGAGAGATGCTTCAGCAGGAATGACGCTCGTAAGTTTTACAATAAGGTAAAACGAATATGCCATGGCTACAAAGCCAGAGCGGCCTGTTGAGATGAAAATGGAGAACTGGTAGTAGAGTCGCAGTCGATGCTGAGGATTTGGAATAGTGCTGTAGCAAATCGTATGTATTCGTTACTGAGTAACGGGTACTCTAATTTGTACCAAGTAACGAAACGTTACTCCCAAATAAATGTCGTTACTAGCACGATTTCGTTACTTCTGTATTTGAGTATAACGAATAGTGCTGTAGCAAATCGTATAATCGTATGTATCCGTTACTGAGTAACGAAGTATCATTATCGATACGCTAACCATTCATGTACTTTGGGTATTTTGGGTATAATGGTATCTGGTATATCGTCGTCGATCGGTACGTATCATTCAAACTGCCTCACCTGACTTATTCTGACTTATACTGTTTGATGTGGGTATCTGTTTTGAGTACTGATAGCAATACAGTGTGTTTTGTGTCAAATGGTGTGTAGTATCGTCTCGTCATCGCTACCGGACTTGTTCTTCATTGTACTGTTTTTTGTGCATCTAGAAAGTAACGAGTAACGACATTTTAGTAACGAGTATTCAAAACAAAAGTAACGTATACATACGGGTATTCAATTTGAAGTTACTTTTACAGCTCTAATTTGGAAAGACCACTTCTGCAGACTGTATAACGGCGATGATAGACAAGATACCACTGTCAGGCAGAACGAGCCATTCGTAATGGACGACGATGTAACAGAATTCCGTACACACGACCTAGACGAAGTCAATATAGCGATATCATACTTAAGTCTAATAAAGCCGCAGCCGCAGACGGCCTGTCTGCTGAGCTTCTTAAGGCGGCTTGAGATAAGCTGGTAAGGTGCATGCACCATCCCATTTGCAAGGAATGGTCGGAGGAAAGCATGCCCGACGAATGGAATCTCAGCATCGTTTGGCCGGTCCATAAGAAAGGAGACCCCTATAACTGCGCCAACTATAGGGGAATAAATCTCCTTAACATTGCATATAAGATCTTCTCTGCAGTATTGTGTGAACGCCTGAAACCGTTTGTGGATAACCTGATCGGCTCTTATCAGTGTGGTTTCAGGCCAGGTAAGTCCACAATAGACCAAATATTTACGTTACGGCAAATCTTCGTCGATTTCAAGGCTGCATATGACAGCGTGTCTAGAGATGAGCTATACAAAGCCATGTCTAGTTTTAGCATCCGTGCCAAACTCGTCCTACTGTGTAGGATGACAATGGAGATCTCTGGCTCCATTAAGGTCGGTAATGAGTGAACCGAGACCTTTGATGTTAAAAAAGGATCTAGGCAAGGTGACGCGCTGTCATGCAACTTTTTCAACATCATGATTGAAAAGATCGTGCAAGAGTCACTAGCCAACACAAGAGGTACGTTTTATTTCAAGTCTACGCAATTGCTTGCGTACGCCGACGACATTGACGTGATTGGACGGACACAGCGAGACGTCAATGAGGCCTTTGTAAGCATTGAGGTAGAAGCGGCTAAGATGGCTCTCAAGGTTAATGAGGGTAAAACCAAATTTCTGCTTTCATCTAAAGGAGACGGAGAACACCTACAAATTGGTCAGAACGTCATCATGGGCGGACTTTGAAGTGGTCAAGGAATTCGTCTACCTTGGCTCACTGATGACCAGCGACAACAACACCAGCGCTGAGATAAAACGAGTCACTCTTGTCAACCGCTGTTTCTTTGGGCTCAAGAGGCAATTGAGAAGTAGAGCCTTCTCTCGGAAAACCAAGGTGACACTATATAAGACCTTGATCGTCCCAGTCCTCCCTTACGGCGCAGAGGCCTGGGCCTTAACAAAAGCGGATGAAGATGCCCTTGGTCGTTTCGAGAGGAAAATTCCGCGCACTATCTACGGTCCCGTTTGTTCAAACGGTGTATGGAGGAGAAGATATAACGAAGAACTGTACGGGTTGTACAGCGACATCGGCCTGGTACGACGTCAGCATCTAGGTGGCTAGGCCATGTAGAGCGCATGAAAAATACAGTTTCGACCCGAAGAGTCTTCGAATCCATCCGGAAAGGAAGGCGCGGCAGAGGAAGGCCGCATCAACGGTGGCGCACGCATGTAGAAGGGGACCTTAGTAACTGGGCGTGCGGTGCTGGAAACAGCTGGCCAAAGACCGTGCCAGCTGGAGACGCTTGTTGGTTGAGGCCCAGGTTCACCACGGACTGTAGCGCCACCTAATTAAGTAAGTATGTAAGTAGCGCGCAAAATATTGCCAACTTTGACGAGCTCTTTGAAAAAGTATAGGCAGCATGGGAATAAATCCCAGTCGAAAGATGCCAAGGTGTGAGACTACATTCATAATTTTGTAGTGTATAGAATCAGATTTTTGAACGAAATGTTATATAATATTGTTTTATATACAACTGTTCGTATACATATCTGACTCATCCGCTTTAGTGAAATCGGCGTTTGTAGTGGTTATTCTGTTTTTAATGATCCCATTGTATATAGAAAGCAAGCCGGAAAATTGTTTCCAATGAAATACCTCAACCGCAATTACCATACAAGTAAACCCGATTTGAATTTATCAATTAATTCGATACAAAATGTTTACCGCAATTGAATGGTAAACCCATTGATTTCACTCAACTAATCGCATTAATTAAAATCCAAATCTAATTAGACCCTAATACTGATAGTTAGTCCTGTGACAACCGCCAATATTTGAAAATACGAATATACCCAAATCTACTGTTTACCTCCTTTGAAAAGTGTTCTTGTCAACGAGTCTTGTATACACGCGCAGCTAATATGTACTCCTACATACTCGTATTTCAAATTTTAAACTCAAAGCAAAATGAAGAACATCGTTCAATAAAGGTACTTCCACGTGTGCCTGATACCGACGTATAATTATATGCAAAGCATTTCATATATCATACATATGTATGCACATGGTCATGTCCGAAGGCAATGTACAAATAGGCTCTGGGACTGCCGTTGACAACGCTGTGGCTTGTTCTTTGGTTGCGTTGGTTTGCCGGACATGATGCAAATTAAATTTGTAAGGTTTTGCCCTACCAATATAGGCAATTCGTTTAATTGACTGCCACTATCGACCTGATGGTGACTGTCAATGACTGTCAACTGTAGTAACGTTTTAACATAGACCGATGATGGTAATAAATAAGGCGATTGAAAACTGTTCTTCTTCGGCAAACTAATGAAGGATCATTTTTGAAATAATTTTCAGCATGTGTGGCGCAGTGGTCAGTGTGTTGGACTCTGATGTAACGTTCACTAAAGAAGAATTTCTATTATATGAATGAAACATCAGCAAATTACTGTTCTGCTTCTTTGTTGGCGTTACAGCCCATGAAGGACCAGAGCCAAGCTTCTCTTCAATCACCCATGTTGTGTGCGATTTATTTTTTCACACATGTAAAAGGGACCTACTTTTTTAATGCCGATTCTGAACGGCGGGAGTCGAGAGTATACTACGGGAGGTTTTGCCAGTACTCCGCCGAGGAGGGACGGGATCCGAACTCACTCATCGTGCGTCAGAGTCCAACATATTAACCACTGCGCCACGACGCCATCACACGGTACTAGACCAGGCAAAACGATTTAAGTTGAGAGTGAAATTTTTGCCCAGAAAATCAGTCATCGAATGTTGAATTCTGGGCGATCTCAGGTTGTGGGTCAGTTTGTCCGGAACAAATGCAGAATATGTTTATCTGTTGCAGGCCCACGGCTGGTAAATTACTAGCAAAGGCCTCGTAGGGGTAGCGTATCCGATGTGCGCTGGCCTGTAAAGCCACTGCAGCCGAACATCTAGCAGCTCTGTTAGTAAGACCTATTTTCACCTCTTCGTGGTGCCCCTTAGGGATTTCTATATGTATAAAACTGCGAACAGAAAGGAACGTGTGCCGAGTTTCCTGCGCCACAAAACAGGCCCGAAAGCCATGCCTGGCTAAAAACCAATATGCCATAAACCGGAAAAAAAAGACAGATTAACTGATGACGACCCAGGAAACAAAAACAAACGGAAACAACTTGTGGAGGCCCTAGGCTTACTATAGGGCATATATTACCGCAATCTAGGAAGTACGATGGGATGGAGTGGACTGAAAGCGGATGAGAAACTGTGACATATGTATGTACATATATTACGGTGACTGCTACACGCTTATTCGGATGCGGATTTGTTATTAGAGGTAGACTTAGGCAAAAAGTCTTGGGCTTCCGGTATGTAAGCGAATGCCTCATAACAATTCGCCAACACCAGCTAAGTTTGAATTCATTACCCTGCCAATGACAAGGATGACTCTAAAAAGACGACCTCTGCGATCTCCTAGATAGAATATATGCCCAATATCCCAATTACGATGATAAAATCGTACTGGGAGACTTTAACGCGAAACTGGGCAAGGAAGTCGCTTTTGATAGGGTTATTGGCAAGCACAGCCTACAAGCACCGCATCCGAAAATGGATTTAGGCTGATAGACCTTGCAACGGGGCGAAATCTTCTAGTTGCTAACAAGCGTTTCCTACACCTCAACATTTACAAAGGGACTTTGCGATCGTCGAATCAATCAACCGTCAACCAGATTGATCACAACGCGATTGATGGCAGACACGCAACTGATATTCGGGATGTACAAAATTTCAGAGGAGCTAACATCGACTCGGACCACTATCTTACTATCTTGTGGCAGCCGAGTAAGGCCAGTGGCATACAACGTCGCATTGCTACAATCGCAGGAGACTGCCAGAGCCTATGGCAGTCGCGTCTTTCTCATGCTCTCACCATACAACACCAATGGACCCGTTGTCAAAAAGCCTTAGAGAGTACTGCTTCTGAGGTACTTGGTCTCAAAACGCCACCAGCAAGAAACCCATAGTTTGACGATGAGTGTAGCAGGGCACACGCAGCCAAGCAGCAAGTCTATCAAGAAGCGCTGCACAGAAGGACGAGAGCTTATCGTGAGCGTTGTGAGCAGAAGAGGAGGGAGGAGCATAAGAGAGCATGAGAAGCTCCGCAGGTATGTAGGTCGGAGATTTTATCAACGAATTAAATAAACATGCCAGGGATATAAAGCTAGAACGGAAGTCTGCAGGGACGAAAATGGAAACCTAATAAAAATCTGGAAAGTCTACTTTTGCAGGTTGCATAACGGCGATGACGAAACAGATCCCGCCGTCAGGCAGAATGACCCATTCATAACGGACAATGATAGCAGAGAATTCCGTTCCCCTGACCTGGACGAAGTTAGGAATGCCTTTTCTAGGCTTCAGCCCAACAAAGCTGCTGGGGCGGACGGACTTCCTGTCGACCTCTTTAAAGCAACTGGAGATGACGTGGTTGGGAGCATGCGCCAGCTCGTCTGTAACATATGGTCAGAGGAACGCGTGCCCGATGAATCATCGGAATCTTAGTATCGTTTGTCCGATTTACAATAAACGAGACCGGTTTGTCTGCGCCAATTACAGAGGTACAAGTCTTCTGAACATCGCGCATAAAATCTTCTCTACTGCACTATATGAGAGCCTGAAACCATTCGTTAATAAACTGATTGGTCGATATCAGTTTGATTTCAGGGCCGGGAAGTCCATTATCGATCAAGTATTCATACTACTGCAGATCCTGGAAAAAACCGAGTTCCAAATCGACAACCACCGTCTGTTTGTCGACTTTAAGGCGGCATACGATAGCGTGCATGGAGATGAGCTATACAACGCCATGTCTTGTTTTGACATCCCTGCCAAACTCGTCGTATTGTGCAGGATGACATTGGAGAACTCTTGCTGCTCCATCAGGTTCATAAGCGACTTGAACGAGGACTTTAATGTCCAATAAGGTGACCATATACAAGTCTTTTATCATCCCGGTCCTGCTTTATGCCGCAAAGACATGGACCTTATCGAAAGCGGATGAGGAAGCCCTTGCCCTTGTAGTTCCCAGCATTAGAGCTATAAGTATGTGTTATGTTAGAATTACACGCACAGAGGAAGAATTTGAAAAGACCATTTACTGTGAGTACTTTGACTTCATCAGTATTTTTGATCACGTTCCATTCACAACAGCTATGTTGCACAATTTTTCCGTATAGGTGCTGCATTTTTTGGCTATGGTCATATTTTGAACTGTAGACCTTCCGCAGCGACGCCCAGGAGATCAACGAGCAGAAGGAGGGAACCCTGCTACTGGTGGAACGACGAGATCAAAACGCTCCGGACAAAATGCCTCCAGGCCCGATGATCACAGCGTTCTAGAGGTAGACCAGAGCTCCAAGAACGATGCTTCAGATTGGCGAGATGTGACCTTGAAAAGGCCATCAAAAGAAGTAAAGGGGATGCTTTAATCAACTCTGCAACGAATAGGACCTAGATCCCATCCCCCAAGGATACGCATACAGGATAGTAATAAAGAAGCTAAGGGGTAGCAGATCCCCACAGATATCCTGCCCAACAATGCTGGAAAGAATAGTAGAATATCTATTTCCATATAGACCATCTGCTTTGGGCTACACCACTAGTGATATTAGAATGGACCGGACCCAGCCAAATAACGATGGAGGAATCGCACAAAGCATACAGCATGCAGAAAGCACTCGGACTTGACGGCATCCCAAACATAGTGTAAAAACAGCTGTGAAAAGGAGACCAGATATTTTTAAAGAAACGATACCAATATGTCCGCTAAATACAACAGGCAAGATCCTGGTACGTATGTATCATATATGGCAGACCAATCGCCGTGGCGGAAGAAAGAGCAGCTTTGTCCGACCGCCAAATTAGTTTCGGGAAATGGCGCTCTACCGTCGATACCATAAAAGAGGTAGTAGACACAGCAGCTGAATCAATAGAAGGGGAAAGATGGCGAGGAGGCACAAAGAAATACAGTGCCGTAGTAACATTGGACGCTAAATGTATGTTGGTGTTACAGTCCATGAAGGACCTGAGCCGAACTTCTCTCAATCACCCATGTTGTGTGTGATTTAATTTTTCCCATAGGTGAAAGGGACCTACAATTTATTGTCGGTTCCGAACGGCGAATTTCGAGAAGCTTTTCATGACAATTTAACTAAAGGGGGTTTTGTCAGAACCCCGCTGAGGAGAAAGAAACAACGTGAAAAACACGTTCGGTGACATGGCTGTGTCGGGATTCGATCCCGTGTCATCGGCGTCAGAGGCCAACACACTATCCACTGCGCCACGGTGCCCTCAAATGCCGTCAGATGGGCGCTAAAAATGCCATTAATTCCGCAAACTGATCTTGTATCAGGAGGTCTCTGACCAGAATGGGAGCACCACATTACCTTGTGAAGATAATCCTTATCTACTTCACTCGCGCTCGCACTCCAAAATTACCTTAATTCCTTCGTTACTTGGTGTGATAATAACTTGCTGGAGCTCAACGTCAGTAAATGCCGGTCTGTTACCTTTTCTCGAAAACGTTTTTTCTCAGCTCCCAGAATATACTACCTTCTTAACGAGCCCGTACCCCAAGTCTCTTTCATACGGGACCTGAGAATCATTTCTGATAAAGAGCTATATTTTCTCTCCCATATCAACCATATGATACAAAAAGCTAATTCTGCCCTTGGCTACATAAAACGGTGGTCTAAAGAATTCTCAAACCCTTATGTCGCCAAATCGTTCTACACCACTCACGTCAGACCTCTTCTTGAATACGCCAGTCAAGTCTGGTCTTCGTACTACATCAACCATTCAGTAAGAATTGAAGCTGTGCAACGCTGATTCTTGCGTTTTACCCTAAGGGGTGGAACATGGTCTGATAGAATTGAATTACCACCCTACAAAGATCGGTTGCTTAGCCTTGCTTGCTTGTTTGCACAGTTGGCGCTACAGCCCGAAACGAACCTGGGCCTCGACTAGTATACCTCTTCAAACGGCACGATCTCTTTCCACTTCTGTGTGCCATCTTATATGCAGTCGACTCTTCGGGCTGAGCTGTGGTGTCCATTCGTTCTACATGACCCAGCCATCTTAGACATTGTATCCGTAGACGTCTGATCAGGGCCGTGTCGCCGTACAGCCCGTAGAGTTCGTGGTTGAATCTTCTGTTGTCGCTTGTCATTAGTGAGCCAAGGTAGACGAAATCCTTGACCACCTCAAATTTGTAGCTGCCGATAGTGGCGTTCTAGCCAAGACTTGGTGTTGAGCATCTTGCTGCCATCAAACATATACTTGTTTTTACCCTCATTTACCGAAAGAGGTTTATTCTGCCTGAGAGCGGTACTCTGACTATCATCGCTGTTATACAGTCTGCAGAAGTGTCTTTCCATATTCTCAGCATCGATTTTGAGTCGACTATGTACTAGATGTCCGCTTTCATTCCGGTAGGCTTCTGCTCTGGTTTTATAACCTTGGCAAATCATTTTGCGATAAAAGTTGCGATAAAAGGCCGTACTCGGTCTATTCCAAATTTAAATACCACATGTCAAGCTTAAGTTTCTTGGCCCTTCCGCTCGAATAAAACATTCAATTTGAAGATGTGTGTCAAGCTGCAGCAACTTTCGTCGACAATAGCCTCACTCATAAATTACATTTTAAAGAGCGTAGTATCTGTAAACACAATACGTGTCTGGCATCAGTGCCCTTTCGCCCAAATATTCAATCGGTCGAGACAAAAGACAAAACATTGCGATACAAGAACTCAGTAAATTCTTGTTTATTCGTTATAAGCAAGTTAACAACGCTCGTGCCTGTATGGGATGTCATTATTTTTTCAGCATCCTTGACTTAATGCAAACAAAAGGCAAGTGGGCAGACATAAGGATTCATCAACAACATGCAATAACAAAATAAAAAAATCATGTAACTTAGGTAACACACCGAGAGTGTCGTTCGCTTCTATTTCGGTAAACAATGGACTGGAACCTTGCACTGAAAATTTTCCACAGAGAAATAAGACATACACATGCAGCACATGCTAGTGTTAATTAACAGAATAAGGTTAAGAACGATTCTCGTTTTTCACGGGGACAGAAACATACATATTGTTTGGGGTAGTGAAAGATGCGAATGAAAGAGCTACTACTGTCAATGGAAAAAGACAAAGGGGATTGATGTTTTCAAGGGCATGCAGCATCCCGTCAACAACTGCATGGCTTAAAACAACATTCGGATCGAAAATGCTGACCTAATGATACCCCGACTTTCAAAATAGTTTAGAATAAAAACAAAATGGTGTAGAATAAAATAGGCCCCGGCCTATTAATTGACAAAACTCCCATTGTTGTTGTTAAGCGAGTTACTGTATACATTTACTTACTTACTTATCAGGCCGTCAATCTACGGAGGATCTGAGCCTAAGCTATAGCTGCCTGCCATCCTTGACGGTCCAAGACCAAGTTGTCTTATTTCCGCGAATATTTAGTCTTTATACCGAAGGTCCGGCTTTCGTCTTCTTCTCGAGCCTGGAGGCTCGGATTCTAAGATTCTCTTACCTGGTGTTCATGAGCTCAATGTGTCAATGTAGTCGACGACTCTTTACTTTCCGGACTATATCCACATCTTTGTACAGCTCATAGAGTTCGCGGTTATGTCTTCTCCTCCATTCACCTTCCTCACAGACAGGACCAAATATCCGGCGCAGAATTTTTCTTTCGAAACCACCCCAAAATCAGCTCCGCCGTCCTCCTTATCGTCCAGCTTTCGGCTCCGTACAGCAAGACTGGCAGTATAAGCGTTTTGTAAAGCATTAGTTTTGACCCAAGTTGAATGGAGAAACCGAAGTAGCAGTGGTCGCCAAGGGCGATTCTATGCCGGATCTCCATTGTGGTGTCGTTTGCCCCGAGGTAGACAAACTCCTTAACCACCTCGAAATTGTAGCTGTCAAATGTTATATGTTGCCCAAGGTGAGAAGCGATTGGTTTTTGCTTAACAGTATGTACTTCGTTTTGTCCTCATTGACCTTAAGACCAGCTCGTTTCGCCCGTTCGCGAGAACACGAGAGTATGTCGATATCATCCTCGTATGCTAGCAGCTGGACGGACTTGTAGAAGATAGTGCCTTCCCTGTTGACGCCTGCCCGTCGCACTATCTGCTCCAGAACCAGGTTGAAGAAGTCACATGACAGCGCATCTCCTTGCCGAAATCTGGTGCATGTTTCAAATGGTTCCGAAGTCCTAGAACCGAGTTGCACGGTGCACGATTTTTTAGTGTGGCGCGACACAACTGGATCAGTTTTCCCGGGATCCCGAATTCGGCCATCGCACTAAACAGTCCTTCCCGATGAATGTCGTGGTATGCGGCTTTAAAATCGATAAAGAGATAGTGTGTATTTTGTCTATAGTCGATTTGCCGGGCCAGAAGCCGCACTGGTTGCTGCCGATTAGTGGGGTGCAAAAGAGCCTTAGACGTTCACACAGTGCGCTGGACAGGATTTTGTATATGACATTGGGCAGAGATATATCTATATAGTTCCTGCAAGTGGTAGGATCGCCTCTTTCATAGATAGAGAAAATAGAGCTGATGTTCCAGTCGTCGGGCATGGTTTCATCTTCCCAAATTCTATAGATGGTCTGGTGCATGCTCCCTACCAGAGCATCACCGCCAGCCTTGAAGGGCTCTGATGGCAAGTCATCTGAGCCTGCGGCCTTGTTGTTCCTCTTTTGAATAGCTTTGCCGACTTCTTCGATGTTGGGTGAGAGGACTACTTCAGCAGCTGGAGTTAGGATTTCCTCAGTCCCTACCGCCCTCCCTTGTCGGTGACAAGACTACCCTGAAAATTTCGAAGAGCCTGCAAGGCCTTGTGCCTTGTGATTTCTTACAATTATTTCTTAGCCCGTCCCCAGACTACTTGACATTCTTGAGCTGGGAGACTGCGAAGATTCTTTTCTTTAGATATAGCAGTTTTTTCTCCTCCCTTCTTCTGGTTCGGTTTTCCTCTCGCGCTGCCCTGATTTTTCACTGTACGTCCCGTCGGTTGCTGCCTTTTTCTGCTCACACTCGCCATCATACAACGGGTTTCTCGTTGAGGCTGGTAGGTAGCCTAAGGTGTTCTCGGCTACTTCTTGAATGGCTGAGCAACAATGCAGCCACATATTGTTGATATTTGTGCTCGACGTAGGCATACCGGAGAGTCTTTCGCTCAGTTGTTCCCTGTTGACTCTGATAACCTCCGGTGTGCTTAGATGTCCAATGGTGGGCTGGTACAGCTTTCTGACATTGGACAGTCGAGCTCTGAATCTTGCTGCTACGAGGACAAGCTCCGTAGGCTTTGCGCAAGAAATCATAGAAGCTCTCGTTGATATGGGCTTCCGCCTCTTCGCTAGGGGCGTGTGCATATATGAAGTTGGGACTGTAAAATCTGCCTTTGATGCGGATCACAGCCAGGTGATCACTCACAGGCTTAAAGTCGATGACCTTCGACCTTAACCGCTTTCCCACTACAAATCCACACCCCAACATGTGCAATCTTAAGTGACAGCTGTAATAGATGTCGCAATCTTTTTTCTTCATCATACCGTTTCCTATCCAGCGTATTTCCTGGATCTCATTAATATCCGCCTTGTACTGCGTGAGGATTCTTTCCAGGTTATGAGCAGCTCCAGGAGTGTACAGAGTTCTGATATTCCAAGAGCATACTCGCAAATTGTGTTCCTTTTTCGCGCTATGTCGTCTTCGAGAATCCGTCCGTTTATCCGAGGCATTTTGCTCTTTCATAACTTGCCTTGTTTTACATGGGCGGGTTGATGGCCCATCACACAACCACCAGTCTGGTTGGGGTATTGTGGCACCCTCTTGCCTAGGACGATTTCTCTATACATTGGTTCATCTCTCAATGGTTGTTGTAGAGCATATCCAGAGGGCTGTATGGCAACTTGACCCGGGAATTGAAACAGCACTTTCATAAAAAAAATACAATTGAGTTTCCTTCCAATTATTGTTGAAATATATGTATAATTCCTTAACGAGGACGGTTATTCAAGTCTATCCTTGACGAATGTATATAAACAGACATATTCGCTGCCTGTTGGACGCTGTAAAAAACGTGCCTAGCCCCCAGTGATACACAAATGTCCTCCGCCGCAGATCAAAATCATACATTGTACCTGAACTGAGAAGTCCCCTCATCTCTGTTGGTCGTTGTTTTGTAGTTTGAACAATTTGGAATAAATTGTATTTTATTTGGATGGAATTGTAAAGTCTGTCTTTCTTTCTCTAATTGGATTTCTAACCGGAAGGCAATACTTTTTACTAAAATCGTATTCTTTAAATTGTTCACGAGAAATACGCAAGCAAGGAGATACACAACGCTACTCTATGTCAGTGAAGAGATCTTTAGGGGCGGAATTCGGAACAAAACGAATTAAGATATTCCTTTTAAGAAGGTATCAACTATTTGGAAAGTGTTCGCCTTTCAAAGTTCACCAAAGTATTTAGTAAGAAGAAAGGATTCGTTAAGTAGATCGCTGCCAGGCATTTTAATAGGAATAGACGAAAAATTGCTACGTGAATTGCATGGAAGTCTGTTTCCAGTGGCCTGAGTTATGATGTAGGGATGTTAGTATTAATAGAAAAAACCTTTTAGTTATTCTTTTATTATTTATTTAATACTAATCACAACACCAATTTTATCACTTGTAGTGCTTCGACGCTCCAGTATGAGAATGTCTGAGTTTCTCCCCACGCTAATGATCCCAGCTTCGTTTTTGAGCATGGTGAAGTTGCGGGAGATATTACGCGAGGGAGAACACACCATTCTTGTTTGCTGCCGAGAACAGGTGAAGCAGCATGTCCACATAGAAGAGAGGGATTGGGGTTACGGCACGTAACTTCTCCCCCCTTAGGTTTTGGTCCCCAAAACAGTGTGATCTTTGAGTTTGCAATAAGATTATAAAATTCAATTTACAATGACAATAGTTAAACAATTTTTAACTAAATATGCTTTCATTTACTATGTGAAATAATAGAACAATAGAAGGAAATGTGAGTATTAGATATTAACCAAATGATTTCAATCGTTTTTAACAATATTTTGCTTTTGTTGGTAGGAACGTTGTCTTTTTAAGAATAATTTTAATGTGGATACAGATTTAAGTGAATATATCAACAAGTTGGTCTATAAATATGTCCATATGTATGTATAAAAGCCAAACGTGTATTAATACAAATGAAACATTATTTCTTCATTATGGATGGATATTATAACTATGAATTTGATAAAGTAAGATTAGTTCTTTCAAAAGAGCATATTGTCGCCGTTCGATATATATAAAATAGTTAAATTGTTATGTTCATGGTCAATACAAGACAGGGGAAATGTATAATATGACTTACTTAACCTGTTTCATACATTTTCTTAAAAATGTAATTAATAAACGAGTAAGTAATTAGGTATGTCTTAGTTGCATACTATCATTTTAACCTATTTTTATTTTTTAGTTTCTGTTTATGGACTTTTCGTGTATCTGTCTCTACAGTAATTCTATTGCTATTGATAACCTTATGTTTGATATATCTGGGTGCTAATTTATTTCGTCTATCATCTTTCTCATAGATAGTGTCACCTTGGGCGTAATTAGGTGGGTTTTTGCGCTTTTGATTCAATTTTTCAATTTGCTGTTTTTTTCTAAATTTGTTTCTTTCAAATATTTGTTCTGCCAATTCTGAATAGTTTTGGACGTGGTTCCTTAAGTACTCATGCTTGGTGGTTATAGCCGTGTTAGCAGGGAATGGCTTTGACATGTATATGTGCCCAGTGAGCAGTTCAAAAGGCGTACATTTTGTTACTGAGTGTATGGAGTTATTGTAGGTAAGTATAGCCTCATCCACAGTCTCACCGATATATTTTTTCTTGTTCCGGAACTTAATAATTCTAATGAGTTCTGTTAGAGTTGAATGAAATCGCTCTACGGGTGAGTTACCAGTTGAGTTCTTCGCACAGGTATTATGTAGGCGTATATCATACACATCTAGGAATTCCTTAAACATAGTTGATACGAACTCCTTACCATTATCCGCTACTATCTTTTTTGGTATTCCATGGTGGGAAAAGAAATGACGCAAAGCTTTTATTAAATACATGCTATTTCTCGCGACCAATGGATAGGCACAAGCGAATTTGCTAAACTTATCTAAAATAGTTAAGAAGTTCTGTTTATTTACAGAATATATGTCAATGTGTATTATTTCCATAGGCATTCGTGGTGTTTCGGTTTCTTCAAATTTCAGCATTTCTCTTCTCCTGTCATATTTGTTCAAAGTACAGATTTCACAATCGTTTATGACTCGTGTGATCATATACTTCATATTTGGAAAGTATGAATTCCGCTTTATGTGAGCAAGACTTTCTACGATGCCTCTGTGATTTGACTTTAAATGGTATTTCCGGATAAGACTTTCTTGTTCGTCACGTTCAGTTATATCTTTCAACAAAAAATTGGCCCTAAGGAGCTTTATACATCCGTTATTAAAATACTTTGAAAACACAGATTGAATAGTTCTAAAAGTATCATCATCAGTTAGGATAGCTGTCGTTCTATTTGTGTTTAAATAGTTTTTGAAAATTGTCACTATTATATCCTCATCTGTTATTCTTTCGTGCTCAACGGTATACCTTCTTTTCTTTTTGAAAAAGATTTCCAGTTTAACTGAAAGCTTGGTTTTTGCATTATTCTTTTTGAGGATGATTTGATTTGAGAATTCATTTAATGCACGTTCTGTGATTGGAATGCCATCGCTTAGATTCTCATCAGCTGAGTGAATTGTAGAAAGTTTGTCTAAATCGTCCACATTGTTTTCCATTGAAGCAAAATCTAGAGATTGTATATCCTGGTCGGTAAATATTGCATCAATTGCGTGGATTTCAATACGTGATAATGCGTCGGCGTTAGAATTTTGTTTTCCTTTTCTATAAATTATTGTGTAATCAAATTCTTCTAGTCTAAGCCTCCAACGCACAAGTTTAGAGTTTGGCTCCTTCAAGGAAAAAAGCCAAGTAAGTGGTTGGTGATCTGTCACAATTTGAAACTTTCTTCCGAACAAATAAGGCCGAAAGTACTTACAAGCCCATATTATCGCCAGTAGCTCCTTTTCAACTGTGCTATAATTCTGCTCGGATTTTGATAAGGTCCGACTTGCATAGCAAATCGGTTTATCGGAGCCGATGGAGCCTTGTGACAATATGGCACCTATTGCAACGTTACTTGCATCAGTCGTAACGTTGAAAGGCTTGGAAAAGTCAGGATACTGCAGCAATGGTTCATTGCTCAGAAGTGCTTTGCATGTCTCAAAACACTCAATATATCTTGAATCGATTTTGATGGACATACCTTTGCGAAGACACTCCGTCATAGGCTTTGTTAAATTTGCAAAATCTTTAATAAACTTTCTATAATAACCTAAAAGGCCTAAAAAGGATTTTATTTGCTTGGCACTTTTAGGTAATGGAAAGTTTTGTACAGCCTTTATCTTGTCTGGATTCGGTTTTATGCCATTTGGTGCTACAACGTGACCCAAAAATGCAACTTCCTTCCTCAAAAATTCAGATTTTTCAATTCTGATCTTTAAGTTTGCTTCTTTAAGCTTTTTGAATACTACTTCCAAATTCTCAATGTGCTCTTGAAGCGAAGTTGAGAAAACTATCACGTCGTCCATATACACCAGACAGATTCTGCCCTGCAAATCCCGTAAAACATTATCCATGACGCGCTGGAATGTAGACGGCGCATTTTTAAGCCCGAATGGCATACGAACAAATTCGTAATGGCCACCGTCTACACTAAAGGCTGTTTTAGGAATGTCTCTGGCAATTACCTCAATTTGATGAAATCCAGAAGCAAGATCCAATGTGCTGAAATACATACTCTTACCCAATTTGTCGAGTATATCCGTAATGTTGGGGATGGGGTATTTATCATCTATAGTTTTCTCGTTTAGTTTCCGATAGTCTACAACTAAACGCCATTTTTCTTTCCCATTCGAATCTTTCTTTTTGGGCACTATCCAAATTGGCGATGACCAAGGAGAAAAGCTCGGACGTATAATACCCTGATCCAACATTTCAGCAATTTGCCTCTGAATTTCCTGTCGGTGTACATAAGGATACCTGTAGGACTTACTATATGTCGGAATTTCGTCCTTAGTTCTAATATGGTGCTTAACCATATTGCTAAATGTAAGATGTTTCCCATCCTGGAAAAATATATCCTCGAACTTCTTACATAGTCCTAGTAAACCACCTTTTTCTTCGCAATTCAAGTGGGTTGTTTGAATTAAATCACATACGTTTTTACTATGAAAGCCGTTGGTATTGTTAATAGAGTAAGTATTTACTTCGAAATATTTGCTATCATTGAATTTGGTCGCCTTAATGGGTTGTTCTGTGATAAAACTTATTGGGCTGTCTGAGATATTAATAACTTCTACACAAGAATGCCAATCTTTCGCTTTATAAATTCCTTCAGGTATTGTTAAGCTACTACAGATTTCTGTTGGCTTTATATATATACTACCCACCTCTACATCGACAGGTAAGTGACATACCATTTTGTTTAAACCTGGTACTGTATATAGTCGTGATATAAGATTGGGTTTATAGGACAAAGGTATCGTAATGTTTCGTGTTATCAACAGAGAATTTTGCAAGTCAATTTTGATACAAAGTTGTTTCATAATATCGGTCCCTATTAGACCATCAAAATAGTTATGAAACTGAAACACCAGAAATGTCAGTGGGTTTTGCACATTAAACTCGGGTAATCCATTAAGAATAACTTGCGAATTAACGTACTGTGTACTAAAAATAGTTTTTATTTCCACAGGTGTTATTGGTTCCGAATTGAAAATTTTTGCTAAAGTGGGGCTTATGAAGGACATATTACTCCCAGTATCAATTAAAAATTTGGATTCCCTTTGGCCGATGCTTCTGATTGTTATATATGGTAAACAGCTGCTATTGTAATTATTAAAGTCTAAATACCCGATCGGTTTTTCGAGGCATGTATTTGAAAATTTGAATCGTCTATTTGATCATCTGAATTAGAATGAAAATGTTGTTGGTCTTGTTGTCGTCTAGCGCCAGAACTGCAATTGTTACAATGAGATTCTGCAGCGAACATTTGGCTCTGGCTTTGAACAGAATTTTGTGGAAGTATAGTTCCTTTTTGAAATCTGGTTGTAGTGGGCCTAGTTCTTGAACTGCCTATATCCATAGGTTCATATTGGTGTGACTGCTTGGAAGTTGAGCTATAATTACCTACATTCTGCCTTGAAATTTGTTGGTGTTGAAAAGGTCGCCGCCCATTATTGCTAACCCTTCGGGTCGGATATAGCATATGATTTCTACTGGGGTAGTTACCACCCTGAACCGGCAGGGGTCTATTATATTGCGCATTTTCTTCTTCTAGACAAAAACGTAAGGCCTCGGCCAGACTGCGCGGCCTCATTGCTCTTATAGTACAACCCAACACATCGTTCAGACCAGATAAAAATGTGTTAAGGCACATTTCATCATATAAATTTTGCTTTGCCCTTAATACGTTTTGATCCGTTTCATGTACCCTCAAATAGTTAGTAATAGATGATAAAATATCTACAATTTTGTAATAAAACGTTTCAACAGTGTCCCTATTTTGCTTTAACTGATGTAGGTCCCTAACAAGGCAAGTTTCATTACGTTTATCCGAAAAATGTGTAATTAGAGTACTTCTTACATCCTCCCACGACATAGATAAACCGTACATATTTATAATCTCATTCGCTCTCCCTACAATTTTGTTTTTGATAGCCCTAAATATAATGCGTTCGTAATTTGTTCCTTGAATTTCCGGAATTTGCCCCACGACCTCATCGACATTACTTAAAAAATCGAAAAGCAAACGAGGATTTCCATCAAATGTCGGAATATCTTTCACCGCGTCAGGTATTCGAAGGGAATTAAACGCACTAGTGGCAACGTCGAGGTTGTTCATATTGCTGTTATTTGCAAAAACGTGAATCGGGGCAGCGAATGACAATATACGGTTATCTGATAACTTTAACCTATGTTCTTTATTGTTTTTCTTTATTACTACACTAAATTTCTAAATTCCCCTCTGGTACTGACCAGTTTTTTTTAAAGTAGGTGACGCTAACACTGTTATAATTGTTCCGTTATAACAGTCATAACAGTTTGCAACAATAAGCCGTATTTGGAAGAACTTACCTTTCACAATTTGGCTTGGTTCCAATTTAATAAACAAATTAAATAATTTTAATGATTTTAATAATTTAATTTGTTGTTAGTTTCGTTTTTCTCTAATTGCGCCTGTACTTGCGTCTAAAATCACTTCTAAGCGTCTAAAAACACTTCTACACTGCTTGTTTAACATATATGTATTATTTTTGATGGTTCTTTTTTGTTTTTCTTGCTTGAGAGCTGTAGGATCTCTCGTAGACTGCGCCAGTTATGATGTAGGGATGTTAGTATTAATAGAAAAAACCTTTTAGTTATTCTTTTATTATTTATTTAATACTAATCACAACACCAATTTTATCACTTGTAGTGCTTCGACGCTCCAGTATGAGAATGTCTGAGTTTCTCCCCACGCTAATGATCCCAGCTTCGTTTTTGAGCATGGTGAAGTTGCGGGAGATATTACGCGAGGGAGAACACACCATTCTTGTTTGCTGCCGAGAACAGGTGAAGCAGCATGTCCACATAGAAGAGAGGGATTGGGGTTACGGCACGTAACTCCTGCAAGTCGAATAACAATTTCTCGTTGTAACTTTCCTTTATAGGCTGCAATAAATCTTGACTTCCTAAACTGCATACAACACGCAACACGTATTCGGCTCGAGCTTTTATCGACTTTGTTTATAAACGTTAAAGCCTAGTGGAGCTTAAGTGACAAATGGACATCTCCATTATGCCAAATACAATACGTCGATTAAGGAACGCTTAAGGGAAGAAAAATCAATGATTCCTCAAACGATATGTCTATGTTAGTCCACTGGGACCCGAAAGCGACCGATTGCCACATAATAAATACATATTAAGATTAAAGCAACTTTTTCACTTTACACGATCCAACGGATAGTAAACCAAAAATATTACCTCTGCTTTGCTGAATCAGTACATTTAAAATAAACCATCTATCATCAGCTATTATCCCCTTAATCGGTTGTTTCCATCCAAGTACACGTATAAAACGGATTTAACCCAAAGAAAGCGCAGAATAGTCAACATGAACATCCATGTTTAAAGGAACTATGATAACCTTAAGAAATTCAAAATGACACGGAGTTGTCCTTGGAGTATAACCATTTGTAAACGAAGTCCGGACGGATGCCCGGCGGTTGAGAGTGAAAAAACCTTTCGATTTATTGTCACGAAAACTTTTTGTTCAAGTCGTGATATTCGGTTAGATTGAGGGTGAATAGCGTCGACATTGTGGTAAGGTGTACATATTACTTGAGATAGATACAAAGACAATCGAATAAAACTGAGCACCATTCAATTATAATTTGTATCTATATCTTTCTGAAACTTTTTCGTACAGTATTTAAATTCGTTGACTTATTCAACACACTGGATACTTGAACAAATTTTTTTTAGCGCCTTTTGATCTTGAAGATGATTATTACTAAGGTGCGTAAGTCCAAGCAGCTCATTATATAAAGCCACAACAATTCGTGCAAATTACTTACTTAACGGGCGCTACAGTTCGGGGTGAACCTGGGCCTCAACCAACATGCCTCTCCACCTAGCACGATCTTTCGCTAGTGTTTTCCAATGCCGCACGCCCAGTTGGTTGAGATCCCCTTCCACTTGTGCGCGCCACCTCAGGTGCGGCCGTCCTCTATTTCTTCGTCCCTCGGGGTTGGATTCAAAGACTCTACGGGCTTGAGCTGTGGTGTCCATTCGCTCTACATGGCCTAGCCATCTTAGGCGTTGGATCCGTAGACGCCTGACCAGACTCATGTCGCTGTACAACCCGTACAGTTCGGGATTGAATCTTCTCCTCCAACCCTCCTCTGTGTTTATTGGACCGAAAATCGAACGCAGAATCTTTCTCTCGAAACGACCAAGGATTTCCTCATCCGCTTTAGATAAAGTCCATGTTTCTGCGCCGTATAACAGGACCGGGATAATTAAGGTCTTATATAAGGTCAACTTGGTCGTACGAGAGAGGGCTCTACTTCTCAGTTGCCTCTTGAGCCCAAAAAAGCAGCGGTTGGCAAGAGTAATTCTGCGCTTGATTTCGAAACCGGTGTCGTTGTTCCAAGTCACCGCGGAGCCGAGGTATATGAAGTCCTTAACTACCTCGAACTTAAATTTGCCAATATGCACGTTCTGTCCAAGACGTCGGTGGTAAATGTTCTTTTTCGATGACAGCAGATATATAGTCTTGCGTTCATTAACTGCCAAACCAATTTTTGCCGCCTCCATCTCAATACTCGCAAACGCCTCATTGACATCTCGCTGCGATCTACCTATTATGTCAATGTCGTCGGCGTATGCAAAGAGTTGCGAGGATTTGAAATAGATTGTGCCCCTTGTATTGGCCTGTGATTTTTGCACAATCATTTCTAATATGATGTTAAAAAAATCACACGAAAACGCATCGCCCTGTCTAAATCCTTTCTTGACTTCGAAACTATCGGTCAGTTCTGCACCGATTCGGATGGAGCAGCGAGCATTTTCCAGGGTCATCCTGCATAGTCTGATGAGCTTAGCAGGGATGTCAAAAGTAAACATGGCATTATATAGTTCGTCTCTAATTACGCTGTCGTATGCGGCCTTGAAGTCGACGAATAGATGGTGTGTATCGACTTGAAATTCATTGGTTTTCTCCAGGATCTGCCGTAGTGTGAAGGTTTGGATTTCCCTGGCCTGAAGCCACACTGATAAGGACCTATCAGCTTGTTTACGAATGGCTTCAGGCGTTCACACAAAACGGCAGCGAAGATCTTGTATGCGACATTAAGGAGACTTATACCTCTATAGTTGGCGCAGTCCAAGGGATCTCCTTTTTTGTGGATCGGGCGAACAATGCTGAGACTCCATTCCTCGGGCATGCTTTCCTCTGACCATATCTTACAGATGAGCCGGTGCATGCTCCTAACCAGCTCACCGCCAGCCGCTTTGAAGAGCTCAGCAGACAGTCCATCTGCGCCAACAGCTTTATTCGACTTGAGTTTCGACATGGCAATCTCAACTTCGTCGAGGTCAGGGAGACGGAATTCTCTGCGATCTTCGTCGTTAAAAAATGGATCATTCTGCCTGACGGCGGTATGTTGGCTGTCATCGCCGTTATACAGTCTGCAGAAGTGGTTTTTCCAAATTCTCAGCATCGACTGCGATTCTACTACTAGGTGTCCGTTCTCATCCTTACAGGCCTCCGTTCGGGCTTTATAGCCTTGAGACATTCGTTTTATCCGCTGATAAAATCTTCGAACGTCGTGCCTGCAATAGCACTTCTCCAAGTTTTCAATCGTCCGCTTCTCGTGCTCTTTCTTTTTTCTCGTGAGAAGCTTATGTTCCTCCCTTCTCTTAAGCTCGTAGAGCTCACGAGCCGCTCTTGTTTTTTTGTGTAGTGAGGTTTTGTATGCCTCCTGCTTTTCAGCATGAATCCTTCTACACTCGTCATCGAACCAGGTGTTTCGTCGTGGTGGAGCTTTAAGGCCCAGCACTTCCGTTGCTGTGCTCTTGAGGGCTTGTTTGCACAGGCTCCATTGTTGCTCTACTGACTGAGTGGAGGATAGAGGTGTATCGGAGAGCTTAAGGGAGACGCGGTTGGCAAAAGCACTGGCGATCTCCGGCGATAGTAGCTTTCCGACGTCATAGCTTGGTTTTCTAACTCTACTCCGCGGTGTTCGTGTTATGCGCTGACGTATCTTGGCTACTACAAGATAGGTGGCTGAATCGATGTTCGCTCCTCGGAAAGTGCGAACATCAAGAATAGTGGAGGAGTGTCTGACGTCAATCGCGATGTGGTCAATCTGGTTGGTGACTGATTGATCTGGCGACCGCCAGGTGCCTTTGTGTATATCGAGGTGGGAAAATCGTGTGCTGGCTACAAGAAGATTTCGCCCCGTGGCAAGGTCGATCAGCCTATGTCCGTTATCGGATGTGTTTGCCGGATCCGTCATGTAGGCTGTGTTTGCCGATGACCCGCTCAAAGATGCTTTCTTTAACCAGCTTAGCGTTAAAATCTCCTAGTATGATTTTGGTATCATAGCTGGGGCATTTGGTATATGTTCTGTCTAGGAGATCAAAGAAATCATCTTTGATTGAGTCATCCTTGTCTACCGTGGGGGCATGGACGCATATGAGGCTGATGTTACAGAAATTTGCCTTGATGCGGATCGTTATGAGGCGTTCCCTCACATACTGGAAACTTAGGACTTTATGTCTTAGTCCACCTCTAACAACAAATCCGCATCCAAATAGTCTCTGTCCTCTCTCCCTATAACAGTCACCGTAGTAAATGTCGCAAATTGCGAACATTTATTTTGAAAACCATGGTTCGATTCGCCAAGTTATTTGGAACACCATAAATCGAGTTTCCACCACGTACACTCTAGCTGATAATACGTATCCCCAAGACAAATAGTGCGAACAGCAGAAGTTTATGCGGTTGTGGAGCTCAGGGATGACGGTGGTGCAGTGGTAAACATCACCGACCGTCGAGCGGAAGGTCCATAGTTCAAAGTCGTTCCATAGCAAAGAAAAAGCAATTCCTATATGGAAAAAAAAAAATGCAACAGAGCTGTTGTGAATGAGAAGTAATCAAACATACTGATGAAGGCATAACACTCACAGTAAATGGTCCCTTCAAATTCTAATATAACACCATAATGGTATGGAACATTTGCTGGGAAATACAACCAACGTAAAAAACTCAGTCGAGTTCCCCTCGAACCCTAACTAAGACAACCGCCCATGGAGAGTAGTGAACGAACTTCTACGTCCCAAACCACTGCACTCTGTTCAGATGCTCCTACAACCATTAAAATTCACTGTTTGGTGTGCTATATGGGCTGTGAAGTCATGGGCCCATATTTCTTTGAGAACTATGCCAGCTAAAATGTTCCTCAGTTGAATAGCATTGACGTGACAGAGCTTTGGTTTTAATAAGATAGCGCAACATGTCACACGGCGCGCGACACCATCAAATTATTGCGGGAAACATATGTTGAGTCCGTAATTTCGCGTAATGGACCTTTGAACTGGCTTCCAGGATCCTGTTATCTCACTCTTTTAAATTAATTTCTTTGAGAGTATGTGAAGCCACTAGTCTATGCCGATAAGCCATGACGTTGGACGATTTAGAAGCCAACATTTGCCGTGTTATTGCTGATATTCGGTCTCAGTTGCTCGATAAAGCTGTCAAAAATTCGACTTCAGGACTGTGCTTCATTCGAGCTAACTGTGGCGCGTATATGCCCGAAATCATATTTAAACCAGGTAAAAGAAGGATGAAAAACTGGATCATCTACTACGGGAATTGCTACAAGGAGAACAAACAATGCTTATTCGGATGCGGATTCGAGAAGACTCCAACAAAAACGTCCTAAGCCTTCGAACGCCTCGTAACACAAACCACAGCAAAGCTAAATTCGGGAACATTAGCTTAATATGCTTCCACGCACCAACCGAAGAAAACGACGATCGACTTAAAGATGACTTCTACGATCTCCTAGAGAGAACCTATGCCTAATATCCCAGCTACGAAACAAAAATATTGCTAAGAGATTTAAATGCGAAACTGAGCAAAGAGGACATAGTTGAGGCAGAAAACGAACACAGGCTACTTAACTTCCTGGCGGGGCGTAATCTCCTTTAAGCTAGCACATGATTCCCACATCTCAACTTTCAGTCGACCACCAACCAGGTTGATCACGTTGCGATCGACGCCAGGCAGTACTCCAGCATTCTAGATGTACGTTCCGAGAAGCCAACAACAGATCACTACCTTGTTGTAGCGAAAGTACGAACGAAGATATCAAGGATGCCACGGAGTCGAGGTGGACAACGAATGCTTGAGGTCGAAAAGGTACAAAAAAAAAAAAAATTGCAGAGTAACGAGGTATGGTGTTAGTCAGTTTAAGCCTAAAAACCCTTCTCGTAATGCATATCAACTCCATTTCACCATTCTTATCATGTATTAAAGACGTTTTGTTGCATTTGCATTCTTTTATTTCATTCAACTTTTTTTTTGGTTTTTGTATACATGTCTATGTGTAGCCAAGTGCATTATCCTAAGATTTTATTCATGTCAAAATCGATTAATCTGTCATCCCATTAGGGGGCGATATAGTTATTGAAAACAATACGAACATCTCGTGTCCTCATGTTCCTGAACTGCTGTGTCAAATCTGCGAAGGAGCCGGCAGGGAAAATTCTATCAAATGGAAAACCCATTGCACGTTTATCAGGGAACAGTTTATCCTTCAAGCCACAGAATGAAGCGGCGTTATCACAAACATCGGCTCTAAAAAAAATGCTCAGCTTACGATCACTCAAAGTAACAAAAGAACTTACGTGGTATTAGTCTGTACAACTTCGTCATCGTTGTAGTTGGAAATCATTACAAAAAGGTCGAAAAGACGTCCATCCGCATCACCCTTTGGAATCAGCATATGTTCTGGCCAACCGCAACCACAGAATCGTGAATCGGCTGATTGTTGCTGGACAACATCTCGCCTAAAGGTATTTTCAAAGGGAATCGTAACACTTGAGCTTTCAGAACGGCGTTTAATTCGATTTTGGCCAGGGTTCACTGGAAAATGCAACGAAATTTTAAATGGAAATCTTTCGACCATTATCAAGTATGTTCTTACAGTTGACAGTGAATTTATCTAACTCAATGGCAAAAACGCGCTTCTCCTCTAATGTCAATTCCGTTGAGCGCTCGTCGTTTTTGGGAAGAATGAAAATGCGACAAGTTCCCCGACGTGGGGCCGCACCCGAATTGTTTACAACGATAGTGTAGTCAAAAGGCTGATGCTGTAGATGCGTGAATCTGACATATGAGTTAGCACTAGGACCGGCAAAGTCCATTCCTGAACCCAAATCAACGTTACTTTTCTGCCAGAATGTGGTCAAAATATTTGGCTGAGCTTTTTGAACACGAGCCCTGACCTGTAAGTTTTCAATCACAACTCCTTCGTATCCAAGCTGCTCCGTGGTATAAGGTGGCAGAAGGGCTTTGTGTTTGAGGCCTAAATTGTTTATAAACGCATGCCACCTGTAAAAGATGGGATCTCGCATTGCAGTTGAAACCTGGGCCATCACACTTGTGCTCTCCAGAAATCTCGAATCCGGATCATGGATAATGGCAAGCATGAAATGAGCTAAATTGTGCAAGTCACCGTATAATCGACGATTTATCGAAAGGGCTGATGACTCAACAATATTGAAAAGGATATCTATGCCACGAGTCTCATCGAGATTTGTGCGGTTACCATTTACCTGAAAGTATTGATCATCGGAAACATTGTTGAAAGTTATACTTCTTAGCTTACGTCTATAACATATCCGATGTCAATGGCATCCTGAATTCGATTTATCCATCTCTCGAGATCAGCTACTTCCACACTTATCTCCGTCCGGTTAATATCCTGCATCACCATCCCTGGCATCCGAGATGCATACGTACGATTTGTAATGCTGTCAATAAGCTTCGGAAAATATCCTTCTTTCAAAGGTTCTCTCAAATTACTCAGCGGCTTTGTAGTGCCCAAAAGGTTGCAAAACCTATCCACATTATACCTTGCTACAATTTGGTTATGCATATACCAGAATAATTCGCCACGACGATCCTTTGCAACAATCTCCCGTGGTCCATCAGCAGGATACACCAAATGCCAATGCCAGTGATGCAAATTGATGCCAATATCCTCGCGGAAGTAAGCCATCCTTTGCTCCTCTTCACGATCAGATGCGGTGTAATTTAATGGAGTCTCCAATGGAGTCTATAAAGACACTTTTTACCACATGATCTCTTAATTTTAAGTAATAAATTTAAATTCACCCTATTTCCCAAATTTGGTAATAAACTGGCATCGTTTCGTGCGTCATTAAGAGTTCGTGGCTCGATAAAATTATTTGGGAACTGCTCTACAACTGGAGGCACCCTTACGTGAGCTGTATCTTTCCTATGTTGCACCGCAACCCCATAAGCGTATTGGAACAAGTATGCATCTATACGATCCCTATAAGAAAAAATCACAAAAAAAATTGAATAACGAAAAGATGTTAATTGTAAATAACTTCTTACTTGATGTAAACGGCCAATGCAATAAATGTCTGCAAATCTTCTGCCTCCATGAACAGCTGGATTAGATTAGCTGCTACCTGTTTATGCCTTGGATTGAATAGACAAAACGGTCCCATGACTCCATCTTTAATGAAATCCAAATTCGGCTTCTCAATATCACGAACTGGAATCTAGAAAAGAGGTTCTTTTCCTAAAGGGTTTTCTAAATACGATTAAAAATCACAATTACCTTGACTTCCGCATCATTGCTATAACGAGATTGAATTTCTGGTCCAAAGTCGAAATAGTGTCCTGCATAAAAACTATCAGGTAAGTCAAAAATTACCTTTCCATAGTCACGAGGAGTGAAAACTGGCTCTAACGGACGCTGGAAGAGCAATTCAACTGACTTGGTTTCTAAATTCATTATTTTATGCTTTTGTTTCTACCCAAGTAACTTAAGGAGCACAGGCTTGCACGATAATAAACTATGAGCTATTGCAAGACCCTTTATATATGATCTTACAGAACAATAGTTTGCAAAGGGTTGACGACCAGTCAGAGCAAATTACACAAGTGGTTTCCTTATCGTAAGCTTAGTGCTTTGCATATCGGTTATTGAACTTGACTTGCGATTAGATGCATTGTGTGTAATCCAATTTGTCGCATTACAACTTGGAACAAAGTGTTGGTTATTCTAGATAACTTACACTTCGCGTGCGATTTATTCGTTTTGCGAGAACATTAGTATTCATAGTTTTGTGGTTAGGTAGTTCTTGACCGCGAGCTTCGACAAGGCTTTGTACTTATCGTAAGTGAAACAAAATAATATTTTAACTCAATTATTTTATACCGAATTTTACTGATCCCTAATAGATCAAAGTACATATACCATATCAGCTCGCCAAGCTCCCCCTTAAATCATCAAATGAAGTGCGGAGTTAAAAATCGTTACTGGGATTTTCTACAACAGCCAGATCTATCTGTGATTCAACACGGTGTTTACTTACTTACTTATTTCTAGGCTGATAATCTATGGAGGATCTGAGCCTGTGGTATAGCTGCTTTCCATATTTGACGGTCTAATTTAGGCCAAGTTACATACGCGATTACTTGGTCTTTATACCGGAGATTTGGTCTTCCTCTTCTTCTCAAATTAGCTGGAGCGTGGGTTTTCATGCGCTCGATATGGCCGAGCCAATGTAGTCGACGGGTCATTGCCTTCAAGATATCCGGCGCAGAATTTTTCTTTCGAAAGAACCCAAAATCAGCTCATCCGTCCTACTTATCGTCCAGCTTTCGGCCCCGTACAGCAGTATAAGCGTTTCGTAAGCCATGACTTTGGTTCTTCGAGGAGTTTCGACCCAAGTTGTTTGGACAAACCGAAGTTGTCAAGGGCGATTCTATGCCGGATCTCCATTGTGGTGTCGTTTGTGGAGTTGACGTTTGCCCCGAGTTAGACAGACTCCTTAATCACCTCGAAATTATAGCTGTCAGTGGTTTTATTTTGTCCCAGGTGGTGAACGACAGATCGGTTTTCCTTGATACCATGTACTTTGTCTTATCCTCGTTGACTTTAACACCAACTCGTTTCGCCTGTTCCTAAACTGCCATGAAAGCTTCTACAACTACACGCCGAGACCGCGCGATCCTAGCAGCTGGACAAACTTGTAGGAGATAGTGCCTTCCCTGTTGACGCCTGCCCGTCCCATTATCTACTTCAGCAGCAAATTGAAAAAGTCGCATGACAGCGCATCTCCTTGCATGACAGCGCATCCATTGCAGAAATTCTTCACACCCACCGATCTGGCTACAATTTATAAGGCGTACATTCGTCCTAAGTTGGAGTTCAACGCTCATGTATGGTCTGGCCCATCTAAGACCACTTTGCACCTACTAGATATAATACAAAAACGCCCGATAAGACTGATAGGTGACCCCAGCATTACCAAAACCGCCTAATGACCCGCGAGCCTGAATCTGGAATGTGAAGTCACAGATATAACCGCGCTCCAAGAGGTGCGATGGGATGGACCATGCAAACGACGGATGAAAAACAGCGGCAAACAACGCTTATTCGGATGCGGACTTGTTATTCGAGGAAGACTCCGACAAAACTCTTTAGTCTTCGGCGTGTAAGCGAACGCATCACACAAAGGAACCTGACGATCACCTGATCTGTCGACCACCATCCAGATTGATCAAGTTGCGATCGACGCCAGACACTCCTTCAGCATTCTAGACCTACGAACCTTCCAAAGAGCCAACATCGACTCCGATCACTAACTTGTTATAACCAAGGTACGAATGAGGATATCAAGGATGTCGTGGATTCCAGCTGGACAACGAAAGTTTGACGTCGGAAGATTACAATCGCAGGAGACCGCTAGGATCTTTGCCGATCGAGTTTACCTACACAATTCACAGAACAACAGTGGGAGCATTGCCTGCGTGCCATCAGAGGTGCTGGCAAATCTCCGGTTGATAAGTCTCCTTCCGGCTATCAGAAAGATCTTTGAGAAGGCGATCCACAGAGCTTTGTCGAAATGGGCTGAGGATAAAAACATAATTCCGTATAACCGATTCGGTTGCAGGGCAGGGCATGATACTATGCGTACCGCGTCGAAACTCGTATCGGGGAACAAATGCAATAACCCATGCATGGGTGCCTGCCTGATTGACTTGGAAAAGGCCTTCGACACCGTTTGCTTAGAAGGACGTATATATGAGCATAAAGTTCCTTGTGAAAATTGCCAACGTGACTTCTACTCAAACATTTTACATTCAAAATGGATGACTGGAAGTTGACAATCAACTTCTTTTAGGGCCACTAGAAAGCACTTGCGAAGGTTCTTAGTTCTTGGACTGGAGGGGCGTCCACTGGCAAATAGAAGTGTAGTTTGATACCTTCGGATCTGGCTGGATCAGTATCTATATACATATGTCTATGATAAAAATGTGGATGCTGCTCTGGCAGGGGCTTGGAGCACTTTCGCTCTGACAAGATAGCGATTTCAAAGCAGCCAACTTGATTCCAGGGTTTAGGTAATCTGCTTCGTGGCCATAATCAGGGCCATGCTTATCTACGGATGTCCCGTCTCGTACAATGTGAGTGCCAGCTTGATGGAAAGGATTTGAGTGTTTGAGGGACAATGTATAAGGACTTGTCTCGGATTGCAAGGAACGCCAGAGTCCGAGTACAGAAGTTCTATCCCGAAGGGGTCCTATACAATAAGGCAAGGATTGTACGAATAGACAATTATCTGATAAGGCGAGGCAATGTCTTCGGTCAATACCTTAATTTCTGGGGCTTACTACCCCAACAGTATGCAACATGAGCGGGTGCGACTTAAACGCTTTGTCCCCCCAGAAGCATCCCTCTATTTAAATCATTATGGGCTGGTCCAGGATAGATTAGCGGTACCGCTATCCGAGGCAGTCGAGGCGCCGCTCACAAGAGCTCGGCCTTTCGCAGACCACAACTTGGCGAATTTTGCATCGTGATTTGGCCCCGCACCCGTACAGAATTAAAACTGGCCCAGGTGCTGAAGGTAAACCGCCATAGACAATGACGTGTTTTCGCCGAATGAGCACTGGAACAGTTGAAACCTGACCCTAATTTTCATCAAAAAATAATCTTCAGCGATCCGAGTGAACGGGTACGTCAACAAACAAAATTGTCAAATTTGAGACGATACTAATCCACATGAGAACCAAGAGCGTCCAATGCATCCCGAAAAAGTCACTGTTTAGCGTGGAGTCATCGGCGGCGTCATCGGTCCATAAGTCGATGATTACCGACTTTTTTTGTGTGATATTTACACCAAAAAGCCCACGCCACAGTCACAGTTCTATGCGAATAAGCCACAAACCACAGCGGCCCTCAAAGCCAACATAAGTCAATTTGACATTTCGCAGGCACACGGAGAAGTCGCGGCGGATATTTGAACGATGTCATATTCCATACATATGCCATCGATAGGCCTTTCAAACGAATAAAAATAGTCTATGATTTCTCACACACACTTTGTTTTGTTTAAATTTAAAATTATAAAATGAAAGAGCCTGTCCATTCTGCGGAGTTGCGGCAGGAGCAATTTAATACATATGCATATTGTATCTTTGCCCTTAAAAACCGGCCAAGTGCGAGTCGGACTTGCGCACGAAGGGTTCCGTACCATCTGTATATATAAATATGAAAGAGGCTATGTATGTTACCTCATCAGTCATCACATTAAATCACATTTTTTGTATGATGACAGATCTTGGTTGCAGGCAGGTTATCGGCATATTACTTTGATAATCAAAAATCTTCATGATCATCAAAGTGTCCATTTAATTCAAATCAAGTATCTTACTTGACAGCAACGATGTGAAAAGGTGAATAACAATAATAGGAAATATCGGGAAATGGTTTGCAGCTAGGATTAATTCATCAAAGACACAAAAGAGATCAAAACTGGGAAGTTTGCTACTGGTTGTGGGATATTGTCGACTAACCTTAGTTCAGTATGTGACCAAGGGGGTTTTTTGGATAAAATTATGTCTGTTGTATGGGAGCCCCCCTTAAATATTCATTTTGTTGTGTTTTTAGTATTTGTCGTGGCAACAGAAATACATCATCTGTGAAAATTTCAACTGTCTAACTATCACGGTTTATGAGATACAGCCTGGTGACAGACGGATGGACGGACGGACAGCGAAGTCTTAGTAATAGGGTTACGTTTTACCTTTGGGTACGGAACCCTAAAAAAGAGAAAAAAAAGGCAATTGTAATCATGATACGAAAAGGGAACAACTTTGTACTACGACAAATCGGTATTTCTATTTACTCAGCACCTTTTGTGACCAAAATACGAGTTACATATGTGTTTTCAATCTGGCCTCATAGCATTGGCCAGTTCAGCCTACATTATTTCAACACTTTGAGTGGTATTCCTATGATATCTCTTTCCGGGTTATTTCACTTCATTCCAGGAGGATTTCGTATGGCTAGCGAAAGCAAACTTTATATTCCTTAAACCCGTTTGGGTCGGCTTTTAGGAGTTTCCGTTGAAGTTGTGATAATCCCTTTTGAAGTCCATCGCATCGCAAATTTTAGAGCCTGCTTTGTAGCAGATTAAGCCTTTTTCGAATGGTTTGACCACATCAGCCATCGTTGCCTCTGGGTTCAAAAAGCCATCAGAGAGAAGAAGAAGACCTACAGGCACATGTTTCTCTGGGGGGACTCTGCTTCCCGTGACTGGTATACTGTGGCGCGCAGAACTTGCGAATTGGCTGTGCAAGCAGGTAAAGAGCGTTCCTGGAAGGAGTTTGGCGAGAAGTTGGAAAGCGACCATAGATCTGCGAAATACATGTTCTGGCAAACCATTCGCCGGCGAGGAAGTAAATTCAATATAATCGAAGGAGTTAAATCCAAAGATGGTGTGTTGCTTTCCAATGAAATTTACATTTTGCGCAGATGGAGCTGCTCTGTCCGGAACACGGCACTGAGTGGGATAGACCTGTAGTCTCGAGTGGAGCGGAGAATAGTCCCACGGTGGAGGTAGTCATTTTAGCGGTTGAATCGTTGGCAAATCCGCCGGTATGTGTGAGAGAATAGCTCTCTCGGGTCATTAAGATGGCCTGGAAATGCGGTGAGATTCCTAGCGATAGGCAGGCTGGGGTGATTGCCCCTTTTTTAAAAGGAGGGTAAAAGAGAATTCTCCAATTACAGGGGTCTATATATTTTAAGTCTCCCCGGTAAAGTATACGGTAAGGTCTTGGAGGCGCATTCTAGAGCTATGTTCGAATCCAGAATAGGGGATGAACAGTGCGGTTCTCGTCACAGAAGAAGTACCATTTTAGTGTTTGCAAATTAATCTATACGCAACAGAGATTGTTAATTGTATCTGAACGACTTATTTGTAGGGACACTTTGCCGCACACTTATTATATTCAAAAGCCTTGCAACAAGATAGATTCTATGTGTGACCAAATGCAAACATAAGTGTACTGCGCCTTTTAACATGTATATGATCGACAACTAAAGAAATATATAGATTGTACTAAATAATCAGATACCGCCTAAATTTCAATTTCCTATATTTCTTGCGTGAATGTATGTACATGAGTAGCAAACTCCCGATGAAGTTAAGCACCATATTAACAAGCGTTACACCACAGTAACGAGTTAGGGTGCTGGTCAGTTTGAGTCTAACAATCCTTCTCGTAATGCATATCAACTCCATTTCACCATTCTTATCATGTATTAAAGACGTTTTGTTGCATTTGCATTCTTTTATTTCATTCAACTTTTTTTTTGGTTTTTGTATACATGTCTATGTGTAGCCAAGTGCATTATCCTAAGATTTTATTCATGTCAAAATCGATTAATCTGTCATCCCATTAGGGGGCGATATAGTTATTGAAAACAATACGAACATCTCGTGTCCTCATGTTCCTGAACTGCTGTGTCAAATCTGCGAAGGAGCCGGCAGGGAAAATTCTATCAAATGGAAAACCCATTGCACGTTTATCAGGGAACAGTTTATCCTTCAAGCCACAGAATGAAGCGGCGTTATCACAAACATCGGCTCTAAAAAAAATGCTCAGCTTACGATCACTCAAAGTAACAAAAGAACTTACGTGGTATTAGTCTGTACAACTTCGTCATCGTTGTAGTTGGAAATCATTACAAAAAGGTCGAAAAGACGTCCATCCGCATCACCCTTTGGAATCAGCATATGTTCTGGCCAACCGCAACCACAGAATCGTGAATCGGCTGATTGTTGCTGGACAACATCTCGCCTAAAGGTATTTTCAAAGGGAATCGTAACGCTTGAGCTTTCAGAACGGCGTTTAATTCGATTTTGGCCAGGGTTCACTGGAAAATGCAACGAAATTTTAAATGGAAATCTTTCGACCATTATCAAGTATGTTCTTACAGTTGACAGTGAATTTATCTAACTCGATGGCAAAAACGCGCTTCTCCTCTAATGTCAATTCCGTTGAGCGCTCGTCGTTTTTGGGAAGAATGAAAATGCGACAAGTTCCCCGACGTGGGGCCGCACCCGAATTGTTTACAACGATAGTGTAGTCAAAAGGCTGATGCTGTAGATGCGTGAATCTGACATATGAGTTAGCACTAGGACCGGCAAAGTCCATTCCTGAACCCAAATCAACGTTACTTTTCTGCCAGAATGTGGTCAAAATATTTGGCTGAGCTTTTTGAACACGAGCCCTGACCTGTAAGTTTTCAATCACAACTCCTTCGTATCCAAGCTGCTCCGTGGTATAAGGTGGCAGAAGGGCTTTGTGTTTGAGGCCTAAATTGTTTATAAACGCATGCCACCTGTAAAAGATGGGATCTCGCATTGCAGTTGAAACCTGGGCCATCACACTTGTGCTCTCCAGAAATCTCGAATCCGGATCATGGATAATGGCAAGCATGAAATGAGCTAAATTGTGCAAGTCACCGTATAATCGACGATTTATCGAAAGGGCTGATGACTCAACAATATTGAAAAGGATATCTATGCCACGAGTCTCATCGAGATTTGTGCGGTTACCATTTACCTGAAAGTATTGATCATCGGAAACATTGTTGAAAGTTATACTTCTTAGCTTACGTCTATAACATATCCGATGTCAATGGCATCCTGAATTCGATTTATCCATCTCTCGAGATCAGCTACTTCCACACTTATCTCCGTCCGGTTAATATCCTGCATCACCATCCCTGGCATCCGAGATGCATACGTACGATTTGTAATGCTGTCAATAAGCTTCGGAAAATATCCTTCTTTCAAAGGTTCTCTCAAATTACTCAGCGGCTTTGTAGTGCCCAAAAGGTTGCAAAACCTATCCACATTATACCTTGCTACAATTTGGTTATGCATATACCAGAATAATTCGCCACGACGATCCTTTGCAACAATCTCCCGTGGTCCATCAGCAGGATACACCAAATGCCAATGCCAGTGATGCAAATTGATGCCAATATCCTCGCGGAAGTAAGCCATCCTTTGCTCCTCTTCACGATCAGATGCGGTGTAATTTAATGGAGTCTCCAATGGAGTCTATAAAGACACTTTTTACCACATGATCTCTTAATTTTAAGTAATAAATTTAAATTCACCCTATTTCCCAAATTTGGTAATAAACTGGCATCGTTTCGTGCGTCATTAAGAGTTCGTGGCTCGATAAAATTATTTGGGAACTGCTCTACAACTGGAGGCACCCTTACGTGAGCTGTATCTTTCCTATGTTGCACCGCAACCCCATAAGCGTATTGGAACAAGTATGCATCTATACGATCCCTATAAGAAAAAATCACAAAAAAATTGAATAACGAAAATATGTTAATTGTAAATAACGTCGTACTTGATGTAAACGGCCAATGCAATAAATGTCTGCAAATCCTCTGCCTCCATAAACAGCTGGATTAGATTAGCTGCTACCTGTTTATGCCTTGGATTGAATAGACAAAACGGTCCCATGACTCCATCTTTAATGAAATCCAAATTCGGCTTCTCAATATCACGAACTGGAATCTAGAAAAGAGGTTCTTTTCCTAAAGGGTTTTCTAAATACGATTAAAAATCACAATTACCTTGACTTCCGCATCATTGCTATAACGAGATTGAATTTCTGGTCCAAAGTCGAAATAGTGTCCTGCATAAAAACTATCAGGTAAGTCAAAAATTACCTTTCCATAGTCACGAGGAGTGAAAACTGGCTCTAACGGACGCTGGAAGAGCAATTCAACTGACTTGGTTTCTAAATTCATTATTTTTTGCTTTTGTTTCTAACCAAGTAACTTAAGGAGCACAGGCTTGCACGATAATAAACTATGAGCTATTGCAAGACCCTTTATATATGATCTTACAGAACAATAGTTTGCAAAGGGTTGATGACCAGTCAGAACAAATTACACAAGTGGTTTCCTTATCGTAAGCTTAGTGCTTTGCATATCGGTTATTGAACTTGACTTGCGGTTAGATGCATTGTGTGTAATCCAATTTGTCGCATTACAACTTGGAACAAAGTGTTGGTTATTCAAGATAACTTACACTTCGCGTGCGATTTATTCGTTTTGCGAGAACATTAGTATTCATAGTTTTGTGGTTAGGTAGTTCTTGACCGCGAGCTTCGACAAGGCTTTGTACTTATCGTAAGTGAAACAAAATAGTATTTTAACTCAATTATTTCAAGCCGAATTTTACTGATCTCTATTAGATCAAAGTACATATAAGCCACTGAGCGAACGTAGCAACGGGCTACCATATCAGCTCGCCAAGCTCCCCCTGAAATCATCAAATGAAGTTAAGAATCTTTACTGGAATTTATTTAAAACGGCCAAATCTATCTTTGGTTCTGGTCTGGCGTTGCGTGCAATTCGAGACAAGTCCTTAGATATTGTCTCTCAAACACTCAAATCCTTCCCATCAAACTGGAACTCATATTGTACGAAACGAGACATTCGTAGGCCAGCATGGGCCTGATTAAGGCCACGAAGAATTTTACCTTCACCCTGAAATCACGTTGGCTGCTTTGAAACAGCTATCTTGTCAGAGCGACAATGCCCCGAGCCCTGGCCAGAGCATCATCTACGTTTTTATCATAGATATGTATAGATACTGATCCAGCCAGATCCCAAGTATCCAACTACATTTCCATTTGACAGTGAGCGCCCGTCTGGCCCAAAAACTGGTAACTTTCGCAAGTACCTTTTAGTGTTCCTAGAGGAAGTTGATTTTCAACTTCCAGTTATCCATTTTTAATGTCAAATATTTGGGTAGAAGTCCCGTTGGCAATTTTCACATGGAACTATCTGCTCGTCCACATATCTTGGATCGTATATACCAATGATTTACTTATGCCCAATTGTTGAGCTAGTAGTAGATTCCTTCCAAGCATACGGTGTCGAAGTCCTTTTCCAAGTCAATCAGGCAGGCACCCATGCATTGGTTATTGCATTTGTTCCCCAATACGAGTATCATGCCCTGCCCTGAAACCGAATCGGTTATACGGAATTATGTTTTTATCCTCAGCCCATTTCGACAAAGCTGTGTGGATCGCCTTCTCAAAGACCGTGCCTTTGATGGCACGCTGATAATGCTCCCAATGTTGTTCTGTGGATTGTGTCGGTAAACTCGATCGGCAAAGATCTTAGCGGTTTCCTGCGATTGTAGTCTTCCGACGTCAAACTTTCGTTGTCCAACTGGAATCCACGACATCCTTGATATCCTCATTCGTACCTTGGTTACAACAAGTTAGTGATCCGAGTCGATGTTGGCTCTTTGGAAGGTTCGTAAGTCTAGAATGCTGAAGGAGTGTCTGGCGTCGATCGCAACTTGATCAGTCTGGTTGGTGGTCGACAGATCAGGTGATCGTCAGGTTCCTTTGTGGATGCGATGCGGGAATCGCGTGCTAGCTAGAAGGATATTACGCCCCGCCAGGAAGTGTAAGCTATACTTCAACGTGATCGACTAAAATATGTCCTCTTTTCCCAGTTTCGCATAAAAATCTCCTAGTACTATTTTTGTATCATAGGCTTGTGTATAGGTTCTCTCTAGGAGGTTATATAGATGTTTTTTGTTTTTTGTTTTTTTATTTTTTTTTTTTTGCATTTCATTTCATTTATTTTCATTTACTAGAATTACAACGTTGCAAATATAAATTTGAGTTACCTGCGAAGCCTTTTGCTTGTCTGCAGGTGATTTGATTTACAATATTATATATATGTATGTGTATGTTACAATTCTGAAGTTCATGGGTTGTGGACATTAGTTAGATTTGTTATTACAATTTTACATAATTTCGTTAATTTTTCAGGATATTCAATTATTCAAAATTTCTAATTCAAAAGACGAAATAATAGAAAAAGAAGAGTAAAGTTAAATATATACATATACAGTGTTCAATTAGTTGACATTAGTTACTTTACAAAATGAGATTTAAGGAAGAAAGATTTTAGATATTTCTTACGTTTTTTGAAATTGACAATATTTTTAAGATCTGCTGGAATTGAATTTGTTATTGATGGTACGACGTAGTTTGGGTGTCTTTTTCCGCAGATGTTGAAGGTTTCTGGACGTTCCAAAAAGCCCTGAGCTCGTCTCCTAGTATTTCGATTATGGCGTATACTTTGTTGGTAGCGTTGGTCATCATAATATTCTAGCAATACTGTCAATTTAAAAATGCCGTTTACATCTAAGATCCTTATATTAAGTCTGTTGGTATTGATCATTTTCAATAATCTATGCTGAAGATTTACTAGTTTGTCAAGGTGTGTTTTAGCTGCATTTCCCCATGCTAATATCCCATATCGTAAGCGGGACTCAGCTAGCGAGAGGTATACTTGTTTCTGCACCTCAGCGCTAGTGTATGTCTTGAGGTGCGCCATCGCAAAAAGTGCGCTCCTTAGTTGCATCTTTATCTTATTAATTTGTTCATGCCATAGGAAGTGATCATCAATTATTACTCCCAGGTAGTTTATTGTTTTGACCACTTCAATGGGACCACTTCTTATTGTCGTGGGGCAGTCCCCATTTTGGTGGTATATACTGATAGAAACTTCGGGTTGTGGTGGCATGCGCGTATGCATTATCTTTGTTTTGACAGCATTTATCACCAAACCTTGATCGTGACACCATCTCGAGACGCTATTAAATTCTTCTTGTAATATCGCTACTGCAGTATCGAGGAATTTATGCTTAACAATGATTGCTATGTCATCTGCATATGCAAAGGTTGTACTTCTCTTAAGGACACGAGGAAGTTCATAAGTGAACAAAATGAAGAGGATTGGTCCCAGTTTTGAGCCTTGTGGTACACCATATAAGCTTGGCTTTTCTTGGCTAAGTGTGTTTCTTACTTTTACCCGAATTGTTCTTTCCGACAGATAATTGTCCACCCACTTCGCTAGAACGCCTCTTACGCCAATTCTATTGAGACTCTCGATGATTTTTTCATGACTCAGTGTGTCGAAGGCTTTGCTGAAGTCTAGAAACATGACTAGGACGTGGTGGTTTTTGTTCAGTCCAGCGTTTATGACGTTTGAAAGTTCTCCTAATAGTTTTCCAGTGGTTTTATTTTTTTGAAAACCATATTGGTTTGGTTCTAAAACTCTGTGTTTTTCTATGAATTTGGTTATTCTTCGTACGACAATTTCCTCCGAACATTTTTCTACCACTGGCAAAATTGCAATCGGCCTGTAGTATTCATTTTGACTTTTTACACCTCCTTTGTAAATTGGTCGAATTATTGAAGTTTTTAGTACCATCGGAATAATGCCTTGGGTTATATGTACATCGGTTGATAATTGCTGAAATTATTGAAGTTAAGTGTATGGCGTTTAATTTAAGGTCTATCGGTCTAATGTTATCCCCTCCTGGTCCCTTGTTGGTTTTTAAGCAGCACAACATTTTATATACTTCTTCCTCGCTAGCTTCTTCTACATAGATTGATTGTTCGAGGTGTTTATTTTCATGGTTTGACGTTTTATGATCGCAAATGTGCATTATTTTGGATGCTTGGACTGAAAGTAGTTCTGAAAACTTGTTGGCCAGAACCGATAGATCATTTTCAGCAGAAAAGTTGCTTAAAACAACCTCATCTATCGACTTCTTTTTGCGGCCCAGTAGTTCGTTTAAAACACTCCATGTTTCTCTCGGGTCGTTTTCGGCATCTTTGAATCTTTGTCTGTAAAAGTTTGTTTTCGTAATTTGGATGCATTTATTCACTACGTTTCGAAAGTGTTTGTATTCATTTAAGTAATTTTGGTTAAGTGAGTTGTTTTTCCACTTTCTGTAGAGCTCATCTCTCCTTTTGTACATTCTAAGTACATCAGGAGTCATCCACGCTTTTTGCTTACGATTTCTAATCTTGGGTGTTATTTTTACGGATTGTGAATATATATTGTTCATTTTGTTTACAAAGTTATTATACAGACTCTCAACATCATGTTCTACATATAAACTTTGCCAGTTTGTTTCCTCGATTAGTTGGTTAATTTTATGCTGATCATATTTCACACATATTTCTTCTATATTTTGTCGCTGGGTCTGATTCCTTGTAGCAAACATTGTGGCATAGTGATCAGATATTTCGGTTTCAATAACAGCCGATACAATGTCTTGTTTTATAATACTGACAAAAATATGGTCAATTAGTGTTGAGGTGTTTGCCGTTACATTAACCCTAGTGGATTGATTAAACCCTTAGATGCCATTACTTCTAGATACTTATTGACAAAAGGTTCATTTAGTTTTTTTAAGTTTATGATGGCGTCACCTAGGACGATTATTATGGTTCCGTACCCAAAGGTAAAACGGAACCCTATTACTAAGACTTCGCTGTCCGTCCGTCCGTCCGTCCGTCCGTCTGCCACCAGGCTGTATCTCATGAACCGTGATAGTTAGACAGTTGAAATTTTCACAGATGATGTATTTCTGTTGCCGCTACCACGACAAATACTAAAAACAGAACAAAATTAATTATACATATACATAATTACAAACAACCAATAATAAATTGTTTCGAAAGGTTTTCGTTGTCATCTTTCGGTCAGTTCCCATTTGTGTGCGGCTCGTAGTCATCCGTTTTGGGAAATCAAACTCAGAGAAAGCGGATAGCCCGAGGGTGCGATCAGCACTTAACACGCGAACGAGTGGAGTTCAACCCGCAGAAAGTCAGCATTTTTGTTTTTTTTTTTGTTCCTAGTAGCACATGAGGGAGAGTGGGCGAAGAACTCGGGAGAAATCTTCGGCGAAGTACTCGGAGAGTGATCTTCGGGGAAGAACTCCGGTACGGTTTTAAGCAGTTCCCGGTACGCGGCCGTACCGTGTGTCCTATTGCCTACGTTGGTCGCGGATATCACGTTCGTTGTATAAGGTATTGAAATCAGAAATTTGCGTGTCGCGATTGGTGATGCGGGCTGGTCAGAGGAGTTTCGGTACGACTGTTCGAATACTCAAACTGCGGTTTATTTACTTTTTTGAACAGTGAATTCCTTTTTTTTTTTTATTTTACATAAGTATATTTTTTTTTATTTGTTTCGACTTTTTTTATTGACATACATACGGTGTAGGGTAGTTTTAAGGAATAATTGTAAGCCTAGATTAAGTTAGGTTCAGGAAATTAAATTTGTGAAATATTGAATTGGAAACGATTACGGTGTTTTTTTTTCTTTTGCGTGGGATATTTCGCGAGTCTCGTAGCATACACTCACACATCTGTACGCTATGTATAGGTTTACACACATACATATATATGTACATTACAAAGTAGAGTTGGGTAGTTCCGGACATGTATAGTTCACGGAACTATGTCCTCTCTCGGACACATGTCCTCTCGTTCCGCAAATTGAACGAAAAGAGTTCCATAGTTCCATTCAACCCTTATTCATCAATCATATATGTACAAAACGAAAAAAAAAAAAAACATAAATGCAACGAACATGCTTCTCATACGGTATGAGTTATACCCCGTAGTTTTCAAGAAACCCAGAAGTATGGAGATGTGGCGATAAAGCTCGAATAGTTGGTGTACACTGTACAGCACACTTAAACTGAAATGAAGAAAAGAAATAAAATAATATAATGCCCGCACCGCATTTCGTGAACGAATGTCATACATGTGTGTATGTATGTATGCATTCAGGTCCGGACATGGACATGGTTTGCTAGTTCCAGTTCGGTGCGATAATACATTTAGTTCCGGACATGGACATGTTTTTGCTAGTTCCATATCAGTGCGAGTATACATTTAGTAGGTATTTTAAAACGGGTAGAGATTGCAGTGCATACTGAGATGGAATAATTATCTTATAACCCCATTTAGATACTGTTTCAAATATATTGAATGGTCTTTCCAACAAAGCTGTTGGTCCAATATAACACCTAAATATTTAAAACTGTCCACGTGTTCAATCAAGAAGCAATTTTCAAACATTCTTGATTGTTGAATACTATATCTTCAAGAACAAATCGATTACACAATGGTGCATGATAATATAAGGGAAGGTCTCTGAAAACTCTACCGTTGATATTAAATATCGTGTACTTCGTTTTGTTGCTAATTATTAGTTTATGATAATTAAACCATCTCCTTAACATTTCTAGGTCATAATTAACATCTGCAAAACTACATATCAATTAAGTTAGTGTTTGAGTGGAAAAGAGATGTTTCATCAGCAAAGGCGGTTATTTTGCCATTAAAAGGTTGTAAGAAAAACGAATTAACATAAATTAGAAAAAGGATTGGGCCCAATACTGCTCCTTGGGGAACACCCATATTTAAGAAGTCTATAAAACTGTAAACATTCCTAATTTTCACAACTTGATAACGGTTGGATAAATAAGAAGAAAACCATTTATAAATGGAGCCTCTGAAACCCGCTTTATAAAGTTTATCGAGTAGCAAAGTATGATTAACCATATCAAAGACCTTACTGATATCAACAAATAATGTTGATGGTATTTGAGAAGTGTTTAAACTATTATATATTTCACCAGTTAATTTCAATAAAGCAGTTTCAGTCGATTTGCCAGGTTTAAACCCAAATTGGCAATCACTCAATAAATAAGTATTTTCTAAAAATTACAACATTCTAGATTTTAACTATCCGAAAAGTGAGAATAAAATGTCACTGATTATGTATTTCTGTTGCTGCTTTAACAACAAATACTTAGACAGAATATAATAAATATATGTATAAATGGGGCTCCCATACAACAGACATGCTTTTATTGCCGTTTTTATACATAATAGTACGGAACCTTTCGTGCGCGAGTCCGACTCGCACTTGGCCGGTTTTTTTTTTTAATTTTTACATGTTTGTCTAATTCTTCTATAAATTCTGCAATACTTAACCTTGGTGGCCTATAGATCGCATGAATGTATGTTTCCCCATTTTTACCATCTATTTTCATTTGGACGTTTTCATAGAATTCAGTATCGCCGAAAATTCTTTCGTAGCATATGTTATCTTTAATATAAGCTGCGATTCCTCCGCCTTTACGCTCTTTTCTATTTACAAATTCAGTATTGAAACCATTTATATTGTAGAAATAATTTTCTTCTTCTTTGACATTAATTTCATTTAAAACGATTACATCTACATATGCTAAGAAACTCTCAATTTCTGCTAAGAACACATTCCAATTTTTCCGTATTGATCTAATATTAAAACAGACGCAACAAAAATTCATATTTTCAATAAAATCTGCATCGATACCAGTAAAGCCATGCATTACCCTAAAGTTTATGTCATCATCACTAAATTGGTTTTCCATCATGATTGTATGTTCTCTTTTGATCTTCTAATTTGTTCATAATTTTCTATGTATTAGTTAGATGGAGATATTTTATTCACATCGCTAACAGAGCCTATATGTATTGTTTCGCCGTTTTCCGATTTTCTTCCAAGAATTTTACCCCAGTTGCATTCTCTGGCTTTGTTTTTGGCTAGCCAGAGTAGGTGTTTGTTGGTTTGTGTTAGCTGATTGTGGACGAAGACAACTGCATCACTCTCAGACTCTCTATTTTGATTGTTATGTGTATTTTCTCTAATCTTCTTTAGCTCAATTTTGCGAGTAGATTTGACATTTCTGATAACTTTTGTTTTGCACGCATAACTTGTCAACGACACAATAATATTTGATTTATTTGGGTTGCGTTTGTTCGTACTGTAGATGTCAGATACATCAGTAGTGTTTATTTCGCAGTTTATTGTTTTTGCAACTGCCATGAAAACGTCGGTTAAGTTTTCGTCGGTCGTAGGTGGAATGTTTTTTATTTCTATGTTGTTTTTTAGCATTTGTTGCTCTAGTGTATTAACCTTTGTCTCCAATAAAAGAATTTGTTCATCTTTTCTTTTATTGTTTTCTTTAAGTTCTTTGATTTCATTTGAGAGCTTTTGTATTAACTCATTATTTAGTGCCATATGCTGGTTAATTTGTTCATATTTACTAGCAACAAATTCGCAGCTCGTTTCAATTTCCGATATTTCACTCCTCATCATTTTCATTTCCCCAATGAAAGTGTTATTGTTTGATGCATTTGAATTTTCATTGGCATCAGGGGAGCTTGTACTCCTCGTTCTTTTGGGATGTGGTTGAGTTGTGGAGGTTGATGCTGGGACGGCCTAGAGTGTACCGTCTACCACAATGTTTTGGAGTTCCCGTCTGCAGGTAGCACATCTCCACTCCTCTTTTTTAATCATGGACATTTTGCGATACGATTTTTCGGATATCGCCGTGCATTCAAAATGCATTTTGCGATTACACCGATGGCATGTCACAAAATCCCCTTCGGAGGGGAGATCGACGAAGCATTCACTGCACACACGCATAGTTGATTTGTGTGGAGAAGAGAGTTTGCGGAAATTTTAATTATACTATATTTTTAGACAAAGACACTTTCGAGTCACAATTCGGGGACAAAAATAAAAAGTTTTTGTATTTTCTCTTACTTCAAATAAAAAAAAAAAAAAAAAAAAAAAACAGAAGAGCCGCCAAAGTACTACGTCACTGTCTTTTACTCTATACTGAACACTTTATCTTCTTTCGATAGTTTATAACGCGCTTTTTAAATTTAAAACTTAGAGCAAAGTTCACCACAACCGGTCGGGTTCAAAAGTAACACACTCACTTACTACACTTACACTCACTAAGTTATCTTTGAGTCGATCGTCCTTTTCTTCGGTTGGGGCGTGAACGCATATTAAGTTAGTGTTCCCGAATTTAGCTTTGATGCGGATTGTTGTGATGCGTTCGCTTACACGCCGAAGACTAAAGAGTTTTGTCGGAGTCTTCCTCGAATAACAAGTCCGCATCCGAATAAGCGTTGCTTGTCGCTGTTTTTCATCCGTCTTTTGCATGGTCCATCCCATCGCACCTCTTGAAGCGCGGTTATATCTGTGACTTCACATTCCAGATTCAGGCTCGCGGGTCATTAGGCGTTTGTCGAATTTGCGAAGTCCCTATTGGAAGACCCTATAGTATACCATCTGCACCCAGTTATACTCATCGTCTAGGTTGCAGCTACAATCAATGGAGTTCACCATTCGTAGCTATCGATAACATCGATGTTTGATACCCCTATGACGTTAATCACAATTGGCTTTTCCTGAAGTATGAGTACGAAATTGATTGTATTACAGTGCAGCGTAGTTGTGTCTGAACGCTCCGACCAGTTAAGCAGATTTACTAGAACATAGAGTATTGAATCAAAAGGCATGGGCTCGGACATACAGTGTTAAGTTGTTTATTGCTCTCAACCTGCCGCGATGCCAGCAACGATCCCTGTTTCAATGCCCGGTTCAAGTTAACATACCTCCTCGCGGCGCCCTCTGGATAGCCTCTACAACAACCGTTGAGAGATGAACACTACCCCGAAGAGACTGGTGGTTGTGCGGCGGGCCGACAACCCGCCCATGTAAAACACGACAAGTTATGAAAAAGCAAAAGGCCTTGGATAAACGGACGGATTCTCGAGGAATACATGGCGCGAAAACAGAGCACGATTTGTGAGTATGCTCCTGAAATGTCAGAACTCTGTGCACTCCTTGGAAAGAATCCTCACGCAGTACAAGGTGGATATTACTGCGATCCAGGAAATACGCTGGATAGGAAACGGTATGATCAAGAAAAAAGATTGCGACATTTCTTACAGCTGTCACTTAAGATTGCACATGTTGGGGTGCGGATTTGTCATGGGAAAGCGGTTAAGGTCGAAGGTCATCGACCTTAAGCCTATGAGTGATCGCCTGTCTGTGAATGTTCCGCATCAAAGGCAGATTTTACAGATTCAACCACATATGTGCACACGCCCCTACCGAAGGGACGGAAGACCCCATCAAAGAGGACTTCTATGATCTGTTGGATGTTAAAATCGCACTCGGGGACTTCAATACCAAAATCGGTAAGGAAAACACCTTTGGCGGAGTGATTGGAAAGCACAGCCTCCACGATATAACAAAGGATAACGGCTTCCGACTCACGGACCTTACGACAGCTCTTAACGCGGTGATAAGTGGCACACGATTTCCCCGCAAGCGAAACCACACAGCAAACTGGGGATCTCCGGATGGTCGAACCGCCAACCAAATCGACCATGTGCTCATTGACGCAAGACACTCGTCAAACATCCTGGATGTGCGAACACTCAGGTGGACAAACGGCGACTCTGACCATTTCCCCGTAGCAGAAAGATTCAGAGCTCGACTGTCAAATGTCAGAAAGATGCACGAGCCCGCCATGAGGAGGTTCGACATTGGACGCCTGAGCACAAATATCAACAACACATATATGGCTGCACTGCCACCCAGGAAGTAGCCGAGGACACCTTAGGGTACCAACACCCACCGACAAGAAACCCGTGGTATGATGGCGAATGTGAGCAAATGGCTCTGCAGCGAAAAACCAGGGTACTGCTCTATTTGCCCTTTCCACAAAAAAGACGATCATACCTCTTGCAAGAGCTGTAGAGGTATATCCCTGCTCAATGTCGCATACAAGATCCCTTCCATTGTACTGTGTGAACGTCTAAAGCCCTTCTGCCCTATTCGGCAGCTATTAGTGCGACTTCCGGCCCGGCAAATTTACTGTAGACCATATATTCACACTTTGACAAGTCCTGGAAAAGACCAGCGAATTTCAAATTGATACACACTATCGATATCCACTATTGCATACGACAGCATTCATGGGAAGAATTGTTTGATGCGATAGCCGAATTCGGAATCCCAGGAAAATTGGTCCGGCCTTGTCGCGCTACGCGATGTATCGTGCAGTTCAGTTCTAGGACATCTAAAACGTTTGAAACATGCAATGGATTTCGGCAAGGAGATGCGCTGTCTTTTTCAATTTGCTGCTGAAGTAGATAGTGCGACGGGCAGGCGTCAACAGGGAAGGCACTGTCTCCTACAATTTTGTCCAGCTGCTAGGATCGCGCGGTCTCAGCGTGAAGTTGTAGAAGCTTTCATGGCAGTTAAGGAACAGGCGAAACGAGTTGGTGTTAAAGTCAACAAAGTACATGCTGTCAAGAAAAACCGATCTGTCGCTCACCACATGGGACAAAATAAAACGACTGATAGCTATAATTTCGAGGTGGTTAAGGAGTCTGTCTAACTCGGGGCAAACGTCAACTCCACAAACGACACCACAATGGAGATCCGGCATAGAATCGCCCTTGACAACTTCGGTTTGTCAAAACAACTTGGGTCGAAACTCCTCGGAGAACCAAAGTCATGGCTTACGAAACGCTTATACTGCTGTACGCGGCCGAAAGCTGGACGATAAGTAGGAAGGGTGAGCTGATTTTGGGTTCTTTCGAAAGAAAAATTCTGCGCCGGATATTTTGAGGGCAATGCCCGTCGACTACATTGGCTCGGCCATATCGAGCGCATGAAAACCCACGCTCCACCTGATTTGAGAAGACCAAATCTCCGGTATAAAGACCAAGTAATCGCGTATGTAACTTGGCCTAAATTGGACCGTCAAAGATGGAAAGCAGCTATACCTCAGGCTCAGATCCTCCATAGATTGTCAGCCTAGAAGTAAGTAAGTAAGTAAACACCGTGTTAAATCACAGATAGATCTGGCTGATGTAGAAAATCCCAGTAACGATTTTTAACCCCGCACTTCATTTGATGATTTAAGGGGGAGCTTGGCGAGCTGATATGGTATATGTACTTTGATCTATTAGAGATCAGTAAAATTCGGTTTAAAATATTTTATATTTTAATTTTGTTTCACTTACGATAAGTTCAAAGCCTTGTCGAAGCTTGCGGTCAAGAACTACCTAACCACAAAACTATGAATACTAAGGTTCTCGCAAAACGAATAAATCGCACGCGAAGTCTAAGTTATCTAGAATAACCAACACTTTGTTCCAAGTTGTAATGCGACAAATTGGATTACACACAATGCATCTAACCGCAAGTCAAGTTCAATAACCGATATGCAAAGCACTAAGCTTACGATAAGGAAACCACTTGTGTAATTTGCTCTGACTGGTCATCAACCCTTTGCAAACTATTGTTCTGTAAGATCATATATAAAGGGTCTTGCAATAGCTCATAGTTTATTATCGTGCAAGCCTGTGCTCCTTAAGTTACTTGGGTAGAAACAAAAGCAAAAAATAATGAATTTAGAAACCAAGTCAGTTGAATTGCTCTTCCAGCGTCCGTTAGAGCCAGTTTTCACTCCTCGTGACTACGGAAAGGTAATTTTTGACTTACCTGATAGTTTTTATGCAGGACACTATTTCGACTTTGGACCAGAAATTCAATCTCGTTATAGCAATGATGCGGAAGTCAAGGTAATTGTGATTTTTAATCGTATTTAGAAAACCCTTTAGGAAAAGAACCTCTTTTCTAGATTCCAGTTCGTGATATTGAGAAGCCGAATTTGGATTTCATTAAAGATGGAGTCATGGGACCGTTTTGTCTATTCAATCCAAGGCATAAACAGGTAGCAGCTAATCTAATCCAGCTGTTTATGGAGGCAGAGGATTTGCAGACATTTATTGCATTGGCCGTTTACATCAAGTACGACGTTATTTACAATTAACATATTTTCGTTATTCAATTTTTTTGTGATTTTTTCTTATAGGGATCGTATAGATGCATACTTGTTCCAATACGCTTATGGGGTTGCGGTGCATCATAGGAAAGATACAGCTCACGTGAGGGTGCCTCCAGTTGTAGAGCAGTTCCCAAATAATTTTATCGAGCCACGAACTCTTAATGACGCACGAAACGATGCCAGTTTATTACCAAATTTGGGAAATAGGGTGAATTTAAATTTATTATTTAAAATTAAGAGATCATGTGGTAAAAAGTGTCTTTACAGACTCCATTGGAGACTCCATTAAATTACACCGCATCTGATCGTGAAGAGGAGCAAAGGATGGCTTACTTCCGCGAGGATATTGGCATCAATTTGCATCACTGGCATTGGCATTTGGTGTATCCTGCTGATGGACCACGGGAGATTGTTGCAAAGGATCGTCGTGGCGAATTATTCTGGTATATGCATAACCAAATTGTAGCAAGGTATAATGTGGATAGGTTTTGCAACCTTTTGGGCACTACAAAGCCGCTGAGTAATTTGAGAGAACCTTTGAAAGAAGGATATTTTCCGAAGCTTATTGACAGCGTTACAAATCGTACGTATGCATCTCGGATGCCAGGGATGGTGATGCGGGATATTAACCGGACGGAGATAAGTGTGGAAGTAGCTGATCTCGAGAGATGGATAAATCGAATTCAGGACGCCATTGACATCGGATATGTTATAGACGTAAGCTAAGAAGTATAACTTTTAACAATGTTTCCGATGATCAATATTTTCAGGTAAATGGTAATCGCACAAATCTCGATGAGACTCGTGGCATAGATATCCTTTTCAATATTGTTGAGTCATCAGCCCTTTCGATAAATCGTCGATTATACGGTGACTTGCACAATTTAGGTCATTTCATGCTTGCCATTATCCATGATCCGGATTCGAGATTTCTGGAGAGCACAAGTGTGATGGCCCAGCTTTCAACTGCAATGCGAGATCCCATCTTTTACAGGTGGCATGCGTTTATAAACAATTTAGGCCTCAAATACAAAGCCCTTCTGCCACCTTATACCACGGAACAGCTTGGATACGAAGGAGTTGTGATTGAAAACTTACAGGTCAGGGCTCGTGTTCAAAAAGCTCAGCCAAATATTTTGACCACATTCTGGCAGAAAAGTAACGTTGATTTGGGTTCAGGAATGGACTTTGCCGGTCCTAGTGCTAACTCATATGTCAGATTCACGCATCTACAGCATCAACCTTTTGACTACACTATCGTTGTAAACAATTCGGCGGCGGTCCCACGTCGGGGAACTTGTCGCATTTTCATTCTTCCCAAAAACGACGAACGTTCAACGGAATTGACATTAGAGGAGAAGCGCGTTTTTGCCATCGAGTTAGATAAATTCACTGTCAACTGTAAGAACATACTTGACAATGGTCGAGAGATTTCCATTTAAAATTTCGTTGCATTTTCTAGTGAACCCTGGCCAAAATCGAATTAAACGCCGTTCTGAAAGCTCAAGTGTTACGATTCCCTTTGAAAATACCTTTAGGCGAGATGTTGTCCAGCAACAATCACCCGATTCACGATTCTGTGGTTGCGGTTGGCCAGAACATATGCTGATTCCAAAGGGTGATGCGGATGGACGTCTTTTCGACCTTTTTGCAATGATTTCCAACTACAACGATGACGAAGTTGTACAGACTAATACCACGTAAGTTCTTTTGTTACTTTGAGTGATCGTAAGCTGAGTATTTTTTTTTAGAGCCGATGTTTGTGATAACGCCGCTTCATTCTGTGGCTTGAAGGATAAACTGTTCCCTGATAAGCGTGCAATGGGTTTTCCATTTGATAGAATTTTCCCTGCCGGCTCCTTCGCAGATTTGACACAGCAGTTCAGGAACATGAGGACACGAGATGTTCGTATTGTTTTCAATAACTATATTGCCCCCTAATGGAATGACAGATTAATCGATTTTGACATGAATACAATCTTAGGATAATGTACTTGGCTACACATAGACATGTATACAAAAACTAAAAAAAAAAGTTGAATGAAATAAAAGAATGCAAATGCAACAAAACGTCTTTAATACATGATAAGAATGGTAAAATGGAGTTGATATGCATTACGAGAAGGATTGTTAGACTCAAACTGACCAGCACCCTAACTCGTTACTGTGGTGTAACGCTTGTTACTATGGTGCTTAACTTCATCGGGAGTTTGCTACCCATGTACATACATTCACGCAAGAAATATAGGAAATTGTAATTTAGGCGGTATCTGATTATTTAGTACAACCTGTATATTTCTTTAGTTGTCGATCATATACATGTTAAAAGGCGCAGTACACTTATGTTTGCATCCCTATACAAAATAACTTACACCTCCGACTTTGGGGTTGAGTCCATAAAACCGAATCAGAACTCCCCTAAATACAAGATTCCTCCTCTCACCAAAATTTGGTCACACATAGAATCTATCTTGTTGCAAGGCTTTTGAATATAATAAGTGTGCGGCAAAGCGTCCCTACAAATATGTCGTTCAGATATAATTAACAATCTCTGTTGCGTATAGATTAATTTGCAATCACTAAAATGGTACTTCTTCTGTGACGAGAACCGCGCTGTTCATCCCCTATTCTGGATTCGAACATAGCTCTAGAATGCGCCTCCAAGACCTTACCGTATACTTTACCGGGGAGACTTAAAATATATAGACCCCTGTAATTGGAGAATTCTCTTTTACCCTCCTTTTAAAAAAGGGGCAATCACCCCAGCCTGCCTATCGCTAGGAATCTCACCGCATTTCCAGGCCATCTTAATGACCCGAGAGAGCTATTCTCTCACACATACCGGCGGATTTGCCAACGATTCAACCGCTAAAATGACTTCCTCCACCGTGGGACTATTCTCCGCCCCACTCGAGACTACAGGTCTGTCCCACTCAGTGCCGTGTTCCGGACAGAGCAGCTCCATCTGCGCAAAATGTCAATTTCATTGGAAAGCAACACACCATCTTTGGATTTGACTCCTTCGATTATATTGAATTTACTTCCTCGCCGACGAATGGTTTGCCAGGACACGTTTTTCGCAGAACTATGGTCGCTTTCCATCTTCTCGCCGAACTCCTTCCAGGATCGCTCTTTAGCTGCTTGCACAGCCAATTTGCAAGTTCTGCGCACCACAGTATACCAGTCACGGAGAGCAGAGTCCCCCCAGAGAAACCAGTGCCTGTAGGTCTTCTTCTTCTCTCTGGTGGCTTTTTGAACCCAGAGGCAACGATAGCTGTTGAAAATAGTGGCAATTCTTCCTCTACATGCGGTGGAACAGTTGGAATTTGCTCAAACCTTTCGGATATGCGTCGAAGGGTGCAATGCACCTTACTGCTCTGTAGTTTCTCCCACAGTATGCGTGTAATCCCTCTCGCTTTCCGCCCTGGCAGAAGAGGCACCTTATCAGTAAGCTTACGCAACACCATGTGATGATCAGTTGATAGTACAGCCCCTCGCAACACACAAACATCACAAACCATCCGTTTCACACACAATGGTACCATAAAGAAATCTATCAACGATTTCTGTCAAAGACTTCGACGGCGCCACGTGTATTTATGAATATCTTTGTGCGGGAAGATATTCATACTTTTGTTATTGATCAGGATCTTTACAAGCGCCACTTATACAATATGCAGACTATTTTCCTACATCCAACATGCTGCAATTAGGTGTCTCAATATACCTGATGTGGTCAAACAATTCGAAAAAGGCTTAATCTGCTACAAAGCAGGCTCTAAAAATTGCGATGTGATGGACTTCAAAAGGGACTATCACAACTTCAACGGAAACTCCTAAAAGCCGACCCAAACGGGTTTAAGGAATATATAGTTTGCTTTCGCTAGCCATACGAACTCCTCCTGAAATGAAGTGAAATAACCCGGAAAGAGCTATCATAGGAATACCACTCAAAAGTGTTGACATAATGTAGGCTGAACTGGTCAATGCTATGAGACCAGATTGAAAACACATATGTAACTCGTATTTTGGTCACAAAAGGTGCTGAGTAAATAGAAATACCGATTTGTCGTAGTACAAAAGTTGTTCCCTTTTCGTATCATGATTACAATTGCCTTTTTTTCTCTTTTTTAGGGTTCCGTACCCAAAGGTAAAACGTAACCCTATTACTAAGACTTCGCTGTCCGTCCGTCCGTCTGTCACCAGGCTGTATCTCATAAACCGTGATAGTTAGACAGTTGAAATTTGATGTATTTCTGTTGCCACGACAAATACTAAAAACACAACAAAATGAATATTTAAGGGGGGCTCCCTTACAACAGACATCATTTTCATCCAAAAAACCCCCTTGGTCACATACTGAACTAAGGTTAGTCGACAATATCCCACAACCAGTAGCAAACTTCCCAGTTTTGATCTCTTTTGTGTCTTTGATGAATTAATCCTAGCTGCAAACCTTTTTCCGATATTTCCTATTATTGTTATTCACCTTTTCACATCGTTGCAGTCAAGTAAGATACTTGATTTGAATTCAATGGACACTTTGATGATCATGAAGATTTTTGATTATCAAAGTAATATGCCGATAGCCTGCCTGCAACCAAGATCTGTCATTATACAAAAAATGTGATTTAATGTGATGACTGATGAGGTAACATACATAGCCTCTTTCATATTTATATATACAGATGGTACGGAACCCTTCGTGCGCAAGTCCGACTCGCACTTGGCCGGTTTTTAAGGGCAAAGATAAAATATGCATATGTATTAAATTGCTTTCATGGCAGTTAAGAGCACCGTGGCGCAGTGGGTTAGTGTGTTGGCCTCTGACGCCGATGACACGGGATCGAATCCCGACACAGCCATGTCATCGAACGTATTTTTCACGGTGTTTCTCCTCAGCGGGGTTCTGACAAAACCCCCTGTAGTAAAATTGTCATGAAAAGCTTCTCGAAATTCGCCGTTCGGAACCGGCAATAAACTGTAGGTTCAAATATCTGCCGCGACTTCTCCGTGTGGTGTGCCTGCGAAATGTCAAATTGACTTATGCTGGCTTTGAGGGCCGCTGTGGTTTGTGGCTTATTCGCATAGAGCTGTGACTGTGGCGTGGGCTTTTTGGTGTCAATATCACACAAAAAAAGTTGGTAGTCATCGACTTATGGACCGATGACGCCGCCAACCCAAACTCCACACTAAACAGTGACTTTTTCGGGATGCATTGGACGCTCTTGGTTCTCATGTGGATTAGTCTCAAATTTGACAATTTTGTTTGTTGACGTATCCGTTCACCCGGATCGCTGAAGATTATTTTTTGATGAAAATTAGGGTCAGATTTCAACTGTTCCAGTGCTCATTCAGCGAAAACACGTCTTTGTCTATGGTCGTTTACCTTCAGCACCTGAGCCAGTTTTAATTCTGTACGGCCAAATCACGATGCAAAATTCGCCAAGTTGTGGTCTGCGAAAGGCCGAGCTCTTGTGAGCGGCGCCTCGACTGCCTCGGATAGCGGTACCGCTAATCTATCCTGGACCAGCCCATAATGATTTAAATAGAGGGATGCTTCTGGGGGGACAAAGCCTTTAAGTCGCACCCGCTAATGTTCCATACTGTTGGGGTAGTAAACCCCAGAAATTAAGTTATTGACCGAAGACATTGCCTCGCCTTATCAGATAATTGTCTATTCGTACAATCCTTGCCTTATTGTTTAGGACCCCGTCGGGATAGAGCTTCGTGTACTCGGACTCTGGCGTTCCTTGCAATCCGAGACAAGTCCTTATACATTGTCCCTCAAACACTCAAATCCTTTCCATCAAGCTGGCACTCACATTGTACGAGACGGGACATCTGTAGATAAGCATGGCCCTGATTAAGGCCACGAAGCAGATTACCTAAACCCTGGAATCAAGTTGGCTGCTTTGAAATCGCTATCTTGTCAGAGCGAAAGTGCTCCAAGACCCTGCCAGAGCAGCATCCACATTTTTATCATAGACATATGTATATAGATACTGATCCAGCCAGATCCGAAGGTATCTAACTACACTTCTATTTGCCAGTGGACGCCCCTCCAGTCCAAGAACTAAGAACCTTTCTAGTGTCCCTAAAAGACGTTGATTGTCAACTTCCAGTCATCCATTTTTAATGTAAAACGTTTGAGTAGATGTCACGGTGGCAATTTTCACAGAAACTTTATGCTCATATAAACGTCCCTCTAAGCATACGGTGTCGAAGGCCTTTTACAAGTCAATCAGGCAGGCACCCATGCATTGGTTATTGCATTTGTTCCCCGATACGAGTTTCGGCGCGGTACGCATAGTATCATGCCCTGCCCTGCAACCGAATCGTTTATACGGAATTATGTTTTTATCCTCAGCCCATTTCGACAAAGCTCTGTGGATCGCCTTCTCGAAGATCTTTCTGATACCCGGAAGGAGACATATCGACCGGAGATTTGCCAGCACCTCTGATGGCACGCAGGCAATGCTCCCACTGTTGTTCTGTGAATTGTGTAGGTAAACTCGATCGGCAAAGATCTTAGCGGTCTCCTGCGATTATAATCTTCCGTCGTCAAACTTTCGTTGTCCAGCTGGAATCTACGACATCCTTTATATCCTCATTCGTACCTTGGTTACAACAAGTTAGTGATCGGAGTCGATGTTGGCTCTTTGGAAGGTTCGTAGGTCTAGAATGCTGAAGGAGTGTCTGGCGTCGATCGCAACTTGATCAATCTGGATGGTGGTCGACAGATCAGGTGATCGTCAGGTTTCTTTGTGTGATGCGTTCGCTTACACGCCGAAGACTAAAGAGTTTTGTCGGAGTCTTCCTCGAATAACAAGTCCGCATCCGAATAAGCGTTGTTTGCCGCTGTTTTTCATCCGTCGTTTGCATGGTCCATCCCATCGCACCTCTTGGAGCGCGGTTATATCTGTGACTTCACATTCCAGATTCAGGCTCGCGGGTCATTAGGCGGTTTTGGTAATGCTGGGGTCACCTATCAGTTTTATCGGGCGTTTTTGTATTATATCTGGTAGGTGCAAAGTGGTCTTAGATGCGCCAGACCAGACATGAACGTTGAACTCCAACTTAGGACGAATGTACGCCTTATAAATTGTAGCCAGATCGGTGGGTGTGAAGAATTTCTGCAATGGATTTCGGCAAGGAGATGCGCTGTCATGTGACTTTTTCAATTGGCTGCTGAAGTAGATAGTGCGACGGAAAGGCGTCAACAGGGAAGGCACTATCTCCTACAAGTTTGTCCAGCTGCTAGGATCGCGCGGTCTCAGCGTGAAGATGTAGAAGCTTTCATGGCAGTTAAGGAACGAGTTGGTGTTAAAGTAAACGAGGATAAGTCAAAGTACATGCTGTCAAGAAAAACCGATATGTCGCTCACCACCTGGGAGATCCGGCATAGAATCGCCATTGACAACTTCTGTTTGTTCAAACAACTTGGGTCGAAACTCCTCGAAGAACCAAAGTCATGGCTTACGAAACGCTTATACTGCTGTACGGGGCCGAAAGTTAGACGATAAGTAGGACGGATGAGTTGATTTTGGATTCTTTCGAAAGAAAAATTCTGCGCCGGATATCTTGAAGGCAATGACCCGTTGACTACATTGGCTCGGCCATATCGAGCGCATGAAAACCCACGCTCCAGCTAATTTGAGAAGAAGTGGAAGACCAAATCTCCGCTATAAAGACCAAGTAATCGCGTAAGTAACTTGTGTGGGGGGGGGGGGGGGGGGGGGGGAGCTTGGCGAGCTGATATGGTATATGTACTTTGATCTATTAGAGATCAGTAAAATTCGGTTTAAAATATTTTATATTTTAATTTTGTTTCACTTACGATAAGTTCAAAGCCTTGTCGAAGCTTGCGGTCAAGAACTACTTAACCACAAAACTATGAATACTAATGTTCTCGCAAAACGAAAAAATCGCACGCGAAGTATAAGTTATCTAGAATAACCAACACTTTGTTCCAAGTTGTAATGCGACAAATTGGATTACACACAATGCATCTAATCGCAAGTCAAGTTCAATAACCGATATGCAAAGCACTAAGCTCACGATAAGGAAACCACTTGTGTAATTTGCTCTGACTGGTCATCAACCCTTTGCAAACTATTGTTCTGTAAGATCATATATAAAGGGTCTTGCAATAGCTCATAGTTTATTATCGTGCAAGCCTGTGCTCCTTAAGTTACTTGGGTAGAAACAAAAGCATAAAATAATGAATTTAGAAACCAAGTCAGTTGAATTGCTCTTCCAGCGTCCGTTAGAGCCAGTTTTCACTCCTCGTGACTATGGAAAGGTAATTTTTGACTTACCTGATAGTTTTTATGCAGGACACTATTTCGACTTTGGATCAGAAATTCAATCTCGTTATAGCAATGATGCGGAAGTCAAGGTAATTGTGATTTTTAATCGTATTTAGAAAACCCTTTAGGAAAAGAACCTCTTTTCTAGATTCCAGTTCGTGATATTGAGAAGCCGAATTTGGATTTCATTAAAGATGGAGTCATGGGACCGTTTTGTCTATTCAATCCAAGGCATAAACAGGTAGCAGCTAATCTAATCCAGCTGTTTATGGAGGCAGAGGATTTGCAGACATTTATTGCATTGGCCGTTTACATCAAGTATGACGTTGTTTACAATTAACATCTTTTCGTTATTCAATTTTTTTTTGTGATTTTTTCTTATAGGGATCGTATAGATGCATACTTGTTCCAATACGCTTATGGGGTTGCGGTGCAACATAGGAAAGATACGGCTCACGTGAGGGTGCCTCCAGTTGTAGAGCAGTTCCCAAATAATTTTATCGAGCCACGAACTCTTAATGACGCACGAAACGATGCCAGTTTATTACCAAATTCGGGAAATAGGGTGAATTTAAATTTATTATTTGAAATTAAGAGATCATGTGGTAAAAAGTGCCTTTATAGACTCCATTGGAGACTCCATTAAATTACACCGCATCTGATCGTGAAGAGGAGCAAAGGATGGCTTACTTCCGCGAGGATATTGGCATCAATTTGCATCACTGGCATTGGCATTTGGTGTATCCTGCTGATGGACCACGGGAGATTGTTGCAAAGGATCGTCGTGGCGAATTATTCTGGTATATGCATAACCAAATTGTAGCAAGGTATAATGTGGATAGGTTTTGCAACCTTTTGGGCACTACAAAGCCGCTGAGTAATTTGAGAGAACCTTTGAAAGAAGGATATTTTCCGAAGCTTATTGACAGCATTACAAATCGTACGTATGCATCTCGGATGCCAGGGATGGTGATGCGGGATATTAACCGGACGGAGATAAGTGTGGAAGTAGCTGATCTCGAGAGATGGATAAATCGAATTCAGGATGCCATTGACATCGGATATGTTATAGACGTAAGCTAAGAAGTATAACTTTCAACAATGTTTCCTATGATCAATATTTTCAGGTAAATGGTAATCGCACAAATCTCGATGAGACTCGTGGCATAGATGTCCTTTTCAATATTGTTGAGTCATCAGCCCTTTCGATAGATCGTCGATTATATGGTGATTTGCACAATTTAGGTCATTTCATGCTTGCCATTATCCATGATCCGGATTCGAGATTTTTGGAGAGCACAAGTGTGATGGCCCAGGTTTCAACTGCAATGCGAGATCCCATATTTTACAGGTGGCATGCGTTTATAAACAATTTAGGACTCAAACACAAAGCCCTTCTGCCACCTTATACTACGGAACAGCTTGGATACGAAGGAGTTGTGATTGAAAACTTACAGGTCATAGCTCGTGTTCAAAATGCTCAGCCAAACACTTTGACCACATTCTGGCAGAAAAGTGACATTGATCTGGGTTCAGGACTGGATTTTGCCGGTCCTAGTGCTAACTCATATGTCAGATTCACGCATCTACAGCATCAGCCTTTTGACTACACTATCGTTGTAAACAATTCGGGTGCGGTCCCACGTCGGGGAACTTGTCGCATTTTCATTCTTCCCAAAAACGACGAACGTTCAACGGAATTGACATTAGAGGAGAAGCGCGTGTTTGCCATTGAGTTAGATAAATTCACTGTCAACTGTAAGAACATACTTGACATTGGTCGAAAGATTTCCATTTAAAATTTCGTTGCATTTTCCAGTGAACCCTGGCCAAAATCGAATTAAACGCCGTTCTGAAAGCTCAAGTGTTACGATTCCCTTTGAAAATACCTTTAGGCGAGATGTTGTCCGGCAACAATCAGCCGATTCACGATTCTGTGGTTGCGGTTGGCCAGAACATATGCTGATTCCAAAGGGTGATGCGGATGGACGTCTTTTCGACCTTTTTGCAATGATTTCCAACTACAACGATGACGAAGTTGTACAGACTAATACCACGTAAGTTCTTTTGTTACTTTGAGTGATCGTAAGCTGAGTATTTTTTTTTAGAGCCGATGTTTGTGATAACGCCGCTTCATTCTGTGGCTTGAAGGATAAACTGTTCCCTGATAAGCGTGCAATGGGTTTTCCATTTGATAGAATTTTCCCTGCCGGCTCCTTCGCAGATTTGACACAGCAGTTCAGGAACATGAGGACACGAGATGTTCGTATTGTTTTCAATAACTATATTGCCCCCTAATGGAATGACAGATTAATCGATTTTGACATGAATACAATCTTAGGATAATGTACTTGGCTACACATAGACATGTATACAAAAACTAAAAAAAAAAGTTGAATGAAATAAAAGAATGCAAATGCAACAAAACGTCTTTAATACATGATAAGAATGGTAAAATGGAGTTGATATGCATTACGAGAAGGATTGTTAGACTCAAACTGACCAGCACCCTAACTCGTTACTGTGGTGTAACGCTTGTTACTATGGTGCTTAACTTCATCGGGAGTTTGCTACCCATGTACATACATTCACGCAAGAAATATAGGAAATTGTAATTTAGGCGGTATCTGATTATTTAGTACAACCTGTATATTTCTTTAGTTGTCGATCATATACATGTTAAAAGGCGCAGTACACTTATGTTTGCATCCCTATACAAAATAACTTACACCTCCGACTTTGGGGTTGAGTCCATAAAACCGAATCAGAACTCCCCTAAATACAAGATTCCTCCTCTCACCAAAATTTGGTCACACATAGAATCTATCTTGTTGCAAGGCTTTTGAATATAATAAGTGTGCGGCAAAGTGTCCCTACAAATAAGTCGTTTAGATACAATTAACAATCTCTGTTGCGTATAGATTAATTTGCAAACACTAAAATGGTAATGAGTTTCGATTCTTAACCTGGCGTATTATTGTATTGTAGCTGTTTGATGATTGAGTCTTTTGTTATTGATCAGGATCTGTACAAGCGCGAGACAACCATGAATATGGGATGAAATGCAGACTATTTTCCTAAATTCTTCGAGTTTTTTCTGAACACTACGCCGTTTGTTGATGATATTGTAACTCAATTTATAATTGGTGTGTTCCAACATGCTACAATTAGGTGTCCCAATATATAGGTACATGATATGATCAAACAGTTCAAAAAAGGCTGAAACTACTACAACTCAGATATGTACATATGACTGTGCTCTAAAAATTGCGATGTGGTGGACCTGAAAGAGCCGATCACAAGACTATCACAACTCCAACGGAAACTCCCAGAAGCCAATACATTTGTTAATCAAGTTAAGCTTAGGCAAAACGTTTTAAGCTTTTGGCATGTAAATAAATACGCAATCATGAACTATACCCAAATGGGTTTAAGGAATATAAGTTTGCGTTTACTAGCCAGAGTTCTAGAATACCTTCCTCCTGAAAGAAAAAAAAAAAAAAAAAACAACAAGGAAGGAACACGATTGAGGATATGGAGGTATGCTCTCATAGGAATAGCATTCAAAAGTTTTAGTAAAATGTAAATTGAACTGACCAATGCTATGATGACAGATTGAAAACACATACTTTATTATAAAGTCGCAAAAGGCGCTGAGTAAATAGAAATACCAATTTGTCGTAGTACAGAGTTCTCTTTTCCTATCAAGATAATAAATGCCTCTTTCTCTTTTTTATGGCAAAGATACATATGTACAATGTGTATATTCAAGGGCTTCTATCGTTTCCACCCAGAATGTAATATGCCATCTACACGCGGTTATATTCATCGTCTGGGTTGCAGCTACAATTATTGGAGCCCACCATTTGTATGAGTCGATTATATCGTTGTTTGACACTTGCTTTTTCCTGAGTACGAAATTTATTGTAATACAGTGCAGCGTAGTTATGCTGAGTGACCGTTCAGCAGAATTTCAGGGAAATGGAGTATTGAATCGCAGACTGATCTGGCCGTCTTAGCAAATCTCAGTAATGATTTTTAACTCCGCACTTCATTTGATGAATTAGGGGTGAGTTTGCGGATATGGCAGCTCGTTGCTACGTCTGCTAAGTGGCTTAAAAGTACTTGTGAGGATTACAGTTTCGAACATGTCCATATTTAGCAGAACTTCGTAGACCTTTGATCTATTAGAGATCAGTAAAATTCGGCCTAAAATAATCGAATTAAAATATTATTTTGTTTCACTTACGATAAGTATGTACGAAGCCTTGTCGAAGCTCGCGGTCAAGAATTACCTAACCTAAGTATAAGTTATCTAGAATAACCAACACTTTGCTTCAAGTTGTAATGCGACAAATTTGATTATACACAATGCAACTAATCGCAAGTAAAGTTTACTAAGTTAGCAAAAACCACGGATTTTCTTAAAGCCCACTCTCTGTCTTATGAGCTTTTCTTATTTTTGTAGGTTATCTCTAATTCACTATAAATACTGTCAATGTACCTATTAGAAAATTACAACATCAAGCTTAAGAGAGAATTATCTTGAACTAATGTACTACACTCATTGCCGCACTCAAAGTTTTTTTTAAATTAATAAATTACTTAACCCATTATTTTTCAATAGAATTAGATTTATATAAAGATTATTTAAATGTTTATACCCATGCTGAGTGATACCATTTGCGTATGTTATATAAAACGTGGTTTGTGTTTATACCTGCGATATCGCAGTAAGACCCAAAGGTTGCCTGGAAGAAAGTGGCGGCCTTTCTGTGATGGACGGGAAGCGTGGAAGCCGCGGCGCGGGCAAGCCATCTCCGCCGACCGCGGTTATGATTATTAGTGTTCTTTCATTTATGGCAATTTCGGGCAATGTAGTCTACTTAATACTTTGCTGGATTTTGGTACAACTTCCATAAGACATGCCCAATTCTTGTTTCTCAATTCCGTTGATTGACAATTTTAGAAGTTACCTTTGAACATAATTATGTCTAGGTACCTATTAGAGCACTGCGCGAGTACGAACAAAGTACTCGGAGTAATAATCGCCGAGTATAAGACCAAACGATGCGATTACGTACTCGGCATCGTTTCGGATTGCATCGCCGATTCCTTCTCCGGAATGATTATGAGTAATAATCGTTAAAACCGCATCTTAGCATCGCGCATCGTGGCGAATAGGTATCGTGAATCGTGATAATGTCCTTGAAAACTGACAGTTAGGGAAAAGTGCACTTCAGGTCGGAACACAAAATTTGCTATGTTGCTTCCGATTCGAAAAAATGTTCAGGCTATTGAGGAAACATGTATTAGAGAGGACAAAGAAACAATATGTATCGTTTTCATGAATTTGAACAATGTCTGTTAGATAGATTGATTATATTTTTACAGCGATTTAAAACAGTAACGTTACTCTCTGAGGGGGATAAGAAGCCTATAATTAATTTAGTGCTCTTACACAAGCAAAAGAAAAGCTAACAAAACTATACAATGAACAAACATGGATCGAATTCCAAGTGGTTATTCGACATTTTTTGGATAATATTTTTGACATTAAATTTCAACCACATCGTGCCCATAAACTATCTGCATTTTTATGGCCCGAGTGCAAACAACTACATTCTACGTCGATTCTTCGACGATAATACGCGTGACGAAATGTATGCTCTTGTAGAGGATGAGCTAACCTCTTGCAAATCCTGAAAACTTTTCCACCACATTTTCTTCTTCTTCTGATTTCCACGAAATAGATCTTCATGGCACTACGTCAGACTGTAGTGATGCTCAAAATGAGCAGCAGTTCTCTAATAAATATAAAGATATATACACATGTACATAGATAACGAAAATAATTGGCATTCACAAGTCAATGTTGTAATGGGGCTATAAAAGGGAAGCCATCACTGACCGAAATATCTTACCATGGTGGCGAGGCCACGGAAAGGATTTTCCTTTACTCCACGAACTAGGACGAAAAATCTTATGTATTCCGGCGTCTAGCTCCTCAAGTGAACGAGGGTTCAGTTCTGCAAACAGAGAGTTAGAGGAGAGGAGAAATAATCTAAAGGGGAAGAATATAGATGCCATACAGTTTTTACATACTGCAGGAAAGGGTGACTGTGGTGCAGTGATTAACATCATCGACCGCCGGGCGGAAGGTCTATAGTTCAAATTCGCTTCGTAGCCAAGAAAAAGTAATTCCTGTATGGACAAAAAGAATGCAACGCAGTTGTGAATGGAAAGTGATCAGACGTTCTGCTGCAGGCATAACACTCACAGTATATGGTCAACTGAAATTCATCCTCTGTGTATGCAATACAAAAGTGCTCGAATTACTACGGACTATAACCAACTCTGAATCTGGTCGGCTCTCGTCCTATCTAAGACAACCACCCCTGAGAGTAGTGAACGAATATCAACGACCCAAACCACTGCACTCCGTTCAGGTTGTGTGTCTAAAACACATCATAAGAGAATATAAAAACTCTTGAACCTGCGCTAGTCTCTAAAAAAAAAAAAAAACACAAAATAGGAATAGGAAATACTTTGTCCTATAAGTATTTCTTTCTTTATTTGTGTTTAATATAACGAGGATCGTTTTTTTTTATCTTTTCTTTAACACTGAGTTACTTTCTTTTTACTAGAAAGTAGAAACTACATATACATACATACTAAAGAAACTTTTTAATACTTTTTTAAATTACCTTTCTCTTTTGGATTTGTCTAATCTCCTATTTCTCACCCGTCCTAGGTAGCCCTCATACAATGTTATGTACATACATATGCATTTGTTCAGCATATACACAATTTCGCTGATACCAATGCCTAACTACGCAGGATGCGTAAATAATCGCTGATCCCAATGCGAAACGATACGAAACGCCCGATGCCGAACACACGGGTACTCGTTTTACTCGTCGCACGGGTATTCGTAATCGTACGATGCTGTATGTATGTACTCGTGCAGTGCCTATCTACCCATATTACCGTTGTTTATACATATACAGGCAAACTGATTCATTTACTGCAAATGTATACGTTTGTAATCCTTTATATTTATATGGGATTACAAAGTTATTTATGCAGTCGGTGTATCTAAAAAACTTAACCAAAACTGCAAAATATTTTAGTTTTTCCTTGATTTATACACTAACACTAGTTGTGTTCCAAATTTGAAGCTTCTACTAGAAGTGCATTAGGGTTTTGATGATCGGTCAGTCAATCAGTCAGTCAGTGAGTGACAAAATTAAGAAATTTTGACTAGTTATAATTCTTAAACTACTAGCTCAAATTGAATGAAATTTGAAATATACCATGTCAACGCAATTGGATACTGAAAATTCAGGCTTCTGGTTTTATCCACAATGAAGTCATAGGGGGTCGAAAATGGCCTGAAATGGTTCGAGAAAAATATGGTACGGCCGTGCCGTTTTTTTGCTCGACTTGGCGATCATTTTACAATATCCTATTGTAAATCACACTAGATGTTTTTTTTTTTTTTTGGGATATGGTATAATTAACATTCCTTTAGGTAACAATAGTGGAACATGGCGCACCAGTTGCGCCATATGTACACACATTTACTAAGGCTCACATTAACAAAAGTCGTGATTTTTGGTAATAATGTATTTTTCTTTATTTGTCGAAAAAGTATTAAAAATAATTGAAAGAAATTAAAGGATCGTTACTAAAAATTGTGCTATGAAACCCAACATGTTCGCATCTTCTAACAAAAATAAAAATACATTTTAGTGATACATTACGTACTAATTAAATAACGCAAATGCTATGGACCTTAAATATGTACTTATTCATGTTCCAATATTTCACACATTGTAGTACGTACATATCTAGGTACGTAGCTGCCCTTTTGTGAAATAGTTACTTATATCCTTAATACTATTAACTATTTAATCTCATCGAATCATATTTGATAACATTATAGTTTTACCTACACCCTGTATAATAAATGTTCTCACTAGTTAATTGCCTCAACATTTGCTTACTTTACTAACCATTTGAACAAAACCAATATTTTCTATGTAAGGTTAATATATGTTAAATATATTATTAATTTATTAAATTGTTTAATACATTTGAATTAGTTCGTAATCTATTCATATGCATGTGTTTTGCATGTACATTTAATCTACGTTTACATTTTGTTTAGTTTATCATTTATTGAGTGGTTTTAGGAATCCATTTTCAGTAGGATATCATTACAATTAGGTACTCATATCATAAATAAAGTTGGCGCTTATCCTTTTTTTAAAACTATTGTGTGCTGTAAAGTATGCTTAGCAACAATTTCTTAAACGTATTCAACGTTTACATTTTCTGAGAATATTTCTTTTGTCATAGTTGTATATGGTTTTATATTTATCAATAAAAATATGTATGTACAACTAAAATCAAATTGGTAACCTAATCTCTCTTGGGGCTCTGCAGAGGGAGAAAGTTACCAATATTGTTTGATGATATTAATTTATCAGCTTGCATTTTCCTTGCAAAAAATAGCATTTCCCGTAAAAGCAATTAACGTATTCTACTTTTGTTTAATTATTATTTATGTATACATATATATTTCACACATCTTTTGTGGTTGACAAATACCAACGTTTAGTAAGTGTGTTTCATATGTTTATATGAAAATCCTTTGAATCACATGAAACATTCAAAATGTTTTATATAAAATAGTTAACCAATTGTTCCTTTTATTTTATTTTATAATATTTCCATATGTACAACTTAAATTCCTTTAGTTTATACAAAATGTACAAAAGGGTGAAACTGTTGTGGTTGTGTGGTGTGTTAAAAGCTGAAATAAAAGTGTGTCCTTGTATAAATGGTGAAAACCACAATCAAAATCAAAACTCTTTAATTAATATGGAACGTTTTGATAAAGGGAAGAACAAAATAAAATAAAGCGAAAATACCTTAAGAATCGCTGGAAACAAAATCAGTTATTGTTAGACTTTTGGAATTTATTTATTTTATTTTTTCCTAAAAATATTCGATAAGTTGTATACGGTCGCTCAACATTATAATGGGACACTTACGAAAATGCATATTGTCAATTATTTTCTAGGAATTTATATGTAAATGTTAAAAATGAAATAAATACCGAATTTGAATGTTCATTCTATCAGTCTTTTAAAAAACAAAAATCATATGAATTCATTAACACAAAGACAAAAAAATAATAAAAAAACTAAAAAAGTCCATTTTTTAAGCTCAAAGTAATAATGGCACGGCAACTCTAATTTATTTTGCTCAGTTAACGGTAAATATTTGGGTTTATTTTAAATGACATTGACGGGGAATACCATTATTTCATTCAAAGTTATATTTCGATCAGCTAAGCACGCTTATTCAAACGGATATCAGTCACGGCACCACGCGGTCCTCAAACTTCAGCAGATAGTAGGGAATTAATATTAACGCATTCCAAATCTGGTAAATCTGTGCGAAATATTGCAGAAATATTAAATCAACCTCGATCTACGGTGTTTAAAATAATTAAACGGCATAAAGATGCAGATAATTTTGTTAACAAAGCAAAACCGAGCAAGCGGAACATTTTTTCCGATATGGATGAACGATGGCTTTTAAGACAAATCAAGAAGCGACCACATCTCAGTGCACCGAAACTTGCTGCTGAAGCAGGAAAATACCTTGGTAAAAAATCCAACCCAGAAACCATCAGAAATATACTTCGAAAACACAACTTCAATGGCCGAGTTGCAAGGAAGCCCTTTATAAGTAAGACAAATAAATATAAAAATGAAAATTTTACGTTTGGAGTAAGGTAATTTTTACTGACGAAAGTAAATACAATGTTTTTCGATCAGATGGGCGTTCATATGTGTGGAGAAAACCAAATGAACAGCTACGGGAAGGAAATTTGAAACCAACAATAAAGCACGGTTTAGGATCAGTTATGGTATGGGGTGCAATATCGGCAGCAGGGCCTGGAAATCTTCATACTATAGAAGGCATAATGGACCACAAATATTATCTACAGGTCTTAAGGTCAAATCTGTCGAAAACTGCCGAAAAATTGGGTCCTGTAGACGATTTATATTTCTACCAGGATAACGATCCCAAACACAAGGCTTATAATGTCAGAAGTTGGCTCCTCTATAACTACCCCCATGTGCTCGAAACGTTACCACAATCGCCGGATCTAAGACCCATAGAGCATGTGTGAAGTTTTTTAGAGGTAGAATTAAAAAATCACCAAATAGGAAACAAAAATTACCTGATTTCAGCTCTGAAGGATGAATGGGAAAAAAATCCGCCAGATTATTGCCAGAAACTAGTGAAATCGATGCCTAATCGCCTTAAAGGAGTAATACAGCAAAACGGCCTCCCAACAAAATATTAAACCTTCAATAATTAGAGTGAATTACGTTTTGACGTGTTAACGTCTTATAAATCGATGAACACCGCCCGCACGTACGAAAAAGTATGACTCATTGTCACGTTCCGCCTGAGCGAAACAAACGATAGATAGGCATCTGTTTAAAACAACATATATACGTATACTCTGTTGAACAGAGTAATCTCGGCACGGGTGTTCGAATCCTCGGATTGGAGTTTCATTTTCTTTTTGGATAGTCAATTCTTTTTGACGTGATAACGTCTTATAAATCGATGAACACTGACTGCACGTACAAAAAAGTTTGACTCATTGTTACGTTCCGCCTGAGCTGAGCATGCAAGCGAGAGCGCGAAACAAGCGATAGAGAGTCATCTAGTTTGCCTATGGGATAGAATTTTGTTTGCATACTTGGGGGCGTGAAAAAATTGTACGATGACGTAGGCATACATTTAAGAGTAATCAGTAATCCAGGTGATTCATATATACATACATGCATACACCCTAATTCTGTTCTTACACGACAAATACGATTCTGAAGAATTCGTGTGAAAAAGTCTGGAGTTTGTATGTTGGATATATGTACATATATACATACATATGTACATAGGTATGTGCCCATTTCCAAATCGAAAAAAAATCTCACAGCCAATTACTCATGAACGCGTGCGTTTAATAATTGCTCGTTGGGTAGCGCACACTCACGAGCAGCTCATGAGTGTTTGCGTTTCCTTACCAAACCACAAAACTGTCCGAGCAATCTCAGATCTATCGGCTGTCGTCCGAATACCGTAATCAACCAGGGTCGGGTGCGGTTAGTTCTTAGATGGACCGCTTGGGAGCACCGCGTGTTGTTCACTTTTCATCAATGTTTTCTAATGACGTTATCACATCAAATAATCGTCCGTAAACCGACTTTGCAGACAACTTTTTTTTTTGTACATTTATGTTGTGTGTCCCATTATTACTTTGAGCTTAAAAAAATTGACATTTTTGTTTTTTTTATTATTTTTTTGCCTTTGTGTTAATGAATTCATATGATTTTTGTTTCTTAATTCATTCAACATTCAAATTCGGTATTTATTTCATTTGTAACATTTATAAATTCCTAGAAAATAGTTGACAATATGCATTTTCGTATCTAAGTGTCCCATTATAATGTTGAGCGATTAAGTATGTTTGCCACAGTTATTGCATAGTACATAAGTTGAATATTGAAAAACGATCAGTTTCCCATAACCTCTGTTGTATTTATTCCATGCAATTTTTTTTTTTTTTATAGTTAAACTTGCACTCAAGGCTAAGGCCTTATGACGTTTTTTGAACGTTGTGCGAGCGAAGGTAACATATTAGAAGACGGGGAGCTAAAACTCGTACACTAACTTTCCGTCACAGATTTTATAGCGATTGGTTGATATTCGTATGCATGTACTTGTATGTACTTAACGTTTCTATCGCACAATCGCAAATATAGAAAATTCCTATCAATTATCAGGCACGTATGTACGTTCATATATGGAAATTTCGGCACCGAGATTCGCCGTTAACTGCAAATTCAATTAAATTCAGTACCATTATTCTCCTCCAGCCGTCACGTCTTGCTTTTCTTTCCTTTATCCGACTACTTTCCATATGTGCTTAACCACAAAGAATTAATCTATCACGCAACACGCATCACCGGTATTCCGAGAACCTAACCATTTGCCTAAATGTTAGTAGTGTGGTGCCTATGTTACACGCTAAGGCCAAGGCCACGCGCTGAGCAGCAAGCGGCATAGCGGCAGAGCGATAGAGCGGCAAGTTTGAGCGGCAAGTGGCCATTTATTGATCGGCAATTCTTAGCGATTAGTTGTGAAAATGTCGTTATCGAGTGTTGCTCGCCGCATCGTTTTACAAGAAAGTCGTTTTAACCTTTACAGAAAGTAAGTTAAAAAAACACAAGATTTGGTGTTCATCCAATAAACCGATAAAAATCAGGTTATGGTGAAATTTGTATAGCAATCTTCGACAAGACGAAGACCGATTCAGACAATACCTACGTATGTCAATACAATCATTTGATTTGCTGTTGGAAAAAGTTCGTTCTAAAATTACAAAACGAAATTAACCTATTTCTACATAATTATTTCTTGCCGCTCATCACTACACTAAAATAATAGAACAGAATTGAAAACTGAGCGGCGCCGCTCTGCCGCTCAGAGACGTCGCTTGCCGCTCAGCGGCCGTGTGGCCTCAACCATACAATTTCATATGTTTTAAATTTTTTTTGCCGCTCAGCTTTTTGCCGCTTGCCGCTCAGCACGTGGCCTTGGCCTAATGAGCACTAACACTTGGAGGGAACTTACGATATTAAGCTTAAAGTTAGTTTATTGTTAATCGGCTTTTCCATTTTAGCTGCCGGCTTTTAATGTATGAGAGTATGACTTATTTTACTCAAATTTGCACTTCAAAACTGAAATTAAAATCAAAACAAAAACAACAAATAACAAAAACAACAAGTAATGTAAAAAAATTAGAAAAGAGTTATGTAAGTGTTAAAACCAAACAAAACTTGTGTGGTGTTAGTTGGTAGTGGTTATAAAAGTAAGTTATAAAACATTTACAGCATATCGATGTTAGAGGTGCCGTTGCCAGTGGTTCTAGTTGTTTTTGTAACTTGATTCGCAGGCGTCAATGGAGGAGGACTGCCACACCACACAATCTGGAATTGGAAACTCAGTTTTAATTCAAAAGCACCTGCGCATTGAATGGATCTTAGTTTACTCGTTTAACGTAAGCAATCAGACAAAAAATCGGTCACATACATAAGGCTGAAAATGATAATTTTCTTTATCTAATTTGCCTACGAATCTGTAGAAAAATCGACCGATTCTGCAATCCTCGGTCACACAAACAATGATGATACCTTAATAGCATTTCTCATCAAACAAGTTATGCGGTCGTACTATGCATACTGATTTCCATCTAGAATCCTGTACCAAATAGGGGTGGCCGTGGTGCAGTGGTAAACATCACCGACGGCCGAGCGGAAGTTCTGTAGTTTGAAGTCTGTCCATAACCAAAACAATTCATAAACGGAAAAATTGTACAACACAGCTACTGAAGTAGGCATAACACTCGCAGTATTCACTTCAATATACACTCTGTGTGTGCAGTTCTAATATAACACCATAATGGCATGGAACAGAGGGCATGGGCTCGGACATCAGGGTAAAGTTGTTGATCGCTCTGAACCTGGCGAGATGCCAGCAACGATCCCTGTTTAAATGCCCGGGTCAAGTTGACATACGGCCTCCTCGCGGCGCCCTCTGGATGCCTCTTCAACAACCGTTGGGTGGTGAACAAACGTATGCAGCGACAAAACCCCGACCAGAATGGCGGTTGTACGACGGGCTAACAATCCGCCCACGTAAAAAACATTAAAGTTAGGAATAAGAAAGATGCCTCCGATACACGGACGGATACTCGACGACGACAACGCACGAAAAGGAACACGATTTGCGAGTATGCTCCTGGAATGACAGAACCCTGTACACTTCCGGAGCTGCTCATAAACTAGAAAGAATTCTCACGCAGTTCAAGGCGGATATTACTGCGGTCCAGGAAATACGCTGGATAGGAAACGGTATGATGGGGAAGAAAAATTGAGACAATTATTACAGCTGTTACAAAAGATTGCACTTACTGGGATGTGGATTTGTCGTGGGAAAGCGGTTAAGGTCGAATGTCATCGACTTTAAACCTATAAGTGATCGCCTGGCTGTGATCCGCATCAGAGGCAGATCTTACAACATCAGCCTTATAGGTGCACACGCCCCTACCGAAGAGGCTGAAGACCCTATCAAGGAGGGCTTCTATAACCTCCTGGACAACGCCTACGGAGCTTGTCCGGAGTACGATGTAAAAATCGTGCTCGGGGACTTCAACGCCAAAATCGGAAAGGAAAACACCCTTGGCGGAGTGATCGGAAAGCACAGCCTCCACGATACAACAACAGATAACGGCTTCCGACTCGCTGACTTTGCGACAGCTCGTAATGCGGTGATAAGTAGCACAAGATTCCCTCGCAAGCGAATCCACACAGCAACCTGGCGATCTCCGGACGGTCGAACCGCCACCCAAATCGACCATGTGCTCATTGACGCAACGCACTCTTCAAACTACTGTGACAAAAGAAAAGAATTTTCGCAGCCTTACAGCTCAAGGATATCGACGAGTCTAGGGATGAGCATAAAACAAGAAAGCCAAAGGCCTGGCAGGAGGCTTCAAAAAGGGCACCCAGGCTCCTCGAAACTTGGCAATCTTGTCGCCGACCTGCAGGGAATAGTGGATGTATTTAAGCAGCATTTCGTGCAGCTGCTTAAAGAGCATGACCAAGAGAGAGTGGTAGGGACCGAGGAAATCCCAATTCCAGCCGCTAAAATAGTCCTCCCACCCAGCATCGAAGAAGTCGGCACAGCTATTTAGAAGCTGAAGAATAACAAGGCCGCAGGCTCAGATGGCTTGCCATCAGAGGTCTTCAAGGCTGGCGGCGATGTTCTGGTAGATCATCTGTAGAATTTGGGAAGATGAAAGCATGCCCGACGACTGGAATACCAGCTCTATATGTCCCAATCACAAAAAAAGGCGATCCTACCTCTTGCAAGAACTATAGAGGTATATCCCTGCTCAATATCGCATATAAGACCCTGTCCAGCGTATTGTGTGAACGTCTAAAGCCATTTTGCACCGCACTAATCGGCAGCTACCAGTGCGGCTTCCGGCCCGGCAAATCGACTATAGACCAAATTTTCACACTTCGACAAATCCTGGAAAAGACCAACGAGTTTTGAATCGATACACACCATCTTTTCATCGATTTCAAGGCCGCATACGACAGCATTCATCGTGAAGGACTGTTTGGTGCGATGGTCGAATTTGCGATCCTGGGAAAACCGATCCAGTTGTGTCACGGCACACTAAAAAATACGCGATGCACCGTGCAACTCGGTTCTAGGACTTCGGATCCGTTTGAAATATGTACCGGATTTCGGCAAGGAGATGCGCTCTCAGGCAGGCGTCAACAGGGAAGGCACTGTTTTCTACAAGTCCGTCCAGCTGCTAGGATACGAGGATGATATCGATGTACTCGCGTGTTTTCGCCGTGGCACTGTGGAAGCATTCACGGCGATTGAAGAACGGGCGAAACGGGTTGGTCTTAAAGTCAATGAGGACAAAACGAAGTACATACTGTCAAGCAAAAACCAATCGCTCACCACCTGGGACAAAATATAACAATTGACAGCTACAATTTCGAGGTAGTTAAGGAGATTGTCTACCTCGGGGCAAACGTAAATTCCACAAATGTCACCACTTTGGAGATCCGGCATAGAATCTTCCTTGGCAACCGCTGCTACTTCGGCTTGTCCAAACAACTGGGGTTAAAACTCCTCACTCGAGAGACCAAAGTCATGCTTTACAAAACGTTCATACTGCCAGATTTGGTGTACGGAGCCGAAAGTTGGACGATAAGCAGGACAGCGGAGCTGATTTTAGGTTCTTTCGAAAGAAAAATTCTGCGCCGAATATTTGGTGGTCCTGTCTGTGAGGAAGGTGAATGGAGAAGAAGACATAACCGCGAACTCTACGAGCTGTATAAAGATGTGGATGTAGTCCGGAAGGCAAAGATCCGTCAACTACACTGGCTCATGGACATCAACGCTGCAGCTAAGAGGGTATTCGACTCGGAGCCTCCTGGTTCGAGAAGAAGAGGAAGACCAAACCTCGGTATAAAGACCAAGTAATCGCGGATGTAAGATATCATGATCTTGATTACTGGAAGCAGCGTGCCCGGGACCGCCAAGGATGGAAGGCAGCTATAGCTCAGTCTCATGGATCGCTGGCCTGATAAGTAAGTAAGTAATGGCATGGAACATTTGCTGAGAACTGTAACCAACGTGAAATTCATTCCTCTCGAACCCCATCTAGGACAACCACCCCTAGAGAGTAGTGAACGAACATCTACGACCCAAACCATTTGCACTTCGTCAACGTTGTGTGACAATCATTATAAAAGTATGTATGGCTCTTGAACCTGTGCGAACTATAAAAACCAAAAAGTAGGTGCTGGTTCGAGTAGATGAATAGTATTCATGTTCAAGTCCGGAAATATTCATAGATTATTAGGAAACCACAAATTAATAATTTTTATGTTTACAACAACATTACGGCAAAAAAAATTTTTCGGACATAACCCGCATTAGTTGATTTAATTCAAGCGAAACCATTAGTGACGTGGTGAGTACAGAGCAATTCTGCAATGCTTATACGGTTAGAAAAGTTAAAAGAATATTTGGGTATGGATAGAAAAGCCACTGCGTAGAGCCGGCTGCGAAATGTGCAGCTAGTACATTCCCATTCGTGGGAATAGATGACAAGGCCGGACTTTTAATATTATTAACGAAGGACCAAAAATTGTACTGTCTTTGGGACATTGGTATCATTTTTGCCTTCATTTTTGGTGGTATGCGAACAGTAACTTCTGGTTCGTTTAAAACCTTTTGTTCCTTTTTCCTCAGTAAGAATGGTCTTTTAAGTCCGAATACTAACCCTCATGTTTTATAATAAGAACGAAATACAAAAAATGTTCTAAAATGTTTTTTGGCTCAAATATAATATCTCTAGAAGAGACAACGAGATAGGCTCGGGGCCAATTTCACATAATGCCTAGATGTGTACTCAAAATTTGATCAAATTTGCGGGGATGTTCAATTTCCGGTTTATCCTTAATAACACAAAAACCAATACATTGCAAGAAATTATATTATATATTGTGGCTATTTCCAGGGAGTTCTAGTGCCCCATGGACGAATGAAATCTCAGCATCGTTTGTCCGCTCCATAAGAAAGGAGACCCCTATAACTGCGCCAACTATAGGGGAATAAGTCTCTTTAACATCGCATATAAAATCTTCTCTGCCGTATTGTGTGAACGCCTGAAACCGTTTGTGGATATCCTGATCGGCTCTTATCAGTGTGGTTCCAGGCCAGGTAAATCCACAATAGACCAAATATTTACGCCACGGCAGATTTTGGAGAAGACCAAATCGACACTCACTACCCCTTCGTCGATTTGCGTTAAAAAAGGATTTAGGCAAGGTGACGCGCCGTCATGCAACTTTTTCAACATCGTGCTTGAAAAGATCGTGCAAGAGTCACTGGTCAACACAAGAGGTACGATTTATTTCAAGTCTACGCAATTGCTTGCGTACGCCGACGACATTGAAGTGATTGGACGGACACAGCGAGACGTCAATGAGGCATTTGTAAGCATTGAGGTAGAAGCGGGTAAGATGTGTCTCAAGGTTAATAAGGGTAAAACCAAATATCTGCTTTCATCTAAAAGAGACGGACAACACCGACGTATTGGCCAGAATGTCACCATAGGCGGATATAACTTTGAAGTAGTCAAGGAATTCGTCTACCTTGGCTCACTGATGAGCAGCGACAACAACACCAGCGCTGAGATTAAACGCAGAATTACTCTTGTCAACCGCTGTTTCTTTGGGCTCAAGAGGCAATTGAGAAGTAGAGCCCTCTCTCGGAAAACCAAGGGGACACTATATAAGACCTTAATCATCCCAGTCCTCCTTTACAGCGCAGAGGCGTGGACCTTAACAAAAGCGGATGAAGATGCTGTTGGTCGTTTCGAGAGGAAAATTCTGCGCACTATCTATGGTCCCGTTTGTTCAAATGGTGTATGGAGGAGAAGACATAACGAAGAACTGTACGGGTTGTACAGCGACATCGGCCTGATATAACGTCTACGGATAAAGCGTCTAAGGTAGCTAGGCCATGTAGAAGCGCGTGGAAAATACAGCTCCGACCCGAAGAGTCTTCGAATCCACCCCGGAAGGAAGCCGCGGCAGAGGACGGCCGCATCAACGGTGGCGTACACAGGTGGAAGGGGACCTTAACCAACTGGGCGTGCGGCGCTGGTTACAGCTGGCCTAAGACCGTGCCAGCTGGAGACGCTTGTTGGTTGAGGCAGGCCCAGGTTCAGCACAAACTATAGCGCCACCTAAGTAAGAAATCTAATGCCCCATCATTTGGAAATCATAAGATGCCTCAAGTTAAATAAAGCACCAGGCTACGATCTAATTACAGGCGATGCCTTAAAAAATTTGCCGAGAAATGCTCTGCCCAAACTTTAATATCTTGTTAATGCAGAGCTTAGGTTAGAACACGTACCGAGCCCATGGAAGGTCGCAAAAGTTATTATGGTTCTAAAACCCGGAAAGCCACTGACGAATAAAAAATCTTATCACCCAATATCAATGTTGCTGATAATTTCGAAAGTCTACGAAAGAAATATATAATCAATCGCTTAAGGCCGATTGGTTAAGAAAGGCGTCCTTTGCCGGATCATCAGTTTTTTTCTTTTTAGGGTTCCGTACCCAAAGGGTAAAACGGGACCCTATTACTAAGACTTCGCTGTCCGTCCGCCTGTCACCAGGCTGTATCTCATGAACCGTGATAGGTAGGCATTTGAAATGTTCACAAATGATGTATTTCTGTTGCCGCTATATCAAACTGCAAAATACCAAAAATAGAATAAAATAAAGATTTAAGAGGGGCTCCCATAGAACAGACCTGATTTTCATCCAAAAAATCCCCTTGGTCACATACTGACCTAAGGTTTTTCGACAATATCCCACAACCAGTAGCAAACTTCCGAGCTTTGATCCCTATTCTGTCTTTGATGTTTTAATCCTAGTTGCAACCCTTTTTTCCATAATTACGAACAACCAATAATAAATACCCTTTCAACTTTATGCCTGATTCACAACACTGCGTTGGTGCGAGGCACTTTACGTGTTACGAGAAATGCTTCGTCGCATGCTTACTTCAATTTTATCAGCCGTTCCATGTCAAAACACTGACTTAAACGTAGACAACACAAACCATCAAATACACAGATACAGCATACACATCAATACATAGCAATAGTCGTTCAAACGCACAGAAATTTCCGACGTGTTTGACTTTTGTCTCCTTTGGTTACGTGAGCTTACGTTTTCTCTCGCTCTCATTTTTTCTCATTTTTTAATGAACGTAAGCTCGCCAACGCAAACGCAGTATTTATGACTACCCCATTGAATTGCTTGTGTTGGATGTCTCAGCTAGCACTAACGCAGTGTTGTGAATCAGGCATTAATTATCCCTTGATAGTCCTTGCTGCAATACCTTTCGTACAATTGCTATTCCTCTCCTTTTCCATCTTGATAGGTTAAGATATCAAATGTTGCAACAAATTCAATTGTTGTGAAACTAACTTTCTATCATATGCCAAAACCAATAACACACTTCCAAGATTTGATCCCTATTGTTTCCTGGATATTTTAATCCTAGCTGCAAACCTTTTTCCCATAATTATTGTTATTCACCTTTTCACCTCCTTGCTGTCAAGTAAGATACTTGATTTGAATTCAATGGACACTTTGATGATCAACTATCTCATCATGGAGATTTTTGATCATCACAGCAATATAACCTGCTTGCAACCAAGATCTGTCATCATGCAAAAAATAATTTTAAACGGATTAGCCGGTTGAATGTGATGACCAATGAGGTAACATACAACGTCTCTTTCATTTTTATACATATACAGATGGTACGGAACCCTTCGCGCGCGAGTCCGACTCGCACTTGGCGCAGGTTCAAGAATTTATACTCTTATAATATTTATCACACAGCCCGAATGGAGTGCAGTGGTTTGGGTCATGGATGTTAGTTCATTACTCTCCAGGGGTGGTTGTCCTAGGATAAGAGGAGGAAGAACTGACCGAATTTTCACGTTGGTTGCAGTTGTCAAGCATTCCACTATAGATCAAGTGCATCGAACATGTGGTCAAAAAAGCACTCGAACATACGCTAGAAGGTTCGAGTGTATTACTTGACGTCTCCCAGGCCTTTGATAATATGTGGCACGAAGGTTTGGATATAAACTGAAACAAGTTTTTTCTCAAACAACTATCGAACGAAAACAACTTATCTAATAGACTCTTTCGTGTTAAACACGGCAGCGAATACTCCAATTTTAGAGCAATTACGGCTGGCATTCCGCAGAGAAGCGTACCTGGTCGGCTGCTTTACCTGCTGTATACCGGAAACTTACCACAAACGAAAAGCACTGTGCTGGCCACATCTGCCGATAGTACTGCAATTTTGGCCACAGGAATATCAATCGAAGAGTATAATCGACTGGACAAAGAGTTGGCGCTTAACAAAACCAAATCTGTCCTCGTAAATTTTGTTCATAGAAAAGTAAGTGCACTACTTCTCTTTGTAAATGACGTTCGGATTCCATTCGCAAACGAGGCAAAATACCTAGCAAGAATCTCGACGCGAAACTCAAATGGAAAGCGCATGCAAAGAAGTCGGGATTGAATCCCGACACAGCCATGTCATCGAACGTGTTTTTCACGGTGTTTCTTCTCAACGGGGTTCTGACAAAACCCCCTGTAGTAAAATTGTCATGAGAAGCTTTTCGAAATTCGCCGTTCGGAACCGGCAATAAATTGTAGGTCCCTTTCACCTATGGGAAAATGAAATCACACACAACATGGGTGACTGAGAGAAGCTCGGCTCAGGTCCTTCATGGACTGTAACGCCAACATACATACATACATACAAATGGAAATAAGTGATGATACATACATGAATATAACTGGATGGCAAAGGACTAACAAAGGCCTCGTAGGGGTAGCATCTATCCGACGGATGCAGGCCTGCTAAAAAGCGAGAAGAACCACCGCAGTCGAACATCTTGCGACACTGTTAGTAAGTCCCATCCCCACTTCCTCGTGGTGCCATCTGGAGATTTCCTATGGAAATTGCAGACGGGGAAGGGCGAATGGTGAGCCTCCTCCGCCAAAAAACAGGATTAGTCGGTTGGGCTACGGCCTAGTAAGCCGTAACCGTAAAAACCCCACAAGCTCCGAAAAAACCACAAGCCTCGGATATAACGGACCGGATTTATGTTGACGACCCTTGCAAAAAACGAAAAAAGGACAATGATCTTCGGCTTTGTACGTGGAATGTTAGGTCCCCAAACAGGCCACGTGCAGCCGAACAACTTGCGGACGCCCTAGACCGCTATAAAGCGGACATAACCGCCATCCAGGAAATGCGATGGAATGGACCGGGTATAAAGCGGACGAAAATCTGCGATATTTATTACGGCGACTGCTATAGGGAGAGAGGTCAAAGATTGTTTGAATGAGGATTTGTTGTTCGAGGCGGACTAAGGCAAAAAGTCCTAAGTCCAATCCGTATCAAGGCTACATTTTTTAACATCAGCCTGATCTGTGTCCACGCCCCCACGGAAGACAAGGATGACTCCGCCAAAGATGAGCTGTGCGATCACCTAGACAGAACGTATGCCCAAAGTTCCAGCTATGGCATCAATTTTACTAGGAGACTTCAATGCTAAGCTGGGTAAGGAAAACATATTTGAACGAGTCACCGGCATAGCCTACACGACACCACCTCCGATAACGGACACAGGCTGATTGATCTTGCTACGGGGCGAAATCTCCTTCTAGCCAGTACACGCTTCCCGCACCTCGATATACACAAAGGCACCTGGCGGTCTTTTGATCAATCGGCTACCAATAAAGTCGAATAAAGCTGCTGGCGCAGACGGACTATCTGCTGATCTCTTCAAGGTAGCTGGGGATGACCTGGTTAGGAGCATGTACCAGCTCATCTGTAAGATATGGTCAGAGGAAAGCATGCCCGAGGAATGAAATCTCAGCATCGTGTGCCCGATCCACAGAAAAGGAGACCCCTCTGATTGCGCCAACTATAGAGGAATAAGCCTCCTTAACATCGCCTACAAAATCTTCTCTGCCGTTTTGTGTGAACACCTGAAGCCTTTTGTAAATAAGCTGATAGGTCCTTATCAGTGCGGATTTAGGCCAGGGAAGTCCACTATCGACCAAATCTTTACACTACGGCAGATCCTGGAAAAAACCAATACATTTCAAGTCGACACTCACCACCTATTTGTCGACTTCAAAGCTGCATACGACAGCGTAATTAGAGACGAGCTATACAACGCTATGTTTACTTTTGTCATACCTGCTAAACTCATCAGACTATGCAGGATGACTTTGGAGAATGCTCGCTGCTCCATCCGAATCGGTGAACACCTTACCGATAGTTTTGATGTCAAAAAAGGATTTAGGCAGGGCGATGCACTGTTGTGTGATTTCTTCAACATCATATTGGAAATGATTGTGCAAAAATCACTGGCCAATACAAGAAGCACAATCAATTTCAAATCCTCGCATCTCCTTGCATACGCCGACGATATTGACATAATAGGTAGATCACAGCGAGATGTTAATGAGGCGTTTGCGAGTATTGAGATGGAAGCGGCGAAAATTGGTTTGACGGTAAACGAGAGCAAAACTAAATATATGCTGTCATCGAAAAAGGACGCTCACGACCGACGTCTTGGCCAGAACGTTTGTATTGGCAGATATAAGTTCGAGGTAGTTAAGGACTTCGTTTACCTTGGCTCCGCAGTGACCTGGAACAACGACATCAGTTCCGAAATCAAACGCAGAATCACTCTTGCCAATCGCTGTTTCCTTGGGCTCAGGAGGCAACTGAGTAATAGAACCCTCTCCCGAACGACAAAGTTGACTTTATATAAGACCCTTATCATCCCGGTTCTGTTGTATGGCGCAGAAGCATGGACACTATCAAAAGCGGATGAGGAGGCCTTGGTCGGTTCGAGAGAAATATTTTGCGCGTGATTTTCGGGCCTATAAACGCAGACGGGGGATGGAGGAAAAGATTCAACCACGAACTTTACGTGCTGTACAGCGACATGAGCCTAGTCAAGCGTCTACGGATTCAACGCCTAATTTGGCTGGGCCATGTAGAGCGAATGGACCCCACCAGTCTGGAGAGTCTTTGAATCCAACCCCCCGGGGCAGGAAGAAGCAGAGGACGGCCGCACTAAAGATGGCGCACACAGGTGGAAGGGGACCTCAGCCAAGTGGGTGTGCGGCAATGGAAGAGGCTAGCAAAAGATCGGGCTAGATGGAGGGGCATGTTGGTTGAGGTTCACACCGAACTGTAGCGCCCGTAAAGAAGGAGAAGAAGATGAATCTGAATACAATTGTTTACATTGAATTTATAGTCTTTAAATGTTTGGACACATATCCTTCATTGCTTGGACTGATCCCAATATTAAAACAAACTTACTATCTTTAAAAAAACTTACCTTCCTAAAGGCCTTACGGAAGTTGTCCGATAAAAAGGCATACAGGATTGGATTTATGCATGAATTGGTATAGGCTAAAACATGGGCTACGATTTGCAAAATAACTGTCACGTGCGAGTTCCCATACATCTTTAACGCTTTAAGTACCAGTATCACCTGAAAGTAAAATAACAAATGGAAATAAGTGATTGTTTGTAGGATTCTATGCGAAGTGTGTAGGTAATTAAGTGTAATATCAATTAAGTACGAGCATCAATAACAATTGATCGATCGTGGAAGAACTTTTCACATTACAAAGAGGATTACACGTGCCCTAGGGTAATCTTTATTGGAAGAAGTTTTGTACGGATGAATGATTGTTGTAACGGAGTCACTTTTACTGTCGGAAAGTTTGCAATTGCTTGTATATTTGAGTCCTAGTGAGTCCACTCACGAGTTAGCCGTACGGTTTTCTTCGCCTCTAATAAGCTACGTACTAATAGCTAGGATGCAATGTACAAGGTCTGCTCAAACAGGGTATTTTTTTAAGACAGCACATTCTAGGGACGACACTTTTTGTATACTGCGTGAGTTGGGAGACACATCCTTCACTAACGTTATGGTTGATCTACGTTAGAGTTATTGTTTTGTAAAGGACGGTGTGTTTTTGAATCAGCGCAAAAATGGGTATCGAACAGAGAGTTAGCATTAAATTCTATTTTAAACTCGATTTAACCTTTACCGAAACGCTTCCGTTGATGAGACAGGTGTATGGTGACGACTGTTTATAACTTAGCAGAGTCAACTAGTGATCTATGCGCTTTAAGCACGGTTGTAAAGTCGTAAATGGTGGCCTCCGTTCGAGCTTTATAGCCTTGAGACATTCGTTTTATCCGTTGATAAAATCGAACGTCATGCCTGCAATAGCACCCCTCCAAGTTTTCAATCGCACGTTTCTTGTGCTCTTTCTTTTTTCTCTTGAGAAGCTCATGTTCCTCCCTTCTTTTAAGCTCGTAGAGATCAAGAGCCGCTCTTGTTTTTTTTGCTAAGTGAGGCTTTGTATGCCTCCTGCTTTTCTGTATGAATCCTTCCATCCACTCATCATCGAACCAGGTGTTTCGTCGTGCTGAAGCTTTAAGGACCAGCACTTCCGTTGCTGTGCTCTTCAGGGCTTGTTTGCACAGGCTCCATTGTTGCTCTACTGACTGAGTGGAGAATTGAGGTGTATCGGAGAGCTTAAGGGAGACGCGGTTGGCAAAGGCACTGGTGATCTCCGGCGATAGTAGCTTTCCGACGTCATAGCTTGGTGATCTAACTCTACTCCGCGGTGTTCATGTTATCCGTTGACGTATCTTGACTACTACAAGACAGTGGTCTGCGTCGATGTTCGCTGCTCGGAAAAAACGAACATCAGGAATAGTGGAGGAGTGTCTGACGTCAATCGCGATGTGATCAATCTGGTTGGTGACTGATTGATCTGGCGACCGCCAGGTGCCTTTGTGTATATCGAGGTGGGGAAATCGTGTGCTGGCTAAAAGAAGATTTCCTCTCGTGGCAAGGTCGATCAGCTAGTGTCCGTTATCGGATATGGTGTCATGTAGGCTGTGTTTGCCGACGACCCGTACAAAGATGCTTTCTTTACCCAGCTTAGCGTTAAAATCTCCTAGTATGATTTTGGTATCATAGCTGGGGCATTTGGTATATGTTCTGTCTAGGAGATCAAAGAAATCATCTTTGATGGAGTCATCCTTGTCTTCCGTGGTGGCACGGACACATGTGAGGCTGATGTTACAAAAGTTTGCCTTGATGCGAATCGTTACGAGACGTTCACTCACATACTGGAAACTTCGGACTTTATGCCTTAGTCTACCTCTAACAACAAATCCGCATCCAAATAGTCTCTGTCCTCTCTTCCTATAGCAGTCACCGTACATAGTAAATGTCGCAGTTTTTCCTCCGCTTTTTACCCAGTCCATTTCATCCCATTTCCTGGATGGTGGTGATGCCCGCTTTATAGCGGTCTGTGCCGTCCGCAAGTTTTCGGCCGCACTAAAAGTGCTCGAACGGATTACTACAGACATTTATTCCGTTGGATATCCGAAACCAGTTTCGACGCGGCATGAATTGTATCATGCCCTGCCCTGAAACCGAATTGGTTATCCGGAAATATGTTTTTATCCTCAGCCCATTTTGGCAGATTTGAATCTGATGTGAATCCCCATCGCGAAGACCTTGCTGATAATCGTAAGGAGATATATCGACCGGACATTTGCCGAGTTAGAGGAGTCTCTGCCCCTTTTACGGATTGGTTGCACTACCGCCATTTTCCAATGCACCGGATAATATGCATTATTCGGTGCATTGCTAAACAGGATGGTGTACCTATCTATAGCCACTGGTGGAGCAGAACATTGGATATATCACCAATGCCCGCCAATTTTTTTCTTTTTAAGTGACGCGAAGATCAACTGGGGATCCTCCGTCGAAATGAATAGTGGGATAGCCCCTTCATTGGTGATGGCGTTGTTTACCATACAATCGTCATTGAACCTGGTGAAAACAAGGTTCTCGGATCACCAATGTCCGATATTGTTTCGTGGGTAGAAGTGGTGAATCAGACCTCAGTCTTCCAGGAGGTGGTTCGGGCGAATATTTCATTCACCTTGCAACCTTCCTGGAAGACAGCTCCCACTGTTGCCATTGGGTCAGTAAGGTATTTATGTATAATGTAATTAGGTTAATTAAGCTAGTTTTAGCCAATTTGTCTAGCATAGGGCAGCTATAAGAATACAATAATGAAATTAATTTAAAAATGTAAAAAAAATTGAGCAAGCAATAAACCAATGTGAAACGATGGGTCTGTTGAAGAATTTAACCAATTAAGTTTGTAAAATTGGGGAAGGTTGCCTAAGGATAAAGTCAGCTGGCAGCCTGGGGACACATACCGAAGTGTATTGAATTAAATCGAATAAAGTAATACAAGTATGACTCTCTACATTTCATGTACCATTTCAGCATTTTTTTTATTATAATCTAATTATCCTTACTATTAACAGTGCGTATCACAAACCCAAAATAGTTTCCAATTAAATGTGGCATCCCAACAACGTTTTCTCTTTCCGCATGAAAGTGTACACAAAATTCGGTTCCGAATTAATCACTGATAAAAATAGTCAGTGAAGTAAGATTAATCAGTCATATAAAGTGTAGACTAAACCCAATTAGCTGATAACACGCTTTGGAGTTTAACGATGCGAATGCAATAAAAATGAATTAAATCTAAAATGTGTTTTTTTAACTTTGAAAAAAAGACGAGCAATTTTATTTTAAGTGGCAAATGAAATTAAATAGTAAAGTATGTATGTCAATCAGAAATAAAAAACGTTTTTATGTAAATCGTCACAGAATGTTTATTATGTCCCGGATGATCAATTCGCTTTCGGTTGGCAAGAGAATGATGAGTGATGATGCTTCAACAAGAGTTGTGCTCGTAAATATAATAAAGCATCTTAAGTATCTCTATCAATTACCAATTTCATTATATCACTTGCCCTGCTATGAGGCCATATAGTCGAAATGAATGAGGTTAATGGTAATTGAGGCGAAGAGTAAGCGAAGCCTCTCTCTACTCGACTCCAAGGACAAAGCGTTCGTCCGCGAACTGTTCGAAAACGTGATGTCTGATTGTAATGAAATGTTGCACATTGACATCTTAGCATTGCGTAGGTACATTGATTGTGGATAAGGCCAAATTTTGCGTCGGTCACGAACCATGGTCACAAATGTCCAAACATTCTGTTGCCGCTATAACGACAAATACTAAAAACATAATAAAATGTATGGGGCTCCCATACAACAGACATGATTTTCATCCAAAAAATCCCCTTGGTCAAATACTGACCTAAGGTTAGTTGACAATATCCCACAACCAGTAGCAAGCCAATAATAAATACCCTTTAATCTTTGATGATCCCTATTGTGTCACTGCTAAGTTAATCCTTGCTGCAAACCCTGCTATTCCCCTCCTTTTCCATCCTGATTGGTTAAGATATCAAATTTTGCAGCAAATTTAATTGATGTTATTCACTTTTTCACCTACTTGCTGTCAAGTAAGATATATGATTTGAATTCAATTGGCACTTTGATGATCAACTATCTCATTATGGAGATTTTTGATTATCAAAGTAATATGCCTATAACCTGCCTGCAACCAAGATCTGTCATCATGCAAAAAATAATTTTAAACGGATTAGCCGGTTGAATGTGCATGACTGATGACTTAACATACAACGTCTCTTTCATTTTTATACATATATACAGATGGTACGGAACCCTTTGTGCGCGAGTCCGACTCGCGCTTGGCCGGTTTTTTTTATTCCCCAAGATGAAGTCACACCTCAAGGGTGCAGAGGTCAAGGAGTATATACATAACTATGGTTGTGAGCGGATTCACGGAGAATCACCAAGGGTGCTTCGAACATTTATATAGATTTAGAGGGGCACTATTTTGAAGGTCGTTAGTAAATTTTGGCGACAAACTTAATTTGCTTATGTTTTGTTTAGAAATTCCCGAAATTTAATTACCACACCTCCACACTAAAAATTCCAATCCGTTTTAACTTGAGAAAATCATGATCGATTCATGGCCTCCGACTTAGGCCAACCTTAAATCGATGTCTAGCAAACTAACTCTGAAATAGAATACAAATATGTAATATCAAATAGTGGAATGATCAGTTATTATTTCAGCCGTTTTGGCTCATTTGAAATGCATATTATCAGACCAATCAAAACCCCGACAAAACTTGCAGGTTTTCACGCTTAGTTATCTGTATTACAATTCAATTACTTTTCTATTTCCACCCCCAAATACATTTTGCTTTCAATCTCCTGCAATTGTTAGATTTGACATTACTTCCTTTTAAGGGCTAGTGCTGAAGTGTTTCGAAAACCACAGAAGACATTGTTTTCATTTCACGGCATTCATATCCGATTTGTATTCGTTTCCGGCAGCCGATTCCATTGTACATCGTTGTTCCGCATGGTGTAGTAATATAGCAATGACTCCTCAATTTTAAGGTAGATAAAGCAGGCTCTGGAAATTGGGTACTCGTTGCTAGATATAACATTTTTATTGCCTTGCATATATGTATGTATATACAGATCTGTGCGTTACTATGTGTAGGTATGACTGGATGTATCGATGGTGGTTGTTATTGTTAGAAAGTATCAACCATATATGTAGAGCTTATTTGAACTCTGAATTTTGTCATCGTCTTCCATTATGATGTACTTGCTAATGAGCGCACGATTAAGTTCTGTCTCGACCATAAATTACTCGAGAGATTGAACTAAGTAATCGAAATAAAATGGCTTGAAGTAGCCATTCACGTCCTACATACATAGCCCAACTACACACTTTTTGATGACCTGTAAGAAATTGAAAGATTTTGTTTGAGAAGTTTTGATGCACACAGTTTACAACACTGTTCCAGTCTAACCCGCGGAGTATGCAAACTTCCGGGTTGGGAGCCAGCCAGTCAAGTCTAAAGAGGCCTTAGAATACTTGGGGGTAATGCTCGGCCCCGACTTAATTTTAAAGCCCATGTCGAATACTGCAGTAGAAAGTAGTCACAAATGCAGGTATTGCTTTCCAGAATGATGCCGAACATCGGTGGGCCAGGATACGCGAGGGGGATTCTGCTTTCCAGAGTGGTAATTTCAATACTTCTATACGCTGCGACAGTCTGGGCGAGAGCCCTTACAACGAAAAAGAAAAGAAGAAAGCTCTCGTCTGCATACAGGCTCTGCGCAATATTGACAATATGCGGTTTTCGGACAATCTTGGATGAAGTAGCCTGTGTCATAGCGGGTATGGTCCCCATCGACATCCGCGCCGACGAGATGCACAGGGTTTCAAGAGACCAGTGTTATCCAGAGAATAAAAGCAACATCCGATCCCTACAATCGAGATTTGGGGAAAAAGTACACACGGGGATTGCAATTACCACTTTACGCAATAACTGTCAAGTTACGGTGATAATCGGAAATATCTGCACAGATTTGGACACGTAGGCTCGCCGTTCTGCCCCGAATGTCCATCGGAATAAGAAGACGCGGAGCACGGCATATTTCAGCAGATCCTTTGCAAAGTCAAGAATGGACCTGCCGATCCCAGAGCTTGTAGTAAGCTGTATGATAAACTCAGAGGACTACTGGCTGGAGATCTACTTATTTATAACGAGCGTGCAGAACGAGCTAAGAAGAGTAGAAAGAATAAGAAGAGCTGAACCGGCCGATTTAGAGCACATAGCATACGTTGCTTACCAGCCCCGCGAAATAATAGTTATCGGCAGTCCCTCGGGGAGAGTGGTTGATTAGTGCAGGGTATGGTGTAGTACGTAGGCGAACCGAGTATTCGGGTTTGTGAATCGTACATGTCAGTATGAATGAATCTTCCGAGGAAATAACCCCGACTATGGCTATTGCTCTTTTGCAGCTACAGTAGCAATATGGACATCGCTTGTATCGGTCAAGTGAGAACAAAAGTTGCAATCGCAGAATATCGTCAGTTTTTTTAGCTGTTATGAGAAAGTCCGATTCATCCACCATTAAACGAACAACGATAGGAAAGTTACAAGCATACTACTATAGACGACGCTGTGAAGTGCCGTGTGCCAAGCTTCACCTATAAGAAACACCTAGTTAGACGATGATTGCATACAAAGCGCTCTACAAAATAGGCGATCCTACCTCTTGCAAGAACTATAGATATACCTCTGTTCAATGTCGCATACAAGATCCTGTCCAGCGTGCTGTGTGAACGTCTAAAGCCCTTTTGCACCGCACTAATCGGCAGCTGCCAGTGCAGTTACCGGCCCGGCAAATCGTCTGTATACCAAATATTCACACTTCGACAAATCCTGGAAAAGAGTAGCGAGTTCCAAATTGATACACACCATCATCGTGTTTGATACGATGGCCGAATTCGGAATCCCAGGAAAGACTGATCCGGCTGTGTCGCGCTACGCTAAAAAATACGCGTTACACAGCGCAGTTCGGTTCTAACATATCTGAGATGCCCAGTCGTGTGAATTCTTCAATTTGGTGCTGGAGCAGATAGTGCGACGGGCAGGCGTCAACAGGAAAGGCACTATCTTACAAGTCTGTTTAGCTGCTCGGATGTATGTATGTATGTATGTTGGCGTTACAGTCCATGAAGGACCTGAGCCGAGCTTCTCTCAATCACCCATGTTATGTGTGATTTCATTTTCCCATGGATGAAAGGGACCTACAGTTTATTGCCGGTTCCGAACAGCGAATTTCGAGAAGCTTTTCGTGACAATTTTACTACAGGGGGTGTTGTCAGAACCCCGCTGAGGAGAAACACCGTGAAAACACGTTCGATGACATGGCTGTGTCGGGATTCGTTCCCGTGTCATCGGCGTCAGAGGCCAACACACTACCCACTGCGCCACGGTGCTCTCTGCTGCTAGGATACGCGGATGATAATGATATTGATATCATCGCGCGGTCTCAGCGTGACGTTGTAGAAGCTTTCATGCCAGTTGAGGAACAAGCGAAACAAGTTGGTCTTAAAGTCAACGAGGATAAGACAAAGTACATGCTGTCAAACTAAATCCAATCCGTCGCTCGCCACCTTGGATAAAATATAACGATTGACAGCTATAGTTTCTAGGTGGTTAAAAAGTTTGTCTACTTTAGGACAGACGTGAACTCCACAAACGACACCACAGTGGAGATCCGGCATAGAATCGCCACTGGCAACCGCTGCTACTTCGGTTTGTCCAAACGACTTAGGTCAAAACTCCTCACTCGAAGAACCAAATTCATGCTTTACAAAACTTCCAGTCTTGCTGTACGAAACCGAAAGCTGGACGATAAGCACGACGGCGGAGCTGGTTTTAGGGAGAAGCACCGTGAAAACATTTTCGACGACATGGCTGTTGTCGGCTTTTGACGCCATGTCATCGGTGTCAGAGGCCAACATACTACCCACCGCGCCACAGCGTTATTGCATGCATGTTGGCGTTACAGTCCATGAAGAACCTGAGCCGACCTTCTCTCAATCACCCATGTTGTGTGTGATTTCATTTTCACATAGGTGAAAGGGACCTACAGTTTTATTGCCGGTTCCGAACGGCGAATTTCGAGAAGCTTTTCATGACAATTTTACTACAGGGGGTTTTGTCAGAACCCCGCTGAGGAGAAACACCATGAAAAACACGTTCGATGACATGGCTGTGTCGGGATTCGATCCCGAGTCATCGGCGTCAGAGGCCAACACACTACCCACTGCGCCACGTGCTCCACAGCGTTATTGCACGAATGAAATATGAAATATGTTGAAGCCGGAACAAATCGAAACATTGAATAAAAGATACTCTCTCGGGAAGTGTAAACAATTTGATAGTATGTTACGACGTCTATGAAATTAATAAAGAGCTTTTCATGTTAACATGTATTCTGAATTATTAATTTGAAAAATGCTGCGCAGTCGGTTTTGCGAGTATCCTATCCTTCTTGCTTCGCGAGTGTCACAAACCCAAACGTACAAAGGATCTGCTTGTGATCGACAAAAGGATCATTAGCTCTGTCATTGGCATGGGAAAAGGCTAATGTAAATTTTACATAGTACACCGCCAAACTGCGTCTACCTTACAACGATTTTGTCATAGCTGCAGGGATGAGTATATGTATCCTGTCCTTTTTGGCTTTGCGTGCACGAAGTAGTATAGTGGTCAATTTTTCTTTGTAAAATATTTGGTATAGGGATGGCTCGCACAACATGCTTTACTGAAAGCACCAAACGGTTTTAAGGGTAGTGGGTGGAAACCAGAATCCGATTCCGATTTCATCTCCTTTGATTTAAACAAGTTAGTGTCTATGCCAAAGCAGAGAGGACTTACTTACTTACTTACTTATCAGGCCTGCGATCCATGGAGGATCTGAGCCTGAGCTATAGCTGCCTTCCATCCTTGACGGTCCCGGGCACGCTGCTTCCAGTTGTCAAGACCAAGATGTCTTACATCCGCGATTACTTGGTCTTTATACCGGAGGTTCGGTCTTCCTCTTCTTCTCGAACCAGGAGGCTCGGAGTCGAAGACCCTCTTAGCTGGAGCGTTGGTGTCCATGCGCTCGATGTGGCCGAGCCAGTGTAGTCGACGGCTCCTTGCCTTCCGGACTACATCCACATCTTGGTACAGCTCGTAGAGTTCGCGGTTGTGTCTTCTTCTCCATTCACCTTCCTCACAGACAGGACCAAATATCCGGCGCAGAATTTTTCTTTCGAAAGAACCCAAAATCAGCTCCGCTGTCCTGCTTATCGTCCAGCTTTCGGCTCCGTACAGCAAGACTGGCAGAATGAGCGTTTTGTAAAGCATGACTTTGGTCTTTCGAGTGAGGAGTTTTGACCCCAGTTGTTTGGACAAGCCGAAGTAGCAGCGGTTGAGAGAGGACTATATACATATATATATCTATCTCCTTTACATAAAAAAAAAAAAAAAAAAAAAAAAAAAAAAAAAAAAAAAAATAAAAATAAAAAAACACTGTCCGCTTAGTGTGAACCTAGAGACTTAATGATAAGCAGGAGGGCTGTTGTACCACCAGTGACAATGCATAACATAAAAATGTCACCCAGTGCTCGATTTCAGCCGGATTTACAAACCGAATCATCCATTAAACTGTAACGCGTGGCCGATATTTCAATTATATGCACATCTACTTATAGTGTTAAGATGTGCCCAGTGAATGACTTTCAAATCCGATTACAGAGCTCAGTTCACTGTGCATTTATTGTCAATTATACCCTTCCAGCGCAATTAAATTTGTTTACTTAAGCCTTGAACGCTTAATACGATGGAGAATCAACCATCCTCGTATCCGATGAATCAAACAACTTAAATGCTTACTAAATTATACTCTGTCAAAGTATCTCACTAGAAAAAAGAATCATTAAATCCGTTTCCAGTAAATTTAACCCCCAAAATCGTAATTTTATGCAGATAGTAAATTTAATAGTTTTATTATTAGAACTTTCAGCGAACTGGACAACATCAGGCGAATCTGACAATCGGTCGCAGACCTTGTCAAAGGGCGACTTTTATAGGAGAAAATGATAATCATCTAAAGCAAACGTCCTTTGAGAAGAAGTGGCTGTGTGAGGAACCCAAAATAGAGAGACAAACATCGTTATTTTGATGACTTAGGATAGATAAAGGGAGCAAATTGTCTGGACGCACTCTGTGAAACAATTTGATAGTGTCCGTTTATTCCTTAGCCGTAATATTGGTCGTTAAAATGGATTCTAAATTGAAATTGCTACAGTGGCATACTTATGCAAGTATATCCGAAGGATAAACACAATACAAGTGCCATATCAAATTTGAATAAATTCTGGGTTTGCTATGGTTTCGGTTCAACTCACTAGTAGACGATACCTCGTTCTATAAGAATTGGAGTTGTTTTTCGAACGATTGGCATTCATAAGGATGTTTATAATGAGCAATGTTCTTGTTATGGACACCATGAAATCCGGTTTATATCGAGATATGTATTCCTTTACTCCTTTTTATAACGATGCTAAGATGTAGTATTTGTATACCACTGGGAGAGTAGAAATTGTCTGCAACGCTCATAAACATTACACTCGTAAATCTGAAAGTTAACACAAAGATAGTCTTAAAAGCTTTTTAAAAATCCCCAACTCCTTCTTCGTCTCCTTAACTGGTGTAAAATGTTAAATAAAATAGCTTAGTATTAAAAAGGTATAAAATCTTGGGAAGACTATCTCGAAATAGTGCGGGTATTAACTGCACTCGCTTTTAAATAGTGCCTAGGGTGTTTTCAAAAGATTGATGATTTTCATTCACTTCTAGGTAGGTAGTAGCAAACCGAATAATGTTAGAGTAAATAATAATAACTGAAGTAATCATAGTACTAAATGCTGTTTTAGGGAAAATAATAAAACTGTGCATTTAAGGTTATCAAATAATTCCCTATCATTAGTGCAGTGGCATTTTTGCGCTGTGGCGCAGTGGTTCGTACGATGAGAGGGTTCGGATCCCGATAACACCAACGCCATCGCATGTTTATTTCACCCCCGCCCCTCGGCGGGGTACTGGCAAGCCCCCACGTAGTATACTTTCCATTAAAAAGTATGGAAGTGGATGGAAGTGTTTCTCGACATAATTATCTTAAAATTAGCAAACAGTCATGTGGTATGCAAATGAAACAACGTACGTAGTTTCCGCATTAGACATTCTTTATCGGTCTTGTTTCATTGAAGGACGGAGTGGGACTGATTCCTTGAAATTAATTTACCCACTAACCCTTTATGAATACAAAGATAAAGAGGGAGGATAATAAAATCCCCATACAACAAGTAATACGATGAGAAATATCATGCCGCAATGATACGTTGTTTTCTATTACCTATGCCCGTATCCAAAAAATTATAAATGTTGCGGTCAAATGACCGCTGTGGACTTTCTAGGTAGGTAATCGTTTTTTGCAAACATACATCCAGCTATCAATATAATCATATGAAATACAGTAAACAAATTTGAATTATTAAAAGTCATAAAACAAAAACGATTACAATGCCTTGGTTCAGAAAATAAGTTCCATCAAAAATGAGATTGCGGTCATTTGAGCGCTTTGGTCTCTCTAGTGTTGACGTAGTCGCCGAGATGAAAATGCGCCTCGTCAGAAAAGATGATTTTTCGCGCAAAATCGCTGTCCAATTCAAGCTGCTCTAAGCCCCAAACTGCGAAGCGATAACGAAGCGGATGGTCGCGCGCCGCGGAACCATGAGTGTTGTCCACTAACATACCAGTCTCACGAACGTTTTGCACAAACTTGCGTAAAGCAGTCGCGGTGGGTGCTTCATTTCGGCCAAAACTTCTTTTCAAAAAACGCACGGTTTGGGCTACACAGCCAAGGTTGTTCAAGCGTAAAGCAACTCATTTCGTTCCGCGGAGCTATGATACCAACTTTCTTTCAAGATTTCGAGCGGGAAGCAGCTGTCGGTGTCAAAATAACCTATATTTAAAATAGGCACTTGATGCCCCACCCTATATTTAGAACTACCGGAATTCAGCATACAGAACTTCTTCATTTAACATCGCCGCGTTGAAGTGTCTGAAACGGTTTTCTGAAACGCATAATTGCGAGAGATGGGAAACCACCAACCAGTCATAATGAAAACCATGCTAGTGATGAGGTAAGAATAAGAAAAAAACCGCCCCAAAGTCGCTCAAGGTCATGTTGACTGTTTTCTTCGATTATCGTGGCGTTATGCATTTTGAGTTCCTTTCACCGGGCCAACTGTTAACAAAGAATATTATTTGCTCGTTTTCCTCTGTTTTCGCGAAGCTATTCGCTTAAAGGGACCAGAATTGTGGCGAGACGACTCTTGATTTTTGCACCATGGTATTCCACCGTCCCACAATGCATTGGTTCTTCGTGACCATTGTGCCAACAACTCGACCCATATAGTTCCACAACCACCATATTCCCTGTACGATATCTGGTTATTCAACAAAAAAAAAAAAAAAAAACTCCCCGAGAACACCGTTTTAAAAGAAAAGAGGTATCGAAGAGAAAGCTGAAGGTCATCCCGGAAATCGACTCTAACAACTGTTTTGAAGATTAAAAATTCCGTTGGCATATGTGTATTATATCAGAGGGGAAGACGATGAAGTTGATTGGGGAGACTAAATAAATAGCTGCTACGTCACCTTATTTTTTTGGACACAGCATTATACTAAGGGACTCAACGAGAAAGCTACTTAGGCCCCATTTGAGTTAAATACATACTTCATACAGACAATGCGTCCTTCCAAGAAGATCCTCATAACATTGTAAAAAGTACCCCCCAAATAATAAGAAGGTACGATAGATCCAATCAAGTTGCCATGGCCTCTTTCAGTGCTAAAGATAGCATTCAGTAAAAAGAAAATAATTTAAAGATTCTCAAATTTTAGTACAACCCAGTGGAGATATGTTTGTAGTATGTGCCCCTGAGTGCCATTAAATATGATTCTTTTAAACTCTTTCTGTCGATTATATTTTTGTCTACCCTGTTAAAGCCAACCGTAGCACGCATTGTTTATCACTCTGTTTGGCTCAAAGGACATTTGCCTCTAAAATGTATTTAGATAAACAATATAATTACTTCGGGTACTTACATGAATTGGAAGCCAACATATAGCAAAGGCCAGGACGACTACCACTACCATTCGAGTAACTCTTCGTTTGCCTTTCCTGAAAGTATAGATATACTGTTGAGCATAAGCAAAAACAAAGAAAAAATAACATTGAGAGGATAAATGGATTAAAATAAAATTAGAACGTAATTTCTCGTAAGTGGGAAAGAATTTTCTTTTCATGTTTGGGGAACAAAGAAGTGGATACTAATGGGGATTTGGGATTTTGCCGAAGCTCTGTATATAGACATTTGTTTACTAAGGGTTTCTCTTTGAAGCTTTTTAAATTGTTGGCAATTATCCTTTTTGCTTAGCAGTTCGGGTCAATTTTTTACCATTTTGAACTTGGAATACTTTAAAAAGGACTGTTGAAATGATATTAGAATTCTCACTTTGAATCAGTTGAGGACTGAGTTTTTTAATTATTGAGATTATGTCGTTTTAGATTACATACGTATCAAAGTTGTAAAAGACTGCAATCTTTTGTAATGCACTCCCTGAATTCTTGGAAAGTATTTCATGATTTGTGATTCATGCAATTGACTTTATTAGATGACTTAGACTTTAGCATTGAAATCTTGCATTCTTTTTGAAGTCTTGACTAGATCAGTCTTTACGACCACTCTTATGATTGAAGTCAATTGAATGCATGTCTTTAGAATTACACTGCATTCATGGAGTCACTTTGAAGTCTTTACCATTCACCTGAATTCATCTGCATTCAGTTGAAGTCTTTGGGACTTCAAACATTTTCGATGAAGTTTTTGGGATTTCAACATGTGAGCAAGTTTGAACTAGTCTCAAAGAATGACTAATTGCACTTTTATATGGAGCATGATGGGCTTGTAGGTTTAGAGGAAGTGAGGTATGATATATTTGTAGTATAGGAGGGAGTGGAAGAAGGGAAGGGATGCGATTGTCGCTTCGGTGATTTGTCCATTGGCAAAAATGAAGTGGATTTCAGCACTAAATTCTGAATTTAATGACACTTAAATAGAAGAAATAAGCACATTGGTCAAAAAATAAATTGTTTCCGAAAATGATCAAAGATCTTCAACTGAAAATGAAACTACAAAAACTGAATGTAAATTTCCATATTTTAATGTCGGTACTCCAGGTAACAAAATCAGAGCACACCATTTACAAGGACTTCAATTATTTCACATTCCAGAACATGTATTAGAAGCATGTAATTATAACAACTCATCTGTAGATAACGAATATTATGCATATCTCGCTCATTCGTCGACAACTATAAAACCCCTGTAACAATCTAGCCCTCAAGAAAGCATTTTTGATATAATACTCCATTACCTGCCTCAGCCGCTGTGGAAATGCTGTTTTCAGTAGTTGCTCTGCTAAATACTTCAATGTAACTTCAAGAATGCAGTGTAATTCTAAAGACTTGCATTCAATTGACTTCAAACATAAGAGTGGTCGTATAGACTGATCTAGTCAAGACTTCAAAAAGAATGCGAGATTTCATTGCTGAAGTCTGAATTGCAAAGCGAAATCAAGAATTCAAAAAACAGAAGCATGAAGTCAATTGATTTTTAGAATCAAAAGATTTAATTCTTTTACATCTCTAATAGGTATGTGTAAGGTATTTTTCGTCGTTTTTCTTATTGTAGTACACTCTCGGTAGATTGAACATCGGTTGAGTGAAGAATCGAATAGAGTGAACACACACAATTTTATACAGACTACTCTACAGAGCGAACATGTAAACATCTTTAGAGTAAACCTACCGTGAGCGTCAAAAGAAAGTTTACACCTCAGTGTTTTATGTTCTCATTTCAACTACCGATCTTATTAAAGGTATATCTTATAACTAGTTTAACATATTCATTTGTCTATTAATTCTTAATCGAACAAGGTAAAAAGTTAATAAAAAACCAACAACAACAAACATTTTACAAACAAGAAAGGAAAAACACTTCATATGCTAGGCGTCAAAAGAAAGTTTACACTATATGAATTGTGATTTGCTGAACACGAAAACTACCGTTACGTTCACTTTCCCGCTTTTTTGTGTTTATCTTGCACATTATTCTGATAAAGGCTATCTTTTAATTTCATTCTTTGTTTATTTGTTTGTGAAAAAAGTTGAGTCAACATTGTACAATCAAAGTCTTATTAAAATGGGTAAGCAAACGCCTATTGAAACCAGGAAACTCGTTTTGAAATTGAATGCAGAAGGAAAATCTTTGAGAAAAATAGCGAAAATAATTGGCAGAAGCCACCGAGGTGTTAAAAAAATTATAGATAAGTAAAAACATTTTAAACAAATACAAGATCGTCCACGTACTGGTAGACCCAAGCGACTCTTCCAATCTGAAGCAAGATCAATTGTGCGAGAAGTGAAAAAAAAAATTCATCTGTTAGTACTGTGAAAATATCAGAAGACATTAAAAAAGCATCAGGTATTCCCATAAGCGCAAGTACTATTCGACGAGTACTTCACGATAGTGGGCTACGAGGCAGAGTACCGCAGGAAAAACCGCTCATATCGGCAACTAACCAAAAACGGCGACTTCAATTTGCGAAAAGGTATGAAGAAAAACATATTTCATTTTGGAAAAGCGTGGTATTTAGTGACGAAAGCAAATTTAAAGTTTTTAAATCCAGAAAACTACCAAAAATTTGGAGAACAAAGAATAAGGCGTTCGATGAATAGAACATTACCTCCACGGTTACGCATGGGGGAGGGTCGGTTATGGTTTGGGGATGCATGGCGGCTACAGGTGTGGGAAATCTGGTGTTTGTTGAGTACACAATGAACAAAATAGATTATCTTAATATTTTGAGGGAAAAATTACACCCTAGCGTTGCAAAATTGAGCTTGGATCAAGCATGGGTGTTCCAGCAGGACAATGACCCTAAGCACACGGCCAACATTGTGAAGGAATGGTTACTGTATCGGACGCCGAAGCTATTGGGTCACCCTCCGCAATCCCCATACCTTAACCCCATCGAACATTTGTGGGAGTATCTCGACAAATAAGTTCGAAAAAGGGTCCTAACAAGCAAAGACTCACTAAAGTCCATATTGTTGAAAGAGTGGTAAAAAATTCCTTCTGACTTCACAAAAAAGTTGGTAGAATCAATGCCCAGGAGGTTGAAGACCGTTATCAAGACAAAAGGAAAGCAAACAAAGTACTGAATTAAGCGTTTATTGCCATATTTTTTTAATTTTTTCTTAATGTAAACTTTCTTTTGACGCCTAGCATATGAAGTGTTTTTCCTTTCTTGTTTGTAAAATGTTTGTTGTTGTTGTTTTTTTATAAACTTTTTACCTTCTTCGATTAAGAATTAATAGACAAATGAATATGTTAAACTAGTTATAAGATATACCTTTAATAAGATCGGTAGTTGAAATGAGAACATAAAACACTGAGGTGTAAACTTTCTTTTGACGCTCACAGTATATTTTTAACTCAGTTAAACACCAATAAGCCAGTACACAATCCATCGAGCAAATTTACCCTTTGTTTTGCGTACTTTGTAATATGTCATCGTTCTACGTTTTGCATTTTCTTCTTTTGTGGCGCTACAGTATGGGGTGGATTCGGGCCTCAACCAACAAACCTCCCCAGCCAACACGATTTATTGCCAGCTGCCTCCAATTACGCATACTAAATTGGTTGAGGTCCCTCTTTACTTGTGCGCGCCATCTCAATCGTGGGCGTCCTCTGATTCATGGTCCCCATGGCACAGATTCAAAGACTCTTCGGGCCAGAGCTATGTTGTCCATACGCTCTACATGGTCTAGCCATCTTAAGCGTTGTATTTGCAGACGATTGTAGACATGCCGCTCTACAACCCGTAGAGTTCGTTGTTAAATCTTCTTCTCCATATGCCATCAATGCAAACAGGACGAAAAATAATCGCACGCAGAACTTTTTTTCGAAAAGGCCAAGAGCTTGCTCTTCCGCTTTCAGTAGCGTCCATGCTTCTGCGCCATAGAGCAGGACAGGGATGATTAAAGTGTTATATAAAACTAGCTTGGTCCCTCAAGATAGGGATCTATTACGCAATTGCCTCTTGAGCAAAAAAAAAAAAAGCGGTTGGCTATTTATTGGGGAGCCACGATACTATCTTAACGTTTTTGCTGCTCATTGTGACTCTCTGTCCAATACGTCGATGTTGAATGTCCTTTCTTGATGACAGCATATACTTTGTTTTACCCTCGTTTACCGCCAGACCTATCTTGGCCGCCTCCGCTTCAATGAGAACAAACGCTTCATTGACGGCTCGTTGTGTTCAACCAATCACGTCAATGTCATCAGCGTAAGCTAGCAGTTAAACGGACTTTTGGAAGATCGTGTCTCTAGTGTTAACCTGTCTTTCGCACGATCTTCTCAAGTAAAATGTTGAGCGTGTCGCCTTGCCTAAAACCATTTTTGACATTAAAGGGGTCAGTGAGTTCGTTACCAACATTGATGGAGCAGCAAGAGTTCTCTGATGAGATTTGTGGGAATGTTAAAACATATGCGGCCTTTAGGTCGACAAATACGTGGTGAATTCTGGTTTATCGTGAACTTCCCTGACCTGAAACCACACTGTTTGAACCACATGCACACCAAACGGCAGAGAGGATCCTGTACACGATGTCAAAGAGACTGATCCTTCAGTAGTTGGCGCAGCCGAAGTTGTCTCTTGCAGTTTCATTCGTTTGCTTGGTTTGATTTGGACAGTATAGGAAGTGATATTTAGTTGCCAAAATCGCAAAAATTAAATTTTAGTAGAAAAAATTTAAGTTTTAAAGAAGTTTTATGCAGATACGATAAAGTCCTTGCCATGACTAATTCAAATTCGAACAAAATTCAATGTGTTTCGGGTACAATATTGGCAAAAAAATGCTATATTTTGACAAAAAATGCCTTCAAATTTGAACGCTCGGTAATGTGAACAATCTCGCTCGTATGAACAGGCCTGGTTTGCATTAGTCCACTCTACCGAGAGTGTACTGTATTGTTTCAAAATGTTCCACACGGTAAAATTGCGATTGAATGCAACATCACCAGATGTTTCGTTTTAACACAGTGATTCACAACATTTCTTTTTGTCGTGGCACATTTTTAACACAAAAGAAAGACAAGGACACAAAGAAAAAGATAGGTTCAAAAGTTGTTCACTTACCTATAACACAGTGTATTAAATAGTTTGTGATAGTACCTATGAATCTAAAATAAAACAACATTTACACAAAAGGATTATATTCGATTCGACCCTTTCAGCTGTTGTCCCATCCCCACTCGGAGGTGCACAGCGCAGAAAGCATGCGCATCTAACTCTTTTCCTCTTACTGGGAAGGTTCAACCACCCGACATGATGGGGCCGGAAACGCTCCTGAACGCAAAAGGCTAAGTTGTTACGGATCCTAGCGACTCTCAAACTGGCAAGGCTGTCTCAGAGCAGCGTCCGAAGATAGCCGGTGCTCGAACCGAAAAAAGAAAAAGCGCCCGCAAACGGAAGATCGCGCCAAGGATAGCATCGCTAGGTAGAGAGTGTGTGATGCTTTCTTCTCCGGCGGGGCGATGGGAAATCGGAGTCCAAAGCAGATGTGGCGAAGCACAAGTATCAAAGCATAGGCCAGAAGGCGAAGAAAGCAAAAAACCGCTCCTCACATCACACAGCAAAACCCATACAGATCATATGGACCGTAAGGAGTCGAGAGAAGCAGCCCTCATATAGAGAGGCGGCCATCTCCTCTGTAAAGTTCAGGAAAGGGAAAGCTGGCAGTGAGAGTCCTAAGACCGACGCAAATTGCAAACACTACGAGGATCGTCTACTGGAGCTAGCTTCGGCAACGGGTTTCTTTATTCAGGCAGAAAAGTTTGCTCTGATGAATGGCACTCTCACGGTGAGCTTTTCCTCACAACAGACATTGGCCTGGATCAGGAACATGGTGCCGAAAATTCCTCCTCTGGGAACTGCGACCTACCAGATAGTTAGTCTTCCGAGAGTAACGCGCGTCATCTGTCGGGTTTCGGGGAAACCTGGAAATAAGTTGGATGTGCCGACGCGTTTACGCTCGCAGAAAACAGGGCTTGACACGAGGGTTTGGATCATCTAATCCTACAAGGAGACCAACAGCTCTCTGAAAAAAGAGGGTTCTGCTCTGGTTTGTAGGGATGGAAGCCGTCTCTGTCACGACTCTGAAATCTGCGTACGATTCACGCCTCTACGAGGGATCTTCTTCTTCTTCTTTGGTGGCGTTATAGCCCATGAAGGACCAGAGCCAAGCTTCTCTTAATCGCCTATGTTGTGAAAGGGGCCTACAGTTTAATACCGATTCCGAATGGCGTGAGTCGAGAAGCTTTTTCATGGCAAGTTTACTACGGGGGTTTTAGCAGTACTCAGCCGAGGAGGAACGTCGCGAAATAAACATTCGAGGGCGTGGGTGCTACCGGGATCCGCACTCATTTATCGTGCGCCAAAGTCCAACATACTAACCATTGCGCCACGGCGCCCTCAACGTAGGATCATATTCCATTTGAATGTCAAGTAGTCGAGTACAATGGACCAGCATTTGCATCTGAGTGCTACAGATAGCAGAAGACTAAGGATGGGACGTACCCTGCAGTAAGAATCCATCATTTTTATTACAAGGTTGCTACCGCTCTTTTAAGTAGTAGAATTGCATGTAGTAGTACAATTCATCACGTTGTATCAATTCAAAAACCGCGGGTGTGGAACAAACGCCTGTGTGGCCTTGGTAATATACGTGATGCAACGATTCTTATGATGAACGATCCGAAAGACCTAGGGTCTGCCTCATCATTTCGAACACAATATCGGCAGCAAAACTTGGACACTTTTGTGGACAAGAGGGAGCTTTTGATAACTCAACTTTCGACATCATATGCAACTCTGCCAGACGTCGCGGCGTAGATGAAGTACTAGTCTTGTGGATCAAACCAATGCTTGTGCATAGGACATGGACCGCAGATGCAGGCCTCGACCAGTGTGTTAAGTCCGGCGTAAACAGGGGCTGCCCGCAAGGTGGCGTCCTGTCTCCGCTGTTGTGGTGCATGGTGGTCGACTCTGTGCTTGATGCTCTCATTGCCTCTGGAATCTATGCCCAGGCCTATGCGGATGATGTCGGCTCGTGCTTAGCTACTGTCCATCTCAAAGCACAGGCGGCGCTAAATGTGATCGATGATTGATGTACAAGAAATGGCCTGCCGGTTGATCCTATTAAGACCGATGTTGTTCTCCTCGAGAGAAGGAAGAAAAATATTAACATGACTCAGCTGGTACTAAAAGGCACTCCCATCCCGGTGCCCAAAGAAGCTAAGTAGCTAGGAGTCATCTTAGATAGCAAGCTTCTTTGGTCAAGGCATGTTGAGTCAAAAACCACCAAAGCGCTGACAGCTTTCTGGCAATGCAAAATATGAGGCAAAGGTCATCTGGATCTACATGGCAATGATAAGACCTATAATCTCATATGCATCGGTTGTCTGATGGAACAGGCTAACACATAAACACGTCCCAGGCTCTTTCGCCAAAATCCAAAGAACGGTTTCTCTCAGCTGTACAGGGGCTTTCTCCAGCATGCTGGGCGTTGCTCTAGATGTTATGATGCACCTTCCACCCCTTGATATATTTATCAGAGGGTGTGCTCTGAAAGCCACGTTTCGTCTCAAGAGAAATGGCTTTTGGTACAACTCGCACAACAGTGTACTTGCGCAAGAAATACTCTGCGACCCCTATATCAGGAACATGCCTTTTGATGCATTGACACCCGTTATCCTACTACGCGGACCATTCATAATCAAGTTTCCATGGCGGCAGGACTGACTCTGGCATGATACTAAACCTGGAACAGAAAGTCTTCGCGGGAGTCCGGAGATGGAGTCTTGTTCGAGCGTCCGCTTTTTAATCAGAGATATATGCAGAAAAAGCATATGCGTCTGCAGTGACAGCCAAGCTGCACTCAAGGCTGTGTCCAATCCTTTAACTAGCTCCAAATTAGTGCATGAACTCAAGAACTTCTTGAACAGATCCCAGGTCCCTCGAAGGTTCCAGGAAATGAGATCTCTGATGAACCGCCAGAATGGGTTCAGAGCAGAGTTTCTCAGGACCTGAACCCGCTCTAGGTCTACCTGCGTCCACGGTAAATTCCTACATTAACGAATGGGTGTTTAATACACACAACCGTAGATGGAGGGATTATCCAGGTTGCAAGATGACTAAACGCGTCATCGAAAAAAAAAAAAAAAAAAAAAAAACGGGTTTCTCCTAGGTAATGGTGCAAACCTAATACATCAGGAGCATCATCACTGATGGCGCTTTGACAACGTCTCCTTTGCTGTTCTATGGTTTGTGCAGCTTGCATCGGCTCTTTTGAGAGCTGGAGGGAGACACGATCGGCGAAGATCCAGGTTCTCTTACGATTGCAGTTTCCCGACGGCGGCAAGTTTTGGTGCTCCTACTCGACTCCGCAGTGTTCGCGATGTCCGCGTACGTACGTTGGCTGTAACAAGCTATTTATTCCGGTCCACATTGGCTCCTCGGAAAGTTCCGATGTCCAAGATGCTGGAGGAATGTCTGACGTCGATCACAATATGATCGATTTGAATAACAGATAATTGATCAGAAGACCGCTAGCTCCCCTTATGGATATTGAGATGTGGGAATCGTGTGCTAGCTAGATTATGCCCCGTCACAAAGTCTATTAGCCTGAATTCGTTTTCGGACGTGGTGTTGTATAGGCTGTACTTTCCTACGACTCATTCAAAGATGTCCTCCTTGCCCAGTTTCGCGTTGAAATCTCCTATCTACAATCTTGATGTCAAAGCTGAGACCTTGAGCGTATGTTCTATCTAGGAAGTCATAGAAGTCACCTTTGACTCTGTCTTCTTTTTCTTCAAGCCCTCCTTGAACAACAAATCCGCATCCAAATAGGCGTTGTTTGTTCTCCTTGTAGCAGTTTCCGTAGTATATGTACCTTTTTTACCCGGTCCAGCCCATCGCACTTCTTGGAGTGTAGTAATGTCTGTTCTATGGCAGTTTAGGGCATTTTCTAACTGTTCGACAGCACACGGTCTGTTTAGGGACCTAACATGCCAGGTGCAGAACCGATACTCCTGTCCTTTTATACGTTTGCGGAGATCATCAACATGTAGTCCATCCGTTAAATCCGAGGCTTGTGGGTTTACGGTTTACGCGGCCGTAGCCCAACCGACTGAACCTGTTTTTAGGCACAGGAAACTCGCCATTCGCCTTCCCCTTCTGTAATTTCCAAAAATCTCCAGATGACACCACGAGGAAGTGGGGATGGAACTTATTAACAGTGCCGCAAGGTGTTCGTCTGGGGTGGCTCTTCTCGCTTTTTAGCACGCCAGAATCCGTCGGATAGACGCTGTCACTACCAGGCTTTTGTTAGTCGTTTGTCTTTGTAATGGTTACGCACTCTGAATTCTAAACGAGTTTGGGAACGATAGTCTACACGGTGTTTCTCCTCAGCGGGGTTCTGACAAAATCCCCTGTAGTAAAATTGTCATGAAAAGCTTCTCGACTCACGCCGTTTGGAATCGGCAGTAAACTGTAAGTCCCTTTCACCTATGGGAAAAATAAATCACACACAATATGGGTGACTGAGAGAAGTTTGGCTCTTCTTTGGTTCTTCATTGGCTGTAACGTCACCAAAGAAGAAGAAGAAATGTGTATAGATGTACTCCTATCTATGTAGATATGTATATATGTATGTACATGTGTGAGTATTTCTGGTCCTGGCCAATTAGGATTAAAAGAAAAAAAATTCTAAAAATTTAATCAGCAACTGAAGATGGGTCAATTGTTGCAATAGCATATGAAGAAGGAGTGCCTTATTTCCTCTTCGTTTAGGTGCCAGACAAATTATATAGAAGCATGTGCGCTTACTAAATGTATACATCTGCTTACACATACATATATGTACATGTATGTATGTATGTCCACGTGTCAGAATGTTCTGTACGTGTGACCACCACTGAGTAACTAAATCGCATTCCATGGCAAGTACGTGTGTACGCTTTAGACAAACTGCCGTGGTAAATCACCACAAACCACTTCGTCCACCGCAATTTAAAGGGATGAAGTATACAGCTTGCCAAGAAACTTCTCCCACACATCCTTATTCACAATAAAAATCCTAGAGGTAAGAGGAGAAACGCATGTATAGAATAGCATGGGTTACGAACGGACGGACAGCTTAATATCTCAAGCCTGAAAAATTGCTCGTGTCTTTCCTACAATACCTTGACATTTCAACCGCTAAGGATTGTGCCAGGAGTGCAAAAAGTGCCTTATTTAGGAACTAACTGTTTTATATTGTTTTCAACATTTTTTTTTTTAACTGTCTTTTCCATCTTATTGTTTGCTCGTTTCCTTCGTCCGTGACAGCTATGCAGGTACATACCTATGTATAATGAAATACTGCGCTAAAGATACAAAATTATTTTGTGACATGTGCTGTACATCAGGTATTTTCCTTTCTTTTATTTCAATTAGCAACATAAACACACTGCTATTATGCTGAGGCACAATAATAGCTTGCACATGTTATTTATGTACAACGCCACAAGTAGGAAACATCATCCTGGAGCTTGAAAAATTACCCCAATAAGCATGTAAGATGTACTATTTGTCTTGTAAATTAGAACCAGGAAGCGTGTGAACATGTATGTATGTTTTATATGTACATACATACATTGTATGTATTGATGTGTTTTACGTATTAAATGACTTGGGTCGTTGTTTGGCGACTCTGGCATCTTGTTGTCCTTAGTATGCTCCCACAATTTGACAAGACATTGCCTTTACAACATTCCTCCTTTGAACAATAAGTTTATTTCTTACATTGTACATACATATGTATGTACGTACATAGCGAAATGAAAACCAAATCTAACAAAATGTGGTCTAGGTGCGACCCGACTTCCCAGTAGGAAAAATGAAAACACCCATTCAATTTCATATTTTTTTCATTTTCATAAGCCTTATGTTTGTGTCGGTGAACTTCGAAATACTCTTTTTAAATAATCAAGATTTTTACACATACGGACAGGTTTAATAAAGCCCTAATCACCGATTTTGATGAAATTCGAATTTGAATTCGAATTTGTCAGGACAAATATCAAAATTTGTCCTGACAATTTTGATATACATACATATGTATGTACATATTTTAGGTCGGACTTTCCTAGTTTCAAAGACATAAGCTTTTGAATTTGGGCTTGTTTTAGCTCAATCCGAACTACTGCGGATGCTTGAACAGGAAGGGTACGCTGTGACCGCCTATGCAGATGACATTGATGCCACTGGTAAATTTCCCAACACTCTATGCGACATTATTCAGAGTGCATTACCTACAGTAGAAGCCTGGACGCAGTACTGTGGACTTGGGGTGAACCCTAAGAAGACCGATCTAGTACTGTTTACTAACAAATACAAAATTCTGCCCCTCAACCCACCAAGGCTGGGTGGAACCCAACTAAGAATCAATGAGCAGGCTAAATGTCTAGGCCTAGTCCTTGACAGGAGGCTGAATTGAAAACCCAACATTCTTGATCGCGTCAAGAAAGCAACTACTGCCCTCTACAGCTGTAAGAAAGTGGTGGGCAAGAAGTGGGAACTCCAACCAAGCATTATGCACTGGCTCTACACAGCAGTCATAAGGACCATCCTCCTGTATGGCGTTGTAGTCTGGTAGACTGCCCTGGACAAGGCAGTCAATCGAAGCCTTCTAGGGAAGGTATAAAGATCGGCCAGCCTATGCATAAACGGAGCGATCAGATCAACCCCCACGGAGGCCCTAAACATTCTATTACATCTTCCACCATTGAACCTTTTCAGCAAACAAGTTGCTGCCTGTGCGGCGTTAAGGATGAGGAGCTTAAGAAAATGGCCCACATCTCAAAAAGGCCATACTACCATTCCAAACCATATCAAAGTACCCATGGGCACGGACTATAACATCCCGCAGAACGTGTTCACTAGGAACTTCGAAGTTGTCTATCCATCCAGGGAGGAATGGGCTGAAGGGAAAGTAATATCAAAGGACTCGATTTCCCTCTATACCGATGGCTCTAAGATGGAGTCGGTTGTTGGTAGTGGGGTCTTCTCCATGGAACTTAACCTCAACCTATCTTTCAGACTCCTAAATCACTGCAGTGTGTATCAGGCAGAATTAACAGTGATAACGGAGGCCCTTGCATGGCTCAGGATCATTGTAATATCCGCTAAGGATATAATCATTTGCACGGATAGCCAATCTGCGAGAAAATCCCTGGCCGCGGTAACCCACAAATCAAAGACATCTTTAAACTGTCGCCTATCTCTAGACGAGATGGCTGAACAGTTCAACATTAAAGTATTGTGGGTTCCAGGGCATAGGGATATTCCAGGAAACTGCGCGGCCGACGAACTCGCAAAGTTAGGATCAAGCACACTCAGTCTTCCTACCCTCGGGTACCTTGCAACACCAATAAGTACGGTAAAGCACATGATAAAACTTCGAACCATAGATGCGACCAACCTCCAATGGAACGAAAGTAATATCGGCTTTATCACTAAACAAATCTGGCCTAAGCTTAACCTAGGACGAACAAAGGACCTAGTAGCAACCAAAAGGGCTACTTTGAGCACCCTAGTGGGTGTCATTACAGGTCATTGCATCATTGGAAAACACGCCGCCAGATTAGGGCTACCCTTCAATGACTTCTGTCGCGGCTGCATGGACGAGGAGGAGGAGGAATCAATACACCACCTCCTCTGCTCATGCCCCTCTTTTGCGAATAGCAGGAGGATCTACCTCGGCGCGCCCTTCTTTGACAATTTAAGTGAGGTAGCAAACCAAAAGATAGCTCAACTCCATCGCTTCATTAGAAGCACCGATTGGTTCTCAGGTAGCGGATCAGGTAACGGTAACTTGGTCCAGGTGGTATCACAATGGGCCGACTTCGGCCTTCGTCTGGCTTATGCCTACCACGTTAACTATGGAACTTTGCAACGAGTTTTAAATAATCAAATTTTTCAAGTAAAGATTTTGAAACTCCTAACAGTATGCGTTTTCCAATGGTTTAGAAGATGCATATACATAAACCCTTTTGTTTTTACTGTTTATCACATAACCTGAACGGAGTTCAGTGGTTTGGGTTTTAGATGTTGCTCATTACTCTCCAGAGGTAGTAGGAGAGGAATCGACCGAATTTTCACATTAGCTGTAGTTCCCAGCAACTGTTCCGTGCACTTATAGTTTTATATTAAAATTGCACAAACAGAGTAAACATTTGAAGTGACCATATGCTGTGAGTGTTATGCCTTCATCAGTAGGTTTGATCATTTCTCATTCACAACAGCCGTGTTGCAAAATTGTTTTGCCTTTTGTTTTTTAGTTATTTCATTTCTAAGAAAAAACGTAATCAGTTCTTAGTTACGTAATTATGCGTCGAATGAAACCCATGTCAATATCATCTTTCGTTCTCGAGATAATCGAGACAAAAAATCCGAACGCACATACGCACACAGACACATACATATCTCTGTAAAAACCTTCGATTTGGATTCTGGTAATCTCGAAACTTGGAGATATGTTAAAATGTGGTATTCGCAAAATCGACCCCTATACAATAACTTCCCACTGAGAAGTTAACAAGGGGAGTTCTAAATTCGTTTCTATAAAACGCAAAAGGTCACACGTGAAGCATATTGCCGTCTAAGTAGGAGAGGCTTTATATTTGATGTAATAAATTCTGCTTATGAAGTAAAAACTGAGTCAGTCATTTGATCTCGCCATACGCTTTTCTTTTGACTTCGATAATATATACGTATACTACATACACATTAAGTCCGCGCAAAATTCTGTGTTTTTATTGTTTGATGAACTCGTAATCCCTTCGACTTTCAGTACAACAGTCGATAAACAAAGTCGAACATAACTGTGGAGAGCGTCTTTATTCATCGCATTACCGGTGACTGGTGGCTGACTTTGGTTCAAGGAAGTCCACCGATAGTGTGGTTATGGTTTGTAATTCAATGGAGCTAAGAGTCAATGTTGAGAGGGTGGGGGAAAATAAGGCACTTTACTGTGTTTGTTAGTAAAAGGTTAAAAGCGAGTAGGAAACTGGGTAAGAATAAAAATAAATGGAAGAGGACCTAGGTATGTAGGTACCTACTTGAGATTGAAAATGGTTTGTGTGTTCATAGTATGGCGCTGAAATGACTTTACTACTAACCTTGATTCCGCTGATGGTTTACACCCAGGAGCACTTTTCCATAGACGCGCCAACATGCCCATGTATAGGAAGCATATAAGCGTTAACGGAACAACATACGATGACAGGAAGAATGATACCTGTGATGACAAAAAAGAATAGAATGAAAAATATAAATAAGTACTTTAGAAAGAACAATTAAAAAAGTTATACTGTGAGCAGTTGGGAATTCTACGACCATTCAATTAAGGTTATGACTTGGAGCAATTATTATCTTATGCGTTTTTATGCTTGTAAATCAGGTTTGTGTGCGACAAATATTTAATTGTTTCAATTGATCCTTGTGTTAGAAAATACAGACACATAATACATGTATTTCTTGTACCCCGAAACTCTCCGTTTTTGTTGGTAAAACAAGTCTAACATGCTACATATTTAACGTACTCGGAAAGATGCATTTTATTTTAGAGAGCTTCAAAAGGGGTAACAATCAGATCTAACTAGAATAATTATATTTTATTTCAAGTTTATCAAGTTTATTTATTTATATCAAGTTTATTTAACAAGTTTATCTGATTTTTATCTGAGTCAATGCTGTTGTACATAAGCTAAGTTAGGCTATTTCAACCTGGCCGCCAGTCAGCCAACTTTGACACCAGCCGGCCAACCTGGCCACCAGCTCGCTAATCTGGCCACCAGCCAACCAACCTTGCCACCAGCTAGTTGACCTTCCCACCAGACATCCAAATTTGCCACCAGCCAGCCAGCCTAACAATCAGCCAGCAAACCTGACAATCAGTCAGCCAACCTGGCCATCTAACAGAAAATCTTGCCGACAAATGGCCACCCTGACCACCCGCCACCCACCCTGAGGAAAACCGCGTGTTAATCAATTTTTTATACTAGACGCGAGTTTTACCAAGTTTGGCTTCCGTGATGCCGAAAATGTTTTCGTGTTTAATTTGTTTATTTATCAGTTTTTTAGTAATTTTTGCCCTTGCGTGACTACACACCTCGGCGCGGTGCAAGGGCCCAGTAAAGATCAATGACTCTTGGGGCAACCCCAGAGGAGACATGAAGCTAAGCTCTACAAGGAGCTAAGACACTGGTATTTGTAAAAAACCCGGTCCAACACCCTCAGGAAGTAGCAGAAATGCCGCTATCCGACAAGGTGCTACGACATCGGCCCTCGTACAAAAGCCTGGTCTAACACCCTCAAGGAGCAGTCACAATACAGATAAAAGGCAAGGTGCGAGGACAGTGGCCGACAAACAGAAGCCTGGTCCAGCACCCTCAGGTGTTAACAAGGAGAGGAATGCTCCTTGCGACCCAACCCTGAGTGCCCCCAAAACAGGCTACAAACGGCGTCGCGCGGCTAGTAAGCTAGTGGGAAAATTGCATGACATACCAAGAGATCAGCTCTCGGAAAGGAGAAAAAAGGCTCTTGACTGGACGGAATGCACAATCAAGAGCTTTAGTAACTCATCCGTTAAAGAGCAGGATGGCAAGCGCCAGAGGTCGGCTGAGGAACTCCCCTCCACCTCTAAGAAGGCGCGGTCTCAAAGTATCTCCTATTGATCCCAAACACAGCTCTTCTGTCGCGACGTGCTGAAGGTCTCGACCACATTGGCTGTTGTCAATAGGGGTGATGTGGAAGGGAATGTCCCTCCGGCTAAGTGGACTTTGATTAGCAATGTGCTGCTCAAAAGCTGCCCTGGACCCTTGCATATTACCCATCATTCAGGGTACTATCAAGGCAAAATCGAGCTAATCTCCTTCGAAGACCAAAGGTCTATGGATCTCTTTAAGCTCACACTCAATTGACCTAGGGCTAGAGCCATTATACCGGCCTATCCCGAAGACACTAAGGAGATTTTGGCAATCCTGCAGAATTGCGATCCCCTAATCCCCACCAATAATTGGAAAGTAGTCAAGCTAGAGGATGTTAAGGGGCCCTCAAGATTGATTACCATCGTAATCAATCAGGATTCCCTGGCACCTCTAGCTCTGGTCAACAACATGATCTCTCTGGGCTTTGACTCTGCGAAGCTCAGAATATACAAAAAAGACGGGGAGGATTCAGCTAGGAGAGCCTCCCGTGCTGCATCAGCCCACTCCATGGACGCATCCAGAGCAACTCCCTACCATGGAGCCGATGATCACTGAGGAGACTCTCTTGACTGGGACCCCCTCCCAATGTGTGAACGAGATTATCGGGGAAGACAGTAATCTACTGTCCGACCTGGACCTTCTTCCTTCCCCTCCTTTTCCATCCTGATAGGTTAAGGTATAAAATGTTGCAACAAATTCATTTGTTGTGAAATTAACTTTTGATCATATCCCACAACCAACACTTCCAAGCTTTGATCACTATTGTGTCCTGGATATATTAATCCTAGCTGAAAGCCTTTTTCCCATAATTATTGTTATTCACCTTTTCACCTCCTTGCTGTCAAGTCAAATAATTGATTTGAATTCAATGGACACTTTGATGATCAACTATCTCATCATGGAGATTTTTGATCGTCAAAGTAATATGCCTATAACCTGTCTGCAACTAGGATCTGTCATCATGCAAAAAACGGTTTTAAACGTATTAGCCGTATTTATGTGATAACTGATGAGGTAACATACAACGTCTCTTTCATTTTTATACATATATACAGATGGTACGGAACCCTTCGTGTGCGAGTCCGACTCGCACTTGGCCGGGTTTTTATTTTCTATTGTTTTACATTTTTTTTTCGGTTTTATTGTAAAGAAGACACAGAGGCTGGATGTGAGCTAGACGTTCACAAATTGGTCCTTTTGGTCGTCTGTGCAATAACTTTTTATTATTTTATTATGTGCAGTCGTCTGCGGGTTGATAATGCTTTATCTATGCCGGGCTATGTGTGTGAGATCGCAGCTCGCGCGTTCAATTGCTCAGTCAATTGGACCTTGTTAGCGAAAAATCCGAGATCTTTATGTAAAATTCTCCGCAGGCTAGTACGTGAAATGTTGAGCTGTTGAGATCGATGGCGAGTTGCTGTTCGTGAATTGAGTCTCACACTCTCGGCCACAGCAGCCACATTCTCACCTGTGCACACCTGTGCATGACGGGGATCATGAGTGTTGTCCACTATCATACCAGTCTCACGAACTTTTTGCACAAAATTGCGTATAGCAGTCGCGGTGTGTGCTTCATTTCGGCCAACACTTCTTTTTAAAACAACACACTCTTTGGGCTACACAGCACTCCATTTGGAAATGAGTTTTCAATATTTCCCAACGTTGCTCAAGAGTATGGCGACTCATTTCGTTCCGCGGATGTATGATACTGACTTCTGCCGAGATTTTGAGCGGGAAACAGCTGTCAGTGTCAAAATAACCTATGATTAAAAAAAAAAAAAAACACTAGATGGCCCACCCCGTACATGCTTGAGAGAGGGTAAATGGTAAAAGACAGGACACTCGCTGAGGAATGTAGAAATGTACTGTAAGGAAAATGCATTTCGACCTTTTGGGGAAAGCGAACAACGTAGTGAAGAATGAAGAGGATTATGATCGAAAGAATCAAATCTCTAAGTAAAGTAGGGACTGCTTGCCGTGATAAGTGTGAACCAAGTAGTTTGCTTTATGAAGATAGAATTTTATTATTGTCACTGTACGTCTGTTGGATTTCCATTTCGTTCCCTCTGTACACGTTATTGCAAAATACTATATCTACAACCAAATATCACTATCCTGCGATAATGGTTTTCATATAGTACAAACAAAATTGCGCGTGATATTAATTTTGGACCGCTGCCGGCAGTGTGGCCTTGAAACAACTATTTGTCAGTTGCAGATTTTATTACTTTTATTTTAAGGACGAGTGCAATGGGATGTAAAGAATGGTGACTACTATATGCTAGTAGACACAATATTTTGTTTGTTCAGTGGGGACAGACATACAGACAAACAAGCACTGATGCTGACAGTTTTCGAAAGGCAACTCGTAGACAAGTTTTTTTCTCTTCGTTTTGCTTCGCCCTGAAATTTTAAACAGAACACATTATGAAACTCTTACGTTGTGAAAGGTTATGTTCGTATATTCGTACATATGTAAGGACTTGCCGAGCAAGCTGTTTTGAATTATACGTCGGCACACAATCAAAAAGAGAATGGGTAATACAAGTTTTGGGACACGGGTTTGTAAACAATCTTATACACGCAAATATACAGAAAAATGGTAGACGATGTGGAACACATTTGAACATAAAATACAGAGTAAACATCCAATTGGCATCCATTAGATCGTTCCTTGCAAATACAGAAGTTTTGAGAAATTTCTTTACAATTTTTCAAGTTAATGTTGACAAGACGTCAGGGACCATTTTAAAGAGGAATACATATTTCAAATGTACATAGGTACTTACTCATTCGATGGAAAATAATGGAAAATTGATTGTGATTGTGTTAACGAAGCTATGGTTACCCACACAGTAAGTCTAAGAAACCCAGCAATATTACTAGAGAGGGACATAATGGAATGCCTATTCAAAGTGGCTCAGTCGAATTGCAGCTTTTCAGTACGTTGTATTTATTATTTCTTTGAAATTGCACTTTACTGAAGTTCGGGTACTTAATATACGAAAATGTAAAAATGTAAGAAGAATTTACTCAAGGTACTATGGAGAGGCCATTAGGATAAAGTCGGACAATAATTCAATGCCATGTAATTCTATGATCGAAGAACGTTCTTCTTCAATGCATTCAAACTTTGATACGGCCCAAACCCGAAAAAAGTCTCATATGAAGAAGTTAAGTGGATCTGCATCTGGTGACTGTGGGAGCCATTGTATCACCATTGTAAGCAAAGCTATTCGTTTTTTAACTACATTTGATTGAAACATGTTTTGTATTCTCATGCGGTCCTGGTCGAATATTCACCCCTCGTGACAGCGTCTGCAAAAATATTCTCCCCTCATAGTTTAAATATCTGTATGGACTAATCACTTCATATTCTCCAATTAGGACAATTGTGGTCAGTGGAAAACGTTGTAAATGAAATTGGATCCGTTTGTGTAAGCGTATCTTACTTTTAATAAGCATCAGTATGATTTTGTTCCTGTAACTGATAATCCTTTAGTTTGAGCTCATAACGCGAGCTAGCCTAACCCCGCAAGAAATCCAGGCATCTACTTAATAAAGTTAGTAACTCACCTCCGTAGGACTGATTATCCTACGAGGAGACGCATGAGTCCCATGTGAAGATCTTCTTATCAACCAACATGCCCCTCCAACTAGAACGATCCATTGCCGCACACCCAGTTGGCTGAGGTCCCCTTCCAGCTGTGTGCGCTGTCTTAAGTGCGACCGTCCTCTGTTTCTTCGTCCCTCGGGGATGGATTCAATGACTCTCCGGGCTGAAGCTGTGGTGTCCATTCGCTCTACATGACCTAGCCATCTTACGCGTTGAATCCGTAGACACCTGGCTAGACTAATGTCGCTGTACAGCCCGTAAAGTTCGTGGATAAGTCAATGTCGTCCGCGTATGCGAGGAGCTGTGAGGATTTAAAATAAATTGTGCCTCTTGTGTTGGCCAGTGATTTTTGCACAATCATATCTAATACGATATTGAAGCAATCACATGACAGCGCATCGCCCTGTCTGAATCCTTTTTTGACATCAGAACTATCGGTAAGGTATTCACCGATTCGGAGCTTAGCAGGGATGCCAAAGTTATACGAAGTGTTGTATAGCTCGTCTCTAATTATGCTGTCGAATGCGGCTTTGAAGTCGACAAACAGGTGGTGAGTGAGGGGATATGAGTTAGAAGTAGTAAAATGAAGTTTTGCTATTTTCACAGGAGCTTCTAATTGAGCTTCACTCTTCTTCTTCTCCTTTATCTTCTGCTTATATTTTTACCATTTCAAGGACATTTATTTCATACTTAAAAACTTTTAGCTTGCCAGCATTATGAAAGATCGGCGTCTACTGATTGATTTGATTGACTTCAAACCAAAACAATTATTGAGTGATTGTGAAAGACAGTTCCTAAAGAGTGTTTTTTAGAGGTATTTATGTCTATGAAATTAGCTTTATTTAGTGCTTAAACATGATGAAATTAGCTTTATTTAGTGCTTAAACATGATCTCGGGCATATACAAGTAACGGATACCTCGAATGAAGCGCAATCGTGAAGCCCAATTTCCGACAACTTTATCGAGCAGCTGGGGCCGTATATCGGCAGTAACACGGCGAACGTTAACTTTCAAATAGTCCAATGTATCTGGTTTATCAGCATAGACTAGTGACTCCACTTACTTGTAAAGAAAGTAATCTATAGGATCGTGGAGGCCAGTTCACAGGTTCATTACTCGAAATTATGCGCTCAGAAAATGCTTCCCGCGATAAATTGATAGTGTCGCGCGCCTTGTGGCATGTTGCGCTCTCTTTTAAAACTCTGTCACGTCAATGACACTTAACTGTGAAACGAAGAGGTCAGAAAGTATGTTTCTATAACGCTATCCATTAATGACAACATTCTGGCCGGCATCGTCCATAAAGAAATATGGGCCGATGATTCCACCAGTCCTGGCTATCTGTTGGAGCAGTCAGACATGGTTAGTGGTCCCTTGTACTGTGAAACGAAGAGGTCAGAAGTCATGTTTCTATGATGCTATCCATTAATGACAACATTCTGGCCGGCAACGTTCATAAAGAAATATGGGCCGATGATTCCACCAGTCCTGGCTATCTGTTGGAGCAGTCAGACAATGTTAGTGGTCCTTTGTACTCTTCTTTCTTTGGTGGCGTTACAGCCCATGGCGTTTGTGTTATCGGGATCCGAACTCGTCCATCGTGCGTCAGAGTCCAACGCACCTACCATTGTGCCACGACGCCCTTTGTACTATTAACTGGATATTCGCCACGAAGAGACACTGCTCATTCATTGAAAATGGCATTGTTATTGGTCTCGGAAGTCAAGTCACAACATCTTTCGGTAAACCTAATCCTATGCGTTGCCTTGTCAAATTTTAAATGTTTTCGCTTACGCGTCCATAAGGAGGATTAGCTTATGTTGCTTGTGTCAAATTTCTTAGATTCATATCACTCTCCTAATTTTTAATGTAATAAGACAAAGTGTTAACCTGGTGGTAAAATGGACCAATAATTGCATATGTTGCAACACTCATTGGGTAGAAAGGTGGAATTCGAATGGTTAAGGTGTATATCAAGTACTTATTTACTTTCTTAGCGGGCGCTACAGTTCGGAGTGAACCTGGGCCTCAACCAACATGCCTCTCCACCTAGCACGACCTTTCGCTAGTCTTTTCCAGTGCCCAGTTGGTTGAGGTCCCTTTCCACCTGTGCGCGCCACCTTAGATGTGGCCGTCCGTAATTTCTTCGTCCTTCGGAGTTGGATTCAAAGACTCTACAGGCTGAAGCTGTGGTGTCCATTCGCTCTACATGACCTAGCCATCTTAGGCGCTGGATCCGTAGACGCCTGACTATTCCCATGTCGCTGTACAACCCGTACAGTTCGTGACTGAATCTTCTCCTCTAACCCCCCTCTGTGTTTATAGCACCGAAAATCGCACGCAGAATCTTTCTCTCGAAACGACCAAGGATTTTCTCATCCGCTTTAGATAAAGTCCATGTTTCTGCGCCGTATAACAGAACCGGGATAATTAAGGTCTTATATAAGGTCAACTTGGTGGTACTACTCTACTTCCCAATTGCCTCTTGAGCCCAAAGAAGTAGCGGTTGGCAAGAGTAATTCTGCGCTTGATTTCGAAACTGGTGTCGTTGTTCCAGGTCACTGCGGAGCCGAGGCGAATGAAGTCCTTAACTACCTCAAACTTATATCTGCCAATATGCACATTCTGTTCAAGACGTCGCGTCAGTGGTAAGTGTCCTTTTTCGATGACAGCAGATATTTAGTCTTGCCCTCATTAACTGCCAAACCAATTTTTGCCACCTCCATCTCAGTACTCGCAAACGCATCATTGACATCTCGCTGTGATCTACCTATTATGTCAATATCGTCGGCGTATGCAAGGAGTTGCGAGGATTCGAAATAGATTGTGCCTCTTTTATTGGCCTGTGATTTTTGGACAATCATTTCTAATATGATGTTAAAACAATCACACAACAGCGCATCGCCTTGTCTAAATCCTTTCTTAAATCAGATGAAGCAGCGAGCGCTTTCAAGAGTCATCCTGCTAAGCTCGTCAGACTTTGCAATGTCAAAAATAAACATGAAGTTATATAGCTCGTCTCTAATTACGCTGTCGTATGCGGCCTTGTAGTCGACGAATAGATGGTCGGTGTCGACTTGAAATTTATTGGTTTACTACAGGATGATCTGCCGTAGTGTGAAGATTTGGTCGATGGTGGACTTCTCTGGCCTGAAGCCACCCTGATAAGGACCTATCAGCTTATTTACGAACAGTTTCAGGCGTTCACACAAAACGGCAGCGAAGATCTTGTATGCGATATTAAGGAGACTTATTCCTCTGTAGTTGGCGCAGTAAAAGAGGTCTCCTTTTTTGTGGACCAAGTACTAGATGCACAATAAAATATTATAAGTGCATCAGTGTCAGTATAGTTTTATAAACTGCTGCCAATCTGGGCAGAATTATGTATGAATGCGTTTCTAATGCCAATTTCATAGACCGATTTAATTATATACATTGGACCTACAGGCAATATAGAATTTTATTAATTCCCTTTAAAATTTTTAATTTTAGATCTGCGTTTGAATATGTACATACACATGGTCAAATGTGCATTCCAATTAAAAAGGTATTACTTATAGTTTCGATTATTAATCAAAAATGGTCGTATTCGTCAAATCTATCCTGTCGTTTAAAAAATGGACTGTGACTAATGCGTCCACCATATGTGATACGATATCCGCTAGTGTGGAAAATTAAAGTGAGTTTTCCGCCCTATAAATTATATGTGAACTGTTGTTTTAACTTATTTTTCATTACCACCCACAAAAAGAAAGAGAAAAATAAGCGGTGCAATATAAAATACACGAAAGGGATATTTATATTGATGTCAATAACCATCCTCAATGTAGTGAATGGAAGAATAATATTACACTGAATCCCCAACATAAGCCATTGTTTGCATTTTAAGCCATGTCAACAAAAAAGGATTTCATGCTGCAGTTTAATGTTTATGTTTTTCATTTGCCATATCTGTTGATTTGTTTATTTATTTGTTTGTTGGTGGGAGTATTGAAAGAAAGTAAAGAAAGACTTAAAAGTATCATTTGTTTAAGCCATCGGGGATTTTTATTGAAACCATTGCAATGATCTTGCTTTGCTTGCTGGCTTTGGTGTCGTTACAGCCAATGGAGGGCCAGAGCTAAGCTTCTCTCAATCACCCATGTTGTGTGTGATTTATTTATTTATTTTTTTACACAGGTAAAAGGCACCTACAGTTTAATGCCAATTCCGATCGGCTTGAGTCATGAGCATTTTCTTAGCAGGCATACTACGGGGGGTTTAGCCAGTATCCCGCCCAGAAGCGACGTCGCGAAATAAAGATTCGACGGCGTTGGTGTTATCGGGATCCGAACTCGCTAATCATGCGCCAGAGTCCAACACAGTAACCACTACGCCACGACGCCATCGCCTTGCAATTATCTGTGCTGCATAATTTATGGTAAAATAGAAACAAAAATCACAATATACCGTGCTCTACTCAGGACACTACAATGAACTGTTGAGCTGTTACCAACAATCCATAAGTAGTATTTTGATGAATGGTACACTGCAATTGGTAAGTGTGTTACTGTAACACACCAAACGGCGTGTTTTAATTTTTAAAGCAATTTAAGGTGTGTTATTATAAAAGCACTCAAAAAGGGAAATTCCGAACTATGTATATGCAACTTTGCCAGAAAGCAAACTGCGACCGGGACCCATGAGATATTGGTTACTGGGCTCTCCCAACCCAGTGATCCCTTGTTCGAATCTCAAGGTTCCTGTGAATATTTTTCGCATCGAACGAGAGCTCTCACTCTCCGAGCAATTGACGTTTCGAGGCTTATCAAGCCCGAAAATTTTTTTTTTGTTTTTCGTTGTGAAGCAATATTATAATGATAATGCCATCCGGCTCGAAGGACCAATGTAGAATGGGAAATGGGAGTAGTTGAGTGCCTTTGTTTTTTGGCGGCTGTAGACCTTGAAATGTGAGATCTGATCACTCGACTCGCAAATTGATTTCTGGCAAAAGTGCATACAGTTTAGAAATTTCGCTATTGTTTGATTGATTGAATCGAAGTGTTCTTTTTTTTTTTTTTTTTTTCTATTTATAGTTTTAAGCTTATATAAAGCCAAAGGGTTGCCCTTAATAGGCAGAAGCGAGCATATGCAAGCAGAGGGGAATGTCTTTTTACATGCAAAGCATATGACATAACCATAGTGGGAATATACGAAGTTTCGTTAAATGTTCGTTAACTGATGCGAGCAGACGGAAGGTCTTCATGAAAGAAGACATTCCGTACGGAATTTTGACAGCTGATAGTGAAAGGAACCAAAAGTACAATAAAGAAACACTTTTTAGTTTTTAATGGTTTTAATCTATTTCCCATTGTTTTATTTTCTATTTTTCTCACTTTTAATAACACTATTGTATCCACACCGAAAGTAAACAAACCGAATAAAATCCATTTGACAGTTCCTTTCCTTCTGCTCGCTTATGTTCATTATGGGTATCTTGACTTTTCGTTGAAACAGAGGGGAGAATATCGTTCGGTTCTGACGTAAGCTTCTGCTTGCTTCTGCCTATTATGGTTAGCCCTTAAAGGGCAAGTCACATAGAACGCGTCGGCGCGTGCGTGCTTTGACAGCCAAGTAGAATACACACGTTCTTATGGGAAATGGCACATAGCCGACGCACGCACGCGCCTCGACGCGCCGGGTAAGGCTACTCGTTTACTTTTTGACGCGCTGACAGTTCACATATTGGAGCTTCACATTTACAATTTGAAGTTCACATATAGACAAATTGAGAGTAAGCACGTTCATTGGTTTATGCATTGAGAGAATGTTTAGGAACTCCCTCGCAATGAGAGAAACTTCAAATTCGGTTGACATTTCAAAGTACTATTCGATTTGATGTCACAGGAACGAGTGTTTAGTTGGTCCGCGGAAATTAAAATGTTTGAGGAAAAATTGATAGAGGAAATAAAAGACCATCCGTGCCTTTATGATAAAAGCTTAAAATCTTATCGCGACAAACTAAGGAGAGAAAAGGCTTGGACTGATGTTTCGGCTGCTACTGGGGTAGATGGTAATACAAATATTGTATAAATAAAGTTAAAGTATTAAGTTAACTACTCATTTTGTTCTAGTGGAGCAATGCCAGACCAGGTGGAAGTCCCTAAGGGACCGATTTTTGAAGGAGTTAAACAAAAAGCTATTATTAAAACTATTATTAAAATGATTACCGAAATAAAGTCCATATTTTTACGGTATATTCAAGAACTATGAATGCTTTCCTGTTGAACGCACAGCAATTGATGAATGTCATTGAATTATTTGACATTCATTTCTGACAGGCGCACGCACGGACGCGTTCTATGTGACGATGCTTGCCTCGCGCGCGTTGGCTGTCAATGAAAATTAGCGCACGCACGCGCCGACGCGTTCTATGTGACTTGCCCTTAAGGCTTTACAATGCAACGACGTTGCGCGAGCAGAAGGTAACAGGGAGAGGGAAAAGAGGTGCCTATTGACACTGGTCTTAAATATCTGAATATTGTATTGAGGGGGGAAGATCGAACGAGGTAGCGCCTTCCCCATTCGTGTGGTTCGGTTGAAGAAAGAATCTCTATATTTGACAGTACGAACGAAATCGGGCTTCACAATGAAATCGTGATTATTCCGGGAGCCAGATCTGTGGGTGCGAAGAACTTCTTGCATTTTATAGGAAACCCAGGCATTTCGCGACATTCTTGTCGACAGTAAATATGTGATCCTTCAAACAAAGGTTGTCACTGATGCACATACCCAGGAAAAAAAGCTTGTTGGTTTCAGAGATAAAAGTGCCATGCATGGATAATAGCATTGGGTTCAGTGTCGCTCGCTGTCTACAGTGGAAGTAAAGGGTCGTAAGGAAGTGAACGAATATGAGAAGCGAAAGAGTGAATTGAATTGGAAGTAACATACATGAGACGAGAAAGGAACAAATGGGAGCGCTGGGAAACTCCAGCATTTGAACGATTCGAAAGGTAGTTTCTAATCCATGGAAGAATGGATTAATCGATCCCGAATATACGCATTTTCGACAAAAGAGTTTCATGTCAAACTCTGTCAAATACTTTCGAAATATCAAGTGCAACTATTTTGCTCTCAGCCGCCTAGTGGAGCGAACGATTCCACTTGTCGGCGAGATATGCCGTCAAATCACTAGCGGATCTGTTGCTGGGAAAACCATGCTACCGGTCATTGAGGAGTTTCTGCGACTCGAGATATTTAATTATATGACGATTTATTAGCGTTTCCATGACCCTGGAGAGAAGGGACGTTATTGCAATGGGTGGGTGATTGGAGAGAAAATAAGATTAGCCTTTTTTTGTGAATGGGCTGCATAAATGCTGTTTTCCACCTAGTCGGGTAGAGCCCAGAAGAGTAGAAAAGTTGAAAAAGTTGACCCAGTGGTTTTCCCAGCTCAGATGAACACCTTTTTAGAATTATTGGGGAAATACCATCTGAACCAGCGGATTTTTGTAGTCAAGTTCTTTAAGAATCCTTGCAGCTGTACGAGTACGGAAGTAAATTAGTCTCATGGTGGAATTAACGTACTCCAGAACAGGCGGTGACAAAGACGATTTAGAGAGCTGCGAGTATGCTGTGAGTTAGGCAGTAAGCAGATTGGCTTTGTCTAAGGGTTTGACAGCTGGAATGTCATTACGAATGAGCGTCGGTATAGACGACGAGATGGAGTTCTTGATGTTTTAGACGAAAGACCAAAACTTCTGCTACCTTTGAGACATTGCAGGATTTCACGCCATCTCTTTTGGTCGTGTAAAAATTTGGCTCGTCGAATGTGGGAGTTGCAGTCATTCCTGACTTGTATACATCTTTTCGGTTTTCCCTAGAGGTGTTTGCCTTATGATTCCGAAAGCTTATCTCTCTCAACCTGATAACCTTTTTGCAGCTAAAGTCAAACCATGCATTATCCTTAGTGCTTAATACTTTTCCTCACGCAGTACAAGGCGGATATTACTGCGGTCCAGGAAATACGCTGGATAGGAAACGGTATGATTAGGAAGAAAAATTGCGACATTTATTACAGCTGTCACAAAAGGTTGCACTTACTGGGATGCGGATTTGTCGTGGGAAAGCGGTTAAGGTCGAAGGTCATTGACTTTAAACCTATAAGTGATCGCCTGGCTGTGATCCGCATCAGAGGCAGATTTTATAACATCAGCCTTATATGTGCACACGCCCCTACCGACGAGGCTGAAGACCCTATCAAGGAGGACTTCTATGACCTCCTGGACAACGCCTACGGAGCTACGGAGTACGATGTAAAAATCGTGCTCGGGGACTTCAACGCCAAAATCGGAAAGGAAAACACCCTTGGCGGAGTGATCGGAAAGCACAGCCTCCACGATACAACAACAGATAACGGCTTCCGACTCGCTGACTTTGGGACAGCTCGTAATGCGGTGATAAGTAGCACAAGATTCCCTCGCAAGCGAATCCACACAGCAACCTGGCGATCTCCGGACGGTCGAACCGCCAACCAAATCGACCATGTGCTCATTGGCGCAAGGCACGCGTCAAACATCCTGGATGTGCGAACATTCAGAGGGGCAAATGTCGACTCTGACCACTTCCTCGTAGCAGCAAGATTCAGAGCTCGACTGTCCAATGTCAGAAAGCTGCACCAGCCCATCAGGAGGAGGTTCGACATTGGGCGCCTGAGCACACCGGAGGTTGCTAGAGTCTACAGGGAGCAGCTGAGCGAAAGACTCTACGGTATGCCTACGTCGAACACAAATGCCAATAATATGTGGCTGCATTGCCGCTCAGCCATTCAGGAAGTAGCCGAAACCACCTTAGGATACCTACCACCCCCGACAAGAAACCCGTGGTATGATGGCGAGTGTGAGCAGAAAAAGACAGCAACCGACGAGGCGTACCAAAAGGCGCTGCAGAGGAAAACCAGGGCAGCGCGAGAAGAGTACCGAGCCAGAAGAAGGGAGGAGAAGAAACTACTGCGACAAAAGAAAAGAATCTTCGCAGCCTCCCAGCTCAAGGATATCGAGGAGTCTAGGGATAAACATAAAATACGAGCCTTTTACAAGAAAGCCAAGGGCCTTGCAGGAGGCTTCGAAAAGGGCACCCTGGCTCTTCGAAACTGCGAGGGTAATCTTGTCACCGACCCGCAGGGAATAGTGGAGGTATTTAAGCAGCACTTCCAGCAGCTGCTTAACGAGCATGACCAAGAGAGAGTGGTAGGGACCGAGGAAATCCCAACTCCAGCCGCTGAAGTAGTCCTCCCACCCAGCATAGAAGAGGTCGGCACAGCTATTCAGAAGCTGAAGAACAACAAGGCCGCAGGCTCAGATGGCTTGCCATCAGAGCTCTTCAAGGCTGGCGGCGATGTTCTGGTAGGGAGAATGCACCAGGTCATCTGCAGAATTTGGGAAGATGAGAGCATGCCCGACGACTGGAATACCAGCTCTATATGCCCCATCCACAAAAAAGGCGATCCTACCTCTTGCAAGAACTATAGAGGTATATCCCTGCTCAATGTCGCATACAAGATTCTGTCCAGCGTATTGTGTGAACGTCTAAAACCATTTTGCACCGCACTAATCGGCAGCTACCAGTGCGGCTTCCGGCCCGGCAAATCAACTATGGACCAAATTTTCACACTTCGACAAATCCTGGAAAAGACCAACGAGTTTCAAATCGATACACACCATCTTTTCATCTATTTCAAAGCCGCATACGACAGCATTCATCGTGAAGCACTGTTTGGGGCGATGGCCGAATTCGGGATCCCGGTAAAACTGATCCGGTTGTGTCGCGCCACGCTAAAAAACACGCGATGCATCGTGCAACTCGGTTCTAGGACCTCGGAACCATTCGAAACATGCACCGGATTTCGGCAAGGAGATGCGCTGTCATGTGACTTCTTCAACCTGGTGCTGGAGCAGATAGTGCGACGGGCAGGTGTCAACAGGGAAGGCACTATCTTTTACAAGTCCATCCAGCTGCTAGGATACGCGGATGATATCGACATCATCGCGTGTTCTCGCCGTGGCATTGTAGAAGCATTCACGGCGATTGAAGAACAGGCGAAACGAATTGGTCTTAAGATCAATGAGGACAAAACGAAATACATGCTGTCAAGCAAAAACCAATCCGTCGCTCACCACCTGGGACAAAACATAACAATTGACAGCTACAATTTCGAGGTAGTTAAGGAGTTTGTCTACCTCGGGGCAAACGTAAATTCCACAAATGACACCACAGTGGACATCCGGCGTAGAATCGCCCTTGGCAACCGCTGCTACTTCGGTTTGTCCAAACAACTGGGGTCAAAACTCCTCACTCGAAAGACCAAAGTCATGCTTTACAAAACGCTCATTCTGCCAGTCTTGCTGTACGGAGCCGAAAGCTGGACGATAAGCAGGACAGCGGAGCTGATTTTGGGGTCTTTCGAAAGAAAAATTCTGCGCCGGATATTTGGTCCTGTCTGTGAGGAAGGTGAATGGAAAAGAAGACACAACCGCGAACTCTACGAGCTGTACCAAGATGTGGATGTAGCCCGGAAGGCAAGGACCCGTCGACTACACTGTTTCGGCCACATCGAGCGCATGGACATCAACTCTTCGACTCCGAGCCTCCTGGTTCGAGAAGAAGAGGAAGACCGAACCTCCGGTATAAAGACCAAGTAATCGCGGATGTAAGACATCTTGGTCTTGACAACTGGAAGCAGCGTGCCCGGGACCGTCAAGGATGGAAGGCAGCTATAGCTCAGGCTCAGATCCTCCATGGCTCGCAGGCCTGATAAGTAAGTAAGTAAGCTTAATACTTTTTATCCTGTTGGGGATAAAATTGATTATGCTTATCTGGATAATGTGTGTGATCATATCACCTACGGCGTCCACGTCGTTGCCGAGGAAGCAAACGACAAGTTGGAGCTCCGAAAGAAGTTGCTAAGGCCGCAACAATTGGCTTTTGGGAGATTTTTCTTTAACTGAGTGGAATTAATATATGAATTTAGCTGATAGGACACAGTGATCAGAGGAGCCTAGAGGAAGTAATATATCCAAAGTGTATTTATCAGGTTGAGAGGCAAGAAACAAGTGCAGGGTGTTGGCGGTATGACAGGCAACATCCGGAATACGGGATTGCACATTCACAAGCTGAGTTAACTGGTTCAACTCAGCGCGAAAATGTTGCCATACCTTCTTGCGGGTGTTGTCTGCCCAGAATGTTGAATGTTGTCCAGTGCGTCAAAGGCGTCGAATGTGACGTCTCTGTCCAAGTTTGGGCTTCTATAAAGAAAACAGTAGTGAATTGTGTGCTTAAGAAGGATACATTTAAGCCATAAGGAATTCAATTCCGAGGTGGGTGATTGTCTATACTACGTAAGCAGCTAGTAGACAATATCACTACGCACATATGTAGATAGTGAGACCGCGGTGAGAAGCGAATACATTTTTTTTTTAGTTAATTAAAAATTACTTTTTTGTTAAATAAATAAAAAAAAACAAGTCTAATATAAAACAATTAATAATCAGCCTTATGGCACTAAGCTCTATCCAGGAAGAATAGAATCCGCAGGATCAGCTTTTTATCTACCTGTGTTTCACAAAGTGCCAAAACAGCCAGTTTGTGTAGAAAGACATGGGCATACGAGGCAAAGAAATTCTTTCTTAACCCACGAATGTTGCAGTGGTCAGAGGACTGTATGCAGAATTGCCCCATCAATACAGCATGCAAAACATTAACGGACGTAACACCAACTAAGCAAAGCCGCGAGGTGAAGTTCCGTCTTCGGTAGGTGTTATGCCGTTACAGTAGTAAATTTTGGTTCACCAACAAGAATCAAGACTGACGACCCGCTTTGTGTCGGCAGTGTTAGCACTCACCCAATTTGGCGTAATGAGTGCCAACACCCGCCGAAGGGAGAAAGAGGTGGAGGGACTGTCCGGCGATCACGTGGTGGTGTGATCCACCACTGCACTGCACTGTTAGTTAATAATAAGTGTCTCGCTTCAACACACTTAAGGTGTCATTAGAGTTTTTATTCATGACACGCAATAGATCGTGTTATAGTTAAGTGTTAAGTGACACACTTAATCTTAAAGTGTGTCGAATGACACACTTGCTGCGTATTGCTTAACACACCAGCACTTGCAATGTATGTATACCCCAACACCAACGCCGTCGAATGTTTACTACGCGGCGTCCCTCCTCGTCAGGGTACTGGCAAAACCCCCCGTAGTATGAAAAAGCCATGAAAAAGCTTCTCGACTCACGCCATTCGGAGTCGGCATTCAATTGTAAGTCCTTTTCACCTGTATTAAAAATAAATCACACACAACAATGGTGATTGAGAGAAACTAGGCTCTGGTCCTTCATGGGCTGCAACGCCACCAAACAAGAGGAGGTTTCAAAATACAAGTGAATAATAATAAATGCGTTTTAATGCCAATTAAATTCTTGAACATTGTTTTATTGAAATAAATCTTTCACCAAAATTTGTCGTTTACTAGCTTAAGGTACCAGCTAGCGCGAGAGAGGGGCGGAAAAGGGCAACAATCTACCAGCTGAGTTGTGTCATCCTCATCCTTTACCTATTTATAAAATGAATTATAATATTAATAAATCTATAATTCCTATGGTATGGTTTGGGAAAAATTCCAACGTGTAGAGGTGGTGCCTTGCCATTCATTTGGGTAAAAGGGGAAAGGTAATATATTCTGAGGACAAAACAATTCATTACAAATTGAAACACACATCCATTGTCGCAATTTCTCTCGTTACATTGAGGGAGTAAAAATAAATAATTGTATTATTTTTTAATAAATAAATAAATATTGTTGATATATGATATTTGATACAAACATATTATTTTGCTGAGTTATATAAAGGAGATACTTTGCGAGGAATAACCACTGCAGATAACGATTCGCGCAAAGCTCTTTTACGTCATGGGGACCATTGTGGACCATTGGAGGATGTGCAATAAAAAGTCTGACAAGCTCTACAGCAATTTTTTATTTGAAAAATACGCATATACGCAAAAATATGAAGCTACGTAGAGAACTATTCAGGGTCGTAGATATATTTTCAGCTAAATAAAGCCAAGATATGTATATTTGCTAAATATGGTTATACTTATACTCCGATTAACACCATCATGTAAATAAATAAATTAAGTATTTTAATTGAATTAATTAGTAGTAGGCAGAAAGATACGCAAAGGACTAACAAAGGCCTCGTAGGGGTAGCATCTATCTGACGGATGCTGAATAGCTTATAAACGAGAAGAGGCACCGCAAACGAACATCTTGCGGCACTGTTAGTAAGCCCCATCCCCACCTCCTCGTGGTGCCATCTGGAGATTTCCTATGGGAATTACAGACGGGGAAGGGCGAATGGCCCAAAAACAGGATAAGTCGGTTGGGCTACGGCCTAGTAAGCCGTAACTGTAAAAAAAACCACAAGCTCAGAGACAACCACAAGCCTCGGATGTAACGGACGGACTACATGTTGACGACCCCCACAAACGTATGAAAGGACAAGAGTATCGGTTCTGCACCTGGAATGTTAGGTCCCTTAACAGACCGGGTGCGGCCGAACTACTAAAAAACGCCCTAGACTGCCATAAAGTACACATTACTCCTAGAAGTGCGATGGGATGGACCGGTTAAAAAAGGGACATATGTATATTACGGAAACTGCTACAAGGAGTTAAAAATGACATCTATGACTTCCTAGATAGAACATATGCTCAATGTCCCAGCTATTACACCAAGATTATTCTAGGAGAATTCAACGCGAAGCTGGGTCGAGTCCTAGGCAAGCACGGCCTACAGGACAACACGTCCGAAAACGGATTCAGGTTAATAGACTTTGTGACTTTTAGTAGCTAGCACACGATTCCCACATCTCAATATTCATAAGGCGTCCTGCCGATCTCCTGATCAAATATCTGGTAATCAAATCGATCATATTGCGATCGACACCAGACACTCCTCCAGCATCTTGGATGTCCGAACTTTTTGAGGAGCCAATGCGGACTAGGATCATTACCTTGTTGCAGCCAAGGTACGTGTGCGGATATCGCGAACACTGCGGAGTCGAGTACGTCGGGAGACTGCAATCGGAAGAGACTGCCAGGAACTTCGCCGATCGTGTCTCCCTTCAGCTCTCTCAAGAGCCGATGCAAACTGCACAAACTATAGAACAAGAATGGAGACGTTGTCAAAGCGCCATCAAGGATGCTGCTTTAATGTATCAGGTTTCCAGCCATCAACTAGGAGAAACTCTTGGTTTGATAAGGAGTGCAGACAGGTACATGCAAAAAAATAGCATGCATACACGGCCACGCTGCATCGACGAACGAGAGCTGCTCGTCAAGATGTCGCTGTCAGGCAGAATGCACTATTCACACTGGACGAAGATGAGATAAAATTCCGTCCGTATTTAAAGCGACTGGAGGTGAGTTGGTTCGGAACACGTACCAGCTCATCTGCAAGACATGGTCGGAAGAAAGCATGCCCGATGAATGGAGTCTCAGCATCGTTTGCCCGGTCCATAAAAAAGGAGGCACTTATAACTGCGCCAACTATAGGGGAACAAGTCTCCTTACCATCGCGTATAAGAACTCTTCTGCCGTGCTGGGTGAACGCCGCAAACCATTCGTGGACAATTTGATAGGTTTCTGTCAATATGGCTTCCGGCCAGGAAAGTCCACGATAGATCATATATTCACACTACGGTAGATCCTGGAGAAGACCCATGAATTTTAAGTCGACACACACCAACTTTTCGTCGATTATAAAATCGCATATGACAGTGTCTGTAGGGACCATGTTTTGTTTTGACATCCCTGCCAAGCTCATTAGGTTGTGCAGGATGACAATGGAGAATTCTCGCTGCTCCATTGAGGTCGGAGGTGAACTAACCGACCCCTTCGATGATAAAATAGGTTTAAAACAGGGTGACGCACTCTCATGTGATTTCTGTAACATCATTCTTGAAAAGATCGTGCGGGACTCTGCGGCCAATACAAGAGGTACGATCTACTTCAAGTCTACACAATTGCTTGCCTACACAGATGACATTGACGTTATTGGACGGACAAAGCGAGACGTCAATGAGGCTTTCACGGGCATTGAAGCAGAAGCGGCTAATGTGGGTCTAAGGGTAAATGGGGACAAGACCAAATATATGCCGTCATCAAAGAAAGACACGCAACACCGACTTGGTCAGAACGTCACCTTCGGCAGCCATATTTTTGAAGTAGTCAAGGACTTCGTCTACCTTGGCTCGATAGTGTCAAGCAGCAATGACACCAGCGCTGAGATAAAACGTAGAATAACTCTTGCCAACCGCTGCTTCTTTGGGCTCAAAAGGCAATTGAGTAGTAGAGCGCTCTCTCGAAAACTTAGGTTTCCCTCTACAAAACCTTAATCATCCCGGTCCTCCTCTGGGGCGCTGAGGCTTGGACGTTATCAAAAGCGGATGAAGAGGCTCTTGGGCGTTTCGAGAGGTAAATTCGAAATTCGGAAACTGAGCATGCGGCACTGGAAGAGGCTGGCCAAAGATCCTGCCGGCTGGAGAGGCTTGTTGGTTGAGGCCCTGGTTCACCCCGAACTTTAGCGCCATCTAAGTAAATAAGAAACGTTACTTCGGTGCTACACTAGCCCATCATCGTCGCTTCGAGGCTCACCTAGCCCGAAACAAAAATATTTGATTTTTGACATAAACTTCCATAGCATGTAACTTATTTATACATATGTACATACATATGTATATTAATGTAAATCGAGCCTACCTATGAATGTATCATCAAACTGTTCGTTCGAATAACATCGTAAATAAAAAATACATATTGCAATCTTTTTTTCATTCCTGCTATTATTTAGTAGCAAGATGAGACCAATAAGAAGAAGCTTACGAGGGTAATTTAAAGTTGCAATACGCTTACCGCTAGAAGGAATTTTGTTTCGCACTTTTTTCCAAAGTTGCACACTGTTTAAGCATATTTCACCTGGATATTGCCGACAATAATAGAAAATCCATAAAAAGGAAAATAAATAATTATTATTCATTCAAGCTACTTCTCCACACCGGCTGGTTTGCTCTCCTCAGAATATTTTAGTATCACCTTTTACCGTACGTACAATTTATTGGTATTTTTTTGCAGTCATAAAAAGCAACCACAAAGCTTTTTATTTTGCCTGAATCCATGCTGAGAATATTTTGCCACCAACTGTGTACATCCAATCTACCGCCGATTGCCACGCCCTTCCTGTTTATACAGTCAAAGTAAAGAGAAAGAAAAAAAAGGACATGCCAAATAGCTGAAGGTGAAGAGCAAAAAACTCATAAGGACGAACTTGGCTACCGGCAGATACAACAGCACACTCCTATCTCAAATCGAAACGTTTGGAGCGACTGTCAAAATCTATTATTTATTGTTGTTTGTAGGCAGTTTTTGTTCACTCACCTGAAATCCGACCAGACTCCAAGTTTGATCTTCCGACGAGAAAACACAGGCGGTAAAATTGTTTCCTCGGAAATTATATATTCTCACAGCGTGCGCCAAGGCCACAGGTATTGCTGTTGTAACGATTAATATCCATGCCATACAAATCGCCCTGCGGAAGATACGAAACATATGGACACATGCATTAGGAACTCCTTCTATAAATCTCTCTATTATGTTGACACTTGGAGTAGATAATAGTTAGTGCGAGTTTAGTATATGATTGAATGTGTACTTACAGCATCGCGTTACGCTCCGTTCGTAGAGACATGCTGGTAACTGGGTGCACAACAGCGAGGAACCGATCGAAGGACATTAGGACAAGAGTGTATACACTACAGTGACATGTTACCACAATCATATACTGGACAAATTTGCACCATAAATTTCCAAATGGCCATTGGGGCAAAACGTAATCTGTGGCCGTAAACGGGACGCAAAATATCACAAAAAGGATATCTGATACCGCTAAATTGATAATCAATAAATTCGTAGTGGAACGCATTTGTTGGTTCGCGAAAACCACTGAAAATAGAATTATAAATATAGTCATTAATGAAAATGATTGCCATAAGCATACTGCTTTTTCTTTAAGCATTAATTAGTATGTGGGTACAAAACGATTTTTAGAGGAGCAAATATTCAAAACCAAGTCTTCAGTATATCTGAGAAACGCTAATATTTCTCACCCTTAGATCTGGCTACAATCTATAAGGCGTTCATTCGCCCCAAATTAGAGTTTAACGCTCGTGTCTGGTCCGGTGCTTCCAAGACCTCACTGCACCTACTAGACAGAATACAAAAACGAGCCATAAAACTGATAGGTGACTCCAGCATTACCAAAATATTAGACTCGCTGGAACACCGCAGGAATGTTACCTGCCTCTCCCTGTATTATCGTTCCTACCACCAAAAATGCTCTGATGAAATAGCCAGTTGCATTCCGCCCCTTCAACATTTCTCCCGCAATACACGTCTCTCTAGGAATGCTCACCAATATACTCTGAAGCCCGCTTTCGGACGTACTGTCAAATATAGAGAATCTTTCATTTACCGAACCACACGAATCTGGAACTCCCTGCCGTATTCGGTTTTCCCCCCTCAATGCAACATGCAAGCATTTAAGATCAATGTCCATCGGCATCTCCTCTATTCCTCTTCCTCTCTACCTTCTGCCCGCACTGTGTCGCCGACAGAATAAGGTTAATAGACCTTGAGTGCGCGCAAATTATTAAAAAAAAAAAAGCATAATAGTGTTTTAACAATCAAAGATATAACGAAGTTTTTGTTGCTATAACCAATGATGCAGTTTTTGAGATCCCAAACACATGCAATCATTAGAAGGATGCAATATGTCGACTTGTTCTCCCACAGGTCGTCATTTTTGGCAGCTTTAGCTTACAAGTAGTCAAGGACTTGGTATACCTTGGCTTGCAGCAATGACGTTGATATCCAATGCGGCATATATCGGTTAATTAAGGCAATTCAGAAGTAGGTCTCTGTCGAAAACCAAGGAGACTCCTAACAAAACCTTCAATATTTCCACCCTCGCTTCATAACAAAAAGGCTTAGAATCTGGCCGATTCCAGATGCCAGTTCTACGTACTACCTTTGGTCCCGTCTATCAACCCGGACCAAGTACGGATCAACCGTCTAAGATAATGGACGGGCTCACGCTCTGACTTCATAATGGTAAAAGACTAACAAAGGCCTCGTAAGAGTAGCACCTACCGAGGGGTGCTGGTCCGCTGAAAAAAGCGAGTAATAGCCTCTGCAGCCGAACACCTTGCAGCTATATTAGCCGGGTCCTACATCCACCTCCTCGTGGTACTATCTGGAAATTTCCTGACCATGGATATAACTAACGGAAGAGGACGAATGGCGAGTAACCTGCGCCACAAAACATGACTAATGTCGGTCGGTCTAGCAAACCTTAACCGGAAAACCCCACAATTACTCAGAAACAACCACAATACTCGGATAAAACGGACCGAATTAATGTTGACGACCCTTTTAAAAAAAGGAAAAAGAACAATCATCTTCTGCTCTGTACGTGGAATGTTAGGTCCCTAATGGTGCAGATGAATAACTTGCGGACGCCCTAGACCGTTATAAGGCGGACTTAGCCGCCATCCAGGAAATGCGATGGAATGGACCGGGTAAAAAGCGGATGAAAAACTGCGATATCTTCTACTTTGGCTGCTATAGGGAGTGAGGACATTTATTGTTCAGATACGGATTTGTTGTTCAAGGTGGACTAAGGCAAAGAGTCATAAGTTTTCGGCATGTGAGCGAATGCTTCATAACGAGCCATATCAAGGCAACATAAGCCTGATCTGCGTCCACGCCCCGACGGGAGACAAGGACGACTCCACCAAAGGTGAGTTTTACCTCCTCCTAGACAGAACATATGCCCAATGTCCCAGCTAGGACATCAAAATTGTACTAGGAGACTTCAATGCTAAGCTGGGTAAGCAAGGCTTCTTTGAACCAGTCATCGGTAAACACAGCCTACACGACACCACATCCGATATACACAAAGGCACCTGGTGGTCACCTGATCAATCAACCACTAACCAGATTGATCACATCGCGATCGACGACAGACACTCCTCCATTATTCTTGGTGTTCGAACTTCCCGAGGAGTTAACATAGACTCAAACCACTATCTTGTAGTAACTCTACGAGCTAAAAAGATGGGAGGAGCAAAGGCTTCTCAGAGGAAAGAAGGAAGAACACGAGAAGCGCGCGATTGTGGACTTGTAGAGGTGCAGGCATGACGTTCGAACATGCCAAGGTCATAAAGGCAGAACGGAAGCCTGTAGGGATGAAAACGGATACCTACTAGTAGAATCGCAGTCGATGCTGAGAACATGGAAAAACCACTTCTGCAGACCGTATAAGGACGATATTAGTCAATATACCGCCGTCAAGCAGAATGATCCATTTCTTAACGACGAAGATTGCGGAGAATTCTGTCCCCCTGACCCCGACAAATTTAAGAACGTCTTACCGAAACTCAGTTCGAATAAAGCTGCTGGCGTAGTCCGTCTATTGAGCTCTTCAAAGCAGCTGAAAATGGCGTGTTTAGGAGCACGCACCACCTCATCTGTAACATATGATCAGAGGAAAGCATGCCCGAGGAAGTCTCAGCATCGTTTGCCCGATCCACAAGAAAAGAGACCCCTCTGACTGCGCCAGCTACTGAGGAATAAGTCTCCTTAACATCGCCTGCAAAATCTTCTCTGCCGTTTTGTGTAAACGCTTGAAGCCTTTTGTAAATAAGCTAATAGGTCCTTATCAGTGGCCAGTCAAGTCCACCGTCGACCAAATCTTCACACTACGGCATATCCTGAAAAATATCAATGAATTTCAAGTCGATACTCACCACTTATTTGTCGACTTCAAAGCCGCATACGACAGCGTAATTATAGACGAACTGGTCAGTCTATGCCGGATGACTTTGGAGAATGCTCGGTGCTCCATTCGAATCGATGCAAGCTTGATCGATAGTTTTGATGTCAAAAAAGAATTAGGCAGGACAATGCGCTGTTGTGTGATTTCTTCAACATTGTATTAGAAATGATTATGCACAAATCACTAACCAACGCAAAAGGCACAGTTCCTCGCACACGCGGACGACAATGAATAATCAGAAGGACACAGCGAGATGTCAAACAGGTGCGTACGGGTATTGAGGCGGAAGAGGCGAACATTGGTTTGGCAGCAAAAGACGGAAAACTAAATAAGTATATGCTGTTATCAAAGGAGGACTCTCACCACCTCTTGGTCAAAACGTTTGTATTGGTAGACAAAAGTTTGAGGTAGTTAAGGACTTTGTCTACCTTGGCTCCGTAGTGATCTGGAACAACGATCACTGTTTCTTTGGGTTCAGGATGCAATTGAGTAATAGAAATCTCTCGCGAACGACCAAGTTGACTCTGAACAAGACCCTTGTCGTCCCAGTCCTGCTGTTCAGAAGATGGAAGCTATCAAAATCGGATGAGATTTTCGGTCCTATAGACGAAGACGGGGGATGGAGGAAAAGACTCATCAACGAGCTTTACGGGCTGTATAGCGGGAAGAGTCTAGTCAAGCATCTATGGATCCAACGCCTAAGATGGCTAGGCCATGTAGAGCGAATGGACACCACAGCTCCAGCCCGAAGAGTCTTTGAATCGAACTCCGAGGGGTGAAGAAACAGAAGACGGCCGCACTTAAGATGGCGCACACAGATGGAAGTGGACCTCAGTCCACTGGGTGTGGGGCAATGTTGGTTGAGGCCCAGGTTCACCCCGAACTGTAGCGCCCGATGAGAGGTAGAAGAGAACTTTCGAGAGTCATTGGGATGATAGTATCTTTCGATCTTTTCTATCTCGCGCTTCTCGGGCTCTCCTCATTTTTTGTTCACAGAGTTTACGGCCAGCTTTCACCCCTACTGATCTAGCATAGTCATGGAGGCATACTATTTTCTGAATTGTGGGACTGCCTGAACTTGTTATCAAACTGAGGCTTCTGTTTAGTTGGGGGCTGAAAACGCAGTTTAATAGAGAGGCCTGGAGGCAGACATAACACCTTGCGACTGGTACTTTTCAATATCAAATTTTGGGGCACTGCTTGATTCCGTACGCTTTGTGCCACTCGTGCATCAGAAAGTCTGATCATACAAAAGGCGTATTGGTCGCAATGTCATCAATTTAGTTGAGAGTTAATTATTAAGAGAGCCGAAAGTCTCCTAATATGTTGCTCGCTACTTAAGTTTTGAGATAAATTACATTTAATTGAAAATAATGTTATGGTTTTTTAAAATATTCCTCATGAAGATCGATATACTCTTGCATATGATTGAACCAATTTTCGAAACAGTCCAAATCAGGTAGCACCAATCATGATATTGAGAGCATCAACTACTTCTTTAGGCTGTCGACCCACACCTACAGTCAGTTGGTGTTTAGTTTCGGGTTCATATTTGTCAAGTGGCGAAAATAGAAGAAAGAAAAAAAAAAAAAAAAAAACGGCCAAGTGCGAGTCGGACTCGCGCACGAAGGGTTCCGTACCATCTGTATATATAAAAATTAAAGAGACGTTGTATATTACCTCACTGGTCATCACATTAAGACGGCTAATCCGTTTTTTGCATGATGACAGATCTTGGTTGCAGGCAGGTTATAGGCATTTTACTTTGATGATCAGAAATCTCCATGATGAGATATGTAGTTGATCATCAAAGTGTCCATTGAATTCAAATCAATTATCTTACTTGACAGCAAGGAAGTGAAAAGGTGAATAACAATAATTATGGGAAAAGGTTTGCAGCTAGGATTAATATATCAAGGACACAATAGGGATTAAAGCTTGGAAGTGTGTTATTGGTTGTGAGATATGATCGAAAGTTAATTTCACAACAATTGAATTTGTTGCAACATTTGATATCTTAATCTATCGGGATGGAAAAGGAGGGGAAAGGGTTGCTGCAAACCCTTAACTTATCAGTGACACAATAGGGATCATCAAAGTTTAAGGAGTATTTATTATTGGTTGATCATAATTATAGAAAAAAGGGTTGCAGCTAGGATTAATACATCAAAGATACAATAGGGATCAAGCTCAGAAGTTTGCTACTGGTTATGGGATATTGTATACTAACCTTAAGTCAGTATGTGACCAAGGGGATTTTTTGGATGAAAATTATGTCTGTTGTATGGCCCCCCTTAAATATTTATTTTAATCTGTTTTTGGTATTATAGCTGCAACAGAAATACATCATCTGTGAAAATGTAGACTGTCTGACTATCATGGTTCACGGATACAGCCTGGTGACAGACGGACGGACGGACAGCGAAGTCTTAGTAATAAGGTCCCGTTTTACCCTTGGGGTACGGAACCCTAAGAAAAGACATGTGCACACCGCGAAGGTTCAACTTCAGGTGCGCTTTATTTTAAATTTAATAGTTCGTCGACAACGACGAGAAGTTCTGCTCTGCGTCAATGCCTGATTTTAGAAAATAGTTGAGTTGAGTACGAGGATGCAGGTCTCGAATAATCATGAATAATTATTCGATATCAGCATCAGTTCTTAGTTAAATATGTATGTAATGTAATTATAAGGTCCATTTACTACCGACTCATATTAAGAAGATAAACGTTGGTTTCCTTCCAACATACTAATTAGGTTTTCCCTGAGAGTGAAGTTGCACATATGACATGCACGCACGTTGTGCCCATTCACACAACTTGTTAAGCCATTTGCAATTTCTTATCATATGAAGTGATCCAATTCACTCCGAAACAGGTTACTTTAATATCTTCCTCCCACGGCGAAAGTCTAACAATATGTGGTGCCAAGTCCTTGCCGCACACCAGTTTATGCATGATGAAATTCAATTTTCCCGTACCGTCTCATGTACACCCACCTATACGAACTTACATTCATCTGTCAGTTGTAATTTTATCTACATAGACGAACAAAATCCACGTTGTCACACTCTGTTACCCAGAAACAGTTTCCATGTGATATCACTATGCTACTGTGTAAACGAGCCATGGATAACACTCACAATAGACAGCTCATTGATGGGGTTGGTGATGGTGGAGCGGATAATAATAACTGACATGTCAATATAGTAAAAGTGTTCCTTATTGCAGCTATTGTCATAGCGAAGCTCAAATAAAACTAATCCATGGTGGTGAATTGCAAGCCGTCATACACTCACTTTCCCCCCTTTCCAGTATGTTATTTAGATTGGAAAATTGAGATGGCCCAAAATAGCAAGAAAATTGAGGGTGTATAGGTAGATACCATGATGAAGCATCGCTGACTAAACAAGTACTTCATTATGTCTGCTAAGCGTAATTAAAAGCACTGTCAACAATATCGTCATGATGGCGTAAATTATTTCCCGTCAAGGTAAAATGAAAAAGGTCGAATAAATACTGTTTAGCTTTAAGGTTGATAGAAGAAGGGATAATTAAAACAAACGTCCTTTATTAGGTTGTTCCCGTTTTGATTGGTGCGTTCGATATTAAACGCTTACGGGAACTTTTGATCAGAGTATTGCTTTAAATGACACTTGAGAGGAAAACAAATTGATAGGAGAACTGAACTTTGGGGTATTTTCTTGTGATTGGCGTTTTCAATGTCTTTTATGTTTCGGAGATGACGTTATCTAGGGCTAATCGCACGCATTGCATGTAACGTAATATCAAACAGATGGAGAACTGATATCGGAACTTAAACTTAAGTCTTGTGTCTATGTGGCCTTACAGCTCTCTCAATCACCCATGTTGTGGGTGATTTTATTTTCCCATATTTCCTATTCCGAACAGCGAATTTCGAGAAGCTTTTCTTACAATTAAACTACAGGGGATTTTGTCAGAACCCCGCCGAGGAGAGTAAAAAACACATTCGATCACCTGGCTGTTGTCGGCATTAGATCCCGTGTCATCGGCGTCAGAGGCCAAACCCACTACCCACTGCGCCACGGCGATCTCAAACATAAATATTAACCTAGGAATTATATTAACGCTTATTGTACTGCATCAACGCTAATTGCTGACCCAGATAGTTCATATACATAATCATAACGTGAATGATCTGTTTTGCTTTAAACAATTCATTAATAAATAGGGCAAGTACTTAGGCTTGTATACATATTCTGTATATTTTGGTGTGAAGAGAAGGGACCACATGGAAACTACTTTTAGGTAGCATTTATGGTCCATGACAGCATGAACGATTTTGTTTTAAAAATTGAATGACATTCTCTCTTCGTGAAAGGAAATGGGAGTATTGAAACACGATGAAATAATTTTTTGACAATTTGCTACACCGTGATCGATTGCCAGTACCCCGCCGAGGATGCACGGCACGAAACAAACATTGGTATTATCGGGATCCGAATTCGCTCATCGTGCGTCAGAGTCCAACACACTAACCACTGCGCCACAGCGCCCTAATACATACATATCTATATGTATACTATTGAATGCTGCGCGCGAAAATAAATTAGCAGGAAAGGTTTTGGTGATGAGGCTTTATTGAAAAATATAGAGGCCAAGAAGACGAAGAACGTTCCGGACGACCACTAATCCTAACCGAGGAAGCTCACGTTTGTACGTCGTTTCCGTGAAAAATCAGGAGTGTGAATTAGAAGAATTTCTTCTATCCATGCTTCCCTCCATAAACCGGCTGTTTTGGCACTATGTGAAACACAGGTCGATGAAAAGTCTGATCCTTCGGAATTTAGTCTTCCTGGATATAGCTTAGTGCCATTATTCGTTTCTCACAGCGGTCTCGCCATCTATGTTTCTTAGTGATATTGCTTATAGCTTCTTCCGCAGTATAGCCAAACATCCACCTCGGAATTTAATTTCATATGGCTTAAATGCACACTCCGTAAGCACTCCGTTCATTACTGTTTTCTTTACAGAAGCCCTACCAGACAGGAATGCAACATTTGATGCATTCGACGCACAGTCTGATTCTATCCCAAGAATTGGTTCCCTATTCCCTCGCACTGAAATCGTTATAGCGGGTGATTTCATTGTTCACAATTCTCATTGGTTTCGAAATTCTGGACAGACAACACCCGAATGAAGGTATGTATGTTGGAACGTTTGCTGAGTTAAATCAATTCAGATGTTACTGGTCATACTGCCAACACACTGGACTTGTCTCTTTTCTCCCAGTCTAACAAATACACGATCAGTGTATTATTGCCTCTAGGCTCGTCCGACCACTGCGTGATATCAGCTAAGTTCTCGAACTCCCACCACCCAATTAAAGGAAAAGCTCCTTAGAGTACAATATGGCTATACGAGAAAGCCAACTGGTGCGGTCTTAACAACTTGCTTCGGTTCTTGAACTGGTCGCTGTGCTTCCTCGACAACGATATTATCTCAAATATAATCCGAATCGGCATGACAAATTTTATTCCTAGCAAAATTAAACAAAAAAGCTAACGCATTATATGTAGTTCGAGTTGAGCTGCAAACAGGCTGTTAGGCTCAGGGAGCTAAGGTTTCGGGCGTTAAAGGCAAACAGTTCTGAGGAAAACCAAAAAAGGACATATGAGTCAGAAATTACTGCAACATCCACATTCGACGGATTAAATTCCAATCGGACCAAAAATTAAGGCGTAAGATCCTTCAATCTCCCAATGGTTGTACAATTTTCTGGCTGTTTGTAAAAAACATAAAAAATTCAACTACGTCGTTTATACCAACGCTCATCCACAATGACATTCCAGCTGTCACCCCCTTAGACAAAGCTAACCAACTTGCTGCACACTTCGCTGCCAGTTCCCAGCTCCCAGCTTGTACTTTGTCTCCGCCTGTATTAGAGTGCGTCAGTTCCACCATGGGACTAATCCATTTCCGCTCTCGTACAGTTGCAAGGGTTCTTAAGGACCTCGATACATAAGCCAATCCGCTGGTCCAGATGGTATGGCCCCAATAGTTCACCTTTTCTACTCTTCTAGGCTCTTTCCGCATAGGTGGAATACAGCATTTGTCCAGCCTATACCAAAAAAAGGAACCGCTGATTAACCGTCAGCTTATGAAATATCTTATATCACAGAAACTTCTCAATGACCGTAAATTGATGGCATATCTCGCCGAAAAGTGAAATCGCTCGCTTCACCAAGCAGGTGAAAGCAAAATAGTTGCACTGGATACTTCGAAAGCATGTGACAGGGTTTGGCTTGGAGCCCTTCTGTTGTAAATGCGTGCTTTAACGCCTCTAGACTCCTTTCTTTGGGGCTACGTTAAGTCATTGGTCTATGCCAACAAGCCGACGACGTTGGAAGAGCTCAGAGTCAACATTGAACGCGAAATAGCGGCCGTTTCGGCCGAATTATGTGGCCGAGTCATCGAAAACTGAGTCCAACGAATCGATCACTGCAAACGTGCCCGCGGTAGTCGTATGAAAGAAGTCGAGTTTCATTTATAAATGTTTTGATTGTACTTCAAGCCGATAAAAAAGTTTTTGAAATATCTCAAATGGTTTGTGTTTTACTTAAAAAAGAAGTTGCCAAGTCCTTATTGGAAAGCCCGATATATTGCCTCGTCATACTCATAAGTTGCGCGTTCAATTCAGTACATTTCTTTATTATTCGGGATAATTCTGAATATCTGGAATTACGTTGGTTTATCTTTTTAATAAATTGTGCAAAAAGAGGAAATGTAAAATAGAACTACGTAGCATCGGTATGTGTTATGTCACCTGTATTTCATCATTTTACACTATAGCTTTGGTGTGACAATGGAGAATCTGATCTTTATCTTTCAACCTTAGTCTCGAATTTATACTGTCTCAACCAACTAGAATACGAAATTAGTGTTAGTGTACTCAAATATTCTATTATGAGCGCCAAAAGTGCATGACTGGTGTCTGAAAAAACGACGTTCCCGTCGGAGGTCTTCCATCAAATTCCTAGACTTTCGTTGGACATGGTATTTCATTGGTTAGTGCAGCGAGGAAATATGCAATGTATGGTTTTAAAGTTTAAAATTCCATACGCTGTACATCAAAACGTCACCTTATTACTTCAGCCTATAAATAATGTTTTCTTCATATACATATTATGTACGAGATACCAATATTTTTGTACAAATAAACTATAAAGTTCAGGTCTAATGGGAAAAGCCAAAATTTCTTTATCTGTCACTAAGTACAATACAGATACATACATACATACATAAATGCATCCTCTCTGTGTATTTCATTTTGCTACTCATTGAACCACAAATCAGGAAGAGGAAGTCTACGATTCACTATGGAAATTATTATACTCGCTCGTAGAAAAATGTGAGCACATGTACATAGCTACCTACAGTCGCTCATCAAAAGGATGCAATTAATTGTTCAAATGACTTTTCGCATTGTTGCCTTTGATAGCTTCGTCGCTTCCTGAGGTTTTTGTCCCAGTTTCTGCATTCTCTCGAAATGGAGGGGAATCTTTTGAAAATATGCATAACGGTGACGAGAAAACAAGAGGATGCATACTAACTAAGAGACTACGGTGGAAAAGAGTAATATGCATGCAAAGTGTAGAATGTCATTTTTTGTTTTTATCGTGAATTCCTTAACATCTGCTTTGCATGCATGGAGCCGTATAATAAGGAACAAAGGCTAGTATGTGTATTGTTGAGATGCTGGGCGTGCTTGAGTTATGGCCCTGTTTAAAGAGTTACCACTGAAAATTGTGTATTTGAAGGCAAAGTCATTAATACAATATTGATGCCACAAAACTACATCTCAAAATCCATATAGAAAAGGTTTATAAAAAAATCTATGCTCATGTACTGAACTATAGAAATGAATGTTATTACACTCGCGGGAAAGTGAGAAAATACTAATAAAAAAAATATTGTTTTCCTGCAATAGGTATGCCAAGGGGAATATACAGGGTGCCCCACGAGCAGTGTGCCAAAAAGCTAGAGCGTGTAGGTCTGGTCAAGACAAGGAAAAAATCGTATGGGAGGGGGGGTCTATTCCCACCCGTTTAGGCAGGAAGGGCAATTTTCTAAAAAATTGGCTTAATTTGGAAAAAAACGATTAAAAATCAACGGTTACATCCGAAATGCCGTGATATACTCTTTTGTAAAGCCAGAAAGTAATAGTTTTTGAGAAATGAATTTTCAAACTCAAAATTGTGAAAAAAAAAAAATCCGAACTATTTTTTTTTCAAAATTGTGCGTAATTAATTACTAATTTTTTTTTTTTTTTTGAAGAATTCATTTCTCCTATTAGTTTTTAGTTAAAAACAGAAAACCGGACGCAAAACTGTCTTGTAGTTTTTGAGAAATTAAGAAAAAAACCCAAACCATTTCTTTCTAAGAAAAACCTTTTTTTTTGGTTTTAACGTGGCTAAACTGGCGTAAAATGGTACGGGTGTAAGTTTTCGGTATGAAGCACCCTCCATATTTAAGATTTGGGTACTCCAAGCAGCATAATAGCTATCCTCCTTGTACTAAGGGATTACGTCGGACCAAAACCAATAATTCTTTAATCTAAGATTGCTGATCCATCTATAATTTATCTTTCGCTTCTTCGATGCTCTAGCACTCCGTGCTCTCGCAGACGTAGGTGGATTCTTGAAAACGTACTACGACTGGGACACTTCCGATTGAGATATCTTTCAGCGTAGAGTCTTTCGGCTTCACGATCTCGACCATTAGCTAAACCGTAGCAGAAGTGCATGTCCGTTAATTCTTCTCGAGAGTACGAGTTTGACATCGTAATGTGTAATGCGATACTTTTTATTTACATTTGGGTTGCAAATATTTTGTCTTTCAATAAAGAAAAATTGCGGTTTTATTGTCTTAAGGTCCTAGCGGGTAGAACCCATCGGCGGCGGACGGACCCAGACGAAATTGGCAGGCCAGTTCTCAGGCGTTATCAATGAAAAAAAAGGATTAATACAGGGCTACTCATTTTATTGTATTCTCATAAGACTCCGAATTTTTTAAAAGTACTAAAAAAGAGGTCAACGTTTCATACATTAATTTGCCTACAAGTCCAGCCGTGTTAAAACCAAAAAAAGTTCTTTTCTTGGGTTTTCAGTTTTTAACTAAAAACTAATAAGAGAATTTAATTATCGAAAAAAAATTAGTACTTAATTACTTTCAAAATTTTAACTTTGAAAATTAATTTCTCAAAAACTATTCCCTAAAACTACTTCGTTTAAGAACAAGATGAAAGAAGAGGTTTCTGGCTTTACAATATCTCGACATTGTGGATGTAACCGTTGATTTTTAATATATTTTTTTTTCCAAATTAAGCCAATTTTTTAGAAAATTGCCTCCCGCCTAAACGGGAGGAATAGACCCCCCCCCCCCCCCCCATAGATTTTTTTCTTGTCTTCACCAGTCCTACACGCTCTAGCTTTTTTGCACACCGCTCGTGGGGCACCCTGTATATGCAATTGGTAGGTGATGTGTGAACAGACCGCAAAGTACATAAGTCAACAAAAAAATAATAAACATTAAATACGAAAAAAAAGGAAACTGCGTGGTTCGTAAAATTGGATAAAAACATTCGCAAATATTTTGTCAGGGATGATGCTTTTAAAATAAAAAGAATAAAGCTGGTAGAAGGGGATATGTTTCGCATGTAGACACCGTGTCGTTTGATCCTAGGATCGAAAGTTTGCATGTGCCAATTGGTTTTACCACCCGGACTGACGCAGATTTCCTTTAACTCGCAGTAGGAAAAAGTGAAATTATCTGTGATGAAGGTTTCCGCCGAAACAATAACTCAAAATATTGTAAAATTTTGTACATATGTTACCGCCACTGGGGACAGGTCCCCGTCCTTTCAGACAACCCATGGAATATGGGCAGGGTCTTGTTTAAGATAGATACAGTGCGTTCATATTTCAGAAAGTATGCTTATCAGACCGTCAACGTCAAGTGAGTGCTCTTACGAAAACACTTATGAGACATCTTTAATATTTTGAATGAAATATCAGAAAATAGTGGAACTCGGTTTTTAAGCTTTATTGGACACATATTGTTTTAAAAATACTAGACCTGCAAGGTAGGGGCCCGTAAAATAGCGAGTAGGAGCCACTGCAGCCGAACATCTAGGAGCTCTGTTAGTAAGTCCTATTTTCACCTTCTCGTGGTGCCACCTACATATGTATATGAAATCGCGATAATATAAGAGTCGGTTGGACTATGGCCCGCCAAGCCATACCTGGAAAAAAACCAGCACGCCAAATAACCGAAAATGCCTCAGATTGGAAAAAAACAGACGGATGACGACACAGGAAACAAAAACTAAAGGAAAAATGACATTCGCTTTGTACGTGGAATGTAAGGTCCCTCAACAGACCACGTGCAGTCGAACAACTTGCGGAGGCCGTGGGGTGGCCGTGGTGAAGTGGTAAACATCACCGACCGTCGAGCGAAAGGAGTGTAGTTCAAAGTCGTTGCATAGCCAAGAAAAAATAATAATTCAAAAAATTATGCAACACAGCTGATGCGAATGAGAATTGATCAACTAACTGATGAAGGCAATTCGTACTCTCTGTGAGCAGTTCTAATATAACACCGTTCATGGAACAGTTGCTGAAAACTACAACCAACGCGAAAATTCGGTCGGTTCCTCTCCTCCTGTCTAGGACAACCACCCCTGGAGAGTAGTGAACAAACATCTACGCTCCAAACCACTGCACCCCGTTCAGGTTGTGTGATCAAACATTATAAAAGTTAAAACTTTTGAACTTGCGCGAACTTTAAAAAAAAAAAAAAAAAAAGACGAAAAATGCCCTAGACTGCTATGAGGCAGATATAACCGCAAACGGGGAAGTGTGATGGGATGGACCGGGCAAAAAGTGGATGAGAAACTGTGACATCTATTACGGCGACTGCTACAAGGTGGATGCGGATTTATTATTAGAGGTAGACTTAGACGAATAGTCTTGAGCTTCCGGCATGTAAGCGAACGCCTTACAACAATTCGCATCAAGACTAAATTCGCTCACGCCCCTACCGAGGACAATGATGACACTACAAAAGACGACTTCTATGATCTTCTGGATAGGTTACATGCTCAATGTTCCAACTACGATATTAAAATTGTACTGGGAGACTATACCGCGAAATTGGGCAAGAAAGTCGCTTTTGATAGCGTCATTGGCAAGCACAGCCTACGTAACACCACATCTGAAAATGGATTTAGGCTTATAGACTTCGCAATGGGGCGAAATCTACTAGTACGCGCTTCCCATATCTCAACATCTTTCACACAGGTGAAATGGACCTACAGTTTTATACCGATTCCGAACGGCGTTAGTGGAGAAGATTTTTCGTGGCAAGTATACTACGGGGAGGTTTGCCAGTATCCCGCCGGGGAGGGGTGCCGCGAAATAAACATTCCATGGCGTTGGTGTTATCGGGATCCGAACTCGCTCATCGTGCGTCAGAGTCCAACAAACTAACCACTGCGTCACGGCGCCCAGCCATGTTACGATTACGAATATGCCTGGCCCAGAAAAATCGAATAGGGCCAGCGGCAAACAACTTGGTAATGCTACAATCGCAAGAGACACCCAGAGCCTATGCCAATACTGTTTCCCTCAAGCTCTCGGAAAACACTCCAATACCTGATCAGACCCTACAACACTAATGGACCCGTTGTTAACAAGCTTTGGAGAGGGCTGCATCTGAGATACTGGGTTTTAAAACGCCACCAACAAGAAACCCATGGTTTGTCGACGTTGGCTGCAGCCAAGCAGCAAGCCTGTCAAGAGGCGCTGCACAGAAAGACGTGAGCTGCTCGTGAGCATTATGAACAGGAGAGGAGGGAGGAGCATAAGCTTCTCAAAACTAAAAAAGGAAAAGAACCCCACCTTGCGGAGTTCCCATGGTAACCACTTTGGTGGTTACCTGGCTTCCCCATTCGGACTGAATCCTGCGCGTTAATAGTAACTCGCTGAACAGTTTTGTCAGAGTCCTCTCTAGCTTTAGCTTTTTTAGCCCTTCTATTATTGCTTTGGGAGTGACGTTGTTGAAAGCGCCCTCTATGTCTAGGAAGGCTGTTAGAGTATATTCTTTTAGATGGATTGATCTTTCGATTTTCCTCACCAGTGTGTGCAAGGCTGTTTCGATAGATCTACCCTTACAGTAGGCATGCTGTGCCTTTGGAAATTAGGGACGGATCCAAATTGTGGGGTATGTGTAAGTCTATCAGCCTTTCCAAAGTTTTTAGGACAAAGGATGATAGACAGATAGGCCTTAGATCCTTGGGAGAAGTGTGGGAGTTTTTGCCGGCTTTGGGGATGAAACGTACCTTTGCGCACCTCCACTTTTCTGGAATGTGACTCCAAGCTAGGCATCCTTTAAAGATAATCTCTAGCCATGGTATACTCCATTCCATAGTTTGTGTGAGTTCGATAGGGTAAATTTCATTCGGACCTGGCGATTTGTAGGGCTTGAAGCTTTTTAACGCCCATATGATTTTCTCTCTAGAGATAATGTGGTCGTACTTTTCCTCTATCGTGGAGGAGAGGTGATTTTCTCGCGAGTGAACTGAGTCCTGCTGTTCATAGCAGCCCGGGAAGTGCGTATTGAGGAGAAGATTTAGGGTTTCCTAAACCCTAAACTCTCGGAGATTGTGGATCTTTCGAGAGTATTTTTCTCAATCTGTAGGCGTCTGAAATTTTCTCCATGCTATTGCAGAAGAGTTTCCAAGACAGCCTTTGTTCTTTCCTCAGGGTTTGTTTGTACACTCTGAGTGAAACTTTATATAGGCTCCAGTCTCTGTCGTTACTTGTACTCTTTGCTTTATTGAAGAGTTTTCGACAGTCCCTGCGGAGCTTACTTAGCTCTGCGTTCCACCAAGAAGGGTAAGAATTCTTTCTTGATGTGTGGGTTGCGCAGCTGTTGACCCGTGCGTTGCCCAAAGTAACTGTTAGAGTGTCGACCATTTTGTCTAAATCTAACGTGGACCGCGGGGTATCAGGGGTCCTCTTTACTATAGAGTTGCCAATGAAGGCTCTATAACGCTCCCAATCAATTCTTCTTGGGTTGCAGGATGAGTCAATTGGGGTTGGGACCTCAAGATCTAGGTTGAAAACCAGATATCGATGATCCGAGAAGGAATATTCTTCAGAGACCTTCCATTCCCTTATTCTGTTTAAGATATAACTAATATTTGAGTAGGAGTGGGTTTTAAATAATTTGAATCCATTTTCTCCTTATTAACCCGGCAATTGAATTTTTACATTTCTTGTGTTTATACATTGCATTCGCACAGAATCATACGTTCTAGAATTAGAGCTTTTGTTTTTGTTTTGTTGTGTTGTTTGTTTTAAACTTACCAGCAACTAACGAGCATCTAGGTGTTTTTTTAACTTCCCATTGGGAAGTTACTCTAATGGGGTCGATTTTGCGAATTCCAAATTTTCTTCAAGGTCACCAGAATCCAAATCTAAGGTTTTTATAGAGAAGTATGTGTATGTGTATGTTCCAATGTGCGCATGTGCGTTTCGGAATTTCCCGCTCGATTATCTCGAGAACCAAAAATGGTATTGACATGGGATTGGGTTCATTCCACGTGTAATTACGCAACTTAGTACTGAATAATAAGCAAAATCGGTGCAGCTGTTTTTTTGTTAGAAATTAAATAACTAAAAATTAGGCACAACACGCAGTGTTCCCAAGCGGTCCCCCATCCAAGTACTGACCGCACCCGATGCTGGTTGATTGCGGTGATCGACGACAGCCGACACATATGAGATTGCTCGAGGAATCGAGTGATTGGGTGAGGAAACGCACACTCATGAGCTGCTCGTAAGTGTGCACTACCCAACGAGCAATTATTAAATGCACGCGTTCATGAGTAATTGGCTGTGAGCATTTTTATTTTTAATAAAATCGAAAACGATTTTTCTTGGTCGTTCTTCTACTTTGGAGTGGTGGGCGCACAATAAAAGCAAATTCACTCAACGGACATTCTGTGTAGTTTTGTCCGTTAAATCGGAACCAGACACCAACGACCGAGATCTCACACTCAAAATGACACCGACATATGTACATATTTGCTTACAAGTTGCTTCTTAAAATATTACGCACATTGTTGTAAATTCTTGAACACGCTGCTTGACCGAACAATACATTGAAATCGTATGCCATGCCATGTATGAAATCGTAAATTCAAAAATCGGTTTTGGACGGGGAGAGCGTTTGAAATGACGTTTTTCATTGTTGGTTTTGGAGCGGAGCGAAAGAAAACTATACGCATACCCATACCAATTAGAGGTTGATATCACGAGTGGTGATGTAAATATGTATGTATACGTAAATGTTTCTCCAGATTACCCATTGTAATGAAAATGATAAAATGCAATTAATCAATAACATTTGTTGCAGACAATTTCATGGATTTAGACCAGCCATTCTCAAACTGGGCGATAGCGCCCACCAGTGGGCATTCGTTGGCATTCGGTGGGCGGTCTTGGTAGTTTTGAATTTTGATAGGCGATTGAAAGGATTAAATGGGCGCTGAAGAGGTCAATGTATTGCGAGCCACCTAAAAATTATATTTTTAGCAGACTTCACCTGGCTACTAGGGGTACTTTATATACCTTTGGGATTCGGAGAACCAGTCCTGTTGTCACAACCGTGACAACAGTTCTATCATTATAAAGAGTAACCTTTGATTGGTGCCTCGGACACCTTTCGCCTGCGACTGTACCGCGACAGGATCAGCATTGGGCTAATCCAATAACCATGGATCCATAAAGGTAAGATTATGGGCCTGCAAAACAGGTCGCGTAAACAAATTTATGCCACAGGAGGTTTTCCTCCTAGGGCCGCATGTGTGATCGGCACTAATCTAAATTTTCTTAGCAGCCGTCATTGTGGAAGTCCCCACCGATGGAGGAGTAAGGGAGGTTGTATGCGCCTCCGCTTACTTCCCTGAAGACGGCCAACAAATCCCTCCCACTGAAGTCCAGGATCTGGTTAGGTATTGCAACCAGAAAAAACACCACCTGGTAATTGGATGCGACGCCAACGTGCACCATATGGAATAGGGCAGCAGCAATACCAACAAACGAGGTGAGTCACTTTTTGAATTTTTAATAAGTAATACACTCACCGTTGCCAATAGAGGAAACAAACCCACATTTATAAACGCGTTTAGAGAAGAGGTGCTTGACCTCACTATCTCTAGCCAATTTATCTCAAATTTATTGGGGACTGGCATTTCTCGAATGAAGCCTCACTGTCTGATCACCAGTATATCAGGTTCAACATCTCCAGTGAGGTTAATGAGGCTGAGCCCGGATATAAGCCCAAACGAACAAATTGGGCTCGGTTCCAAGCTCTACTCGCCGCTAAAGAGGACGTGCTCCTTAAGTCGATTGAATCGACAGACGATATCGACGAAGCGGTCTACCAGCTCAATGCAGCACTCATCTCATCCTTTAGAGACAGCTGTACACCCAGGTCAACAACACACAAACGATGTGTGCCCTGGTGGAAAAGTCAGCTTGGGTCCCTAAGGAAGCAGGTGAGATCGCTGTTTAAGAGAGCTGAACGGTACAATAGTTGGACTGAACTGCTCTAACTAAATACAACCTCGAATTGAGGAAATCCAAGAGAATGTCTTGGAGGAAACATTGCGAGAACATACACTCGCTTCCAACTGCGGCCCGACTCCACAAAGCACTATCTCGAGAACACACAAATGGGCTCGGGCTGCTTCGTAAATCAGACGGCACCTTTACCGTCTATCGCAGGGAAACCCTGGAGACTTTGCTCGAGGTGTACTTCTCTGGTTCTACTCCCTATTCGATGTCCTCTGACGATCAGATTAACGTCATAGAAAACATCGACAGTAGACCAAACAGCCTCTCTGGAAGACTATTCAGCCCTGACAGGGTTAAATGGGCAATTAGTTCATTCAAACCCTACAAGGCTCCAGGCAAAGACAGTGTCTTTCCTGCGATTTTACAGAAAGGCTTGAATACAATTCTAACATCACTGATAGTTCTTTTTAGGTCTTGCTTCAACCTGGAATACATACCACAAATTTGGAGAGAGGTCAATCTTGTCTTCATCCCCAAGATTGGGAAACCAAGCGAGCAACCTAAATCCTATCGCCCTATCAGTTTGACTTCGTTCTTTCTAAAAACAACCGAGAAACTGATAAAGCTCCATATTAGAGGTAGCCTGGAAAATCAGACACCTCTGCATCCTAACCAGTATAGATATCGCAAAGAGCGATCTACCGAAAATGCACTACACCACTTGGTTCCGTGCATTGAACACACAAAAGGAGATCGTAATCTGCGCCTTCTTCGATATAGAGGGAGCCTTTGATAATACTGGCTATGATTCGATCACCATTGCACTATCCTGCAGGGGTGTGGACCATCCCACTAATCACTGGATTAGGGCGATGCTAAATAGCCGTATCATATCAGCCACATATGGAGAGGTCTCAGTGACAGTATCGGCGGTTAGAGGATGCCCACAAGGGGGAGTCCTCTCACCGCTGCTTTGGTCGATAGTCATCGACGATCTACTACGCAAACTAACCACTCGGGGCGACGAGGTCATCGGATATGCTGATGACCTAGTAGTCATTGTTACGGGCAAGTGCGAGGTCACTGCCTGTGAGCGCATGCAGCTTGCGCTCCAACTTATCTCTGACTGGTGTGGCAGAGAGGGGTTATCTATTAACCCAAATAAGACAATCTTAGTCCCATTTACAAAGAGGAGAAAGGTACAACCCTGCTCAATCTTACGAAATGGCACACACATAGAATTTTCAGAGGAGGTAAAGTATCTAGGCATCGACCCAGACCGCAGACTCAACTGGAACTCCAACATGAAAAATAAACTCATGAAAGCGACTAAGGCCGTGTGGGCCTGCCGACGCACCTACGGTAAAACCTGGGGACTTAAACCTAAGGTAGTCCACTGGTTATACACCGCGATAGTAGGACCTATCGTCACCTACGGGTATGGTGGACAAAAGTTGAACAAAAAACTACAATTGTTAAGCCTCAACGCCTTCAGAGACCAGCGTGTCTCGGCATCACAGGCGCTATGCCAACCTGCCCTACGGCAGCGCAAGAAGCACTCATTGGACTCACTCCACTGCACCTTTTTATCAAAAAGGTGGCATTACGCTCGGGAACAAATATGCCATGTAGACCCGCAGGCCACATGTCCATATTACAACACCTTCCCGAGGTGGATATGATTACTACAGTCTCGGACGCATTGCCACACACCTTCACCTTTGACAAGAGATTTGAGATACTGATCCCAAACCGCTCAGCATGGGAAAACAGTGATCCCCCGCTAAATGTCAAAGGCCTCTGGTGGTACACGGATGGCTCCAAGATGGCTTCCGGCGTTGGCGCCGGCATCTTCGAACCAAAACGCAAGATCTCGAAGGCCCTGGGAATAAGCCCCAGCATCTTCCAAGCAGAGCTGCATGCCATCCTAACATGCGTCAATCTAAATCTCGATACTGGCATCAGAGGAGTAACCACCAGCATACTCTCTGATAGCCAAGCAGCGCATAAAGCACTGGGTTCGTATAGCACGAACTCAAACGCCGGCACGAACGCCGGCATTGTAAACGATCTGCTGGTAATTCCAAAGGGAAAAAGGCCAGACAAGTGCGAGTCGAACTCGCCACCTGAGGGTTCCGTATAATACGACTAGGTACAAAACACTCAAATAAATAGGGCGCCGTGGCGCAGTGGTTAGTGTGTTGGACTATGACGCACGATGAGCGAGTTCGGATCCCAATAACACCAACGCCTTTCATACGACACGCCACATGACACGGTTAACTCAATTAAAAATTTGGACAGTCGTTCCTTGCATAAAGACCCTGTGTTTTTTTTAGGGTTCCGTACCCAAAGGTAAAACGGAACCCTATTACTAAGACTTCGCTGTCCGTCCGTCCGTCCGTCTGTCACCAGGCTGTATCTCATGAACCGTAATAGCTAGACAGTTGAAATTTTCACAGATGATGTATTTCTGTTGCCGCTACCACGACAAATACTAAAAACAGAACAAAATTAATATTTAAGGGGGGCTCCCATACAACAGACATTATTTTCATCCAAAAAATCCTGCCTGTCATTTGATGAGCTAACATACATAGTCTCCTTCATATTTATATATACAGATGGTACGGAACCCTTCGTGCGCGAGTCCGACTCGCACTTGGCCGGTTTTTTTTTTTTTTTTTTATTTAATTACAAATGTAAAGTTTTTAGACCTTGCCCCATACTTGTAGTATAAGACGGTATTACCTGCCAAATTTCATAGTTCTAGCTCAATGGAAAATGCCGTATAAATGAATTCCCTTGAGTGTGTCGAAATATATGTTTTTGCGGTATAAACGGCCGTATCTTTTTTTACGGTAACTTAAAACTTGATTTTTGCCCCGCTTCAAAAGATTGTAGGCCTGAATATACGGTTTTAATTTCAACTCGATACCTCCACGCGTTCCCGAGATAACACAGGCAGACGGACGGACACCAAAGTGATTTCGTTTTTTCCTTTTGAGGTACGAAACCCTAAAAATCGACGAGGTCATCTGAGAATACCACGAGGGACCAAGCGGGGGTATTAATAAGGCTGTAGAAAAGATTAGGAGACGTTTCTACTGGGTAGGGTGCTATAAATCGGGGAAAAATTTCATTCGCAGGAGTGAACAGTCTGCGAAGGCAAAGGGACCACTTAGGTAAACTCGAGAAAATATGCAGCAGTACAATGTTGGAGCACCGTTCGAACACATCGCCATGGACATTGCAGGCCTATTCCCAACGAGCAACGCTGGAAACAAATACGCACTTGTGGTGGTCGACTACTTCAGCAAATGATTTTGCATACCGAACCGAGAAGCCAAAAACATTGCGGATGCATTCGTGAATAACTGGGTTCTGTAAGTACCGCTGGAAGTGCACTCAGGCCACGGAAGAAATTTCGAGTCGTCGGTGTTCAAAGAACTCTGCGACATGATAGGTGTCAGAAAAACACGGATAACACCAATATACCCACAATCTGATGGCATCGTCGAAAGGTTCAACCATTTTTGGGACTGATCTCCGACTTCCATCGGATCTGAAGTTCGGCGTTGTACTACCGATAACTTACGGCAGGGTCTTCAGAAGGAGCTGGAACTCTATCCATCAGTTCATCCGGGAGTGACTGAACATGGTCAATAATAAAATGATGTGAGATATGACTTAAGGGCGAACACTTCTGGATTCGAACCAGGAAAATTGGTATTGCTGTACAACCCACAACGAAAAAAAAGGTTTGTTCGCCAAATTGCAATAAGCCTGGGACGGACCACATGAGGTCATCAAGAAACTCAATGGCGTGGTATATCGAATACAGCAGACGGGAAACAGATGGGCGAAATGTAAGATTGCCCACTTGGCGAGGTAACGCCATACAAATAGCTGGTTCGGGGACGAGAAAGTTTAGGAGGACGGCAGTGTTGCGGATACGAACCGAAATGAAATGATGGTAACTTTCAGCGGCACACTGCTGAATGCCAATGTCAGAGCACGGAGACTCCTGACGTTCTTGCTCAGCTTTAATTTATTTTTTGCTCGTATCCTGTATAAAGCAATTAAGTTTGTCTGGACTAAAAAATTTAGCTTTTCGAAGTCCTTATTTTAATTGAAGCTAACTGAATTCAGTCTATATATGTAATATCAAACCTACAGGTCTACATATCCACCTACGTTTTCTTTTACATTATATGTGTAACATAATGCTAGCCAAAAAAAAAGAGTGAAAGTAATTTTTTAAATTTTCGTGGGGCCAACACCCCCCAAGCTAACATTCTTAATTCTAACTTAACTAACATTATTTATTAGTCTAACTTAACTGACAAACAAGAACGGGAGAGGGGGGCGCTATTAGGGAACTATGGTTTGGAGAAGGGGAGGCTACCGAGAAGACGAAGTTTTAGGCATGGGGTGCTGAGGTTGAAATCGGAGTTAGTGTTCGAATTAACACTTCCCAGCATACGGGAAATGGGTTCATTGGAGCCGTATGAAGTGCGGGGGCTGGAGAGATAGAAGAGACGAGGATTACGAGTATTACGAGGGTTAGTGTTAAGGGATATAGAGTTGTAGAGGTTGGCACAGTCAATGGTACCTGTTAGGAGTTTATTAATGAAGAGGATGTCAGCTACCCTTCTTTTTTCCTCCAACTTATTAGTTTAAGTCGGTCTCGATAAGGCGCTGAGAACAGAGGATTTTGCCCGTGGAGACCTCGAAGAGCGAAGCGTAGGAATCGACGCTGGATGCTCTCGATTCTAAAAATGTGGGTTTGTTGATAAGGGGACCACGCTTGAGATGCGTATTCAAGAAGGGGGCGAACGAAGGTAATATAGAGGGATTGAGTCACGTAGGGATTGGAGAATTCTTTAGATCAGCGCTTCACAAAACCGAGTGTAGAATTTGCTTTAAGAATTATATCGTCGATATGTGTGCGGAAATTGAGCTCTTGGTCACATAATATGCCAAGATCGTGGATAACCTGAACGGAAGAAATGGGTTGGTTGTGGAGAAAGTAGAGACGAGGAGAGGATTGGACGCGTTTACGTGAGAAGGTGATAGATTGGCATTTGGAAATGTTAAGCTTCAAGCAATTTTTGGAACACCAGGTAGAAAAGCTATAGAGATCGGATTGAATAAGGGAAGAGTCTTGTAGTGAGGAAATGGTCTTAAAGAACTTGGTGTCGTCGACGTACAGTGAGAGATGGGAATGTTTGATGATTATCTCAATGTCGTTTATGGTAAGAATGAAAAGAAGTGGACCTAGGTGGCTACCTTGGGGAACGCCGGAAAAGGCTAAGAAAAGGCAGATCTAAAGCGAACACTGTAGTAACGGTTTTTTAAATGTGAAGATATCCACTTCAGCGCAGTGGGTTCAAAGCCTAGGGAAGACAGTTTGAAGAGTATTAGATTGTGAGATATTATGTCGACTTCGTCCCTTTCCCTAATGCTGAGAGGGTGAAGGACACGAATTCGACAAGGTTTGGGGTTGTAGACCTGGATTTGAGGAATCCATGTTGATTTGAGGAGATTAGAAATTTGCAATGGAAACTTAGAGTGTCATTCAAGATGCTTTCGAAAAGTTTGGGTATATGTGATAGTTTTGCGATGGGGCGGTAGTTGTTAACATCACTGTTTGGATCTTTTTTGTGAATAGGAGTTATGAAGTAATAAATAAAGTATCCAAACATAATACAAATATTTTGAGCATTGAAAAAATACACATACATATTTCTAAAATGTGGTATTAAAAAGCCTTATGCAGATAAGGTCGAAAAGAGCAACTGCTTAATCATTATCTCTAAATTATTCAACAATAGTTAGCAATAGGTTTTAACATAATTTCTATGCGATTATGATGTCGATTTGTAGTTCATTGTTATGCTATGGGGCATAATATCTATAATAATCCTTTCAGTCTTTCTTGAAAGAGTCGATAATCCTGGCTAGGTCTTATAATTAATTGGAATGCAATTTGAACAAATTAGTTGATACTAAGCCATGATGTACATAGTTCACACATATCCATGTCGAGTCGTAATATATGGTACCAAGGACTTAATTTCATTGCACTCATACTCAAAGTATGCGACGAGCAATAGAAATCCAATCAAGACTATACTGTGTGCCATATGCTCAGGGGCTGGACAACATTAGAAATTGCTTTTTTTCTTCATATCCCCTGAAGCTATAAACCTTTTGTTCGGAATTAAACTTTGCTTTTTGAATGTGAAATACAGGGAAACTCTTGTTGCCTCGATTGTGTTGGTATTGCAAATTGAATATTCTGGTTTTGAGATTGGAACTCAATTGGAAGTAATTACAGACAAGTCCGATGGTATTGCCTTGGGATATACACTGTCTAATATGATTACCTCTAATTAGTTTTGGCCTACATGTATGAATACATGTGTATATGCATCGTAATCAAGGGTCGATTTGACCTCTATGTTAACTACCTGGTATTTTTTCCGGCCTCTGGCAATTTACGCTTAAACGTACTTTGATTTAAGTTTTAAAAATTTGTAATAACCAAACTATGTCGATAGATATGAAATATCAATAATACCGCAGCAATTTTATTCTATTAAAAGAAATGTATGATTATATATGGGTTTCGTTTGCAACAAATGAAAGCTCAAACTCACAGTGACCCCGAAAATTGCGAACATACTCGTATGACGATTTACCGCACAACCCTTTTGTTCCCTCGGACGACACACAGTTTTGATTGCATATGTATATGTACATATGTACATATGGGTACATGACACGTTTCAGTAGTTATTAAGCATTTCACTGAAACCACGATAGAAGGTTGGCATGTGCACTGATTCATACTGTTGAAAGCCAAAATTCGGGTAGCCAAGGCTCTGAGCCCAGACACCCGTGATGACGAATTATACGCTTTTGACCAATCTGATTGATTGCGTACATCCAGATGAACGGATGAAAAGTCTGTGCCACTTGATGTACCCGTGACGATTATAAATACTTTGACAGAAAAGAGAGTATATAAAGTACGTATGTATGTCAGTGTAGTTATAAATGACATGTGTGGGAACGAAATCAAATTGGATTCGGACTTGAAAAGGACTTGGTTATAAAGCTAAGCAAGAGAAAGTTGAAATGAATTTGTTCACCAACCTAATACGTGATATTATCCTGGATAGAAGCATAGATTTGATGCACATGTTCCAATAATTACTGGTTTTCCTGCATTCACATATCAAATAAAGGCAGGCAAACTCAATTATTAAAGTATGTGGATTTGCTATATAAGTATATGTATATTAGAGCAGAAGAGGATACTGCGAAAAAAAATTCTGGTAAAAGGGATGAAATGACCTCCTCATCCACTTCTGATGTTCAAGCCCCTGCGCCCTAGAGGAGGACCGTATGATTAAGGTTTTATAGAAGGTCACCGTAGCTTTCCGATGTCATTGTCGCTTGTTACCAGGGAGCCAAGGTAGATGAAATCAAAGCTTTAGCAGCCAATAGTGACGTTCTGGCCAAGATATCGGTTGCCGGATTGTGCGCCTTTATTTGACGACAGCATATATTTGGTTTTGTCCTCGTTTACCTTCAGACCCACTTAACCACTTCTGCTTCAATGACCATAAAGCTTCGTTGAGGTCTCGCTGCGTTCTCCGATCACCTTATCGTCATCAGCGCAAGCGAGCAATTTTGTAGACTTGAAGGAGATATTGTCTCTTGTATTGGCCAGCGAATCCCGCACGATATTTTTAAGCGTCGCCCTGTCTGAATCCTTAATTCCTTATCTACCTTAATGCAGCAGCGGGGATTCTCCATTGTCACCCTGCACAACCTGACGAGTTTGGCAGGGATTTAAAAACATAACATAGCTCTATATTGTTTCTCCAGACACTGTCATAAGCGGCTTTAAAATCGACGAAAAGGTCGTGCGTGTCGATATGAAATTCATGGGGCTTTCCCAAGATATGCCGGCGTGTGAATATTTGGTCTATTGCGGATTTTCCTGGGCTGCAGCCACATTGATAGGAACCTATCAAATTGTCCACACATCACGACAGAGAGGATCTTATACGTGATGTGAAGGAGACCTATTCCCCTACAGTTGGCGTAGTTATAGGGGTCTCCCTTTTTATAGACCTTGGCAAACGATGCTGAGATTCCATTCATCGGTCATGCATTCTTTCGGCCATATCTTACAGACGATCTGGTGCATATTCCAAACCAACTCATCTCCAGCTGCTTCAAATAACTCAGTAGGCCACCTCGTCTAAGTCGGTTGGACGGAATTCGTTCTGCCGGTGCGTTTTGCCTGACAGCGGTTTTTGACCATCATAGCTGTTATACAGTCTGCAGAAATAGTCATCCCATATGCTCAGCATCGACTGTTATTCAACTTTGAGGTGTCCGTGTCCATCCCTACAGGCTCTTGCTGTTGCATTATAACCTTGGCATATTTCCTTTACCCTCTCTATCTCCTCGAACGAGCGCTTCTCGTGCTCTTTCTTTTTCCCTCTGGAAAACACATGCTCCTCCCTTTTTTCCGCTCATAGAGCTCACGAGCTGCTCTTGTTCGTCGATGCAAGGTGGCCATGTAAGCATTCTGTTTTTCTGCATGAACCTGTCTGAACTCGTCGCCAAACTGAGGGTTTCTCCTAGGTGGTGGCTGGAAACCTAATACATCAGAGGCAGCTTCCCTGATGGCGCTTGGACAACAAACAAACAACAACGCAGTTTGCATCGGCTCCTAGAGCACTTGAGGGAAACACAGTCGGCGAAGGTCCTGGCGGTCTCTTCCGATTGCAACTTGGCTACAACAAGGTAATGATCCGAGTCAACATTGGCTCCTCGGTAGGTTCGGGCATCCAAGATGCTAGTGGAGTGTCTGGTGCCGACCAACCATTGATCAGGAGACCGCAAGTTTCCCTTATAGATATTGAGATGTGGGAGTCGTGTGCAAGCTACTGGGAGATTACACTCCGTCATAAAATCTATTAGCCTGAATCCGTGTTCGGACATCGTGTCGTGTAGGTAGGGCTTTCCTACGACTCGTTCAAGGATGTTCTCTTTGTCCACCTTCGCGTTGAAATCCCCTAAAACAATATTGGTGTCATCGTTGGGACATCGAGCGTATTTTCTATTTAGGACGTCATATAAGTCATCTTTGACTCTGTCGTCTTTTTCTTCTGCGGGGGCGTGAACGAATACCAAGCTTATGTTCCCGGAGGTAGCTTTGATACGGATTGTTATGAGGCGTTCGGTTATATGCCGAAAGCTTGGGACTTTTGCCATCGAACTTCTTGGAATACGGTAATGTCTGCTTTATAGCAGTTTTTCCGCGCAGGAAACTCGCCATTCGCCCTTTAACGTAATCGTATAACAGAGCACGGGAGTAAGTTAAGCTGCCTGGATGGACAACATACAGCAAAACGGCCACAGTTCATACCCTTTCAGGCAACAACGTCTACTGATGATATTCTCGGTCATCTTGCGGCATGTTTACAGTATAAGTGATAAGTGTATTACTTTAACACACCAAAGCGTGTTATTTCTTTGTAGTAGTTTTAAATGCAATTTTATGTGTTATATGTATGTGATGTTCATCAGCACATTATATGGCGTGTTGTTCAATATCACTACCTTTTTTTTGGAAAATAACACATTTATGTTCCCGATATTGTTTTACACGTTTCATCCAAATAACGACGAATAAGTTTTACGCCAGATGCCTGTTTTTCCACTGTATATTTAAAACTTATTATACTCATGTTTCATCAATTACACAATTTTTTTTTTCATAAAGCGGATGAAAAATTGCGATATTTACTACGGCGACTGCTATAGGGAGAGAGGACAACGATTGTTCGGATGCGGATTTGTTGTTCGAGGTGGACTAAGGCAAAAATTCCTAAGCTTTCGGCATGTGAGCGAACGATCCGCATCAAAGCTAAATTTTTTAACATCAGCCTGATCTGCGTCCGCGCCCCCACGGAAGACAAGGATGAGTCCGCCAAAGATGAGTTCTAAGATCTCCTAGACAGAACGTATGCTATGACATCAAAATTGTACTAGGAGATTTCTAAGCTGGGTAAAGAAAACATCTTTGAACGAGTCATCGGCAAACATAGCCTACACGACACCACATCCGATAACGGACACAGGCTTATTAATCTTGCTACGGGGCGAAATTTCCTTCTAGCCAGTACGCGCTTCCCGCACCTCGATATACACAAAGGCACCTGGCGGTCTTTTGATCAATCGACTACCAACCAGATTGATCACATCGCGATCGACGCCAGGCACTCCTCCACTATTCTTGATGTCCGAACTTTCCACTATCTTATAGTAGCCAAGATGCGCCTACGGATATCACGAACGCAGCGGAGTAGAGTAAGAATACAAAGTTATGCCGTCGGAAAGCTACTATCGCCAGAAACCGCTCGTGCTTCTACCGATCGCGTCTCCCTTAAGCTCTCCAATTCACTCCAATCCTCCACGCTATCAATAGAACAGCAGTGGAGCCTTTGCAAAAAAGCCCTGAAAAGCTCTGCATCCGAAGTTTTGGGTTTCAAGGCTCCATCACGAAGAAACACCTGGTTCGACGACGACGAGTGCAGGAGGATTCATACAGCGAAGCAGGATGCATATAAGGCTCGCTGCATAAAAGAACAAGAGTAGCTCGTGGGCTCTTCGAGTTAATAAGAAGGGAAGAGCATAAGCTTCTCAGCAGAAAGAAGAAAGAGCACGAGAAGCGCGCGATTGAGGATTTGGAGAGCTGTTACTGCAGGCGTGACGTTCGAAAGTTTTATCAACAGATAAAGCGAGCATGCCAAGGATATAAAGCCAGAACGGAAGCCTGCAGGGATGAGAACGGACACCTAGTAGTAGAATCGCAGTCGATGCTGAGAATATGGAAAAACCACTTCTGCAGACTGTATAATGGCGATGTTAGTCAATATACCGCTGTCAGGCAGAATGATCCATTTCTAATCGACGAAGACCGCAGACAACTCCGTCCCCCTGACCTCGACGAAGTTAAGATTGCCATATCGAAACTCAAGTCGAATAAAGCTGCTGGCGCAGACGGACTGTCTGCTGAGTTCTACAAGGCAGCTGGGGATTACCTGGTTAGGAGCACGTACTAGCTCATCTGTAAGATATGGTCAGAGGAAAGCATGCCCGAGGAATGGAGTCTCAGCATTGTTTGCCGGATCTTCAAGAAAGAAGACCCCTCTGATTGCGCCAACTACAGAGAAATAAGCCTCCTTATCATCGTCTACAAAACCTTCTCTTCCGTTTTATATGAACGCTTGAAGTCATTTGTAAATAAGCTGATAGGTCCTTATTAGTGCGGATTCAGGCCAGGGAAGACCACCATCGACCAAATCTTCTCACTACGGCAGATCCTGGAAAAAACAAATGAATTCCAAGTCGACACTCACCGTCGACTTCAAAGCCGCATACGACAGCGTAATTAGAGACGAGCTATACAACGCTATGTCTACCTTTGACATACCTGCTAAACTCGTCAGGCTATGCAGGATGACTTTAAATAATGTTCGCTGCTCCATCCGAATCAGTGAACACCTTGCCGATAGTTTTGATGTCAAAAAAGGATTTAGGCAGGGTGATGCGCTGTCGTGTGATTTCTTCAACATCATATTAGAAATTATTGTGCAAAATTCACTGGCCAATACAAGAGGCACAATCTATTTCAAATCCTCGCAACTCCTTGAATACACCGACGATATTGACATAATCATTCGAATGTCCTACAAACGTCGAAAGCGATGGCAACAAAAATACCTATAGCTTCTTCGATCGTATCATTTTACTCCCGGAAGGTTTTTTAAACAAGCTGAGTACGGATTACACGGTTCTGATAGCTAATCCCTTAACATCACAAATTAATTGGAAAATGGTTGTCGTCAAACAAAGGTTTATCGGACGAGATGAAAAGGTTATATCATGTCAGATCAGATCGGCGGATGGGCCACTTGTACGAAGACCAATGCAATTGCATTGTCCCCGGGAATTGCAATTTACCCCGACGGAGGGTGTCAAAAAATGAAATGGAGATGATTTGCCAGTTCTGTCCCCTTTTATAGTTTTCTTTCATTCTCATTCCCTGTAATACGAATAATAAAGCGTATTGTACTTTTTGAGCTTGAAGCGACAATTGTTTTGTTGGTTCTAGCTGTACGGGGTAGTGAATCAACGTTTTGAATAATGAAGGGCATTCGCAATGTTGAAACAAACTGACTGAGATCTTAGCGCCAAAAGAGAATTCCAAAAAAGGTGCAATATAATAAAAAAGGTGCACTCTATCCCAGACGTTTATGTTGCTATTGCTGAGTGCATGCAGTCAACTTTAATGTACAAAACTGGAGGAGACTGAAAATGTTCTTGCTGGAAATATAATATTTGTTTTTATAAGTAAAAAGAACAAGCGAATGGTAATTGGTACAGAGATCAGAAAGGAAAGTAAATCGAAAATTGGTACGCAGTCAGCATTCTCTCTCTTCGCCTGTGAAGTGGCTTCTGGAAGAATAGATGGTCAATAAGTCCCTGAAAATGAAATAAGGAACACTTTTTTCGGCATAAAATAATTTGATTTTTCAACATAGCCCTTTTAGCTCGATACACTTCATCCAACGTTTCTCCAAATTGTTGATGCCCTCCAAAAGCGTTTGTTTCACCAATTACTTCCTCATTCGACCCAAATCTCCAAACCCAAACCTCCGAGCCATTTCTTCACATTTGGAAACAAGAAATAGTCGCAGGGGGCTAAATCTGGGGCATATACTGGATGAGGGAGTAGCTCGTAGCTTAACTCATGCAATTTTTAACATTGCGACTGCGGACTTGTGCGCCAATCCGTTGTCCTGGTGGAAAATAACGTTTTTGCTTCAAATCGACTTGGAATCGATCGAGCAGCTCCGCGTAATATGCGCCGGTGATCGGTTTACCCCTTTTCAAGGTAATCGATGTGAATAATACCGTGCGCATCCCAAAAAACTGTCGCCATGACCTTGTTTGCTGACAAACCAACCTTGGCCTTATTCGGCTTCCATTCACCAGGAAAAGTCCATTGTTTTGACTGTTGCTTGGTTTCTGGTTTGTTGTAGTTAATCCAGGTTTCATTTATGGTTACGATGCGGCGCAAAAACTTAGTCAAATTTTTCTGGAACATCGCCAAACACACCTTTGAAGTTGACAAACGAAGGGATTTGTTGTCGATTGTGAGCAAACGCGGCACCCATCTTGCGGAAAGCTTTTTCATGTCGAAATATTTATGTAAAATCGAAATCACTTAACCATGTGATAAGCCTGTTGCCTCTTCGAGCTCCCGCACTTTCACTTACCGATCCTCCATTATCAAACCATGAATTTGGTCGACCATTTCTGGTGTGGTGACCTCAATTGGGCGACCAGAACGTATGGCGTGCTTGAACGACCGCACCTAAATTTAGTACACCAGTGGTGAATGGTTCCAATCGATGGTGAAGAGTCCCTATAATGTTTGTTAAGCTTTTGATTGGTTTGCGTCATAGTTCTTTTTAGTAATAGATGAGCACTCGAAATCACTTTTTTTCCATTTTAAGCGGAAATACTCGCAGGCGTCTAAATAAAATGGCTGCCACAACAAAACTATTTGACAGATCTGCCTGAGTGCGTTCTTTTGATATACGATTCTTGTCAAAAAAAAATACTATAAAGCCGACGACACAATTTGTGTTAATTTTCAGGGACTTATTGACCCACCCTTAAAGATGATCTCATTTCTTTTGACAATGCTAACTTAAAATGACCTCATGGAAATTGAGCAATTTGGTTTTCCTGTTCTGGACGCTGGAATTTTTTAAATCTGTTTTTATTATTAATCATACAAGCGCTATCAAAAAACTATAATATATTACAATACTGTACCAATTTTCACACCACGCCCTCCACGTTCTGTACTCGATATACTCCTATATAATTAGTTCGTATTGTCCTTAGTGAATTTCGTTTTTGTTTTTTACTAAAAACAATTAATTTTACAACAAAAGAATGGAATTGAAACAAGCACAGCAACATTTATACGAGTAAATCAATTAATTAAAGCCCTAAAATTAATTATCTGAATTCAGCACTTGTTATAAGTAGTAATCAACTAATAACCTTCAGATAAATATTCGATTGTAATTCACACGGACACTATCTGAATGAGAGAACAAAGACAAAAATAGGACGAAGTACTCACCCAATATAACAAGGGCGTTGCCAAGCAGTCCGGCTAGTCCAATTATCCCGAAAAATACAGGTACCACCATCGAGACGACACGTTCCAGTGGCCAATCCACACCATCATTCAGTTCCCACTCCAGTTCTAAATCCAGCGCGTCGGCCCCATTGATCAGCGGAATAATGCTGTTATTGCAATGAGTTACATTTTGCCATTGACACGAGCGGTTGTACATTGTGTCGCATTAGTGAAATGGATTAGTGAAATGGACGGTCCTTCTCTTTGTCTGGTCTATGTTGTCATATGGTTCAAAAGCATCCAGAGGAATCGACTTGCGCAAGGAAATATATTGCATTAGAGCCCTATAGTGCACGTGCTAATATCACGAACGCATGGCACACAAAGGACCTATGCCCCTTTGGATCCACTGGTACCATCCAACGATGACACACTGGTATTGTTTTTACGATAAGCTAGCCTGCAATAAAACAAAAATAACGTTGTGCTCAACAATTTGTAGTACTGCAGACAAACAATCAAATATTTATTAATCATAACGAAATAATCCTTGAACGTACACATCTCCCGTAAAGACATGTAATTTGGGTTTATTTGTAATTAAATGTCTACAAAACTGCCACGACACGAAAACAGAGCGGAATTATGAATTTCAGAAATCACGAATGTCCGTCCCATTTCAGTAATTAATTTAACCACTGGGGTTCAGTTTTATCCTGTCGCACGAATAGATGCACATGCCATAATATATATGTATGCCTGCATGTATGACTAATGTATAAAGTTATATGTATACATACCTATATGGACATTTAGGTACATATCATTAATTAATTTTATGATGTATAAAGGTATTATAGCTAATTATTTCAGGAACTGCAAAAAATATGAGCAAGCTTGACGGATGGCAACCAAAAACAATATAATAACGACCTATATAAGTGAATAAGGAAACTGACTTCTGATGGAGCATTTATAAAGAGTCAAATGATTGACACATCCTTATCTTGTTGGCCTCTTTCTGAGAAAAACAAAGTTTTATATCTTCGTCTTATCTAACATCAATATTGATTACATGTGTATTTGTGTACGAAACTGTATTTCCATAAAGTCATGGATGAAGATTGGTCTTGGCAACTTCATCGAAAATGTGAATGACTGAGAACTTTTTTTCTGTTTTTTCAAAAGACACTATAAAGGCACTATGAGGACCCACAGCGCGTGCTCATAGTAGTGTAAGGCTTGGCTCACTAAAAACACCACCCTTCGAGCTAATTGACTTATCCAGCAGTTTTCCGTTCTCGAGGTAATCACATTTAACAGACAGCTTTAAAATGATCCGCATAGTGCATGCGGCTTAAATTCGTCGCGCTAAATCAAGTGGCTTTGTCCTCTATTTTTTCAAGAGCCGCATTACTGATATGACCTTCCAGTCCAGTCTCTATGTTTTCGGGCGAAAAGTTTAGCTTCATTTTCGACGATTTTCATGTTTAAATCACGATGAAGGCGATGAGGGTTAGTGTGTTGGACTCTGTCGCACGATGAGCGAGTTCGGATCCCGATAACACCAACGCCATCGAATGCTTTTTTCGCTGCGTCCCTCCTCGGCGGTGTACTGGCAAAACCCTTCGTAGTTATAATTGCCTTGAAAAAGCTTCTCGAGTCACGCCCTTCGGAATCGGCATTAAACTGCAGGTCCCTTTCACCTGTGTCAAAAATAAATCACAGACAACATGGGTGATTGAGAGAAGTTTGGCTCTGGTTCTTCATCGGCTGTAACACCATCAAAGAAGAAGAAATCACGATGATAATCGTCGTTTCGAATGTACCACGGCGCGGTAACAACGGCTCGCAATACTTTATTTTGAAACGTTTGTATAATAGAAGAATTACTTTTCTTGGTACAACCCCAGAGTTCTACAGCGTAGGTCCAAATAGGTTTAACCACTTGCTTATAGAGAAGACGCTTGTTTTCAGTACTAAGCGAGGAATGTTTTCCTCTAGCTCTTCACATTTTTCTTTACATGCGTTTTCCACTTGAGTCTCGTTTCGAGAGTCATGACTAGGTATTTTGCCTTGTTTGCGAATGGGATCCGAACTTCATTGACAATGAGAGGTAGTGAACTTACTTTTCTGTAAGCAAAATTTACGTGGACAGATTTGGTTTCGTTAATCTTTGTCCAGTCGCTTATACGGTTCCGGGCATATTAAAATTTAGTCGTTGATTTTTCGACAGATTTTCCTGTGGCCATGGCGAATGTGGACAGCGTAGTGCCATCCGTTTGTGGTATGACTCTTATATACAGCAGGTAAAGCAGCGGACCAAGTACACTTCCCTGCGGATCGCCAGGCGTTTTTGCTATACAATTTGAGTATTCTCTCCCGTATATAACACGAGGGCGCCGTGGCGCAGTAGTGAGTGTGTGAACTCTGACGCACGATGAGCGAGTTCGGATCCCGATAAAACCAACGCCATCGAATGTTTATTTCGCGGCGTCCCTCCTCGGCGGGGAACTGGCAAAACCCCCCGTAGTATAACTTCCTAGAAAAAGCTTCTCGACTCACGCCGGCCGTTCGGAATCAGCATTAAACTGTAGGTCCCTTTCACCTGTGTGAAAAATAGAATCACACACAACATGGGTGATTGAAGAGAAGCTTGGCTCTGGTCCTTCATGGGCTGTAACGCCACCAAAGTGGTAGAAGATATAACACGAAACAGTCTAATAGATAAGTAGTTTTCAAGAACGTTCAATAGTTGTTCGGGGAAACTCGCGATTGATTATAATTTTTTCGAAAATTTTCGAAATTATCGGCAACAATGATACTGGGCGATAAGATTTTTGATCCATGGGTGGCTTTCCGCGCTTTAGAACCATAATAACTGCGCGACTTGACTCGGTACATGTTCAAGTTTGAGCAGAGCATTTACCGGTAAATTTTTAAGGTCATCTATTGTAATTAAGTCGTAGCCTGGTGCTTTATTTCGCTTGAGCGATTTATGACATTTCCCAGTTCGGGAAGCGTAGCCCTCTTCATTCTGTATTCCCGAGCCAATTCGAGAGTATTGTTATTGTCAGGTAGCGGTTATCCTCTGAATCGTTTGTCCATTTCAGCCAGATATTCAGCAAAGTCTTCAGTCTGGTTCTCATCGTTTTTCGTCGATTCATTTTGATTTTTCCTTATTCGTGTGCCCTTCTGTTTAGGCTTTTTAACGCACTTAATAGTTTTGCAAAGTGGGTCATTTGATTCCTTGTCAGAAATCAGTCTTTCTAAGTATGAACGAATACCACTATTTTTGAATTCTCTGATAGATTTTTGCAGCAGGTTACGTAGTCGGTTTCAATATGTTTTATGCTGCAGCGACCTTTTCTGCTTTACTAGCACTTTCATTTCTAGTTGATAATTTATATAAAAACCGCTCGGCATTTTTTTCGGAAAGGGGTGTTATTCCACGCTGCGGGCTGACTAGCTTCAGTGAATCGGTCGACTTCGAATTTTTATTAGTACGGCGTCCTAAGTGGCACTCCCAGACTAATATTTTCTTGAATTTAATTCCTTAAACCTTCCCAGTTTGTCTATCTATTCGTAAGCCTAGGTGGTTCAGGCTTTTTAATTATAGTTTCACACATCGTCAGTATAACTGGAGAATGGTCTGAGGAGAGATCAAAGTTCCCTTCAACTTGAATGTAGCAATCAGATATGCCTTCTGCAATGAAAAAATCGATAAGATCAGGTATTTCCGTGGTGTCTGTAGTCTATTATGTTGGTTTGCCAGTTGAGTAAAAGTTGCAACGGCAATCTATACCAGCTTTGTAGAGTATTTTGCCTCTCGGTGAAATACATTTTGAGCCCCAAAATCTGTGTTTGGCGTTAAAGTTATCACCAATAAGAAGTTTCGTCGCAGGATCATTAAAAAGACTGGGCCGCCTTCAACGGGCAGCGCGGCAGGCAATATACTAAAGATACATTAAAGGAATAATTTTTATTCTTAACGCGCACTGTATTGACTTGTACCGTCTCAAGCCCCATTCTTAATCCCAGTGGTTGTTCGATATTATCTTTAATAAATAACGATGATCCGCCTCGCGCCCTTCCCGATGGATGGTAAGCGTGGTAGGCATTGTAAACTCTTAGCTTAGAACGCGTTTGCGTTGTCAGATGGATTTCAGTAATCAAGCATATCTCAATATTTGTTTTGTGAATATTTCTAATTCGTTAAGTTTTTGCGGAAGCCCATTGGCGTTCCAAGCGAGTTTTTTTAGAAATTCCATATCGGACGAGAATTTTGGTTTTCTCGAAAATAAATTGGTTTGCCTTGTTTTGTTCTCCAAGCTTAGCAAGAATAACAGACAAGATATCCATTACTGAATCAGGCAGTATGCTACTGATTGTACGTGTTGATGCCGCAATTAGGTGTAGTTCTATTGTTCGAGTTATGGTCGCTACCAATTTGCTTGGTAGTTGTCGTCTCTTTTAGAATCCTTTTGCGAGCACTCTTCTGAGAAATGATTAATGAATTAATTTCTATGTTTTAAATAATTTCACTGCCACCGCTATTTAAAGGTTACTTTAGAGACGTATCTGCTCTTACTAAAATACATACACATACATACATGTAGTTGAACAGGGCTGGACTTGCAGTTTAAGTTAAAAGCTTGAAGGAACTAGGATTTAACTTCATCATATGCGTTTTTGAGAAAAACGAAAACTAAGAACGTTATTTTGTGCATATGTATATAGATATCGGATCCCCATATCACCAACGCCATCGAATTTCGCGGCGTCCCTCCTCGGCGGGGTACTGGCAAAACCCCCCGTAGTGTACTTGCCAAAAAAAGCTGCTCGACTCAAATCGTTCGGTATCGGCATTAAACTGTAGGTCCCTTCCGCCTGTCTAAAATAAAGTAAATCACACACAACATGGGTGATTGAGAGAAGCTTGGCTCTGGCCCTTCATGGGCTGTATCGCCACCAAAGCAAGCAAGCATATAGATAAATAAGTTTGTCATCGCGCAACGTTCCAAAATACAGACATGTCAATATCAATATTGTAGTTTTACTGGAACCTTATTTCTGCATAGTACCTAAACTCTGAATATTTTGTATAAAATTTTGCTAAACTGAAAATACAAAAATTTGGTCTAGGTGCGGCTCGCAAGGCCCTAGTTTATCCATTTAATTTCACATTTTTTTTCATTTTTATAAATCTTACGTTTATGTCGATTAACCTCGAAATACTGTTGTTTTAAATAATCAAGATCTTTAACCATACGGAAAGGTTTGACGAAGCACAATCCTGAACATCAATGGCCTACATATAAACACATGCATTTACAATTACTGCAATATTTGATGAAAAGTGAAATTTTCTTCTTCAAGCTATCAAGAAATCATCAATTTACAGATATCTCGTCAACACCATTAACATTTCGAATTAACATTATTATGTATTATGTTTATGTATGTATTTGGAAAAAGGCCCTCATCACCGATTTCGATAAAATTCGAATATGTTAAAAAAGGCTTTGTGCTGACAATTTTGATATATGTACATATTTTAGGTCGGACTTTCATGGTTTCAAAGACATAAGCTTTTGAATTTCCTATACAAAATACGGATTTGGCTTGTTTAAGGTCAATCACAGTTTTTCCTGGAACTATGCAACAATTTCAAATAATCAAATTTTTCACGTAAAGGTTTTGCAACTCCTAACAGTATGCGGTTTTCGATGATTTAGAAGATGCATACACATACATGTATCTTTTTCTTAAATATTTATCACACAACCTGAACGGAGTGAAGTGGTTTGGGTGGTAGATGTTCGTCCACTACTCCCAAGGAATGGTTGTCCTAGATACGAGGAGAGGAATCGATCGAATTTTCACGTTGGTTGTAGTTCTCAGCAACTGTTTCATGCACTTACAGTTTTATATAAGAATTACACACACAGGGTATAAATTTAAAGTGACCATATACTGTGACTGAGAGCACCGTGGCGCAGTGGGTAGTGTGTTGGCCTCTGACGCCGATGATACGGGATCGAATCCCGACACAGCCATGTCGTCGAACGTGTTTTTCACGGTGTTTCTCCTCAGCGGGGTTCTGACAAAACCCCCTGTAGTAAAATTGTCATGAAAAGCTTCTCGAAATTCGCCGTTCGGAACCGACAATAAACTGTAGGTCCCTTTCACCTATGGGAAAATGAAATCACACACAACATGGGTGATTGAGAGAAGCTCGGCTCAGGTTCTTCATGGACTGTAACGCCACACATACGTACATACATATACTTTGACTGTTACGCCTTCATCAGTATACATATACATATGTTTGATCGCTTCTCATTTACAACAGCTGTGTTGCATATTTTTTTTTTGCCTTTTTTAGTTATTGAATTGCAGAAAACTGCTGAACCGATTTTACGCGATTAATGAAACCAATCCCACCTCAATATCATCTTTGGTTCTCGAGATAATACGCACGTATGTACGTACATATGCACGTACGTACATACGCACACACAGGCATCTCTATAAAAACCTTGGATTTGGTTTCTGGTGACCTTGCAACGTAGAGATATGTCAAAATTTGGAGTTTGCAAAATCGACCCCATTACAATAACTTCCCACTGGGAAGGTAAAAATTAAGAGCCAAAGTTATACAATTAGCTTTTTGTAAGTAAAATGCAACTATGCACGACAATCGTAGAGTGATAATATTCAATAATGTGGCGTCTTAGCGTCTTTCTGTCATTCATTAACATATTGATGTTGTGCATTTCGCTTTTTAAAAATAGGTTGCGGTATTCTTCTTCCAACAGTGTCCTATGCGTACCCAACGACAACTATCTTGTTTTCGTCACAGAACATTTTTAACAACAGTTTATGACTCACTTGGCACAGGAGATCTCAAGATGGCCAAATTAATAACATCGCAATAGTCGTCGGCGCATATGCACGGAGTTGGGCTTGGATTTTTCTGTTAAATAATGCGCCATCAGCTCTCAGATGTACGTATGTACGTAGAAGCATTTTTTTCAATTCTTAGTGCAAAATTATTTTGCGATAACAGAAAATCAATGCCCTGTTTTTGCAACAGGGTTATCAATAATTGTCTCTAATTTGTCTTGACTTCCATTACCAACTTCGTGTATTTTAATAACAAATAATTAGCGAACAACAAAGAAAAACCCCAAGCTTCCCAGCAGATTATTTATGTTAGCGTTAACTATTATTTTTCATGCTTACTACTATCTCGTAGTGGGAACTTCTTTCATAAAGGTAGCTAATGGCAAGATGCGAGCTAATTAATTATCGCAACTTACTTTTCGAAAGAAAATGGAAATGTTACTTGTTGGATTACTGTCAAAAGTTTGTTGAAAAAAGCGTATAATAAACGGCAGTTGTTTCAAAGTTGTCTGATTTTCCAACTTTTTTCTTTTTTTCTTGCGCTAGCCGGTATTCGTAGACTTAAACTTTATTATAGTATAGGAATCATCATGGAAAATGATTCTACAAATGAAATAATACACAACATAGGCAGGTAGATTCAAAGCAAATTGCCTTCTTTTTTTTTATTTTTAGGGTTAAATATTTAAGGAGGGCTCCATACAACAGACATGATTTTCATTTTCAAAAAATCCCCTTGGTCACATACTGACTTAAAGTAAGTCGACAATATCCCACAACCAGTAGCAAACTTCCGAGCTCTGATCCCTATTGTGTCTTTGTTGTATTAATCGTAGCTTCAAACCTTTTTTCTTTACTTATTGTTATTCATTCTCCTTTTCACCTCCTTGCTGTCAAGTAAGATAATTGATAAGTATATAATTGTTATTCCACTCATTTTCCTTTCTGATAGGTTAAGATATCAAATGTTGCAACAATTTCAATAGTTATGAAATTAATTTTCGATAATATACTACAACCACTAACACACTTCCAAGCTTTGATCCGTATTGTGTGTCCTTGATATATCAATCCCGCTCATACGGACAAAAATTATGCAACGCAGTTGTGAATGGAAAGTGACCAGACGTACTGCTGCAGGCATAATACTCACAGTATATGGTGAACTGAAATTCATCCTCTGCGTATGCAATACTAAAGTGCTCGAACGAATTACTACGGACTATAACCAACTCGGAATTCGGTCGGCTCTCGTCCTATCTAAGACAACCACCTCTAAGAGTAGTGAACGAACATCAATGACCCAAACCACAGCACTCCGAGAATATAAAAATATACTAAGAGAATATAAAAAACGCTTGAACCTGCGCGAGTCTCTAAGTCTCTGTTCGTATTTTCGCCATTCTGGTATTTGATTGGATAGATAGATTTTTGACAATTTTCGGCTTTCTTTTCAACCATACATTCCGAAGTGTTCGAAAGAAATAAAGAATTATAATCAATCGCTTAAAGCCGATCGTCGAAAAAGAGTATATTTTGCCGGAGACAAGCATTTCGCTCTAGACCAAGTGCGTCGACGTCTTAACGTCTCCAAGCCTTTTACAAAGTGTGGCAGGCACGAAGGTTTTGTATACAAACTGAGACAAGTTTGTTCGAACAACTATTGAACGTTTTGGGAAACAACTTATCTAATAGACTCTTTCATGTTAAACACAGGAGAGCATACTAAAATTTTAGACCAATTACGGCTGACCTTCCGAGGGAAGCGTACTTGGTCCCCTACTTTGCCTGCTGTATACTAGAGACATACCACAAATGGATTGCACTGTGCTGGCCACATTCGCCGATGATACTGGACAACGACTTGGCGGATCGCACTTAACGAAACCAAATCTGTCCACGTAAGTTTTATTTATAGAAGAGTGCACTACCTCTCTTTGTAAATGACGTTCGAATTCCATTCGCAAACGAGGCAAAATCCCTGGACATGACTCTCGACGCGAGCTTCAATCGAAACATAGGGAAATGTACTGGCTACTAGGAAAACATTACCAGATTTGTACTGAAAGCAGGCTGCTTCTCTACAAGCAAGTGCTTAAACCTATTTGGGCTTATGGTATACAACTCTGGGCTTGTACTAAGAAGACCAAACCTTCCATTATACAAACGTTTCAAAATAAAGTAATGCGAGCCGTTGTTAACGCGCGTCCGTCGTATATTCGAAACGACGACATTTATCGTGAATTAAGCATTGAAAATGTCGAAAATGAAGATAAACTTATCGCCCGAAACTGTATGTTTTCAACTCGAAGGTCATATCAAAAACGTGACTTTTAAAATAATAGAGTAACGAAACCTGCTACGCCGTCTTCAGAGGACAAAACCACTTGATTTAGCGCGAAGAACTTAAGCCGCATGCACTCTGCGGATTGCAGGAACTCTCATTGGAAAGCTGCCTGCTAAGTATGACAACCTCGAGAACGGAAAACTGCTGGATAAGTCAATTGACTTAGTTGTAGTAACACAACAAATAATTAACTCGAAGGGTAGTGTTTTTAGTGAGTCAAGTCTCACACTACAATGAGCACGCGCTGTCGGCCCTCATAGTGTCTTTTGAAAGTCTGCAAAAAAACCAACCCTCACAAAAAAGAAAAAAAAGAAAAATACGAACTAGTATGAAATATGCAAATGACGAAAGGAAGTTGTGGTTGTTTTCTACTGTGTTCTTTTATTCGGAACATGTTGTGAGTTCCGTCTCATACTGTATACTTCAATTCCCTTACATTTCTGCCGGTGGAATTGCTCTCGTGTGCGCGGCCTATTGTATCAGATTAAGAGGTATGAAATGTATTGCTGAAAAGAAAAATGCTTCCCACAGTTGGATGAATACTTCTTTGTTTTCTGGTCAGCGTCCACGAACGCAAAACGAAGGTTGTAACAGATGGTCACAAAAGCTGAAAACAATAGTGGGCAGGGAAACAAATAAATATAAACAAAGACCAACAGTGGGCGGTATTTGCAACTATCAAAACGGTGTCTGTCAGCATACATTGGTAGTGAAAAAAAAAGCAAAAAAAAGCATAAGGCGATGGAGCAAGAGGACACACCAGGACACTCAATTCCTTTGCTTGAAAGAGCATATTGTAAGAGATTCAGTACTTATTATTATTAAGCGAGTCAAATATCCGGATGTGGTAATCTCCGCGGACTGGCACAGCGGGTCAATATTACTATCAAAGGAGTGATTTCATGACACAATTACAAATGAATAAATATATTGACTATTGTTTTTCTGAACGAAGGCTATGAGAAACACTTAGTTAAACTTGAAAGTTGACTAAAGTTTTGAAATAGAAAAGTAAACATTTATAACTGGCAATGGCTTTTTGCTTAAAAAATATTAAATACACTTTTGCATGCGTTTGAAACAACTCTCGAGCAACTTAAAAACATGTTACTTGAAAGCATCAACCGCTCCTTTAGGCTCATCTTGAAAGGCTCGGTTTGAGCACAACGATTTGATTATTCCAAAATTTTAATCAGTCGACATGACTCTCTTTTTGAGCGACTGTCAAATTATGCGGTATCCAATGCGCACAATTTTTGTATACAATTAAATGTTTATGCAATTTCGAATGTGTCCGAATTGAATTCATACCCAACCATGCCTTGACGTCACATATGTATATACATATGTCACATGATGATCTTGTAATATCAGTTCTCACACAGCGTCTATCAAACCATCATACGCGTTTCCCTATGAGGACGAACAAATGTAAATGTATCTGAAGTTTGTTTTGTTTTATTTCTCATTTTTATAAAAGATTTCAGGTATGAACTTGTATATGCAAATTTTTACTTACTTACTTATCAGGCCAGCAATCCATGGAGGATCTCAGCCTGAGCTATAGCTGCCTTCCACCCTTGACAGGAAGGTTGCCTCGAGTTGTCAAGACCAAGTTGTCTAACATCCGTGATTTAGACAACTCTTTATACCAGAGGTTCTTCTCCATTCACCTTCCTCACAGACAGGAGCAAATATCCAGCGCAGATTTTTTCTTTCGAAAGAACCCAAAATCTGCTCCGCCGTCGTGATTATCGTCCGTATAAGCGTTTTGTAAAGCATGACTTTGGTTCTTCGAGTGAGACGTTTGACCCAAGTTGTTTGAACAAACCGAAGTAGCAGCGGTTGCCAAGGTCGATATTATGCCGAATCTCCACTATGGTGTCGTTAATAGACGTTTTTAGGGTTTACGTTTGCCCCGAGGTAAACAAACTCCTTAAACACCTCGAAATTATAGCTGTCAATCGGGACAAAATCCCAGGTAGTGAGTGACGGATCGGTTTTTGCTCGACAGCATGTACTTTGTCTTGTCCTCGTTGACTTTAAGACCAGCTCGTTTCGCCTGTTCGCATGTTTATGCCTTGCGAAGTCATATGACAGCGCATCGCCTTGCCCAAATCCGGAGCATGTTTCGAACGGTTCAGAGGTTCTAGAACCGAACTTCACGGTGCATCGCGTATTTTTTAGAGTGGCGCAGCACAGCCGGATCAGTTTTGCTGGCATCGCGAATTCGGCCAACGTGCCTACCAATTCTTTGCGAAAAATGGTGTCGAATGCCGCTTTAAAATCGATAAAGAGATGGTGCGTATCGGTCTGAAACTCGCTGGTCTTGTCCAGGATTTGTCGAAGTTTGAATATTTGGTCTATAGTCGAATTGCCGGGTAGGAAGCCGCACTGGTGTGGTGCAAAACGGTTTTAGATGTTCACACAGTATGCTGGACAGAATCTTGTATGCGACATTGAGCAGGGATATACCTCTATAGTTCTTGCAAGAGATAGGATCGCCTTTTTTTGTGGATGGGGCAAACAGAGCGGATATTCTAGTCGTCGGGCGTGCTCATATCTGCAAAAATTCTTGGAGACCTCTGATGGCAAGCCACCTGAGCCTGCGGCCTTGTTATTCTTCAGTTTTTAAATGGCTGCGCCGACTTCTTCGATGCTGGGTTTGAGGACTACTTCAGGGCTGGAGTTGGGATTTCCTCAGTCCCTACCACCCTCCCTTGTTCATGCTCATTTCGTTAAGCAGCTGCTGGAAATGCTGCTTTAATACATCCACTATTCCCTACTGGTCGGTGACAAAACTACTTTCGAAATTTCGGAGAGCCTGGGTGCCTTTCTTGAAACCTCTTGGAAGGCTTTTTGCCTTCTTATAAAATGCCCGTATTTTATGCTTGTCCGTAGACTCCTCGATATCCTTGAGCTGGGAGGCTGCAAAGATACTTATCTATAGTCGCAGTAGTTTTTTCTCCTTCCTTCTATTGGTTCGGTACTCCTCTCGCTCTGACCTGGTTTTTCGCTCTGACCACGGGTTTCTTGTCGGGGATGGTAGGTAGTCTAAGGTGTTCTCGGTTACTTCCTGAATGGCTGAGCGGCAATGCAGCCTTTCGCTCAGTTGCTCCCTGTAGACTCTAGTAACCTCCGGTGTGCTCAGGCGTCCAATGTCGAACCTCCTCATGGTGGGCTGGTGTAGCTTTATGACATTCGACAGTCGAGCTCTGAATATTGCTGTTACGAGGAAATGGTCAGAGTCGATGTTTGCCCCCTGAATGTTCGCACATCCAAGATGTTTTACTAGTGTCTTGCGTCAATGAGCACATGGTCTATTTGGTTGGCGGTTCGAATATCTGGAAAACGCTAGGTTGCTGTGTGGATTCGCTTGCAGAGAAATCCTAGTATTGATAGTTATCACCGCATAACGAGTTGTCGCAAAGTCCGTGAGTCGGAAGCCGTTATCTGTTGTTGTATCGTGGAGGCTGTGCTTTCCGATCACTCCGCCAAATGTGTTCTCCTTATCGATTTTAGCATTCAAGTCCCCAAATACGATTTTAAGAGAAGTCCTCTTTGATGGGGTCTTCAGCCTCTTCGGTAGGGGCATGTGCACATATGAGGCTGATATTGTAAAATCTGCCGTTGAGGCGGATCACACCCAGGCGGTCACTTATAGGCTTAAAGTCGACCTTAATCCGCACCCCAACAAGTGTAGTCGTTTGTAACAGCAGTAATAGATATCGCAATGTTTTTTTCTTCATCATCCTAATATCCTATGCAGCGTATTTTCTGGATCGCTATAATATCCGCCCTCTATTGCGTCAGGATTCTTTCCAGTTTATGAGCAGATCCAGGAGTGTACAGAGTTCTGACATTCCAGGAGCATATTCGCAAATCTTGTTCCCTTTTCGCGCCATGTCGTCTTCGAGAATCCGTCCGTTTACCCGAGGCATTTTGTTCATGCATAACTTGTTTCTTTTTACAGGGGAGGGTTGTTGGCCCGCCGCACAATCGCCAGTCTTGTTGGTGTATTGTAGCGCCTTCTTGCCTTGGGCGATAGCTGCTCACCCCTCAACGGTTGTTGTAGAGGGTATCCAGAGAGCGCCGCGAGAATCGTCGCTTGCATCTTTACCCTGTATGTCCGAGCCCATGCGCTCTAAGTACAAATACTTTGAGCAAAATACCTTAAATGAAACCGATTTAAATGCTGCTTGATACCAAACGAGCTAAAAAAAAAAAACCCGTGCTTACAGGGGTGCGCAACTCACCTGTAGTACTCAATCGTTTTGTCCAATTTAGCTAACGTTCATCAGTAATTCAGTGACCAATTGGTAATGAATTTGGGTCAGCGCTGAGGACGAAAAGACAATTTATCGGATACCATGGTCGAAAATACGTGTTGTCAGTTGACACACGGAAACCACACATACATAGATATGTATGCGTACTTCATTTACATTTCTATTTGAAACTTAATTTAGACGGCTTAAGCGAAATTGGTGGTCAGTGGGGATCAAAACAAAAAGAAAAAAAGGCTTAGTTACAATGACTAAATGGAAAGATATAACAAGAGTTCAGCAGGAAATGTCCACCATATATGTACATGTCTGAACTTATGTGATAAAGAACAGTCGGGCGTATCTACACATTCATTAAAATGAGAATGCTATTGATTTACGTTTTAGGTTATCGATTCGGCGAACGATTCTGAGGAGGATGTGCTTTAATACTTAAATTCGTTTCCGAATGTAAGTGGGAAATCAAATGGTGACTCAAGATATATAGTTTACAGTGCAAGTACTACTTGCGAAGGACATGTATTTGTATTTAGTATTTTCCGCCCAGAGCAGCACAAACAATAGAGCAGGAATGGGCTCATTGCCAGAGCGCCGTCAGAGATGCTGCCTCAGAGGTGCTGGGTTTCAAACAGCCACCACCTAGAAACCCCTGGTTCGATGAACAATGCGAACAAGCCCATGCAGCAAAACAAGAGGCATATAAGGTCGTTCTGCAACGACGGACGAGAGCTGCTCGCGAAATCTATGAGCAGAAGAGAAGAGAGGAACACACGCTTTTCAGAAGAAAGAAGAGAGAGCACGGAAAGCGTGAGATCGAGGAGATGGAGAGATGCTTCCGCAGGAATGACGCCCGTAAATTTTACAACAAGGTAAAACGAACATGCCATGGCTACAAAGCCAGAGTGGCGGCCTGCAGGGATGAAAATGGAGAACTGGTAGTAGAGTCGCAGTCGATGCTGAGGATTTGGAAAGACCACTTCTGCAGACTGTATAACGGCGATGATAGACAAGATACCGCTGTCAGGCAGAACGAGCCATTCGCAATGGACCACGAAGTAACAGAATTCGGTCCACCCGACCTAGACGAAGTCAAAATAGCGATATCAAGACTTAAGTCTAATAAAGCCGCTGGCGCAGACGGCCTGTCTGCTGAGCTTTTTAAGGCGGCTGGAGATGAGCTGGTAAGGTGCATGCACCATCTCATCTGCAAGGTATGGTCGGAGGAAAGCATGCCCGACGAATGGAATCTCAGCATCGTTTGCCCGGTCCATAAGAAAGGAGACCCCTATAACTGCGCCAACTATAGGGGAATAAGTCTCCTTAACATCGCATATAAGATCTTCTCTGCCGTATTGTGTGAACGCCTGAAACCGTTTGTGGATAACCTGATCGGCTCTTATCAGTGTGGTTTCAGGCCAGGTAAATCCACAATAGACCAAATATTTACGCTACGGCGGATCTTGGAGAAGACCCAGGAATACCAAATCGACACTCACCACCTCTTCGTCGATTTCAAGGCCGCGTATGACAGCGTATATAGAGACGAGCTGTACAAAGCCATGTCTAGTTTTAACATCCCTGTCAAACTCATCCGACTGTGCAGGATGACAATGGAGAATTCTCGTTGCTCCATTAAGGTCGGTAATGAGCATACCGAGACCTTTGATGTTAAAAAAGGATTTAGGCAGGGCGACGCGCTGTCGTGCAACTTTTTCAACATCGTGCTTGAAAAGATTGTGCAAGAGTCACTGGCCAACACAAGAGGTACGATCTATTTCAAGTCTACGCAATTGCTTGCGTACGCCGACGATATTGACGTAATTGGACGAAAACAGCAAGACGTCAATGAGGCTTTTGTGAGCATTGAGGTAGAAGCGGCTAAGATGGGTCTCAAGGTTAATGAGGGTAAAACCAAATATCTGCTCTCATCTAAAAGAGACGGACAACACCGACGTATTGGCCAGAACGTCACCATGGGCGGATATAACTTTGAAGTGGTCAAGGAATTCGTCTACCTTGGCTCACTGATTACCAGCGACAACAACACCAGCGCTGAGATAAAACGCAGAATCACTCTTGCCAACCGCTGTTTCTTTGGGCTCAAGAGGCAATTGAGAAGTAGAGCCCTCTCTCGGAAAACCAAGGTGACACTATATAAGACCTTGATCATCCCAGTCCTCCTTTACGGCGCAGAGGCTTGGACCTTAACAAAAGCGGATGAAGATGCCCTTGGTCGTTTCGAGAGGAAAATTCTGCGCACTATCTACGGTCCCGTTTGTTCAAACGGTGTATGGAGGAGAAGATATAACGAAGAACTGTACGGGTTGTACAGCGACATCGGCCTGGTACGACGTCTACGGATACAGCGTCTAAGGTGGCTAGGCCATGTAGAGCGCATGGAAGATACAGCTCCGACCCGAAAAGTCTTCAAATCCACTCCGGAAGGAAGGCGCGGCAGAGGACGGCCGCCTCAGCGGTGGTGCACGCAGGTGGAAAGGGACCTCAACCAACTGGGCGTGCGGCACTGGAAACAGCTGGCCAAAGACCGTGCCGGCTGGAGACGCTTGTTAGTTGAGGCCCAGGTTCACCACGGACTGTAGCGCCACCTAAGTAAGTAAGTAAGTATTTTCCTACGAGTGCTCCGATATCTTAAAGCGAAATATATTCACGGTACATACATTACATTCGAATCCACAAAAGGAGAAAAAGTCCAAATATTCAAGGCCACAAAACTGTTTTCCAACATTTTTGTAAGTTAAATTCCCAAGGACGTTAAAAAACGGATGCGGTCATCTTTACTTAATGGACTGAGGCCCAGTGGATTAGAGACTGGAACAGAAGAAGTACTCGATTTCAGAAAACTTTACCAATCGGAACTTCAGAGCTGACCGCTAAAAGGAGATCTTACATTTGCCTTTGCTTTATAAAATTGAACGGGGTTTAGATTTTTGTGTACGTATAAAACTATTCATGTGGAAAATCAGCGCTTGGGTATTATGAATTGGCTTTGTATCCACCAAGAATTTCTACCTTCTCGACTGGGAAGTGAAATTTATTCAAACAAAACCTAAATGCCCCATGGCATCCTCTAAAAAGGTTGACGAGAAAAGGAAATGAAGGGAGTTTGGTGATTTGGATAATATAATAGTTGAAGGGTAATAGATACCATATAGATATACATATATTCATATATCCTTTACTATAGCTTTATATTAAGTATGCCCCTGAGTCGGAAAATTATTCCCTCGTTTCAGAGGGAACTTACTATGTACATATAGATGGAATCATGATTGTACATCGTGAGTCGTGATTGTGATTAAAATTTAAAAATTCCCTTCTCAGTAGATGGCTTTAGTAGTCTGTATCCGGCTTGATTTTTGTTTCATTGATTTACAACCGATGTCGGTGTAAAGATGATAGTTAGTACTAAAAAAGCTTCCTTGACAGTTTTGCATTTGATTGATTTAGTTTCGTTTGCGCACATGTTAAAAATGAACCCTTGCAAAGAGAAAATACTCTACATTTTACAGTTTTTCTTCAATAAAGGCGAAAATACAAGTCAGCCGGATAAAAATGTCAATAGTGCTTATGGTTCTCATATTGCAATAGCCATCCATGCGCAATTTTAGTTTCGTCGATTCCGTTCCGGTAATTTTGAGATTAAAGATGAACTACGCTCCGGAAGGCCAATTGTCAAAAATGTTGATCAAATTTTGGAAATTGTCGAAGCCGACCGTCATGTAAGCACTGTTTCGAGCTGAACAGGAGCTGAACATTGCACAAAAAACCGTTTGCAACCATTTGAATAAGGCCGGATACAAAACTCGATGTATGGGTGCCACACGAATTAACACTGAAAAATCTCACTGTCCGAATTTCTATCTGTGAATCGCTACTGAATCGCAACAGAATTGATCCATTTTTAAAGCGGATGATAACTGGTGATGAAAAATGGATCACTTACAACAACGTCAAGCGAAAACGGTCGTGGTCGAATGGCAATCGGCCGGCGCAAACGGTGTCCAAACCAGGATTGACTGCCAGGAAGGTTTTACCCTGTGTTTGGTGGAACTCTACTACGAGCTACTCCCCTACGGCCAAACTCTTAATTCGATCGTGTACTGTCAGACCGTCTGAAGGAAGCAATCGCTCAGAAGCGGTCGGCTTTAGCCAATTGAAGAGGAGTTGTCTTTCATGAGGATAACGCCAGGCCATACACGTCGATAGTTACTCGTCAGAAGCTCCGGGAGTTCGGTTGGAAGGTTCTTATGCATCCACCATATAATCCGAACTTAGCACCAAGTTATTACTACCTGTTCCTATCTATGGCGAAGGATTTTATTGGTGAAAAATTCGCTTCAAGAGAGGCTTGCGAGAATCGGTTGCTACAGTTTTTTGGTCATAAGGACCAGAGTTTCTATGAGAGGCATAATGAAATCACCTTCAAAATGGCAGAAAGTTACCTAACAAAGTGGCGCATGTTTGACTTACATATATCGGATCATTCTATTTATACTAAATAAAGCCTTCAATTTGGTACATATTATTACTGAGAACATGGGTCACCTGTTTTCGATCTGATTTTATCGTTTCATTTTAAATAAATCGAAATTCGAATTAATTTAAGTAGAATACCATGTTGCCAATTATGCTTACCTGTACATATGTGGCTCATCAAAGTCAGTAAGTCAAATGGAGTTCCATTTATTTTTATTTACCTACGTAAATGTATAAATTGACCACATAAATAAAAGAAAATCATTACTCCGGGGAAGACACTTGTAAGTGTCAACTGCATTTTCGAATAAACGTTAATACGATCAATTACGTGCCACAAGGCTTATCTTTTCCTTTGGCTCGAAACCCATTTCGTTAATGTGCACCATCATTTAAATTTATCATTCTCCGACCAACAACAAGTGCGATAATGCGTTCGTTGTCCACAAATTTCATGAAATGGGTCAATGAGTTGGCTTTTTTACATGTCGATATCCGCCCTTAACAGGGTATGTTGTTAAGAATTCTCGTAGTGTGACAACGCACGTACGACATAAGGATGTATTCCCGGATTGTTGCCGCGACATACTTGGTGGATAATTTCATTTAAATGAAAACGTTATTCCACTTGGAGATTACACCCGATAAGTGCCGAGTCGTGTGCAAATATTTATGTAACCGACTGGTTTCGCAACTGTTTAATGGAGATATCTAATGGGAAAAACAGATACAAGTACTGGAAATGGTTCGCAATGGGAGATTGTGAAAATTGCTTTCGTGGTTTGGACTGAAATGCAATTTCTACAGAAGCCGTGTGTATACAATCCACAATTTCGGCCGAAATTTTCCTGTCAAATTGGTCGGCGGCTTATGAATGAATATGCCATTCCCTCTACTATGCTGTAGTGAAATTGAAATAAAATTAAACGAAACCTCAAAAAAAGTGTCGCAGTGGAAAATTTAGAGTAACCAAAACCAAAAAGAAAAAAACTGATAAGTGCAACTCAAGTAATGCACCATAAGTGACAACTAAATGATTATATTTGGCTCCTCTTCCAGGGAAAGAATACGAGAAACCTCAGTGATGGAAAACAAAGAGATGTTCCGCACACGACTTCAACCATCAAGGTGCACCACTTAATGCGTATAGGTGGGACAGATAAAGAGCAAATGTTCATCCTTAGTATCCTTCTCACTACATGAAGCACAAATGAGCGTCTCATATAAAAGTAAAATGGCGCTTGTCAAGCCTTTACAATTTTAGAGACAAGGAAAATACGATGTTTTTGCACCCATCAGGACCTGTGGTTTTTGTCGACCTACTTACATAGAAGAAAGTGTCTGCTACGATTCCTTGCCTCAGTCTTCTGGAAATTTAATATAAGCGAGATGATCCTTCACTTATATCTTTGCTTGAAACACTCACCCATATTTGCTAATGAAAAGTGCAGCCAGTGCGCAGACTCGGAGTCATCCTCAAAGGCATTTTGTATCTAGCCAGAGTCAGATGTTTGTATGTCACAGAAGGTTGACTTTATATGATTAGATGACTAATATCATAGCTTTTTCGTGAATTAGCTTATTATACCTGTAATGCAATTCTTTAAGCACCTATTCAAACGAATTCTGTTAGTTTCATACTAAGGAAGCAGGCATGTTAGCTCCGAAAAGTAGTGATGACCTTATTCAGAAACTGAATAGTTTCCTCTGGATGGAAAAGGACTAATAAGGGCCTCATAAGGGTTGCATCCATCGGACGGATTCTGGCCTGCTAAAAAACGAGAAGAGCCACCGCAACGGAACGCCGTTCGGCACGACTAGTAAGCCCCATCCCCAGTTCCTCGTGGTGGCATCTGGAGATTTCCTCTGGAATTTACAGACGGGGAAGTGCGAATGGCGAGTTTCATGTGCCAGAAAAACCAAATCATAAACTCCGAGATAACCACAAGCCTTGGTTTGAACGGGCGGACTACATGTTGACGACCCCCGCAAACGTAGAAAGGTGAAAGAGTATCGGTTCTGCACCAGGAATGTTAGGTCCCTTAACACACCGGGAAGCGGCCGAACAGATAGAAAACGACATAAGCTGCTACAGAGCAGACATTACCGCACTCCAATAAGTACAATGGGATGGGGCGGGTAAAAAAGAAGATGAAAAACTGTGACGGAAACTGCTACGAGGAGAACAAACAATGCCTATTTGGGTACGGATTTGTTGTTCGCGGTAGTATTAGGCAAAAAGTCCTAAGTTTCCGGCATGTGAGCGAACGCTTCATAACAAACAAAGCTATCTTCGGCAACATTAGCTTGATATGCGTTTACGCTCCTACAGAAGAAAAAGACAACAGAGTTAAAGATGACTTCTACGACCTCCTAGATAGAACATACACTCAATGCCCCAGCTATGACATCAAGATTGTTCGAGGAGAATTCAACGTGAAGCTGGGTAAATAGAACGTCTTTGAACGAGTCATAGGAAACCCAGCCTACACGACACCACATCCGAAAACGGACTCAGGCTAATAGACTTTGTGATGAGGCGTATTCTCGTAGTAGCTAGCACATGATTCCCACACCTCAATATCCATAACGGGACCTAACGGTCTCTTGATCAATTATTTGTTTATCAAATCGATCATAATGCAATCGAAGCCAGACACTCCTCCAGCATCTTGAATGTTCGAACCTTCCGAGAAGTCAATGTTGACTCGAATCATAACCTTGTTGCAACTAAGGTACGTATGCGGATATTGCGAAGTTGAGTAGGACCTGCAAATTTTGACTTCGAGGAATTGCAATCGCAAGAGACCGCCAAGACCTTCCCCGATCGCGTCTTCCTCAAGCTGTCTCAAGAGCCAATGCAAACTGCACAAACAATAGGATAGCAATGGATATCAAAGCGCCATCAGGGATGCTGCCTCTGGTGGCACCTAGGAGAAACCCTTGGTTTGATGACGAGTACAGGCCATGTAGAGCGAATGGACAGCATCGCTCCGGCCCGTAGGGTCTTCGGCACACACAGGTGGAAAGGGATTTCAACCAACTATGCATACGATACAGCTAGCAAATGATCGTGCTAGCTGGAAAAGCTTATTGGTTAAGGCCCAGGTTCACCCCGAACTGTAGCGCCACCTAAGTAAGTTGTTTCGTCTTTCTTTAATTTTTTTTTCGGTTTTGAGGCAGAACTCTCACAGTTCGTTTGGAATTCGACCTACATATTTATTTTATGTTAGGGGAGGTAGGCTTTTACTGAGCCATCATTTTAGAAGAGATGTTAACATTATTACAAAAAGGTATCATTTAAGCATCAAAGTCGTTGTCCTTTTTATTCCGTTTTTATCCAATTGACGCTGTGAGCGTCGATTTTTTAATTTAAAGTGAAGACCACTTCATCAAGAGCAGCTTTGTTTATTTGGAATCGAGCTCGCAGCTGCTCGTTAGACACCGGAGTAATGGTAAAAGAGGTGCTTATAGAGCGTGCACTGAATCAATGGCGCCTAATTTGGTTCTTTTTTTACTTCTATTTCCTAAGTACGTACACTACAAGGCGTCACAATGCAGGAGCCAGTTCAGTCTTAAAAGATTAACGCGTGGTCAGCAATTAGCAACTTTAGCCTCTACCGATTCCAAGAACACCGTAAAGGTTATCAATTAGTGGAATGACCCCAAGAAATTTTGTTTCGACCGCAGTTGAGCCACTAAGTTTTACTCTTTTTTAGATGCCTGACGAAGACATCCCTTGCTTTTAAGATACTCATGTTAAGTTCACCTCATATCCTCACCAGTTACAGAGTTTGTTTCTTTCTATTTCAGAGCGCCGACTGAGACTGATTTTCTCTTTCAGTTTCACTTTTAATATGGCACCAAAATCCGAAAAAACCTGACTCATGGAATATTCTCTTCCCACGTTGTGCCACCATAAAGTGGTCAGATCTGAATTTACTAGTGCACTAACTCACCCTATCTCGAATTAAATTGCTATAGATAAGTACTACAACTTGTTTATTGAAGTCAGGCATAATTTTGCATTTAAACTTTCTGAATGGGCTTAACTTGTGTTTACAAAGATTTACGAAATCCCACCTGAAATAGGGAGCACTTAATTAGTAAAACTATTCACCTGAATCGTTTCTAAGAAAGGAAGTTATCGATTGAATCGAACCTTCTTGAGAAGTCAAAAACGCTTCAGGATTTTGCTTTCAAAGAAAACAGTAGTTGTAAATGGGGGCAGATACGAATCATGAGTAGTCAAGGAGGCTGATACCTCTTTACGGCGCAGTGATGTGGTGAACTTCTCTTGAAAAGAGTATCTGTCGTATCATCTATCTATCGTAAACCTGCCATACACACTGAACAGCTCGGCGATGTTTAACTACTAATCTAGTATGTTTGCTTATGCTCAAACTCTGCATTAACGAACCAAGAAAACCTCTTGTTTTATTGGAAACTTGAGTCGTAGATCTTATAATTAACTTCCTCATGAATAATTTGGTGAGACTAGTGACATTCGACGAAACTATCTCCCTGAAGAATGCGCAAATTATAATGATTGTCAGCTTGTATGGATAAATATAATCAGAGTTTATCCGTTATTGGATATAACCCAGTTTGTCTATATTCAGTCCACCTACATATGGATGCACATAAGCCTATAGTCAGAAGATTTCACAGGAATTGGTTTAAGTATAAATCACTGAAGGCTATGTTTGCTAACAATGTTTGCTTACAGACTCTTTTGGCCATAAAACAACGCCGGCAAAACAAAAAGCTTTCCTCCCTTTTTTAAGATTTTTGTTTTTTTAAACCCCAATGGGTTGTCGGCTATGGCAGTGTTACCAATGAAATAATTGACCCACGAAAGTCAAACATAACTACCCACCGCCACCATCACCGCCCTCACTACCACCAGCGTAAAGTCCTGAAGTTAATTTCAATAAATTTCAATCTTGTTTGCTTGTCCATACCCACCAACTCGTAAATGTCAGTTCGGCTATGTACCGAACCACTGCTCCGAGCGGCATCAGCTATAATCAAATTACTGAGTAGACAGTTCGACTATAAAAGTCGACGTCTACAAGGCTCAATGAAATATGTACATATATGTATGTAGTCGTATTACGTAGACAAGTATGGGTTGCTCCTAAGAATTTGAACAAGTTTTACATATTTCGACAAGCTATCGTATCCAATATAAGGTAAAACGACATCATCTTAATCAATAGCAGCATGAGTGAGTTTATCTTGTTTCCACTACGCCCCTTGCATAGTCGCCACGAGTTTCTTTGTCTACCGCTACTCGGCGAAAGGCCTTTCGACTTTTCTTTTATGGATTCTTCCAGTTCAAAGAGTCACACGTTAACGTTCGTTCGCGTATTGCTATCGAAATGCGAGGGTGAGTCGAGATATTGTCGTTATATGCCTTTATAACTATGGCTTTTGGTTTATGCTTTGCTTTAAATACCGAACGATGGAACAGATGTCAGGTATAACTTGTCAACGATGGTAGGAGTGCTGTATAAACGTGCGGAACGCCATGCGGAACTGTTTACCGGAAGGCAGGTGTGGTTGTAACCTTGAATTGTCGAAAGTTTTTTTGAATTTCTTATTGGTTTTGCTCGATTAGGTATCCCAGCAAGTGTAGGAGAACACCTATAAAAAGTGGTAGCAGACTTACTAAGTATCCATGTTATGGGGAACATGTGACACACCGAAACCAAATTGCAAAAATGCTCAATGAATATTGAATGGTATATAGGGACCAAGTGTTGTAAGATGGTTGTATTTTAATGAAATTTGTTGGATTCATATTTCATATTCAATTTCACCTCTATGATATCGATTTAGAATAGATGTAGAGTAACTATGGAAATGTGGTTTAGAGCAGAGTATCATTTTAACCGTTTTCCTCTTTGACTCCCATCAATGATGGAGTCATTATGCGTTGACAGATGGGATGTAGTACAAAAGAAAAACCAACATGCGAAGTGGGTGATGAATCACATTTCCATTATCCGAAAAAAAAGTTGTCTGACCTATTCATTCCTATAATGCTGACTTTCAAGTTCGATAATGAAGCGATATTTCTAAAGATTGATGTCGAGCTG